>JALIGW010000003.1:89942944-90542944 GCA_023053685.1 Diadophis punctatus similis | reverse complement strand
TTAACAACTGTGGCAACGAAAGATCGTAAACCTCACTTAACCAATGTTTTGCTTAGCAACAGAAATTTGGGGCTCAATTGTGGTCATAAGTCGAGGACTACCCGTATTTCAAAATGTGGATTCCCATTTCCTGTTTTTCCTAGATTAAGGAAACCAATTTCAATGTTAATAGGTGAATTGCATGATGTAAATATGTACTTAGGGATTGTTTGGTTTCGCACAGAGGAGATTATGCTTTTGCAGGCTCTTCATTCACATTTGCTTGCTTACTTCTCTGTTCTTTGCATACAATTAAAAAAAACAAATACCCTTTAAAAACCCTCTTTGGAATGCATTGCCATAACCATTCCTGGCCAGGAGATGTTGCTGTATGCTTTCAGCTACACACCTGCAGAATGGCAAGAAAAGCATTAATGAGCCAACCATCTTCAGCTCCAGACCATCTCTGCGTGAAAAGCATTCTATTAGCAAATCGCACCGGTGGCTACATTGGCTGGTTATTATGCAGGTGTCTCTCAACAGCTTCAAGAGCACCACAGAGAAACGAAGCCGCATCCATTCTAAAGCCCTTCTGTCCCCTTTACAGCCACACTATGAAGATTGAAGACTCAGTTGTAAACTTTCAGCTCCTTGTTGTTGGCTAACGAGAGCAGGATGCAGCATGGGCAAGACATGAAATGGGCATCAAAGGTACATTAACCATCATAATATAGGTAATGTTATCTGTTTCATTTTGGAAAGTGACGGCCACATTTGAAAACAGAGGAATGAAAGGCAGCGATCAGCAGGCAGCTTCTCGGTGGCTTGGGACCTACACCCTCACACAAGGCATCACATGAATGCCACCATTGAGATACAGAGGCAGAAAATTGTTCCTGGTTGGACAGCAACATCCCAGCTTCTCAGCAGAGCCCTACTAAAATAGTAGAAGCACTCAGAATTTGACGCTTTCTGCAGCAAATAGGCATCCATGAGCTCATTTGCTTACACACTTGCCAAAGACATAATCCCAGGATAACCCCTCTTTTGTATTCTTAATGCTATATTCTAACATTAGCTAAACTTTCAAACAGTATTACATTCAACCAATGGTATTGGAATACGGATGTGGAAAAACATGCCATTTAGAATCGTACATGGTTAACTGAGTTCAGCAGCAAAGTTGCTTATGTTTCCGGGTTCCTCACTTAGGAATTCAAATAATCCATTCCATTCCTTTCTACGCATTTCCCCTTCCCGTTCATAATCTTGTTGCCCTCCGTAACAACTCTGCATTACTTCTTCCTTCTGATTTATAGAAGACTTCTCCCTTATATTGTTTGGTTCGATGGCAAACTTTGGGGTTCCACCAAGCCTTTTGATACCTTCCTTTTATGCCCTTCACTACAATACAGGGCATGACTATTTCCAACCAAGAGTATAATATTGCCGACATAATGTGACAGGAGGAAGCATTATTGTTGTGGTTGGACCTGTCCAGGGTGTCGAAATCACGGCATTGCCTCATTAACCTTTGTAGATTTGACTTGCACTGATACAAACTGGTAATCCCGCCCAACTGCTGGAAGAGAAATCAAGCTGATTTTTGATTTCCAAGATAACTAAAGTCTGTTTAATGAGGTCAGAGGCCCTGGGGTGATTATTCAAAACAGCTGAGTGCTCATTTTCAGAATGGTTATGTTACATAATTGATTATTTAATAAACCCTTATAGAAACATTTTGAACTACTCATGTTTGGGATTTTGTGCATTGATTGGCACAGGTATCACATTGTCTTGGGTTCCAAGATCAGAATGACTTATTTCTTGGCCACAATGATTCTATAGCATCAGATATTTCCATCGGGTTCCCTTTCCAATTTCTGGCTGTGGCCTTATTCATAAACATTCTTCTTGATAATGCCTCAACTGGACAAGGATAAGCTGAGAAAGTACTCAATTTGTTCTAGAGGAGGGCTCACTTTTTAAGGATTTGCATGTTGATAAATTAGCCTTCAATTATAAAAACGTATTTATTTTCCTGAAATCATTGTATTTTCCAACAACCGATGTACAGATAGTCCTCAACTTACAACCACAATTGAACCACAATTGAACCCAAAATTTTTGTTGCTAAGTAAAACAGTTGTTAAGTGAGTTTTGCCCCATTTGTGACCTTTGTTTCCATGATTTTTAAGTGAATCACTGAAGTTGTTAAGTTAGTAACATGGATGTCAAGTGAATCTCGCTTCCCTATTGACTTCTGCTTGTCAGAAAGCTGCAAAATAATAATAATAATAATAATAATAATAATAATAATAATAATAATAATAATAATAACAACAACAACAACAACAACAACAACAACAACAACAACAACAGAGTTGGAAGGGACCTTGGAGGTCTTCTAGTCCAACCCCCTGCTTAGGCAGGAAACCCTACACCACTTCAGACAAATGGTTATCCAACACCTTCTTAAAAACTTCCAGTGTTGGAGCATTCAACGATGATCACATGACCCTGAGACACTGCAATTGTCATAAATATGAGTCAGTTGCCAAGCATCGGAATTTCGGTCACATGACCATGGGGATGCTGCAATAGTTGTAAGTGTACAAAACAGTCATAAATCAGTTTTTTCACTGCTGTTGTAACTTCAAACAATCACTAAATGAACTGTTGCAATTCGAGGACTACCTGTATCAACTCCATGTTTCTCCCAACAATACAAAACAGACAAGTTGTCTAAGCAATGAATGGTTAAAACAGAAGAAAGTTACGTTTTGAAAGTCCACGATCTGACCTTAATCCTAGAGAAATGTTGTGGAAGAGTTTGAAGAGAGCAGTTCATGCAAGGAAGTGTCAGGCCTGGAAACCATCTTGGGTCTTGGATCGTCAGGCCTGCCACATTTAGTGCTGTGAGAAACTGAGAGGGGGGATTGTGTGAGTGGTGAAATATAGTCAAAATAACATTCCTTTCTCTGAGAGTCAAGGTCACTCTGTCCTGCCCCTGGAGGGGTGTGCCTGGGAGGCATCTCCAGTTGGGATGGTGCATTGATTGGACAATGTGGTGGACATGTGGGTGCTGGGACAGGGACTTGAACTTTCTTTTCGGTGTGGAAAACCAGAAGCTTTCAGATTTGGGTTTTCCCAGATGTGCCAATATAACATCTCTAATAAAATAGAACTTTGAGGAAACTCAAGCCTTGGAGTTTTCTTTCGTTGGGGGTGTTACTTGGAAACTTGACAGGAAGTCCATCAGCATTCCTGAATGGAAGCTGTTCTGTAAGGAGGAATGGCTTAAAATCCCCCCCATAAGCCCATGTCCAGGATTGATCAACAGTTATTAGAAATGCTTAGTTTCAGTTATTGCTGCCTAAGGAGGGGCACATGAATTCCTGAAAGCAAAGGTTGTCATATAATTGCCATGCACACATATGGATCTTTTCCCTCAATATATCAATGAACAAGTCTGATGCTTTTGACTCATTTGTTTAGTTGGATTCCCTTTATCTAGTTTTCAGACTTGGGTGGAAAACAGATCACATTTAAGGTCATACAGGTAGTCCTCGACTTACAACAGTTCATTTACTGACCATTCAACATTAAAAGGGTATGAAAAATGGGACTTGTGACTTTTTTTCACACAACCACTGCAGCATCATCATGGTCATATGATCAGAATTCAGATGCTTGGCAACTGATTCATAATTATGACAGTTGCTCTGTCCCAGGGTTATGTGACACCTTTTGTGACCTTCTGTCAAGCAAAGTCAATGGGGAAGCCAGATTCACT
This sequence comes from Diadophis punctatus similis, assembly GCA_023053685.1. Lineage (NCBI taxonomy): Eukaryota > Metazoa > Chordata > Lepidosauria > Squamata > Dipsadidae > Diadophis > Diadophis punctatus. Next base: position 90,539,169 of record JALIGW010000003.1, on the reverse strand, counting down.
TAACAACTGTGTTACTAACTTAACGACCATAGTGATTCACATAACAACTGTGGCAATAAACATTGTAAAATGGGACAAAACTCATTTAACAGATGTTTCATTTAGCAACAGAAGTTTTGGGCTAGTTGTGGTCATAAATACAGTCTACCTGTATTTAGGTAAATACAGTCTACCTATATTTATGCAGAATATTGAAAATTCAAAAGAGTTCACAAATGTTTAAGCCACACTTTGCATTTAGTCCTCAACGTATGGCCACAGTTGAGCCCAAAAGTTCTGTTGCTCAGCAAATCAGCTGCAGCTTCTTCTAAGTCACCCATACATACCACCCCCTGAAATAAAGAAATTGTTGAGAAAGGAATGGGGCTTTTTTTCTTTTTTTTCCTCTACCACTTTTACAATTCAATAGACATATACCTTAAAATATTGCAATGAAATACACAATTTTACATTTATACTCCATCATTCAAAAGTCAATATCTTATACATACTCTTATATAATCAATCTTCAGTCTGTTCTGCTTTTTTCTGTTGCACTCCCCTCTCTCTATCTCCATCATCTCCTCCTACTTTCTTACTCCTTCACTCCTCCTCTACCTCTCTCTACTTCTTCTCTCCCTCCCCGTCTACTTCCTCTAACACCCTCTTAGCCTTCCCCTGAGTGCTCTTTTATCCTCTTATGTTTGACAGACTGATGATACAATCTCAAATTTAGATTCATCATATCTCTTCTAAGAAAGTATCATTTCTTTATATATAATACTTTATTTCTAGGTATATGCTGCTAATTTCATCTTACCTCCAAAAAAGGGGGGGGAGAAAAAAAGAAAATTTAATTTTGTCATCTGGGATATTCACCAGTTAATTTTCCAGTTCTATTCCTAAATTTTCCGCTATAAATTAGTTTCCAAATTAGTTACTATTCTCCTACTTCTTGATTTTAGGCCATATTGCTTCCTCCACTTTTTTGTCTCTTTATTCATAGTTTATGTTTTTTTATCCTCTATTCTATCACAAAACTAAATGCCCAATTATACATTCCAATTTCTTGTATTAATCATCAAATTTCTTCTTTGGTTATTTACACTCAATTAAATGTTTAACACTTGAAATAAAAGGTTTTTAAATTTTTCATTTGAACATATCTCATGTCTAAAATAATGATACACAATCATAATATATCTTTTCGTTTACAAATCATCAAAATTCTTTCTAAATTATTCAATTAAGTATTCAACTCTTAAAATAATACATTTTCCCCCCTTTGAGGTTTTTCATTTGAACGAGAAAGGAATGGGTTTTTCTGGAAGGACAAACAAAATCTGATTAGTGACTATCTTCTTTTGCTGAGCTACAGTAAGTGCTGTTCCAAACAGAATTATTGAATTTGCAACAGTTGGCAATATGTAAGTGTAAGCGCAGTTTAAGTAGAAAAGCAATCTCACCTAAATCTTGCTAAGGTGTCTCATTGTGGTAGAGGTGGGGGTGTTCCTGGGAAGAATAAGTGAAGGACTCTGGGAGTATAAACCAAGGGTCTATAATCCCAACAGTATCACGCAAGGCACAAAGGGTAATCCTAGCACGATGTAGAAAAATTCTGGAGGCAGATGATCACTATAGTAACCATAGTAAAAGCATCATTCCATACTACAAGGGAGAAAGCAGTGGTAAACCTTTCCTGCATGTTACAAAGAAAACTACATGGATAGACAGCATAAAGTGATTGATGGTATAGTGCCATACGATCAGCCTCTTCAAGTTAGGTAATGTACAACATCTACTAGAAGAAGAGCTGAGAATCTTTCAGACTGCTAATGATGTTATGATGTGGCTAGATTAAACCCTTTGGGGCATGTAGTTGTCGATGTTGCTATGCAGAAAAAGAAAATCCAAAACTGCAAAGCCAGACTTATGCTGGGAACAGGGAACGTAAAAAGCATGACTATGGTGAATGCTCAACACAGTTGAGCCGAGTTGGTGCAGTGGTTAAATGCAGCACTGCAGGCTACTGCTAGTTCAGCAGTTCAGCTGTTCAAATCTCACCAGCTCAAGGTTGACTCAGCCTTCCATCCTTTCGAGGTGGGTAAAATGAGGACCCAGATTGTTGGGGGCAATATGCTGAAGTCTGTAAACCGCTTAGAGAGGGCTGTAAAGCACTATGAAGCGGTATATAAGTCTAAGTGCTATTGCTATTGCTATTGAAGATGAAACAAATTGAATACAATCTTAGGCATCAGAGAACTCAGACTAGAATTAAACACTTTCGGTCAGAAAATCATACTGTTTACTATGCAGGACACACACACACACATACACAAAGAAAGAATGGTGTTGCTTCCATAGCAAGAAAGGATATAGCAGAATAGAATACAGAATAATAGAGTTGGAAGGGATCATGGAGATCTTGTCATCCAACCGTCTGCTCAAGTAGGAGACCCTATACAATTTCAGACAAGTGACTGTCCACCAGGCTCTTCTTAAAAGCCTCCAGAGATGAAGCACTCACAACTTTGGAAAGCAAGCCATTTCACTGGTTAATTCTTCTCACTGTCAGGAAATTTCTCCTTAATTCTAGGTTGCTTCTCTCCTTGATTAGTTTCCATCCATTGGTTCTTGTCTTGCCTTCTGGTGCTTTGGAAAATAGGTTGACCCCCTCTTCTTTGTGGCAGCCCCTCAAATATTGGAACATTGCTATCATGCCACCCTAGTCCTTCTTTGCTCTAGACTAGCCATATCTAATTCCTCCAACCGTTCTTCACATATTTTAGTCCCTGGGTCCTTAATCATGTTAATTGCAAGGGGAGTTCTTGGGTGTAGTAGTGCAATGAATGACTAACTAATATCAATTAGACTTTACAGAAGCCTCAGCAATATGATTATCCCAAAGGTGCTTTTTCAAGAGGCAACTGGACTTTCTTGTTTTTCTTTGAAGACATTTCAGTTGTCATCCAATGAGAAGCAAAATGTCTTTAAAGAAAAACAAGGAAGTCCAGTTGCCTCTTGAAAAAGCACCTTTGGGACGATCATATCCCAAAGGATATGATCCTTTGGGATCATATCCCAAAGGGGGTCAAGCTATTTTCCAAAGCACCCAAAGGCCAGACAAGGAAAAATGGATGGAAACTGAACAAAGGGAGATTCAACCTGGAAATAAGGAGAAATTTTCTGACAGCGAGAGCAATCAACCAATGGCTTGCCTTCAGAAGCTGTGGGAGCTACATCACTGGAAGCTTTCAAGAAGAGACTGGATTGGCATTTGTCAGAAATACTGTAGAGTCTCCTGCTTGGGCAGGGGGTAGATTGGACTAGAAGACCTACAAGCAGTGGTGGGTTCCTACTAGTGCGGTCAACTCTACCACACCAGTAGCAGCCAGCAGATGGCGCTATTTGCGCGCGACAGCTCCAGTGCCTTGTTCACCGGTCTGTCACACGGCGCCATCTTTTTTGGGGGAATTTTTGGGCTGATTTTGCTTCCTGTGCATGCGCAGAAGCAAAATCTTGTGAGGGGACTCGCGTGCGTGCAAGATTTCGGTGATTTTTTGCTTCTGTGCATGCCAAAACATGGCGAGCATGCATGCGCCGAAACATGGAGATGTGTGCGCAGCACACTGGTAGCGCGAAGAACAAGCAAGCCGTCCCTGCCTACAAGGTCTCTTCCAACTCTGTTAATCTGTTGATCTGTTTATGCTGAATATATATTTAAGGAAGTGGAGTTGGAAGAAGATGCCAAGATCTACAGTAGCTGATGCTTAGTTTAGAGTTAGCCATTTTACTGATGCCCACTCTTTTTTTAAAAGTATCAGTCAAATCTCTTTTATTTTCCTTAGCCTTTTAATTGTGCATTATGTATGCATTGCTGTCATACAGTTGTTCAGCTAATCTTAGCAACTGTGTTAATTGATGGTTCAAAGTTTATTTAGTGTTAGTTACATGGTGATATATATATATATATATTAATTATATATACAGTATATATGTTAATAAAGACATTTATAATAAAAGATGGTGCATAACTTGCTGCCCTGGAGCCCCCAACATTGGCATAGCCCCCAGCCCCTTCCCAGCTGCCCTCATTTGGTAAGAAATTAAAATGAAATAGCTTTAGATTAGGAAATATTGGGAGAAAGTAAGTTGGGATAAACTAATAGAAGGTCTTGAGAAAAATTGGGTTTTATTCCAGACACAGCTGTTTTATACTTTGTTCTGCTCAAATACAATTCCCAGCACATTCCACAATACTGACACAATACAGTATCAGCATACTATTAACTTTAAAAAGGTAAACGCCCACGTAGTAATTCTGAATATAGTTCAGAGGGTGGGTCTTTTTGACTTTAAGATAATTTAATATGTAGATTATTATATATTGGCATGCATGTAGAACATGTGTGTTGCTTATATGCATTTCTTTGTGTATATGTGCACTGGTTGGCCAGATACACTTCTCTGTGTTAGGTAAGTGGGAAGAAGTGGGGTTTAGAAAGGTGCAGCAACAGCTACATTGGCAACTAACCATCGAGCTAGGTTTCTTTCTATACTTTCCCTCCCTCTTTCTTTCTGTCATAATCTGAGCCAAATAAAATGTTTTTTTTTTAAAATAAATCAGTCATGAATGAGAGAAGTTACAAGAAGCATATTTATTTAGGATTTCAGATATATATATCTAGAGAGAGATAGAGACAGAGACAGACAGACAGACAGACAGACAGACAGACAGACAGACAGACAGACAGACAGACAGACAGACAGAGAAGATAGATAGATAGATAGATAGATAGATAGATAGATAGATAGATAGATAGATAGATAGATAGATAGATAGATAGATAGATAGATAGATAGATAGATAGATAGATAGATAAGAAATAGATGATAAGAGATAGATGACAGACAGACAGACAGACAGACAGACAGAGATAGATAGATAGATAGATAGATAGATAGATAGATAGATAGATAGATAGATAGATAGATAGATGATAAGAAATAGATGATAAGAGATAGATGACAGACAGACAGACAGACAGACAGACCTCCTCTGTTTTACTATTTCAGTCTAGTGCTCAACCACAAACAGTTATAAAGTTAAAGCATTTAGGATAGCCCATTCAGCAGTCTAGGATGATTACACATTTGTATAGGCCAACACTACAGCCTTTGGTAGACCACCATCTCCAGGTCTTTGGGACAGCAGAATAGTAGCAGATGAGGATGACTAGGTAGGGGCCATGCATGTATCAGTGAGCCTGAAATTACCAGTAAGCACCATTCTGTTCCCACTCACTATGGGCCACCTGCCTTAGCTTCTCCACAATGGGCAGTCAAGGGTGTAATAACCATTGACTAAATGGAAAGCACTGGCTTAACATCAGCACAGTTAATGATAACTTAAAGCTTTTTGGGGCTGAGAACAAGATGAAAACAATTTTATGGGCATAGAGAAGAAAAAAGAGACATTTATAAGCCCATTTATAAGACATTTATAAGGGAAAGGCTCCAAGATGGTACTGAGGTATCTTCTGAAGTGTTATTGTCATAGGTTTCACAGTGTTCTGAAAGGAAAAATCACCATCATTCAAGAAAACACTGCTCGTTGTGTATACATAGATTCCATAATGATATTCAACTGAATAACACATCCAGAATTATTTTTTGTTCTCCTTAGATATGGAATGAGAACTTCACCAGTTTGAGGTAATTCTGACTGCATTGCTGACCTGTTTTTAGATGTTTGGACAAGATGGATGCAAATAATATTTTGAACTGAGAGCATAAATGGAAAATAAAGGAAATTTTTCTTATTCAGAAATTTTTCTTTTCCTCTCATGTTTAATGAGCACCGATGATATTACCTAGTTTGGGTAATAAAACATCTTCAGGAAAACAACCAAGCTCAGAGAGCATCAAGGACCCTCATTTCAACCCTGAGCTACAAATATTCTCCTTTAATATTATGTTATTATAAAAATTGATTACAAGATAAGTAGAATAAGGTATTTACAAATTAAAAGGTGATGAATCCAAATTCAATTTTCCCCTTTAAACTGCTAGTGTACACATCTTAAATAGCCCATTAATAATGGGTTTGAGTAGGAACAGCATTATTTTAGGATCTTATTTGTCCTCTATCCAAAATTGGATCTAAATTGCATAGTGGGTTCCTAGATAACTGTTTAGTGGATGGATGACAGTGTGGATAAAGCACAGTTTTCTCTTATGCAAGAAATCCTTTTTGGGGAAATGATGGTCTTTGAATTAACAAAGAGAAAATGATGGAATATGGTGGCCTGTCTAAGATTAGCCAGAATTACTCCATGATTGGATCAAAATTTGAAACAGTGTGTTTCTGATCAGAAATAAATGTATCATCCTTCTTCTATAGCCGTGATGGCGAACCTATGGCACGGGTGCCACAAGTGGCACGCGGAGCCATATCAGTGGGCACGCGAGCTCAGGTCCGGCGCGCATATGCGCACCGGCCGGCTGATTTTTGGGCCTTCTGGGCCCACTGGGAGTCAGGAAACAGGCTGTTTCCAGCCTCCAGAGGGGGTGGGGAAGGCCGTTTTCGCCCTCCCCAGGCTCCTAGAAGCCTGGAGAGAGCAAAAAATGGGTGTGCCATTGCATGCTGGGAGTGGGGGGGTCATACGCGCATGCGCGGGGGTGCATGGAATTATGGGTGTGGGCACGCACACACGTGATCCCACGCATCCCCCCCTTTTGGGCACGCGAACCAAAAAAGGTTCGCCATCACTGCTCTATAGTTTGAGTAGGATTTTGTGCTTTTCAAAAACCACACAGTGGACATAAACCCGAACAGGTTCAGCCTCCCCTTTCTGTAAAAATGCTGCTTTTGGAATTTCTCCTTCTTATGCACCTCTTAAATGCAATGAAACTTTGCTAGGGGAAAAAAAGCAACTCTACCTGGAATCTCAAATGACCTCCTATTATTGGCCTACCAGTAAAAATGCTTCCGTTAACGTCTCTTTTTTGCTTGTTATAAATAGCATATGTACCAGGAGGTGTTTTGCCAACTAGCTGCTGAAAGGTTCTTTTCTTCTGCCATCTCCTAATTATGCCGTTAACAGAAACCCTGGTAATGAATTGTTCCTGCATGAGCTGTCCATGGAGCAAGACAGGAAGATATATTTATATTTACTTTCTTGACCCTGGAAAGATGAAGCTGATAGAACAGGCAATATTCAACAGCTATGCAATGGGAGAACAGGCCAAGCCTGAGAACTGTTGGGCAGTTCCGGTAGAAATGAATGGTTCTAAACCATTGTGTGATTGCAGAGGCTCAGTTAGCAGGAGTATCAGATGAAGTAGAATTTAACTTACAGGCAAAAGTAAAGATTATGCCCAATTCAGTCCAACCCCTTCTGAGTAAGGCATGCTGGAAACTACGCTTAGTTTTTTCCTCACAGTTGAAAGCATGGCATCTTTCACCCTTGATAGTGTCTTGTTTTTACAACAGTGGTTATAAACCACTTCAATTCCAACAATGGGATTGTTGAAAGAGCAGAGTGTTTACCAACTAACCACAAGCATGTCATGTTCAGCTTAGTAGCATATTGCCACATATAATGACAGTGTTTATGGAGTTTGTTGTGCTCATCAAAGACAAATAAGGGGAAAAAAATCTCTGCCTGGATCTCCAACATGTAGAGATACTTTTTTCCTGACTATTTGTCTTTGATGAGCACAACAAAGTCAGTTAAACACTGTCATGCTACCAAGGTGTGTGTAGGGGGAAGTCTCCTGGCATTTTCCAGACCTTGAATGCATACATCAAAGGTTAGACCTTTAAGAAGTGTTTTGTGGATATGTCCTGCCCCAATATTGTCTCTTCTTCCTGGAACCAGTTCTTCAAGATCTCTGGAAGAGGTTTTTTTAGGTCAACTATCCATCATTCCTTTTGTCAATCTTCTCCAACCAGATGCCTTCCACGAGGGTGAGTCAAAATGTAATGCCATTTTCTTTAGGACAGGTAAAATTACCAACACAGGAACATGTAGCATACATCAAAATGAAGCTGGTCCTCTGTGGATCACATCCCTACTTCTCAACATAGTCACCATTTCTCTCAATAGCAATGTTCCACCTTCGAATGAGAGCATGTATCCCTGCCTCGTAAAATTCTGTTGACTGTTCTTTGAGCCACTTCTTCACTGCAGTTTTCACTTCCTCGTCATTGGAATAATAATCCTCCATACTCACCAGATTTAGCGCCTTCAGACTATCATCTCTTTGGCCCCATGAAAGAGGGTTTGAGAGGCAAACATTATTCCAGTGACGAGGAAGTGAAAACTGCAGTGAAGAAGTGGCTCAAAGAACAGTCAACAGAATTTTACGAGGCAGGGATACATGCTCTCATTCGAAGGTGGAACATTGCTATTGAGAGAAATGGTGACTATGTTGAGAAGTAGGGATGTGATCCACAGAGGACCGGCTTCATTTTGATGTATGCTACATGTTCCTGTGTTGGTAATTATACCTGTCCTAAAGAAAATGGAATTACGTTTTGACTCACCCTCGTATTTCAACAAAACCTTCCCGAATTCAGCAAATTATAATCCTGACACAAATAGAGAATCCTGGGTTGAGGAACACCATTTTAACTACAGTTGCCCATGATACAGACACTGAAAAGTGTTTATAAGCAAAGCATCAGTTATTATCACTTTCAGTAGTTTCCCCTCCCTTTGTTGAACAAGGGGATCAGTCATGCATTATGACTATTAACTTGCATAATGAAGAAATAAATCCACCTTGATCAAATATCTGTCTACTGTGGAACATGTCTTCTAGGAATGTTTTCCAGTTTCACATATAATTGTGGTACATTCAGTTGAGCATCAGAGGCATAAATTATCTATGAAGCCGGGGGCAGGCAACTTTTTCAGGGCTCAGAGACTTCAGCAGTTTTGGAGAAGCCAAAGGCCACAAAGGAAAAGCTTATATATGATGCATTGGCTGTATCCCCTGGTTATGGCCAGAAATTTCGCATTGCTCCTGTTTTATGTCGGGGAGGTTTTTTAAAAACATTATATCTTTATTCTATTTTTCAGTTATAGTATTTCCTTATATGGATAAACCACCGTCTTACTTATTTTAAAGTGAAGCATTTAAAACACAATGGATTTCCCATCCCTTCAGGACATCAGCTCCTCTGGTAAGAAGCCAATAGAGCAATCCCTGTTCACAGTTGGTAACATTTATATATTTATTTATTAGGTAGGTTTACAAGGCCACCCAAATCAACAGCGATTTGATTAATTGCTCTCTATTGCTGTACTACCTCTGCTGTGTTCTTTCAGCTCAGCCTTTCATTTCCACTCCTTTGGCCCCGTACTACTCCATACCACCTCCTCCCTATAGTCCATGTGGCTACTCATATCCAAGCTTTCAGATGTTGCTCTTCCACACTTACTCCTTGTCCTTCTACTGTCAATATTCACTTGTTTGGAGAGAGAGCAACAGAAAGACAGAGCAACCAGGCTAACAGGCTCTAGAAAGCCACTCCTGAGTTGTTGGCCTGAGCAAGTGTCCAGAGTTTGCTGACCTCCAATATAAGCCTATTTCTAATTTACATATTAAATAAACGTGGGCATAATCTTGTCAGTATCTGGGTGGGATTGAGGGAGGGGGCTGCAGTCAATTAATAGATATCCCAAATCCTTCATAAATCAGGTGAAAATACAGAATCAGAGAAATGGAGTTTCAGTCTCTTTCACTTGCATATCGAAGTTGGGAGACTTTCTGAATGAAACCAAAAGTGTTTCAATCATACTGAATGTTCTGGGTCAAATGAGTGCTTGTAGGAATCTGACAACATCAGTTGGCTTGGCACTAAAGCCCAGAGTAGGGATTTGGTACGTGGAGGCATGTGGAGGCATGTACATCTCTCTCTCTCTCTCTCTCTCTCTCTCTCTCTCTCTCTCTCTCTCTCTCTCTCTCTCTCTCTCTCTCTCTCTCTCTCTCTCTCTCTCTCTCTCTCTCTCTCTCACACACACACACACACACACACACACACACACACACACACACACACACCCCATCTCACACAGAGACACAGAGATGTTTATATCCATGAATGTAACAGCTGTCATACTCTATCAGGCTAAGGCAATCTACAATAATTAAAAAGATTCCCAATTAAATTCCCAGTAAAGATAGAGAATCCTCTGGTTGTTTAGTCAAAATTTAAAATTTGGGGAGGGAAGCAAGAGCCACATTGTGTATAAAGCTAGATTTCTTCTTCTTCTTCCCTCTCCTCCAGGTTTTAGGGAGGAGTTTGTATGCTTTTTTTTCCTTTTTAAGTCCATGATTCCTATTGTAGGGTTTTATTGCCATTTTATATGTTCCTCAACTCAAAATGGTAGGAAATTGGTGTGACTTTTTGGAAAGAGGGTCATAGCAACCCTAAAGGCTGTCCACCCTTAACAGAACAAGTTGTTAAAGCCATTATGACATCAATAGGCATTTCACCAATCCCCACTCTCATTTCAAGCCTGTTTGCAAGCCTAGCAACAAAAGGGGGGGGGGGGAAAGGCTGTAATTCACTGCAGGTTTAAAAGCAAAAAAAAAAAAAAGTTAAAAAATGAACGTGAGCAGGCAATGGCAAGAGACAACCGTAGTTACTTTTTGCAGCTCAGCTACCGTCTATCACAAACTGTGCAAGTTCCTTCAGGGGTCTGCCCCATTGTATTTGTATTTGTATTTGTTTATTTGTCAAGCATATATGATTATAAACAAAGTATGAACAGTAAAACATGATTGAATATATATGTAATAGTACAAGCATGAATAAGAGTAAAAGAGGTAAGAATATATGTGAACATTAGGACAGGAACGGTAGGCACGATTGTGCGCTTATGCACGCCCCTTACCGACCTCTTAGGAATGGGGTGAGGTCGATGGTAGATAATCTGAGGTTGAAGTTTTTGGGGTTTGGGGAAGAAACTACTGAGTCAGGTAAAGTGTTCCAGGCGTTGACAACTCTGTTGTTGAAGTTGAATTTTTTGCAATCAAGTCTGGAGCAGTTTACATTAAGTTTGTATCTATTGTGAGCTCTTGTATTATTGTGGTTGAAGCTGAAGTAGTCATTAACAGGTAGGACATTGAGGCAGATAATTTTGTGAGCTACACTTAGGTCAGATCGAAGGCGGCGGAGTTCTAAATTTTGAAGTCCCAAAATTTCAAGTCTGGTTTCATAAGGAATTCTGTTGTGAACAGAGGAATGTAATACTCTTCTTGTGAAGTATCGCTGGACATTCTCAATTGTGTTAATGTCTGATATGTAGTGTGGGTTCCAGACTGATGAACTGTATTCAGGAATCGGTCTAGCAAATGTTTTGTATGCTCTGGTTAAGAGTACAATGTTACCAGAGAAGAAGCTGCACAAGATTAGGTTAACCGCTCTTAATGCCTTCTTTGCTATGTAGTTGCAGTGGGCTCTGGCACTCAGATCATTAGAGATGAGTACTCCGAGGTCCTTTACTGAGTGAGGATCATCATCAAGGTCATGATCATCAAGTTTGTATTTAGTGTTTTGATTATTTTTGCCAATGTGTAAAACTGAGCATTTGTTGATAGAGATACGTAGTTGCCACTTGTTTGACCATTCAGATATATAGTCAAGGTCTTTGTGAAGGGTTGTAGTATTGTCTGTGGTGTTGAATAGTTTTACATCATCTGCGAAGAGGACGCAGTTGCTTTGTATAATATCACAAATTTATTGTGTTAAACACAGTTTGGGATTACAGTCTGAGTGTCTTTTGTGGAAAAGCAAAGTAAGCATAGTGTTTGAAGTGAATTTGATAGAATATAACAATGACGACGATGATAATAGGAATGATGGGGTAAAACAGTAATAACAAGCTGGAGGTGACTATATTTACTTCCCATTGAGTCTTATTAGTGTCAAAATGGATGAAATAAGTTGTGGGTTATTAAATCAAAATATTTTTTTCCACTTCCGAGGAATGGATAATGCAGTCAGCGTAATCCACATCATCACTGATTAATTTATATAAATGAGAGCGGTGGATTAGTTTCTTAGTTTCACTGTATCTTAGGGGGCCTTTCCAGATGACAGTCCTATTTCTAGATGACAACAGATGTGCATGTCCACCAGAAAAATAAACATTGAGTTGACATTTCATCTAATAAAATTGTTATGCTTTTATATCCTGTTTCATTATCACATTAGTAGGGGCACTAGATGACTTCTGTTTGAAATGGGTGATTTCTCACAGGAATGCTGTCACTTGATGGATGCTATAGATCACAATTTATAAGCAGGTTTATGTGACTTGCCTGGGGATTGACAAAGATGGAGTGAAAATCATTGAGGGAAGTAACAATGTGGCTAGAAAGTTAATGAATGAGTAGCCATTCAGCAGACACCATTTTATGCAGAATTACAGCATGAGTAAACCTGTAGTTGCCTAGAAAAGATATACAATGAATTCTTCCGATCTCTCTGTTTTAATTAAAAAGTGCAAGCCAAAGTTTGGATATCTTAACTCAGAACTCAACAACATGTTACACCAGTGCTTCTCAATTATTTTCTGTTACGCCCCCCCTAGGAAGAAGTAAACATTTCGCGCGCCCCCAACTCTCCGTCGGGACGATTGTTTGCAATATTTGGCACGTTTTCGCTGAAAAAACTCAAGCGGCTTATCAGCGTGATTGGGATGTAATGTGTTTAAGTGATGCCTTAATTTATTTGGCTTCATGCTGTCCACTGCCAACATTTTTAGACACAGTAAACATACCGGTCTTTCCTCGTCTCCCACCGTAGTCACAGTGAAGCCAAGCGCTACATACTCTTATATTTCCTCATCTTAGCTTTCGGGAAACTTACGTTTGTCTCATTATCTCCGTTTCTCTCCTCCTTTCTTTTCATCCCTGTTAAATATTTTTCCATGGTGTCTCTTAAGGGTTTGTTATCTGTACTTCATATCTCCTGCTTTGTGCTGTGTGCTATTGTTCGGTGCAAAAAACCCCTACTCCCTGCGGCAAAAAAAAGCACATTCCCCGGGGTCATGTGCCCCCCCTGGCATCTCTCCACGCCCCCCAGGGGGGCCTGCCCCACTATTTGAGAAGCACTGTGTTACACAGAAAGAGAATTCTAGACTTTGCCACTTCAGAGTCCTTGATAAGGGAGTAGCATATTTTAGAATGATATTTTGGAATGTGGAGCAGCATATTTTAGAATGATACCCCACATTTAAGAAAAGAAAATGTCCATCTATACATCTAAAAACACATTTAGCATAGAATTTTATCCATACCATATTGGATCAGGCAGGAATTTTTTCCCAAGCCTTTTGTAAGTGCAACTCTATATTAACAACTTCAAACCTAAATTGTATCTTCTAATGTTCCACCTATCATAGCTTCCCATCTTGCTGTAGCGATTTGATTTCTTCCCATGCTGTTGAGGCCAGATAGGGAGATTTACTTCGGTTCCTTCTCTTATACCAGTGTGAAAACTATGCACATGCTAAAGGAAGTTGGAAATGATTTGAAGAAACCCATATTGTATGTCTTGAACACGGCTCTGTAGAGACTCTCAGTCTATTGATATAAGGGCTCATGTAGAAACCTGCCTTTCGCCCTAGAACAGTGGTTCCCAACCTTTTTGTGATCGAGTACCACTTGGAGGTCCCGTACAGTCGCCACGTATCACCTGGTTCCAGAGAAACTAAATTCGATCAGATATTTTATTTATTTATTTATTTATTTATTTCCATAATTGTACCGTTCCTTTTTTGGAACGGTACAAATACAGCAACTGGATTCTCGGGCCGCTGGGACCAGGTGGGTGGCGTGTGGCAACAGTTGTGTTAGGCAGTAAACATTTTTGTGAAGTAAAAAATAACTAACTAAAAATCGTTGATGACCCAGAAAGTGTTCGCGTACCACCTGGAAGTCCCTCGCGTACCACTAGTGGTACACGTACCACAGGTTGGGAACCACTGCCCTAGAACATTGCCTGCTGAATGAGAATGAATGGAGAAAAAACTGTTGTACAGAGGTTCACTTCTTAGAAAGACTGAGCAGCACTTGAGGTGGTGAGATAAAGAACCGTTTCATTTATTCACAATATTTTCCTCATTCTTCTTTTAGGCAAGATATCAGGCATATCATTCTTGTCTCCAGTTTTTCTCCAAGCATGCAGAAGGTTGGAGTGTCAGGTAACTAAGAATGGACCTGAAACTTGGTGTAAAGTATGTGCTGTTGGAGGACAGAAAGTGTGATTGGGCATCCTAACACATATAACAACTAATTTGTGGAATTTGACTTCTCCAATTTGACCCAGATTTTAGATAGAACCCATTCTTGGTGGAAATTGCAGATGCAGTGTCAGAAAGATTATTATTTTGTAAAATGTTCTCTCAATATTCATCCAGTGTAAACAACTTTTGGACTCCTATCCAATTTGATTACTTTTTCACTTGCCGTATATAGTAAACACCTGGACACAGAGATAAACACCCCATGTTCCATTTGGCAATGAAAAGCTATTTGGCAGTACTAACAATGCATCTTTATGAAAGACCCACCATTTTCTCCTTCCTGTGGAACATGTGTCCAAACTGTTCACAAATGGTAAGCACTGTAATTGAATTAGAGAGGTCACTGAAAAAGGTCACATCTTAAAAAATTTAATTCTACTGATGTTGTACTAAACATAAACAAGAGCAGCTACATTGCCTAGTTACTTGTCAACATTCCTACTACACAGTCTGTCAAATGTTGAAACTCATTAACTCTCATTACTTCTTTATGGGTGTAGATGGTTACCTCCTCACTAACATGGTATTTCTATGTCTTTAACAGAGGAGAACAAAACTTGCTGTCTCATGTGGCTCACATTATTAAATATACAGTGGGAAATTAATGGATTCATTTTTAACCCATTTAGAGCCATGTGTTTATTTATTTTTTCTCCTAGCTCTGCACACTTTTTGCAATGTGGCTTCTGGGGCACTTGGTGTGGCCCTCAGCTTGAGAAACTTAACAAACTTTAAAAAGCTTGCACAACAACAAGAAGCTGCAGAGATTTGGCTTTCTCAAGAGAGAAGAGTAGTTATCCAAATGTATCTTCCAGTCCCTCCTCAGGCAAGGCCGCATCAGTTACACAAACAAATCCAACCCCCCCTCTGAAATAGCAGGTTTTTTTAGGACTGCTAAAAAAGCAGGCGGCTTCTACAGGTTGAAGTTCAGACCTCTTTGCCACATAACAAAGGGTATTTGATTGGATCTAAAGCATTCCCCACCGGTTCGCATCGCGACGGAAGTGCACCCGCGTGCGTCCACACGTGCAATTTTGCTTCGGCGCATGCTCAGTAGCTTAAAATCAGCCCAAAACACAGCTGAGGAGCTGACCAGATGGGCTTCGGAAGGAATAAAGGTCAGTATAAACCTGGAGGCGGAAGGGAGGGCCTTCTTTCAAGCGGCAGAAGAGAAAAAACCTTCCAAAAAGTAAAAAAAAGATAGCAGCGCCCACGGACCGGCACCGGCTGATCCAGTTCAGTGACATCACCAGCGGGTCGCTACCGGTTTGGGCGAACTGGTCCGAACCGGGAGGTACCCACCCCTGATCTAAAGTGACCAAACATGTCCTACCACCATTGTTAGTGACATGGAAGACTTTGCATCAGCTATGAGAGAAAGGCACGAGTCATTCAGTGCTGTGGTCTCACCAAGTCAGCATGGAGTATATTTATTAATTTTAAATATTTATGCTGGAAGGGGCAATCTGTGGTCCTGTGCAGCTATCAGCCTATTTTTCTATGGCTTCTAGCATGATTTTTAAATCCCTCTACAATTCATCAGAACGTATTTCTGGCAGGCAAGATAACATGTCAAGATAATATGTCACTTTCCCAGAAGTTTGGGAAAGAGATAAGAGGGTTTCAGGGAGACAGCAAGAGAAAAAGAGAGACCAGAGAGAAGGGAGACACATTTATTTTTCTGGTTTCATTCTACCCACTACTTATTTTAACATCCCCCTCCCCATTAATTGGCATATGACCCCCAAGAGCTTATCATCCCAGGCCTGCAGTTCCTGACAGAGATACGATTATCCATCTGCATTTGTATTCTGCCTTTCAATTTAATTATTGCAATAATACAAAAGCCAACAGTTATATAGGCAAACAGCACCCTTTAGACTTTGACCAATGCATGGGGTTCTTTCTTTCTTTCTTTTTCTTCTGATAGAGAATGGATCTCTAAAGTAGTGTTGTACAAAAGTTATCTTGCATTTTTTTCCCTTGCCGTTTCTCATTTCACTTAATTAAAAACAGGAAGGTTTAAAAAAAATTTTTTTTCAGGAGAGAATAGAATTTTGAAAAAATTAATTTTGAAGGATGGAAGATGGTATTCTCACACTTATTCAGCGTTACATTGATCATGTGCGGATGTTCTGCCTTTAACTGTGCAACCATCTCTCTAGTAGCCAGCAACCTCCTTGACTTCAATTCCAAGGCAAGAAATCATGATATAATGAGCTGTTTCAGTTGGGAAGTGTGTATCTCAGCGTGATGCAAAAACGCACAACAGAAAACATCAGCCCTGAGTAGCAGATCTCTCTCCCTGTAACAATACATTCAATTTTTTTAAAAAAAAAATCTCAAATTCCCTAACCATTAAGGTAGAACAACTGGGTCCTGTTTCTCATGGATGATCATTTTTGAGAAATTGCAGGTCAGGTTTTGGCTCAGCTTTACCAGAAGCTGTCTGTCACTGGACCAAGACTGGCAGGATACCTATGACTAGTTGTTCCTCCAGGAGATATGGGATGCAGAGTCTGATAGAATTACAGGCTGGTTGAAGGGACCACAGTATGCTTCCTTTTTATAGTTTCCAGTTCCTGATCATCTTCCATGAACTCATTCCAGTCTGTCTAAATTTCACCTGATGTTTGGCAGCCAGAGCTGAATACAGTTCTCAAAATAAGGTTTAACCAGGGCTGCTTCTGCACATTGGCTTGAAGCCCCTACAGTTAGCCCTGTTTTGCTGATACAATCTCATGTGTGCTTAAGAGCAAATTTAAGCAATAAGCTTTAAGTACATAAGTTACGATTAAGCCAAAAGGTGCTGGCGCCCTAGCCTCAAGGCCTCTGGCTTGCCTTCTATGGTGTCTACAAAGTAGACCACTTGAACATTGTAAGCGGATGAAAATCATTTTGCTTATCAGCAAAATAACTCAGCAAAAAATCAGCCAAGTAACAATTCCTTATTTAAAAGGTCATCCATTAGATGGCAGCTAGTTAAGACAATGATGCAAAATGGCCATTGAAGGACTGAAAGAATATTTACTTAAAGGCACATAAATCCTTCTGCAAGTAGCATTCAACCTTGGAAGGCAATCTCCCCAGCTGCTTTTAAGTTTTGAAAACAAACTGGATCTTTCAATACATCAAGAATTTCAACACAATGGAGACTAAATGTCTCTGGGAAGAAACCAAAAAGTGTTTATTTCTCTGCAGTTGTACTATAGCCCAGTTTTGCTGCAAAACTCTTAAGAAAACAACATTTCTGTGAGGTAGGATAGGCTGAGAAATCCAGTTGATAATCACCAAGGGTTTCATGACCAACTGGAAATTGGAATTCAGAAAAGTATGTGTTCATTTTATAGAAACAGATCTCTGCTTGAACTAACAAAACATTCATTATTGTGAAATTTAAGATAGTCTGGGATATGCAGAAATCACGGAATGCCTATCTGTATACACAAGCAAGAACTCCACATCCTACATAGAATGATTCTCGGTTACTAACCGAATCTAACTCTAGTTATTTTTTCTGTTCATCAGAAAAAGTGAGTTTTGCCCCCCCCCCCCACACTAACAAATTTCCAAATATAGCTCACTATCTTTATCCCATGGAATTTAAAAACTAAATTCTCCTTCAACTGAGGTCAGTTCCTGGTGGCTTTACAGACAGCTTCCTTGCACTTTTCTTGGTAACAATATAAATTGTTGTCATTCTATTTTCTACCAGGATCTAATTTTTTAACTTCCTGGTCTAGCCTAAAGCCCTGGGATTTCTTGGTGGTCTCCCATCCAGGCACCATTACGCTCCCTCCTTAATGCATCCCATCTGTGAAGTATCATTTCTTGGCCACTAGGCAGCAGAAACACATAACATATGGAGGCTTTTTGTTCTGTATCTTTACAAGTTCTTGTGTCTCTTGTAAAGAAAACAGCTGAAAGGAAAATATCATTTTGCTACATTGCAAAATCAAAGTGTCTAAGTATCTGACAAGATAATTCTATGTTTGCAGTCAGCTTCAGAAGCCACAGAGATGCCATCAAGTCCCAAAATAATTTTTATTTGAAGTGCTGTGACTTCACAGGGCTTTAAGAAGTGGCGGCAGCAGCTTATCTTCAAATAAAACCAATTTTGTTTACAATATTTGATTTCAAACTTAGACAACACAGGCAGTCATTGGTTTTTCTCTGATCCATTGGTTAGGTCACTATATTCTGTTTTCTGCAGATATGCTGAATCAAATCTCATAATCCAGGTTCATTATAGGAATTCAGATCTGAAACATCTGGAGAAAACCAAGCTGGGAAAAGCTATGTTTCTGAATTATAGTTAACCTCAATGCCGACCTCTGTTTAGGCATCTTATTTAGATCTGTAGCTACAAAAGAGGGCTAGGAGTCAGAGAAATTATTAAACTCTGTTTTTATATTTCTGTTTTTCATTTTTACTGATTTCTAAAAATTAACACATCTTGAATCAACCAAGAGGAGTCACACTGGCAGTAACAGAATCTAAAAATGTACATATACAGTTATTACCCCAAAGGTGCTTTTTCAGAAGGCAACTGGACTTTCTTGTTTTTTTCTTTTGAAGACATTTTGCTTCTCATCCAAGAAGCTTCTTCAGCTCTGACAGGATAGTGGGGAATGGAAGGATTTATATTCCTTGCAGACAGCTGGTAATTCAAATGTGTGGGTTCATGAGCATGATTAAAGAATCTCAATGGCCATTACTATCTTTAGAATGCTACTAGACAACCTGTGTCCCATTGGATCATCATTTCAGAGATTATTTTTTTTACCTAACCAGAAAAATGACCAAGGGTGGGCAAAAAAGCAGTGGGAACAGGAGTCACTCCTGACGTCCTGCTGGCATTACCTATTGTCTTGTGGAAATCTGGTAGGAAGCATTGCAAGTTTTCCTTCCTTCCTTCCTTCCTTCCTTCCTTCCTTCCTTCCTTCCTTCCTTCCTTCCTTCCTTCCTTCCCTCCCTCCCTCCCTCCCTCTCTCTCCCTTCTTTTTTTATCCCCAAGTTCTTCCCTTTTAAGTCATCATCAAAATTTAATTCACTTTCCATAATATATAGCATCATGTACCAATCTTATATAAAAACCTTATACTATAATTAATTATACAGAGTTAATAATATTGATGCAAATAAATCTACTAATATATATCTTATTGTCCCTCTTTTTTCCCATTACAAGTCTTATATGTAAAACTTTTAAAATAATAATTGCACAAATTTTTAAACATTCCAACAATTGCACCCCCCTTTCCCCCCTACATTCTTTCCTTTTAAATCATCATTAAAATTTAATTCAATTTCCATAATATGCATCATCATATTCCATTCTTATATAAAAACCTTATACAATAATTAATTATACACAATTAATAACCTTAATACCAGTAAATCTATTACCATATATCTTATTACCCCTCTTCCTTTCCATTAACCTTCCCCTCATCATCCATTCTCTTGGTTTCTCAGAAATTCCACTTCTTGTGGGTTTTCCCCTTCCCTCCCTCGCTCTTATCTTCTTCTTCTTCTTTCTTTTATTTTTATACAAGAAATTTCTTTTTCCCCAGATTCCTTTTCTTCCTTTTGAGTGTATTATTTGCTTAAATCTGCTCTCAATTCCTCCTAATCTCTTCTCCCTATTGCCCCCCTTATTTTTTGATTGATTCTTCTGAAACCCATACTCCCCTCTGTCTACTCTTTTCTTATCACTATAAATCCCAATGTAATCATCAATCTGCCTTTTATTTTCAGTCCCTTTTTCTTCAATGTAATCTCCCTGTTCTTCATTTTCATCTTCCAGCATTGTACATTTTGAGTGTTCTTTATGTTCCACCTTCGTTTCTGTTTCTTTTCACTTCTAATTTCCAAAAGATAGGTTTTTATGTCTTCATGAATGTATTTTAACATCCCAGTTAATTCTTCATACATACACGCCTCCATATTATCAAATTTACAGTTATTAAAATCTTTAATTTTTAGTTGAAGCTTAAATCCATATAGTCTCTTTGTATTTCAGTGTTCTGATCTCCAATTTTAGTCTATTCCATTCCAGTTCAAAATCCTGTTATCTTCTGACACCAAAACAAGTAAGAGTCAAACACCATAGCACAGCACACACTCAACACACAGTTGAGGACTTCCGGTTTGGATCGTGCCATTGCGGACGCTCCTTGTCGTGCGCCTTTCCGATTCTCGTAAAAAGCTGCCAGAACAGCTGTCTGGCGGCTTTGAAATCTCTTCCCCGGGCAAAGGGGAGATATGAGAGCTTGACAGGTGGGGTAGAGCCCCCCTAGTGCCCTAGGAGCCACCCAGGGGCGCAAAGGGAGGGCTCCCCATGCAGCCTGTCTCCTGCTCCGGGAATCTGGAAACCTCCGCTTTTGCGGAGCAAGATGCCGCGACCACCGCTGCTTCCAGAATGGGATTTATAATTATTTTTTGATTTAAAGAAGCAGACAGAGAGAAACAGGAGTGAGATGGGCAAGTACTGAATTTTTTTTTCTTTTTCTTCAACTCCTCTGCTAACTTTCACTTCGGCAAGGAAACAAAGTAACAGTTAATAAGCAACAATATGGCGATTGAAGAAGGCGGGAGGAGAAGTGAAAGTGACTTTCGTTTTGCTAGAGGCTTTTTTTCTCATGGAAACTTTTGACTTTGAAAACTAGCTTTTCTTTTTCTGTCTCCTAACCCTGGATTAAAGTTATAACTGATAGATTTTTAATAATAAAAGACTACCTGGTTTTGAAACTGGAAAGAACTTTAATTAGAGATTTGGCTTTTTTTCTTTGTACTCCTCTGAAACACTACAATGGCTTCAAAATCCGGAAAGATTGTTTTGAGCAAAAGAAATGACTATCCCTCTGGTTATACTTCTAAAATGCAACTTATTACTGAGTTAACACCTCCACAGTCTTTGGCACCTGAAAATTTATTAAGTAGTTTAAAGATTATGAAAAATGAACTGACTATGGAATTCAACCAAAAAATTAGTGAAATAGATAAGAAAATGCAGGCTGCTTTGAAGAATATGGATCAACAACTTAGGACGGATGTGTTAGAGGTTTGCAAAGGATTAGCAACAGATATTGAAGTTCTGGCAGATCGTATTGAAACAAATAAACAAGCTTTGGCAATCTCGGTGGAATATATAGATAAAATTCAAAATGACATTGCAAATTTTGAAACAGAGGTGTTGATGACGCAGTTCAGATCTATGGAAGTTGCTATAAGGGTGAGAGGATTGAAGGAGGGATTATATGAAGATTTGAAAGGAAGGATGGTTGATGCTTTGGGCCAGGTGTCTGGAATGTCTAAAGTGGAATTGGCTACACAAATTGACAAGATATATAGAGTCAACTCGTGGTATGCAAAACAAAAACACCTACCAAGGGATATTGTCATATATTTTACTACAAGAGCCTTACGGAACAGAATTATACAGGCAACGTTCAAGAACAATCTTAAGGTGAATGGCCAGGAATTAATGATTTGGAAAGAAATCCCCTCTAAAATGCTTAAAGCCAGAAAAAATTATACCTTTCTGATTGATGAACTCAAAAGATTAAATTTACAATATAAATGGGAAGCACCAGTAGGAGTAGCGGTGAAATTTTCTGGAAAAAGATACCAGCTTAACACGATAAAGAAAGCTACTGAATTTTATGTCAATGTTTTAAAGGCTGATATATCCAGAATTCCAGAGGAAGGAGGTATGAAAGTAAAAGAGGAGGAGGAGGGGAAGCCACCCCTGTCGGATCAAAAGGAAACAGATTTAAAGAACCAAAATGAGTGGCAGAGCCAGATAGACAGGGAAAAGGAGATGGAGGATCGGGATCAGATGGGAGGCGAGTTGATAAATTCAAAATCATCGAGCTATAAAAAGACGCAACTATCAAGATACAAAAAGATGCAGTGTTGAAATATATTGGATGGATAGAGATTAACATGATTGTATTTTTCTTTTTTCTTCCCCTTTTTTTTATATATATATATTTTGAAGATTTGGAATTTTGGACTTAGACTGTTTATTATTTAAAAAATTTTTTTTTAAGATTTAGAATTTTTCTGAAGTTAATAAGTTGATGTATAATAATATTATGTTAATATTATGATGAAATTTAATATTTAGTTACTATCTATGTAATATTTAGTTAAGTTTTATTCAATTTTGAGGTTATTTCTATTATTAATTTTTATTATTAATCTATTATTAAATTTAGAACTTTTTTGAAGCTAGTAATTTGATGTATGGTAACAATATGTTAATAATATTAGTTTAAGATTTTTGTATTTTATATTTAGCTATTATTTACATAATATTTATCTAAGTTTTATTTAATTCGGAGGAAATGTTGCACAAGGTAGAGGATTGAAGGGAGGAGGAAGGAAGGTTTTGTTTGTTTGTTTATCTTTTTCTTTTTTCTCTATTTTATCTTAGTTATGCTTTTCTTGTATTGTTAAAGAGATTTTTTTCTTTTTTTGTATCTCTATTATTTTATATATAGACGATATATTATTAGTGTACAATTTAGAGTTGAAGCTTTCAAAAAATAATGTTCTTTTTTATTAACTTAATTTAAATTTATTTAATTGATATTATGCCCTGTATTCTCTCTGGGAAGTCCGGGGGGAGGGGGGAGGGAAGGGGGTGGGCTAGGGGGGAGAAAAAATAAAAAACGTTTGTACTTTATATTCAATATTTAGCTATTATCTATGTAATTTTGTACTAATAAAACTTTTTGAATAAAAAAAACACACACACTCCTTTCAAGTTCCAAGTTATCTTTGTATACAAGGTCAATCTCCAGCTGTCCACAAATTCTATCTTCCCACAAACTGTTGCAATGTTTTCTTTTAGCCAGCAGATGACGTTGCCCGTTTCTCGATATAACAAACCAGTTATTTTACCGAAATTTCCAAAAATGCTTTAAAGCCACATAAATATTTTTTCCAGATCCATTATTCTTTTTCAAATTTCTGTAATTTCCACCAAGTCCAATTGCAAATATATCAGCAATCTTCTTGGGCTTTAATAGTCATTTATTCAGCTCTATGGTATTCCCAGTTGCTAGATAGCCGCTAGTTTCCGTTCTGGGATATCTTTTACTGTCTCGTTTTAAATCTTCTTTTAACTTTAAATTGGCCAGTCACTCACCCGACTCCAGGACTTTACTTCCACTCCGCTCCTGCTCAGATGCTTAGATCTTCTCCCCCAGACAATCCACAATCTCTTTTCCAATCATTCCAATCATTAGCAGAGACGTTGTGGCCGTCTCTGCTAATGGTGATGACTCGTCTTTTCACAGCTGCCGGTCGAGAGGCTAGTGCCAGCTTCCTGGGGAGTTTGCAAATCCCCCTGGCCTCTCTTCTTCACCCCCCTCCAGGGGGGCTCCAGCCCGGTTCCAATGGATCCGGGCCCCCAAACAGTTGGAAATTTGGCATTTCCCTTGGAGGTTCCAAGGGAACAGAGATGTTGGCCATGCTTCCCCCTGTTTTGGACTATACTGACACCGTAGTCACAGATCTTCCTATGGACCACAACCTTCTAGTGGGAATTGACCTCAAGGGCCATTGTACTAAATACAGAACATTAATTTTACAAGCTATTCAAGCTCTAGTACTCAAATGGAAACTCTTATCTGTAGTGCTGCAGGAAGGAGTATATAGAATCTATCTTTAGCATGGTATGTACAGCCCACTTTTCTTTTCCTTAAGCTCTCAGATGAGAGATATACTGCATAGATGTACATATAACACTAAACCTCATGTGTAAAGTGTTACATGACTTCCATCCTCATCTTTAACTCATTCATTCTCCCAACCAGCATTACATCCAACACAGAGGCTTCAGTAGCACCCACAGCGTTGTTTCTGAACTTAGCAACTTTAAGACTTCAAGTTGAGGTCCGCATGTCTTAAAGTTGCTAAGGTTGCAAAACACTGCCATAGAGAGCATTCTTTGCCTTTTCAAAACCATTCACTGATTAAAAGAAACATTTATAGGGTTTAAGGGTGTCTAGTTTTTGCCTGATGTATTGAGAGCCAGGCCCCCAAAGCAGGCCAGGCAAACCTGATGGGGGAAATTCAGAACAATGCAAAAAGGAGGAAAGATTTTGGCTCCACCCCTTCTGGAGGAGTTCCTAAGGCTAAAAAACTATATATGTTCCGCAGAGGACATTTTTTGCATTACTGCCCTATATGAATAATTACTGTTAATTCCTAGGAAAAAAAAGTTACAGTATTGCAACTGATCGGAAGTATCAAAATTTTGATACTTCCAATCAAAACTGATCTGAAGTATCAAAAAAATAGAAAAGGTCAAAGACTGTAGTTCTATGTGCTTCTCCCTCATTTTTAGCCATGAAGATTGCTTCCTTTTGTTGTTTTTAAAATAACCAACTACATGTCCTTTGTTTTTCATCAGAGTAACCTGTTAGCTGGGTTTTCTATTATGTGCACAGAAGGGATTTTGTGTCTGGCAGTGTTAAGCTTAATATGATGCATTTTATCGTATGAGAGGCAATAGGTTTTTCCGTGACCTGAAAGGAATAGATAAATAATGTGTGGTTTTGACTGAGTAGTGGGGGGGGGAGAGAGAAAAAGCCTTGGGAGTAATCAAGACTGTAAAGCTGGCTTGCCACATGAAAAGGATGGATTAAAAAATTCTCCAAAGGTATTAAAAGACTTGGAGTCTTGGGAATTATCTGGTCAGAAATAATTAGGAAGTGTTATTTGCTTTAGCAGAGCTGCACCTCCTCTCTATTGCAATCAGTTAGAACAATTAATCAGTGGACCTGGCTTGCCTACAGAAGTTGTGGGTGCTCCATCACTGGAGGTTTCTAAGAAGAGATTGGACAGCCATTTGTCTGAAATTGTATAGAGTTTCCTGACTAGAAGTTCTTCAAGGTTCCTTCCAATTCTGCTATTCTGTTATTTCAATGTGGCCTTAGAGAAGACAGAAACGGTCCTTCTCATTCAGTTTGTCCAGGAGTTTGTCCATTCTTAGGAGGGATAGCATTACAAAACAAAACAAAACAAAACAAAACAAAACAAAACAAAACAAAACAAAACAAAACAAACAAAACAAAACAAAACAAAACAAAACAAAACAAAACAAAACAAAACAAAACAAAACAAAACAAAACAAAACAGTTGGGGGCAGAAAAGAAAAGTAATTTGGCAACAGTAAACAGTAAACTTGATTTAATTATCAGTATAGTTACATTTAAATGTATTTAATTAATTTAATATGTGTTTAATTATGATCACAGAACCGTAGAATTTTACCAGTCACCACCTTAAACTCAATAAGGTAATTTTGGGAAGCTATCTAGCTTTATAAAATCCCAGAGCTCCAGATTAACTTTTTCAAAAACTGATTTTATCACAGTCCACTTTGGAACACCTCAGGCAGCAGCGAAATGATAAATTATCATCTATAATTCCAGAGTTTTGGAACAGCATCAAAAACTGTTCTGTATTCACTTCGTTTCTAACTGTACAGGTCATGGAGCTGTAATGCTTCCCTCAGACAATACAGAGGTTCTTTTCATAGCAAGGCAGACCAAGAAGTGATATTTGTCCTAGAATGACAAACAGTAACAGTTGCCTCTGATGCAGATTAGGTGTGATGATAAAAGGACTGCTGAGCTAGGCTGGACAAAATGTTTCCAGTGAAAACTGAAACCCCAGCAAAACCCACCAGCTTTTCAGTTATACAATATGTCAACTAAGGAACAATTCAGATTTATAAGGTTAAGTAACAGTTGTTACTTTTCCTGACAAATGATGAAAACAGCTTATTGTTTCATATATTATCTTTCCCCAGAGGTACAAATATATAAGAAGTTACATGTATCCAGTGCAGAGAAACACCGTATAAATATCAATTTTGCCACACATTCTCTCACTGGGGGGAAAAATTGCTAATAAGAGCTTCTAGCTGAGTAATTGGGCAATCAAACATATAAAGTTGCCAGCTTAGGAGTTCAAAGAGGTACCAAAAATAAAAGCAAATCAAAACAAAACAAAGAGGCAGTTTATTTGGTGTTTAAAAAAAAACACCAATTCTATGTGAAAGAGAAATTTGGGAAGACTCCAAATCCAGGCTCCAACAATACTGTGTTGGGATTTTTTGTAAAAGAAATCAGTGAAATATACACTTTCAAAGAAAAACCTTCTAGCATACTTTTTTAATCACCCAGATAATCACCCAGCTTGCATGTTACATACAGTAGCTGCCAAAACTTGGGGTCTTTCAAAATCAGGAAAGAACAGCAAAAGTCACTGAGAATTTTAAAAATACAGCACACTGTTAATACATCTATGAATAACTCATTTGGGGGAGAACTAAAAGGGAGAAACCCTATAAAGTTAACCTTGCATAACATGGATCTTATAAGCTAGAGCTATAAATAAACATTTCGTTATTGCCTTTGAAACATCTGGGTCTATTTCAGGCATCCTTCTAAAGTGCCCACTGTACACACACTGGCTTTTGGAGCTAATACACCCACTTGTTAGTTTGTTTAACTCCACTCATGATGAAATTTAGATTTTCTTAGATGTCCAGAATAAAAGAAATGAAACTGGTTAAGATTAAGGAAATTGAGCAAGGAAACTCCTATCTCCCATAGTCTGGCTGAGATGAGATCCAATAGAGTTGTTTGCTAGGTTCCTTCAACCAAGCAGTGCCGTTTATTGGGGACTCCAGAAGTGTACCTTCTCTATCATGAGATGCCTGTTTTCTGGAATGAGATTCTTTCTAATGGCTTCTACCCTGATAGCATTCTAGAAAGCCCTAAAGATCTGAAATATTATCCTTGGCCTTGGTTGGGGCCCTTTTCAGATTTGTTTCAGGGCGAAAGTGCTGTTAGACACCCTTGCCATTGGTTCTTGTTGTCTTTTACATTTTTATTATCTTTTAGTTTCTATTTTCTTTGGTTTACGTTCTACTGTCCAAAATTGGCAGGCACCTAAATTTTATTCTGAAGTCTTGGAAATCCAGACCTTTGCAATATAACTGGTCTGTTTTATTTACTAATACAGCTTATACATGATGACCAGGTTTGAGTAAATTTACCATTCACTGTAAAGTTTTTAATGCACACATTTGTTACATATTTATTTCTGCCAATGTGACTTCATATTTTTAATATTTACTTTTCTAAAGTTTTGCAAAAACAAACCTGGTAAGTAACAACATTCTATTCTATTCTATTCTATTCTATTCTATTCTATTCTATTCTATTCTATTCTATTCTATTCTATTCTTTCCACAGTTAATTCTTGGTGAACTGTTGACATGGATTTAAAAATAATTTTATGCTATGTTATTAAATCACTCTTTTGGAGTTTTTGAAAAGATTCTTAAGACTCTCATGCTTAATTTAAGATTTCTATGCAATATTGATTAGATTACCTTACTTTTCAACGATAAATGAAACCACTGTTTCAAGGTTGCTAATGGCCTTAACTAGTGAGATCAAGATAAGTTACATAGAAATTAATCTGACTTGCTTGAAACCAAATTGGAATTTGGGATTCATTATGTTGAAAAACATATATAGAGCTGTAACAAGGTTTCCGTTAATTTCCAGTGCTATGTTTAATGAACATTTTTCCAATTTTCATGAATATATGCATAATGCAGACCTATTATGCTATGTGTTTTTGGGGTAAACAACATTACATAAACTACAGAAAAAGAATAAGAAATAGTAAGCCAGATCAATTAAGACATGTGATTGGAAAAAGAAATATAGCTAAATAAGCTTATGTCTACTTCCATTCTGCCCATTGATTATTCCTTTATATATTGTTTCACAATTCTATTTTCTTAACTGTCTTTATACCTACCCTAGTCTTTAATTCATTAATTTTCAGATCCTTCCTCCTTCTTGCATTATAGCAGTGCTTCCCAAGCCTGGATAAATTACCCAAAATTCGATGAAAGGGGATTTTCTTTACATAACTTCCCACAGCTTCATTACCCAATCACAATAGGGACATTTAAATTGACTTAAAGTGTCTCACCTACAATGTGTAGAAAGGGCTTTCCTTATGGAATGTAATGAAGGAAAATGTTTCTGAAGCACTACATTACACAATCTAGCTAATATTACTGCAAATCATATAGGTCAGGGTTGTCAAACTCAAGGTCCGTGAGTCGGATCAGGCCCATGGGGTGCTTACATCTGGCCTGCGGGGCCAGGCTGGAAATAGCAAAGGACCAGCCAGCGGTGCCTCTGGCAGCCAAAACGGGGCATGGGAGTATGCATTGCCCCCATGTGGCCTGTTTTTGGCCAGGACAGCCTCCTGCAGCACTTTGCTGGCCAAAATGGGGCACAGGGGGCACATGAGGCCCCCGCACAGCCCATTTTTGGCCTGGACGGCCTCCTGCAACACTGCCTGCCAAAACGGGGCCCAGGGGGACATGCATGGACTCCCCATGCCCTGTTTTGGCCAGCAGAGGTATCCGTCCCATCTCCCCTGCCACCCCCTGGCTGGCCCACGGAGGAGAACTACAATGCTGATCTGTCCCTCAAAGAAATCCAGGTTGACACCCCTGATATAGGTCGGCGGCAGGGGCGGGTTGCTCACTTACCTTGCTGCCGGAGCCATGTGCGTGCATCTCCACGCTTTGGGGGGCACACACGCTTGCTGCGCACGCATGCCCCCTCACGCAATTTTGCTTCTGCGCATGCGTGGAAGCAAAATTCCGCTAAAATCTCATGAGGGGACACACACGCGCGAGAGATTTTGGCACGATTTTGCTTCTGCGCATGCGCAGAGGCAAAAGCTCACTGAAATCTCGCGTGCGCGCACGTCCGCTCACGAGATTTTGGTGTGATTTTGCTTTTGCGCATGCGCAGAAGCAAAATCGCCCAAAAATCACGGAAAAAAATGGCGATGTGCCGGGTTTACCGGCAGAGAGGGCTCCGGAGCAGTTGCGAAATCCACCGCTCCCTACCGGAGTTGCGTACTGGACAGCTCCGGCAGGAACCCACGTCTGGTCGGTGGCCAACAACTTACCATTCCCACCATATAGAAGTATCTGCTATATATATCCCCACAGTGCTAACTTTACTATAAGCTTTCTCTAAACTTTAAACAACAAAGATGATATAATATAGTTTTGTCATACCAGCTAGATTTCTTTTTATACATGTTTTACTTGCATTTTGAACTTGTCAATCAATCAAATTTTATTGATGGTCATTGATCAAAATTCTGTATAAAATACCAAATGTAACGCAATACATCTACAATAATAAAGGTTAAACACATAGTTAAATGTTTCTATATAGAAACCACCAGAATTTAATTATACCCAACTGCTCCTTACTGCAATCATGACTGAATATTTTGCTTTTTTTTGAGGTTTCTAAAGACTTAGCAGCTAATAAGAAAAACATATTCTGTTCCACAGACTAATTACTCTGATTTATAATGCAGAATGATATTAATTCAGAGCTCCATCATTGGTACAGTGGAGAATTTAGGAAAACGTATGATGTTAATTCAACCTTCCACATGGGAACAAATGTAATCAATCAGCTTTCATCCCCTTAGTCGTGCCAAACATTCCATAATTCAAGCCTATTCATATACTCTTTTGGTAAATCGACAAAAGTAAAGTAACTTTCTTTTTCGCATCCACGTATTTCTCAATTAACTAATGAGAAGCAAAAATCCGATCTGTACAATATGTTTCATATAAAGCTGTATTGCATTTCTCAAGTTTTGCTCTTTATCACCTCGTATAACTTTTCCTGGAGAATTCTTCCAAATACTTTCCCAGCCAAACTTTTCAAACTAGTGATTTCTGCATTCTCTCTAATTAAATATCTCTTTGGCTAGGGCAGGGGTAGGCAAAGTTGGCTCTTCTATGACTCGTGGACTTCAACTCCCAGAATTCCTGAGCTAGCATGATTGGCTCAGAAAGTCTGGGAGTTGAAGTCCACGAGTCATAGAAGAGCCAACTTTGCCTACCCCTGGGCTAGGGGAACAATAATGACCCATTTCCGATCATGAGCCTCAGATGATGTTTTCACATACACATTAAACAAGTTGCTCAGGTTCTTCATAAGGAAATCACGGCCATATTTTAATTTTTTTCATGTTCTCCCATCATCTCTGCAGGCTTATCATTGTTTAAAACATTCTTACAGCATTATTTGTCCCCTTTCATCATTTTTCCTGGGAGCTAAAACTTCAAATATTGTTTTCATTCTACTGTTATAGCTCAGTAACTTCCATGCAATTCTCTAAAAATTTTCTTTTTGGTATTTCTTCACAATTCCTTGCTCTCTTTGACTACAAACTTAACAAGTTTTATTCACCATACTCTTCTTTTTCTCAATCTCATTTTTGAAACAATTGTTTTCTTGTGCAGCATGCATTCTTTCTACTCAGAGCCTTTTTGACTTCATCATTCATGAGGCACTTTTCATATTTCCCATTAATGTAATTCCACATAGTTCTCAGTCATTTTTCATTCTCTTGCAAGCAGCTTTTATATCCTGTTTTATTACATGTATTTCCATGAATTCTGCCAAGAAATGTATTGATCTTCCAATACTTTTTCGTATAGGACTCATATTTTCTCTTTCTACCTTCATTCTATTATCATGTAAGTTTACACCTCTTTCCTTTTCTCTTATGTCCATTTATTCCCATGATTTAGTCTCGAGACAATCCGATAATGGTTTGTCCCACCATTCCTAACCCTTGTATCTTTCATTATTGTTTTTGAATCCAACATGATTTTAACCCATTCCTTTTCCATTGAATCTATGTCTCCAAGAAGTTTTTAAATATGGATTTCATGTAGTAAATATTTAGATTTTAGCAATAACAATAAAAATAGCCCTTAAACTTATATACGGCTTCATAGTGCTTTACAGCACTCTTTTAAGTTGTTTACAAATGTCAGCATATTGCCCCCAACAATCTGGGTCCTCATTTTACCAACCTTGGAAGGATAGAAGGTTGAGTCAACCTTGAACCCATCAGGATCAAACCCCTAACAGTGGGCAGATTTAGCCTGCAATACTGCATTCTAATCACTGCACCTCCATGGCTCATTTTTTAATTTTGATGTCAAGTACTGGCCTGCTTGGGGAGTAAGGGTCAAAATAAGCAACATGGCAGATGCAGCATTGTGATCCCGTTTTCTATATTCTTCAATATCACACATCTGTATGAAAGGGGAAAGACTCAGATGCTTCATGTTTTCCCATTTCTTCATTTTGAGCCTTGCTGGTTAATAAGGAGTCAAATGCTAGTACAACTTGTAGCCTGTTACATGAATTCCTAGTTAACTGAAATAATTTAATTGCAAAGGAACAAAATAATGTTTCAGGTTTTGCCTAAATAACAGAATAACAGAGTTGGAAAGGACCTTGGAAGTCTTCTGGTCCAAACAGGGGACCCTATACCAGTGATGGCGAACCTATGGCACGCGTGCCAAAGGTGGCATGCGGAGCCATATCTGCCGGCACGCAAGCCATTGCCTAGCTCAGCTCCAGCGCGCATGTGCGCACCGGCCAGTTGATTTTTGGCTCTCATAGATGCTCTGGGAGGGCGTTTTCAGCTTCTGGGGGGATGGGAGAGGGCGTTTTTTCCCTCCCCAGGCTCCAGGGGAGGGAAACGGGCCATTTCCGGCCTCCAGAGGGCCTCCGGGGGGGGGGTTTCTCTCTCTCCAGGCATTGAATTATGGATGTGGGCACTCGCGCATGTGCGACATGCATTTTTGGCACCCGAGGAAAAAAAGGTTCGCCATCACTGCCCTATACCATTCCAGACAAGTGGCTGTCCACAAGGTTCTTCTTAAAAGCCTCCAGTGATGGAGCACCCACAACTTCTGAAAGCAAGCTGTTCCACTGGTTAATTGTTCCAACTGATTGCAATACAGAGGAGGTGCAGCTCTGCTAAAGCAAATTACACTTCCTAATTATTTCTGACCAGATAATTCCCAAGACTCCAAGGAAATAAAAAGAAATTTCTCCTTAGTTCTAGGTTGCTTCTCTCCTTGTTTAGTTTCCATCCATTGTTTCTTGTCTTGCCTTCTGGTGCTTTGAAAAATAGATTGACCCCCTCTTCTTTGTGGCAGCCCTCTCAAATATTGGAACACTGCTATATTTGAGTGGCTGCCACCAAAAGCAGTTTAAATCACTATAGGCAGTTTATATTATACGGGGTTTTTTTGCCTAAATACTTCATAACTGACTAGAAAAGCTCCCTTTTTGAGTGGAGTAACCTGCAAATTGATGTGCTTTTTGGTGTTTGAAGATAAATAGACATAAATACCAAAGCTGTATTGCTATATCACAGGGATTCTTTCATATACATATATATTTTGTCTTAAATTCCAAAACAAGCTTCTCATTCTCTAGGTTACGTTCCAGTCTGGCAGTTCTTACAGATATCAATTTTCCCTGGTTCGCACACCAAAAGCTACTTGAAGGGTATCTTCTTTATGAGTAAATTGTGAGTTAATGGCTGTCTAGACATTGCTGACTTACAATCTCTGGTAGACCTAGGGAGGATTATAAGTAAAGAGTGATGCTAGGAAGCATAATTTAACAAAATTTTAGGGCTATAGTCCACCTATATTTCAATCATGATGTCAGGCCGAAGCCATTTTATTTGGATTCTTTGGCCTGCCACACTATATACTACTATATTATGCATTTTCTATTGTGGGAAAATGGGAGGGGGATAGTATGAGGCTGTTAGCATGTAGCCATAACAAATTCCTTTCTAGAAAGCCAAGGTCATCCTTTGTCTCTGCACTCCTTCACCTGCACGGAAGGAAATGGGTGGACTCTGCCAGCGTGGCACTTGGAGATTGGAGAATGTGATGAATTTGTGGGTGTGGGGCCAAGGACTTGAACTTTCAACTGGGTGGTGAAACCCTGGGGATTTCAGATTTGGGTTTCACCCAGATGTACCAACATGGCTCTAATAATAAATTGGGACTTTGAGGAATACTTTGACTCGGACTCTGATTTAAGTTTGGATGCTATTTGGAACCCTGACACATGATTACAATCAGTTTCCGAACAAGAAGTAGAAAGAGCTGGAAATGAAAATTTAATTTTGGGATTTGATGATTAGAACTTTTTATGATTATAGAAATAATGTATGCCATTGAATTTTAGAGCAAAAAGTTAATGCATTTTATATTTGTAACTGTATCAAAGAAAGTTGGAAGTTACTCTTTTCGTTTTTGTTTTTCTTCTTATTCTTTGCACTTCTTCCCTTTAGTTTTTTCCTTTTTGGTTTCTTTTTTTATGTTTTTATATTTTATCTTTTCTAGAAATTTAATACACTATGTATACAAAAAGAAAAAAGAAAAATTCCATCAACATCATCATCAAAACAAACCACTCAACCAAATGATACTTTAATCCAGGTTTTAAAGACAATGTTGGCAAATGCACATTTGACCTAAGGAAACAAGTGGCATCTCCCAAAACTTTTTAAAAAATAAAATGTATAAATCAGACAAATATTATTTTGAAAGTATTGACAGTTTCCCCGACACATTAACTAAAAAGTCCATTAACTGAAGCCTTCATGAACTTTTAAACAGACTCCCTGTAGATTATAAGATCAAAGAAGCAATTGAAACATTTCAACAAAGTTAAGACTTCTGGGATAAATGAATATAGTGAAAAATTCCATAGAACTCAAGGTGCAGATCTCATACTTCATATTAATTGCCTTTTGAATAACATTTTAGAAGTGGGATTCCAGAAATATAGAAGCAGGCTAGACTGACCTCAGAAATATCCTTGCTCTCTGGGGCCAATTTGTTAATCGCAATCCATGCCAAATGTTTTATTCAGTTTACTATCAATACAATTCTAGTGATCAGATTGGGTAAGTGCCAAATTGCCAAATGCGTGACACAAAGCTTCTTTAGAAGATTGGAACGGCTCTATTTGCTCATGCTGCTGAACAAATTGTGATATGAAGAAAAAATTATGAACATAATAAGGCAATTGTATCACAGATCCAATGTAACCACCTATAAATGTGATGACTCGTCTCCAATCCAATTTTACAAAGGCATAAAATGAAGTGCCTCCAGAAAACCTTATTGTTCAACATAAAAACTGAAGTTTAATGGAATTAACTAGCAGCTTCCAAACTCAAGGGAGTTTGCATTAATGAAAAAATGCATAAGAACAATTTACTTACTGATTACATTCTTTTAGTTGGGTGTTAGTCAAAGAGAGTTACAGCCCCGTTTGCTAAAATACTGAAAAACTTTCAAATTAATAATAGGTTTAAGAGTCAATTATCATCATCTGGGACTTCTTTGTCTTAACTTTCATTTTCAGTACACAAAGAACTTTGAAATCTACATTAGCAGTAAAATATTCTGTTACATTATTTGATAATTGTTTTATTCATATTTCCTGCAAAAAATAATAATTCGGATATTAAGCTGGTCCCTTGCAACAAAGAAACATTTGTCAGGAAAAAGAAAGCTCTGCTTTCTGAGCTAAAATAACCCTAAGATATCCCATTTTAAAAATAAAGTATTTGTGGAGGGGGGGGGAACCCAGTGACTAAATTCTTAAAACAACTACAAATGAAAAATAAGGAAATGTTTGGTTGCTTTAAAAAAACCCATAAAACTACTAATGGTAGATAAAAATAGGAATAATTATGATTATGACATTTGCAAATTCCCCCTTTCAATCTAGTTATTATCAATATTATTTATGCATTTTATTCATTATGCTTAATTTGCCCAGTAACTGAAATTCTTTAGCAGATTACAACAACATTTAAAACACTAGAGGTTTCATAAAACATAAACACATTAATAAAAACGGGCAAAAATGTTTTAAGACTTCATTAAGTGTGACTAATAGCATGTTGTCTAGACAATGTACAAAAATGTTGGACAATATCTTAAATTTAAGATTACGTTATCTCATAAGCAACTCAGCATGTTTCTATTGAATTACCTGGTAGTCATGAACCATTACTTACTAAATTGGAAATCATTAGCTGGATTCCCTAATCGTTCCAATTTCATATTTGCATCCTGTATTACATTATCCATTCTTCAATCATTCTAGCATCTCATAATTCAAGAAACAGAGATCAGAAAGCACCTTGAACCAAAGCAGACACTTCTAATCCTGACCATTTCTTAGTTAGTCAAGTTAATAGCAGAAAAACTCTCCATCAGTTATAAACATTTGATAATGCCTACTGAAATATGCTAATATTGCATACAAACTCACATGATTGGGACTGAATGGACTATGATTATTTTAAAACTTTTCTGCGCAAAATAATGGAGGTATCTGTAAATTCATTTAATATGTGGCATTATTTCTTTATTTAAAAGATTTTCTACCCTCCCACTTTAAGAACCAAACTCTGGATGGCCTACCATAAAAGCTATGCTCAGCTAAAATGTACCATATGGGTAAGCCTGTTTTGCTCAAATATTGCAGATGCTGACCAAAATTAAGTTTTTGAAATTCACTTATAAAGTGGAATATCGATAGTGGTAAAATTCTGAGAAAAAAATTCAAATATTGCTAGATGCAGCAAATCCAAATATTTTCAACACTATTGTTGGTCTTTGCTTATGCTAATGTTACTATTACTATCCCGTGTCCGCAGAAGAAATGGGAAGGTTTAGTCTGTTTTTGTAATGGAACATCCTACCTATGGTTGCACTGTACTGTATCTTTTTTGAACTGCCACAGCAGCTGAAGGAAATAATAACAAATATAAAAATAAATGAGGTTAACATTCATGTTTTTGCACAAGAAAGCAGGTACGTGAAATGAATGGCTTTCAGCAACTTTTAGCCATTTGGCAGCTATTGAGCAAGGATACCAGATTCAAAGAAGAAACGCTATAATTATACATTAAAAACAAAACAAAAATACACCCTAGATGACAGGTGCTGATCCACACTCACCTACAATTCTTGGATCCTGTATTGCAATATATTCATTTCAGGGTTTTTAAAATTGTGCCAGACCTTGGATCCTATAATTAAATCAGTCCCAGGTTTTGCTCAAATGTGTTTCTTTCCCAATCCCTCTCTATCTATACTTTTTGTCTCACTGGGACAGCCCAAACTTTCAGAAATTTCTAAGAAATCTGGAATTTCATCTATGGAGTAGTTATTCCAGAAAATTATATATGTCATTTGAGTGCAGACAATCACATCATCCTGTGCTAATTAACTGTAGGCATGCCGGATTTCTTTTCTGTTCTGCTTAAAGACTCGTAAAATAGCACAGGGTACAAGCTGTGTCACCCAAATATGTTGGAGAAATTCACAAACAGAAAGACAATACCTTTCTTCTATTATTATTATTCCTACTAACTGGTCTTTATAACACATCTCCTGATTCTGGAAGTAAAATGCAGCTATCAAGATGAATAACCACTGATAATGCAATCTTCCATGAGGTCTGAAAGTATTAGACATCTGCTTAAGATAGTAGAAGTCAAAATTAGTCTATTAAATCCTCTTATTTTTTCGCTCTTATTGCGTCCGCAGATTCTCGCCCAGCTGCCCTCTTTAGGGTGACTCGTTCCCTTCTGGAACGAGAAGGAGGGAACTGAGGAACACTTACAGGGGAGAGCTGAGGAATTTGTTCAGTTTCTGATGGATAAAGTCGCTCAGATTCGGACAGACCTGGACTCCGATTGGGCAGTACAAATTGAGATGACAGAGGCAGATCTTAGTCCTGTTTTGTGGGAAGAATTTGAGCCTGCAACTCCTGAGGATGTGGACAAGGCCATTGGAGCTGTGAGCTCCTCCACTTGCATGCCGGATCTGTGTCCCTCCTGGCTGGTTTCGGCCAGCTGGGAGGTGACATGAGGTTGGCTCCAGGTGTTGGCCAACACTTCTTTGAGAGAGGGGTCCATCCCGCAACCTTTATAGGAGGCGGTGGTGAGGCCCCTCCTCAAGAAGCCTTCCCTGGACCCAACGGATCTTAAGAACTTCCAACCCGTCTCCAACCTACCCCTTGCAGGCAAGGTTGTGGAGAAAGTGGTGGTGCTGCAGCTCCAATGACTGTTGGAGGAAACATGTTACGAGGGGTTGAGGTTTGTCCCAACGAACCCTGAACCTGTTCACATGCAAACGCACTAGGGCTGAAATAAAACTGACAGAGGAGTCTTGTAAAAATATACTTTACTAAAAACATTAAAAAGGACTTATGTCTTTAAAACACATCAACTAACAAACACTTTGTCTTCACTAGCTGAAGCCAGGCCAGTCTCCCTAAATTCCTCTCCTGCAATACTGAAACCAGTCCTCTTAACCCTTTCCAAAGGGAAAGGAAAAACTAACACAATACTAAGTAGGTTCAGGATTGATACATCATTGAGGCAGTGGAAAGCGGCAACATAGGCTTCTCAGCAATGGTGAGTGAGAGAGTCCAAAGTCAATCACCTGTAGAGATGATCTAATCAGCATCGTGGCTTGAAGCTCCTGGCAGGGCAGTTCTCCAACTCTCCCTCTTGGTCGTAGTTCCAGCAGCAGCAGCAACAGCAGATGCTAGCTTGTAGGCACAAACTAGCTTGCATACTCAGTTCAGCAAAGGCAAGCTTTCTTCTCTCTTCTCTCTGGCTTTCTGGCTCTGAGCTTCAGCTCTTTAGCTCAGGCATTTCAGTGACTTGTTTCAGCTCATCTTCTCTGGCTTATTCAGCTCTTGGTTTGCTCTTGTCGTAGTGCGGCAGCAGCAACTAATAGCAGGCAGCAGGCTCCCACTTATATAGTAAATCAGTAAGCAATTAACTAGGGCAGGGAAGGCTTACAGTTAATTGCAAGGCAGAATTTGGCCTGTTTGAATCTTTGTGGTTTGTAGCTAATCTGATAGCCACATCAACCCTGACAATACTCTTGACAAAACGGATTATCTAGACCCTTTTCAATGGGTTTCAGGCCTGGTTACAGCACAGAAACTGCCTTGGTCACGCTGATGGATGACCTCTTGCAAGCCCGAGATGGGGGTTATTCCTCCATCTTGGTGCTACTTGACCTCTCAGCGGCCATGGCATCCTTCTGTGCCGGTTAAGGGAGCTGGGAGTGGGAGGTACCATTTTTTGGTGGTTCTCCTCCTATCTCTCTGACCGGGTACAGTCGGTGTTGGTTGGGGGGCAGAGGTCGACCCCTAGGCCTCTCATATGTGGGGTCCCTCAGGGATCGGTCCTCTCCCCCTTACCATTTAATATTTACATGCTGGGTGAGATCATCTGCCGGCATGGGGTGAGGTTCCAGCAATATGCTGATGATACCCAGTTGTACATCTCCACTCCAGTTCAGCGAGACAGTGGATGTAATGTGCCGGTGCCTGGACGATGTGAGGGTCTGGATGGGAGTGAACAGGCTCAAACTCAACCCGGACAAGACCGAGTGGCTGTGGATGTTGCCCCCCAAGGACTATGAGGTCTGTCCCTCCTTGGTTCTGGGGGGGGGAACTTACCCCCTCAGAAAGGGTCACAATTTGGGTGTCATTCTAGATCCCCAGCTAAAATTGGATCAACATCTTACAGCTGTGGCTAGGAGGACCTTTGCACAGGTCCGTCTTGTGCACCAATTGTGACCCTTCTTGGATCGGGAGGCACTTCTCACAGTCACCCACGCCCTTATCACCTCACACCTTGATTACTGCAATGCGCTCTACATGGGGCTATCCCTGAAGAGTATTCGGAGATTACAATTGGTCCAAAATGCAGCAGCGCGCACTGTGGTGGGTGTTCCTAGGTATTCCCATGTGACACCCATCCTGCGCGAGCTGCATAGGTTACCCATTTGTCTCCGAACGCAATTCAAGGTGTTGGTGATGACCTTTAAACCCTACATGGCTTAGGACCAGTGTATCTTCGGGACCACCTACTACCACATACCTCCTTATGACCTATCAGAGCCCACAGAGTGGGTCTGCTTCAGGTCCCATCAGCCAAGCAGTGCCGGCTGGCGGGCCCACGGGCGAGAGCCTTCTCTGTGGCTGCCCCAGCTCTCTGGAACCAACTGCCCCTGGAGGTTCGTACTACCCCCACCGTGCCGGCCTTCAGAAAAGCTATAAAAACCTGGCTATGTCGACAGGCCTGGGACCAATGATGTTAGTGAGATTTTTGTTGGGACATATTGGCCTCTGATTGTTGCATGTCTGGATTTTAAAATTGGTTTTTAATTGGTTTTAATTTCTTGTTTATTTGCTGTACATTATGATTTGTTGTTAGCCGCCCAGAGTCCCTGCGGAGTTGGGCAGCATACAAGAATAAATAAATAAATAAATAAATAAATAAATAAATAAATAAATAAATAAATAAATAAATAAATAAATAAATAATAAATAAATAAATAAATAAATAAATAAACAAACAAACAAACAAACAAACAAACAAACAAACAAACTGGGAAAGTATAACTTTATTTTTATGGGAGCCATATAAACATAGAGTTAATACTTGCTTCAGTCTTTTTAATAACCTATATACAAAGCAGCATATTTGGTGGCAACACAATGGAAAAGTATTATAAGTATGGGGTAGGGGTTCAATGTAACGGCCATAAGATTTTGCTCCTTTCCCTTATCCTTTGAACATTGAGAGCCAAAGTCATGCTCAGGAATGCCTACACATGTGGTTGCTCATTCATTTAGGATTGGATTTTAAGAAGATGAATCAAGGAACTGTTTTCTTCAGTGGGCGTTTCCCACTGTTGTTTTTACTCCTCTCTGTTTTAGCATCTGTTTTTTTCCCCTAGCTATATTTGTATAGTGTTGCTGTTTTTTTAATTCATTTTACTTGGCCTCTGACCAAGGGAAGGTGGGATGAAGAGCCTTTCCCCTTAAAATAAATGCCAAAGAAGCAGAACAGCAAATTCTGTAGCAGTGCGAGGGGGGATGAGTCCTGCTCAAATAAGAATTGATATTCTCAATAAATCTGCTGTGATCCAACAGCTCGTTTTTAGGAAGTGAATTTTGTAGCAATACAAATTTTGGATGAGAGAGGTCTGTTCTTCTGTTGAAAAGAAGGAACTTTGCCCTCCTCACTGTAAAATTCTATAACCTGTCATCATGAGATATCATAATTCATTCACTCGCATTCCCTCCTTCTCTGTTTTTTAAGCCAGGCAGTTTAGCTACACATCCTGTTAGTTTTCGTCATCTGCCATTTTTAGATATGATGTGCCCTGACATTTGACAGATATCTCAGAATAACTACCTGATCAGTCACTGGAGGTTTCTGGAGCTATTAATATAGTTTGACCTATTGTCAACATTCAATTTCTGCTCTTCCTGTATCATTATTAAATACATCCATTCTTTATTACAGTCAAAGATTCACACACATTGCAGTAACATATAAAATATATATGATAACCAAGAATACATTATTTGATGACATGTCTTGATTGCTGCTGTGGAAAATTTGGCCACAATTTAGTGATGTTGGCTTTACAGTTAGTAAGTAGAAGCTTTGCATACTAAAAATCTGTTTGCAATATTATTGCAAAATAGGTTGAATAAACCTATTTATTCGGCTCAGGAGGATGAAGAATGGGCCTATTGGAAGTTCGGGAAGGCAAGAAACGAGCCTGTTTCCGGCCTCCAGAAGGCCTCCGGAGCCTAGGGGAGCCGTTTTCGCCCTCCCGGAGGCTCGAGGAAAACCTCTGGAGCCTGGGGATGGCAACAACGGCCCCCCTGTGATGCAGGAGGCCAATTAGGCCACGCCCACCATGGCCACGTCCACCCAGCAACCGGGCAGAGAACCCCTTGCTAAAATTTTTGAAGCCCACCTCTGCAGTATACCATATACAAAACAAGCCCTAGGGAATTACTAGATACCAAAATACAGTGTATTATTTCCCTTTTTATGTGTGCACCACACATCTGATCACTATATGAATGAAGGTATGCATATCCTAATGTGATGAATAGCAACTTCTCTGCTATAAGCACTACAGAAAACTGGAAATATAAACTGGCATTTGAAGACAATCATTCTAACTGGTAGTGATGGGAAGCATAGTCTAACATATCTGCCAAATATTAGTTTGGAAAAAGCAGTTCCATAATATGAAGCTAAGACACATCCGACTCTGGCAAGATTAGGTGTCTAGCCATTTGGCAAATCTTTAGAATACTAAGCATTACCATTAAAATGTTGTCAGAAGTATGACTTCAAAACACTGGACTGCATAATTTAGGAAACTATCTTCATCAAATATTCCCCTCTCCCCTTTTTTTTCTGGGACAAATAGACAGTTTTCATCTTATTAAAAAAATAGGTTTTTGTTTTAGTGCTACTCTGGTATGTGAATACTGAAAACCATCAGGAAGAAGGGGTGGAGAAGATCTCAAAATGCCAAGGGTTTTATAAAGTTCATTAGAGAAAAAGTAATGAAACCAGGAAATGAGTCAGAATCCTCTAGAAACCAATGCTGTCATGTTTCCAGGATGCCTAATTTGGCACCATGTGAATTCTTTGTCATGCACTCTATAATTTGTGTCACCTGCAGTGGGAATTATTTAGACCATCAAGTGTTTTTACAATATTTTACAATAATGTCTTCAAGGGTTCTGCAGGGGATATTCTTCTAATATTTTTATTTATTCACTTTGTCAGTTCACCTCCAACCCAAAGATTGTATAGCTATTTTAAAAGCTGGAGCTCATTTTGGTCTGCTTAGATTGGCTCAGTGTATACAGTGTTGGATTCTCACAAGGTCCAGCAAAGACTCATTTTGGTTATGTACGAGGGTGAGTCAAAACGTAATGCCATTTTCTTTAGGACAGGTATAATTACCAACACAGGAACATGTAGCATACATCAAAATGAAGCTGGTCCTCTGTGGATCACATCCCTACTTCTCAACATAGTCACAATTTCTCTCAATAGCAATGTTCCACCTTCGAATGAGAGCATGCATCCCTGCCTTGTAAAATTTTGTTGACTGTTCTTTGAGCCACTTCTTCACTGCAGTTTTCACTTCCTCGTCACTGGAATAATGTTTGCCTCTCAAACCCTCTTTCATGGGGACGAAGAGATGATAGTCTGAAGCAGTGGTGAAATCCAATTTTTTTTACTAGTGGTTCTGTGAGCGTGGCTTGGTGGGCATGGCAGGGGAAGGATACTGCAAAATCCCCATTCCTTCCCCAGTACTGGGGGAAGGATATTGCAAAATCTCTATTCCCACCCCACTCTGGGGCCAGCCAGAGGTAGTATT
Source organism: Diadophis punctatus similis (assembly GCA_023053685.1). Taxonomy (NCBI): domain Eukaryota; kingdom Metazoa; phylum Chordata; class Lepidosauria; order Squamata; family Dipsadidae; genus Diadophis; species Diadophis punctatus. The sequence continues at coordinate 90,496,617 of JALIGW010000003.1, read as the reverse complement.
TGCCGGTTCTCCGCACTACTCAAAATTTCCGCTACCGGTTCTCCAGAACCTGTCAGAACCTGCTGGATTTCACCCCTGGTCTGAGGCTATAATCTAAAGTATTGTCCTCAAACACATTTTGTAATAGTCTGTTAATGTTCACAGGGGTTTCCTCCTCAGCAACAAGGAATTCAATCACTGCTCTTTGTTTTTGACGCAACTCTAAGGGGGCAGCCATTTTGAATTTTCCTTGCGAGTCTAAAAACCTGAAAAGTAAGAAACAAAATATTTCAGAACGTAAATGATATAATCATTTATAACTGGGAAAAATTTCAGGTATTTTTATCAAAAACTTCACCTGAAATAAAGAAGCCTTCCCTGGACCCGGCGGATTTAAAGAACTTCCGTCCAGTCTCCAACCTTCCCTTCGCGGGGAAGGTTGTTGAGAAAGTGGTGGCACTCCAGCTCCTACGACTGTTGGATGACACTGATTGTCTGGATCCCTTTCAATATGGTTTCAGGCGCGGTTACAGTACGGAAACGGCTTTAGTCACCCTGATGGATGATCTCTGGCGAGCCCGGGATAGGGGCCATTCCTCTATCCTGGTGCTACTTGACCTCTCAGCGGCCTTCGATACCATTGACCATGGTATCCTTCTGCGTCGTCTCGGAGAGGTGGGGGTGGGTGGCACTGTTTTGCAGTGGTTCTCCTCCTTCCTCTCTCACAGGACGCAGTCGGTGTTGACAGGGGGGCAGAGGTCGAGCCCTAGGCCCCTACTATGTGGGGTGCAGCAGGGCTCGGTCCTCTCGCCCATCCTGTTTAATATCTACATGAAGCCGCTGGGTGAGATCATCCGACGACACGGGGTGAGGTATCAGCAATACGCTGATGATACCCAGTTGTACATCTCCACCCCATCTCAGTTCGGGGAAGCCGTAGACGTAATGGGCCGCTGCCTGGCCGATGTTAGGGTCTGGATGGGGAAGAACCGGCTAAAGCTTAACCCTGACAAGACTGAGTGGCTGTGGATACTACCTCCTAAGGACTCGACCAATTGTCCCTCCTTGGTTCTCGGGGGGGGGAGAAATTAGCCCCCTCAGAACGGGTCCGCAATTTGGGTGTCCTCCTAGATCCAGAGCTAAAATTGGAACAACATCTTTCAGCTGTGGCTAGGGGGACCTTTGCACAAGTACGTCTTGTGCACCAATTGCGACCCTACTTGGAGAAGGAGGCACTTCTTACAGTCACTCATGCCCTTATCACCTCACGGCTGGATTACTGCAATGCGCTCTACATGGGGCTACCCTTGAAGAGTGTCCGGCGACTACAATTGGTGCAAAATGCAGCTGCGCAAGCTGTGGTGGGTGTACCTAGATGCACCCACGTAACACCTATCCTCCGCCAGCTGCATTGGTTGCCCATTAGTCTCCGGATCCAATTTAAGGTGTTGGTCGTTACCTTTAAAGCCCTACATGGCTCAGGGCCAGGTTATCTTCGGGACCGCATCCTGCCGCATACCTCCCTACGACCGGTTAGAGCCCACAGAGTCGGCCTCCTCCAGGTCCCGTCGACCAAACAATGTCGGCTGGCGGGACCAAGGGGGAGGGCCTTCTCTGTGGGAGCTCCCTCCCTGTGGAACCAACTCCCTCCAGAGATCAGGACCATCCCCACCCTGCTGGCCTTCCGGAAAGCGATAAAAACCTGGCTCTTCCGGCAGGCGGGGTAAATGAGATACTCTTTTAACTTTTGTAATTTCTGTATTTTTAATTATTGCATTTGTATGGTTTTATATTTTAATGATAGCTTTTATTTTGTAATGGATCGAATATGTTGTGAGCCGCCCTGAGTCCCTAGGGATTGGGCAGCATAGAAATCCAGCAAAATAAATAAATAAATAAATAAAATGGCATTACGTTTTGACTCAACCTCGGTGAGCAATGTTCTAATGTACCCACACCTTAACCTGTAATTAGTAACAAAAACAACACCATTAAAATATTGGGAAATTTGATTTTGATGCCCATGTTGGATCTTGAGATGTCTTGGTTCTGATTCAAAGTGATTTCTCAAAGTCATCTGAGGCCATCCTGGTGGCAGTGCTTTAATTCAGCTCCCGAGAATCCACATTAGCTTTTCAAATTTTAAATCCAAGTTGTTGAGTTGTGGGAATAAGGACAGGAGACGGACTCCAAGGAACACTTGTTTTCTAGGCAACTTCTCTGTACAACCAGCAACTTGCAGTCTGACAGCTTGCCCTTTTATAGGGAGCTGTCAGATGCTTTAACCAATAGCGTTTGAGCATTCTCCCGCTCAAACGCTGGACCTGGGTGAAACCATGTACAACTATTAGTACATAACACAAGTCTATTGCAGCAATGCTTAGCAACAGTCCAAGGCCCTTTGCCTTTATAAGCATTTATTTAGTAAGCATATTTAGTAAGCCACTTTACTTAGAATACAACTTTATTTAGTAAGCATATGCGGGGCTTTTTGAAGTGGAACTGATGGTATTGATTGATTCATACTGTTTGACAAATTGGATGCAATAGTGCCACTTTGAACATTTGAAAGTTTGTGGTCCTTTATCGTTGCGACACTGCATACATAATGCCTGTTGGAAGAAAAACACTTAAGAGAAGCCAAAGCCATCTGCAACGGAATCCTGCAGTAAAATTTCATATTTGGGATTTGTGGGGAAATGGCAGATTTCATTATATAGATAGTTTAAAATATGGGGGAGGGAGGGAGGGAGGGAGGGAGAGAGAGAGAGAGAGGGAGGGAGGGAGGGAGGGAGGGAGGGAGGGAGGGAGGGAAGGATGGTTCAGAGTGATGTAGTAGTGATGATAGTAGAGTAGGAGTAGGGAGACCCAGATTCTATATAGTTCAATGCTACTTTAGTCATGGATAAGGGAGGTGATTTTTAGATATGCCACTATTTATTTATTTATTTATTTTGTGAGATTTATATACCGCCTCACAGTGCAAGCACTCTCTAAGCGGTTTACACCAGTAAGCAATGTGTATTTATATTGCCCCCAACAATCTGGGTCCTCATTTTACCTACCTCGGAAGGATGGAAGGCTGAGTCAACCTTGAGCCGGTGAGATTTGAACCGCTGACCTGCGGATCAGTGTCAGCTAAAGTGGCCTGCAGTACCTGCCTCTAACAGCTGCGCCACCTCGGCTCTTCAGCCTTATTTCTCAGCCTTATCCTAGGAAATCAAAATATATCTGTCTACCAGCCTGCAATGGACCAGTATGGAATGTTATGGTCCATAACCTTCAAGAAGAGACATTTTTTCTTGAAATGGATCGATTGGGATCACACACACACCCAGACACACACACATTGTAGTCACATATGCATACAAACATTACAGGCCAAATGATTTAAACTATCAGCCAACAGAAAGAGTTAATGTTTCATTCAGCTCTGAGTTTTCCATCTCTCTAAAAGCAGTGCATTCGGCAAACTGATTTTAAGCTATCAAAATACTTTTTGGTCCACCTATTCTTTCTCCAATATAAAGAAGTGCATATGGACCTTCTTCCAGGTTCATAAAAATTGAAAATATATCAAATGTTTGAGTTTTTTAAAGAAAGAAAAAAATCATACGGATACTATCTAAGCCATTTTCAGTACTTAGGACATCCTGGGTCAGTGGAAAAACCCAACAAGTACAATTGATGCCTCTCACTGAACTTTTTAAGGCTTGAAATAGAAATGGAAACACTATGCATGTCCCTGAGGAATGTTAGAGAGATGGACTTCCTCTCAAAGTCTCTCTCAGTTAAAGGGGAACTGAGGACGACCACAAACCATTCACCAAACTGCTGTTTTTCTTTGCATTTTGCATATGACCTGCTAGTTTTGCCTTATATATACTGAGTGTATACTCTGATTTGTTTTCTATAAGAAGTTATAGCCTTTTAAAAGATCTAATCCTAACAATATCTATGTTTCTGGAGAAAAGTCATAAATTTTACAGTTCAAGATGAAATATAGTGGAAGAATTTTGTTTTCACAGAATTCTTTTTTTATTTTTTATTTTTATTTATTTATTTTGTCAAGTACGTATTGGTAACATACATAGATATAACATTGTTTATATACATAAGATGGGTACTGATAAGAGGGAACATTAGGACAGGGACGGTAGGCACGCTGGTGCACTTATGCACGCCCCTTATTCTGCCCTGTTGTAAATAATCATGGAGCAGAAGATCGCATATTCTGAAGATAACCTCAGCATTTCAACGATCTGGTTCCCTTCATAGCATTCTCTGGGATATACTGTATCTTAATTTCAGGATTTGTTCTTGCTTTCATGGATTCATGGAATTGGACCTTTAGAGTTCTACGGAACTCTTATTTTTAAACACATCTTACAAATTGCCATAGTTTTCTTATTGATTACTCATACTTTCAGTTCATTTAATTATATATTCCTACATTAGTCGTCCCAAAGATGCCCATGCCAGTTGGGGAACATGGAAGCTGTGATGTAATTAATGTAAATGACATCAGATTGGAGAAGACTGGGTACTAGGGCTAACAATGCCTCTGAGATTTTTCCCAGCTTTCTGCGTATGTATGTATGTATGTATGTATGTATGTATGTATGTGTGTGTGTGTGTGTGTGTGTGTGTGTAACTTTTTTTGCTGATAAATGAAAATAAAGGGAGACTATTATAGATCTATTTTGCTCTCATCAGATAGCCATACCCTTAGTGGGATTTGAACCTGGACAGTCTGGAGATAGATAGATAGATATCTCCAGACTGCCCAAGTTCAAATCCCACTAAGGGTATGGCTATCTGATGAGAGCAAAATAGCTCTCTCTCTCTCTCTCTCTCTCTCTCTCTCTCTCTCTCTCTCTCTCTCTCTCTCTCTCTCTCTCTCTCTCTCTCTCTCTCTCTCTCTCTCTCTCTCTCTCTCTCTCTCTCTCTCTCTCTCTCTCTCTCTCTCTATATATATATATATATATATATATATATATATATATATCCAAGATGGTGCAGTGGTTAAATGCAGCACTGCAGGCTACTGCTAGTTCAGCAGTTCAGCTGTTCAAATCTCACCAGCTCAAGATTGACGCAGCCTTCCATCCTTCTGAGGTCGGTAAAATGAGGACCCAGATTGTTGGGGGCAATATGCTGAACTCTGTAAACCGCTTAGAGAGGGCTGTAAAGCACTATGAAGCGGTATATAAGTCTAAGTGCTATTGCTATATAGATAGATAGATAGATAGATAGATAGATAGATAGATAGATAGATAGATAGATAGATAGATAGATAGATAGATATAGATATAGATATAGATATAGATATAGATATAGATATAGATATAGATAGATAGATATAGATATACATATACATATACATATAGATATAGATATAGATAGATAGATAGATAGATAGATAGATAGATAGATAGATAGATAGATAGATAGATAGATAGATAGCTTACACACACTAACCCCTCACTCCCCGACACACACCTTACAGCACACACAAACACATCCAATGTAGGCAAATCCATAATTATGTTAATTGATTATATTCTTAAAATGCTATTAACAATTAGAAGTCTCTAGGCTATCCCCCATGACCTGCTAGGCATGAACTTGAGAACCTCAGTAATTGCATTTAGTGGATCTAAACAGAGTCTTGAGCCAAGAAAAATTGCAGGGCAAACTCATTTTTTCCTGCCCTAGTCCTAAAGTGGCTTCCTCCAGCTTCCTCTGGCACAAGCTGTCCATTGAAAGTGCATCATACCATGAGTGACCTGCCTGTTAGGCACAAAAGACCAGAGCCACACGTTAAGTTCCAGTTAAACAGGTTTATTTATTTATTCACAGGAATCTAGTCAACTAATGGTTAACACTATTTTGGCACTAGTTAAAGTTTAACAGAATTCAAGAGGAGTTGGACTTAGCCGATTGTGACTATATAACAACTGTAGGCTGATTCCTCTTTTGACTCCATCCTCATCCTCTGTCACTCCTTCGCCTACATAGCCTGTCCTTTTCCTGTGGATCATCTAAGGCCAATGCAGGTACATACCCCCCCCCCCCGCACTAGTTCCTGGCCACTGATTTGCAAGGCCTTTCATCTTTTGGCAATGGGAGACTCGGAGCTTTCCCATTATTCCAAAAAGTATCATCTCTTTGACTTCTATCAGCAAAGTATGAGTGAAAAGAGAAGAGGGGGAGACAACTTGAAAGTGGGTCCTTGAGGTGCCATTTGTTCTGGCACCATAAAGATCCACTTCTTCTTATGAAATAGTGGCTGAACAACTAGATTCTGTTACTGTAACCCTATAATAATGTAGTTTTTGTATTCATGACTTTGGTGTTCAAGTCTGGTCTACCTTGAAGGCTTTAGCCTGCCTTTACCCCATAGAGGGAGTGTCCAGTCTGATACATTTTTATCAAATTCCATTCATGCTTGAGCCGAGATTTCTCTTGTCTGATCACTGACCGGGATGCAGCTTTTCTTCCTCTTCCTCAAAATTGTTCTCATAGCTCATTGCATCTGCAAGACTAATGGTTAGTTTTGAGAAGTCAGCACACTCTTTGCTGGCTCCCGCCGATGTGCAAAACGCCATTTATCACCAAACCTAACTCCTTACCTCTATTTTAAAATGTCTGCAGGACACATCACTCCTTTTGGCTATTACATTGATTGAAGGTTTAGGCAAGCCACTGACTGTATTCACAGATCAGACTAATTTATAAATTTAAACACACTTTGTTCAGCAAACTGTAAAGAAGATTTTGCAAGCCACGGGGGTTGAGTTCATACATTGCCCTTAACCAAAATTAAGCAAATCCACTTTTTAGTTTTGTGCAGTATACAGATGCTGCTATTTGCTCTTTATAAAATGGCCTGAGACTCCAGTTAAACAAACATAGCCTAGTTTATTTACAACCATTAAATTTATCAATGTCAGCAGCCCTTAATCTATTTTTCCTAGTAGTAAATTCAATCTCCATCTAATTTTTCTAAATTCGTTTTCATAAGATATTGGCTCTTCCTTCTCCTGGTCACTGATTAGACTTGCATATCGCTTCATTTCTCTGAATCATAAATTCACAAGTACACAGTAAACAAACTTTTTACTCTCCCGACTCTAAGATGCTAAGTAGTTTATCAGTCATCTTGAACAGCACCTAGAAATTATTCTGCCCAATTATGATTGCTATGTCTACTTGCACAATCTACTCCTTATCTTATAGCCTTATCTTATGTTATAATTCCAGATATCTCTCCGCTAGAATAACAATTGTCTCATCACAGAAATGAATCTTTCTGGATACTCACTGCAAAAAAAAAAGGCTTGGGTGTGGTAGGTAAGCTACAGGCCTACACTGGCTAACCATTTGGTATAATGTTCAGTACTGTATTGTTAGTAGTTCAGATTCAGAAACATATATTATGGGTTCTATGCTGGTGAAATCAATCAGAAATTAATTAATGAAATATTGAGTTTTATTTCTTTCTAAAAGTAAATTTGGAAATGTTCAAAGTATTTCAGCAAGCATTGCACAAGTATATTGTCTACAAGTGTTTGGGTAGGATGATATTCATCATCTGGGTTATGTTCCATTGGTATTTGAATTTTAATCTTTGAACTTTATTGAAGAAGCAATGGCTTGTGGTCTGTATATTATGGGAAACTTCCAGCCCATAAGAGTACTTTGAGTCTGGTTCACACTGCTATGATGCATTCTTTCTCCAATGGGACATTCTGGATTTTCTATTGCTGTTCTAGAACAACAGGCTCTTGGCTTCCATTCTTTCTTCTCTGCAATCTTGAAGTAATATCCCTACTATTTCATTGCTGCTAGTATTGGCATCCACACAAGCAGAGCAGCGGATATCACAAGACTGACTGGATCTTTGATTAAGACTTGCGTGAAATTCCTGAAAGTTTTATCTGCTCATTGCCAAATGCATGTTTGGAATAATAAATTTAAACAGTGCAAGTTGTCTGCCAATTGTTTTACAAATCCTTCAAGATATTGTAGCAGGCCCCAAAATGTTCTTCATTCAGCTCTTGAGTCTTGGGGGAAGGGGGTAGAGATGAGTTCCCGAAACAGCCTTTTTTATAAAAAAAAAATCTGGGTTCACTCTAAATTCAATTATGAGATGTCCAGGGTAAATGAGTTTCTTCAGAAATAGAAGCCATTCCTTTTGTTCAGTTTCAGATCTGTGGTCATTAGTGTTGCTAAAACTTTAAATGAATTCTGGTGATGTTAATTCTCAAGGAGACTTTGCACAAGGAGTGCCCATGAGTACTGAAACATCTTCCCAGTATTTGCACAAATATTGCGCTGGAGAATAGCTTATTTTATTTGTGCTTTGACTTGATAAGGTCACTTAAGTACAGGTAGTCCTTGTCTTACAACAGTTCATTTAATGACCGTTCGAAGTTACAACAGCACTGAACAAAGGGACTTATGACCATTTTTCACACTTACGACCATTACAGCATCCCCATGGTCACATGATTTACATTCAGATGCTTGACAACTGACTCACATTTATGACGGTTGCAGCGTGCCCAGGGTCATGTGATCCCCTTTTGTGACCTTCTGACAAGCAAAGTCAATGAGGAAGCCAGATTCACTTAATAACCGTGTTACTAATTTAACAGCTGCAGTGATTCACTTAACAAATGTGGCGAGAAAAGTCGTAAAATGGGGCAAAACTCACTTAACACATTTCTCACTTAGCAGCATAAATTTCGGGTTCAATTGTGGTAGTAAGTTGAGGACTACCTGTAGACGTAAGCAAATGAACTGAAGTCATTTTTAAAGCTAAATCTAATTTAGGATAATTTGGGTCTAGCTGGATCTGCCAAAATCCCCTGACAGCTATTAGGATATTTTATGCTAGGAATAAGAAATAATAAAAATAGAAATAATGTCATCTATAATAGGAAGGACATATTTCTCTCCTTCCATAGCTTTCAGGTTGTTTCACAGATGCTAACCATGCCATCACTCTGCAGCAATCTATTGGTTCAATGAATCATTCCAAAGACCAATTACTTTCATTATAGAGAATAATGAGTGTCATATTGTCTTGGCAGGTTGGACTACATAAGGAATAGCTCTTTCCTTAAGTTTTGTCTTTATCAGAGGAAACTCTAGATGTCATAATTGTAGCTTCAAGTTAACCTCTGTGGAGAGTTCTCGAACCAGCCATACTACATCCACTCCAACTGTGACTCTTAACCTAGAATCATACATATAAACATATATAACATCTTAATGCACATGCACACATAAATCACATCCACTGCCTGTGTACAGGATATCCCAGCAATGTCATGTTGCTAGAGTCTAGAAAGAATATAGTAATGTGTTAGACATGAAAATTCTGGATTTTTTAAAAAAAGATTTTGAAATCAGTTCCCTCATTTCTGTTTTACTTTCAGAGCACATTACAACAGCCTTTACTTTGCAAAGACATTTCCTTTGATCTGGCAGACTCATCAGAACATGCAAGCAATTGACTCCAAAGAGAAACGCTCATGAATAACTCCACGTTTTTCAAGTTCTCTCCCTTCTCAAGCATGATAGACAGTTGCAAAGGAAGCTGTTTTGTAGAATTCAGTAGTTTGATCAGGACTTCTAGACCTCAGTGCAAGACTTTTAACCGTGGTGGTGCGGTGGTTAAAATGCAACATTGCAGGCTAACTCACTGTTTGCTGCAGGAGTTTGATTCTGAGTGGCTCAAGGTTGACTCGGCCTTCCATCCTTCCAAGGTCATTAAAATGAGGATGCAGATTGTTGGGGGCAATATGCTGACTATTTAAACTACTTAGAGAGGGTTGTAAAGTACTGTGAAACAGTATATAGGTCTAAGTGCTATTGCTATTTATCTAGCCAATTTGATTTAATTCATGAGAAACATTTGTTTATATTTTAGAAAGATACCATACTTAACAAGAAGAGTATTACATTCCTCTGTTCACAACAGAATACCTTATGAAACCAGACTTGAAATTTTGAGACTTCAAAATTCAGAACTCCGCCGCCTTCGATCTGACCTAAGTGTAGCTCACAAAATTATCTGCCACAATGTCCTACTTGTTAACGACTACTTCAGCTTCAACCGCAATAATACACGAGCTCACAATAGATACAAACTTAATGTAAACCGCTCCAGACTTGATTGCAAAAAATTCGACTTCAACAACAGAGTGGTCAATGCCTGGAACACTTTACCTGACTCAGTAGTTTCTTCCCCAAACCCCAAAAACTTCAACCTCAGATTATCTACCATCGACCTCACCCCCATTCCTAAGAGGTCAGTAAGGGGCGTGCATAAGCGCACAATCGTGCCTACCGTTCCTGTCCTAATGTACACATATATTCATACCTCTTTTACTCTTAGTCATGCTTGTACTATTACATACTGTATATATTCAATCATGTTTTACTGTTTATACTTTGCTTATAATCATATATGCTTGACAAATAAACAAATACAATACAAATACAAACCTCTTGCCTCAGTTTTGTTTGAACTCTCAACAGGTAGCACGCTTAGAAAAGTGAAAGGGGCACAGCAAAGCTCCCTTAAGTGTGCCTTGAGTGTGCCCGACAATGGCAACTGGCAACTAAATATGTGGTGGGGCCCTGCTTCTCTTTGTTCAGAAACCAGGAAACTGCCTCTAAGAGTATGAGTTCAGTTGGTCCCAGTTCGTATTGCGCATAAAAAAGTTTTTGCCTGATTTAGATAACACCCTAGTTTTTTCCACAGTATAATGCAACCACAGCATTTTAGTGACATTGCTTTGATAGTGTGGCAACACTTGTCTAGCTTGGCTCATTGTTTCCCAACTGGAAGCTTGTTTCACTTGTCTGGGGCCTTTAAACAATCTTCTGCCAGCCCATTAAGGAAGACTAGAGTGCAAAAGTGGAGTGCAAAAGTGCAATGAACTAGACAGCAGTGAAGAGTTTTCTGTATCTCTTTGCTCTTTTCTAGATTTCTTTGGAGCCCAGATTTGGTAACCCTACAATTAAGATTCCTTGCTCCTGACCCAGGATTAGTTCAACTCAGGTCATTCTAATATTAAAGTTGCATTCATCTGTAGTTTTAGGGAGAAAGTCATGCCCAAATCCCCCCCCCGGTCAATCCATGATAATTTCTTCTCTGATATCTCTAAGCTCTCAGCCATCTGTTTTCTCAAGGAGCTATCTCAAATTAAGCCTAGCAGATTCTTCAAACTTCAAAGTTCTTTCATTCAATTATTGGGCTTCTCTTGAACACAAAATATTCATCATCTTGTCATGATGTGAATATTGTCAGTTGTGAGTCTGTGCAGGGTGATGCACCCCTATTCTAAATACTATGGCACTTCCCAATACAAGCAGAACACGTGATATGATGTTCTGCGCATGTCCACATTCCTATCCACCATTAATCACTTCTGTTATGCCTTCCGACCTGGAAGGACGTGTTATGTAGCAAAGATGTAGTTTATTCAGGATTTATTGTTTTATATTGTTTTGTACTGAAATAAATATTTTCTATTAGACATTTTAACCTCGGCTTTATTTCTAAGTATTTGAATTCCAAGCAAAAGATCCAATGTCGCCTCTTCGGGGGAATGCTGCCCTTAACACATCTTGACCAAAGCAATAGTTATTAGTGCAGCAGCAGCACAAGTAAAATTTAAAGGTTGGTACTACTTGTGGCAAAAATGGGGGCATGTATAGCTTATAGTCCTTTTTCTACCATTCCTAATAGCCATTTCTGCAGTTTCTTATCTCCAGTTTCTGTCCTTTCGGGGTTTTGGCTTGCCATACTGAAGTTTGACTCCTCTTTACTGATTAAGGTTGGATTTCACTACACCAGCCACTATCTCTCAGATCCGGTCTATTCTCAGAATAGTGATGACAAAAGAAAACAAGATAACCCCACTATGGTGCCTTGAGTTCCTTGGAGAACACACAAATATACTATAAGCAAATAATTGACTATCACACAGGCAAAGTCTCTCAAACAGCATTGGTCTATCTGAAACAAAGCCATATCTGGACTACTCAGTGTAAGTCATTGTAGTCTGTCAGCTGAGCTGCATTTTGTTCAAACCAAAATTGATTTTTGATCTTTCCTTACTATATATTCTCCAGACATCGCTGAATAATTCAGCACAACACCCTCCATGTCTCTCTTCCTGCCTGTCAATATTGAGCAGCATTCTTGATGAAACCTGTTTCATTTTCAGTCTATTGCCTAGGATGCATTTGCCTCAAACCATCACTTAGCAAACAGGATGGGTCTACTTTTTTATGCAGTCTTAAGCCAAGTAATAGTGCTTAATATAGCCATGAATTGTAGCCAGTGTTGTAGTGGTATTCCAATAACATTGTGTTTTTCTGACAAATTCTGTTCCAAACAAATGAATTACTAGCACCGAAAACTTAAAAATTTCCAGTTTTCGTGGACCATCCAGTCAACATCCAGTTACGTTTCCTATAGGATGACAATGTGGTGCTTTTGTGCATGACTCACACCCACACACCTGGCCTCTCGAGACTCTTCATAGCTCTTCTGGTCCATTGCTCCTCAAATGTTTCGAACCATTTTAAAGGCGTATTTATTCTCACAGTTGCAAAACTATTGCACTGTTGTTGGCAAACAGCACAGGAAACAAAAGAGGAAAAATTCCAGTTTGGAATTTTAAAATGGATCTACTTCAGCAACAGTGTGATCAATGCCTGGAATGCACTACCTGACTCTGTGGTTTCTTCCCCAAACCCCAAAAACTTTAACCTTAGACTGTCTACAGTTGACCTCTCCCCGTTTCTAAGAGGTCTATAAGGGGCGTGCATAAGCGCACCACTGTGCCTACCGTCCCTGTCCTACTGTCCTCTTTTATCGTTACTTTTTACTTATGTTTATACAAACTACTACTATTCTATTCTATACTAAAAATTGCTTAGGAAAATGTACTGAGATGAGTCACCCTTCTCTCCATGGTGGATAGGCATATTGAAAAGGCCATGTTGGGCAGTTGATATTCTATTTCATGGTGACCTTGTGACATGTGATAATGTCAGATGATTCTGCAGTGATTAATGCAGAAGAGATTTACAGACCACTTCACGAATGCTACTAATTTTATAAGTCTCCTCTGCATTAATAATCTAATTCTTAGAATCCATGCAAGTGGTAATATAAGCTGATTTCTTCCCGATTTTATTATCCATGTAAAGAGAAATAGCTCAGTAAGTAGAGCTCTCTCTTAGTCTTAATTCACACTTAGACATTGTGCCGTTTGTTTGGTTTTGACTTAATGTGTTGTTTGAATCCAATCAAATGCAAGATAGTCAACATACCATGACTTGGCATGGTATGAAACCAGTCTGAGGACAAATCCCCGCTCCCAATACTGGGTTACAGAAGATGTGAGAAATTACAACCATTACCTGTTGCAAAAACTGATTTATTAACCCGAGGCTAGTCATCAGTTGCAAATTTTAGGTTGTAGAAACCTGAAGTGGTAGTTATTCTTGGTTCATACAACAAGCTTAGCCTTAATGAAAGTTCAGAATTTGATTAAAGGCCTGTGTAACACAGGGAATAGTAGACAGTTGTATGAGAAGGCAGAGCTGCAGTTTTCTGCTAATACTTACTTTGCAGAGCTGCAAAGTTTTCTGCTAATTCTAATGTAGTCAAAATAGCACAGCCTAGGCATGAAAAGTTGTCTTGGCAAGTTTACATGACTCCCAAGATTTAAAAGAGTAATCCAAATTACATCATAAAGTAGAGTAATTGGAAGTTTGGTTAGCAGACACACAATGTTGAGTGATTTGTGGGATAAGAATACAAAATCAGAAATGGAATGGAGTATCCTTTCAAAGAGTTAGCTTGAACATGAACACTGCTTCCAGCAATGTTTTCTTACAGATTCAATCTGTAAGAAGTATAATAGTAATAGGCACTTAGACTTATATACTGCTTCACAGCCCTTTCTAAGCAGTTTACAGAGTCAGCATATTGCCCCCAACAATCTGGGTCCTCATTTTATCGACCTCAGAAGGATGGAAGGCTGAGTCAACCTTGAGCCTGGTGAGATTCGAACTGCCAAACTGCAGCCAGCCAGCAGTCAGCAGAAGTAGCCTGCAGTACTGCATTCTGACCACTGTACCACCGCAGCTATAAACACCAATATTATTCCATACTCTGCAGCCAGGACTTCATTTTCTAAGAGTGTAGGCAGTCTGTAAGCAGAGACAAAGAGAGACATCCCTACAATCAGATTCTTCTTCAGAGAAATTTTTTTAGCTTAGCTTTAGAATGCAAGAACATTCATACATTTTAAAAAATGCATATTCTTTTTATTCTCAAATAAACATTCTCAAAAAAACAAATTTGTTTTTACAGCCGGAGTGGCAGCTCCTTGGGCAGCAATTTATCACCAGCTGCCGACCGTTAAAGAACTTACGCCAGGCTTCTTATCTACAAGACTGCCGTAGGCGCTTACCGTCTCTTTGCTGCTGCGCGACGATTTATGCTGGTCATCAATCCTGCCAGCACAGACAAAGTGTGGCCTTTTTCAGCTGCCCTGCTGGATCAGTTCCCTTCCCCACTTTCAGCGAGGGCTCCGCAAGAGAGTTTCTACCATTATGGCTGCTGATGCGGCTGCGAGGCCTTTTTCGGCTGACGCAGCCCCAACTTTATCGTTGTTTCCAACTGCATTGGACTCGCTGAGTAGCTTGAGAAGAGGACTGCCAGATGATACTGTGGGCTTGAGCCCTTCTATTACCAACATTGTGGGGGAGAGCAGTAGTCAATTACAGACTGTTGTGGAAACCCCTAATGATTACTGTAGATCTTGTGGTGAAAGGCAAGGATGAAGAACTAATATTGACTGGCTTGGAGGCTGTACATATACCTCCCCTTCGGCTCTATTATTGACTATTAACTATTTTTAAAAGGATTTCCCCTGGAAGCGGTATGGTTGATATGGGTTTTGCTTGTTAGGAGTGAGTGAATGATTGTTTAGATTGTAGAAGAATGGTTTGTTAGAATGAGGGAGCCGGGGACTGGGGTTTGTCCCCCCTCTGCTGAGTGTGGAAACAGAAGCGGAGGGGGGACTGACTCTACTACCTGGCTCAGTGAGGAAGGTATGCATGGCCTGCAGGAAGGGAGGGGGACCAGCAGGGGAGGGGAGGGGGTCTCTGGAGGGGACGAGAGCCGGAACATCTCGGTCATAATGGGAAGAGGCAGATATGGCGGGAGCAGAGGGGTGGGCCGCTCTCGGGGAATGAGACCTCGCTGCTTACAAGCGATCCCTTGTTCCGGCCCCTCCGATGTGGTTCCATCTTGCTCAACCCGAGTACCTGGCAACCAGGGTTTTCAGGGCCCTGGGCTCAGGATGCTGCTGCTTAACGCCAGGTCAATCACCAACAAAGCCCCCCTGATACGTGATTTAATCACAGAGGAGGGGGAAGACCTGGTTTGTATAACTGAGACCTGGCTGGGCCAGGAGGGAGAAGTAGCCCTCTCCGAGATATGCCCAGATGGGTTCTCGGTGCAGCAGCATTCTCGACCCCAGGGAAGGGGGGGAGGAGTGGCAATAATAACGCGCGGAAACCTGCATTCTCGTAGGATCCCTGCCCCGGAGATTGTTGGGTGTGAGACGCTCCTTCTGAAGTTGGACTTAGGGGTACAGGTGGGCCTTCTCTTAACGTACCTGCCTCCCAGCTGCGTAAGTAAGGCCCTGCCTGAGCTGCTCGAGGCAGTAGCCGGCTTGGCGGTTGAGTTCCCTAGGCTTATGGTGCTGGGGGACTTCAACTTGCCATCTGCTGGCGAAACCTCTGGGGTAGCTCAGGAGTTCATGGATTCCATGACAACCATGGACCTGACCCAAGTAATTCAGGGTCCGACTCATGAGGGTGGTCACATGCTTGACCTAGTGTTTCTTTCGGGGCAGTGGAGAGATGATCTAAAGATAAGGGACATAGTCATCACCCCACTGTCATGGTCAGATCATTTCCTACTGAGGTTGGATTTCGCAGCCCCATTCCTCCCCCGCAGGGAGGCGGGACCAACTAGGTGGTTCCGCCCCAGGCGCCTAATGGAACCGGAAGGATTCCAGAGGGAACTTGGGGAAATACCTGAAACCCTGGTACACAATTCGGCTGACTCCCTGGTGGCTGCCTGGAACATCACAGCATCAGGGGCCTTAGACCGGATTGCGCCTAAGCGACCTCTCCGTGGCAGTGGATCCCGGAAAGCTCCCTGGTTTACCGAGGAGCTCCGGGAGATGAAACGCCAGAAGAGACGTCTGGAGAGCCAGTAAGACCGAGCCTGACCGAACACTATTAAGAATTTACATCAGATCTTATTTAGTGGCGATAGGGGCGGCAAAATGATCTTATTTTTCCGCTCTTATTGCGTCCGCAGATTCTCGCCCAGCCACCTTGTTTAGGGTGACTCGCTCCCTCCTTGCTAAAGGGGGAAGCGAGGAACACTTACAAGGCAGAGCTGAGGAATTCGCTGAGTTTCTGACGGATAAAGTTGCTCAGATTCGGTCAAACCTGGACTCTAGCTGGGCAGAGTCCATAGAGTTGACAGGGGCTAGTCTTAGTCCACCATTATGGGAAGAGTTTGGGCCTGTTTCTCCCGAAGATGTGGACAGAGCTGTGGGGGCGATGGGTACCTCCACCTGTTTATTGGATCCGTGTCCCTCCTGGTTGGTTTCGGCCAGCAGAGAGGTGGCATGCAGCTGGATCCAGGCGGTGGTCACCGCTTCTTTGAGAGAGGGATCCGTACCGCAGTCGTTAAAAGCTGCGGTGGTGCGACCCCTCCTGAAGAAGCCTTCCCTGGATCCAGCTGACTTGAAGAACTATCGTCCAGTCTCCAACTTACCTTTTTTAGGGAAAGTTGTGGAGAAGGTGGTGGTGACTCAGCTTCTGCAGCTCCTGGATGAAACAGATCATCTAGATCCTTATCAGTCGGGTTTCAGGCGCGGCTACAGTACAGAAACTGCCTTGGTTGCTCTGATGGATGATCTCTGGCGGGCCCGGGATGGGAGTAACTCCTCCATCCTGGTGCTACTTGACCTCTCAGCGGCGCTCGATACCATCGACCATGGTATCCTTCTGCATCGTCTCGGTGAGTTGGGGGTGGGAGGCACTGTTTTACGGTGGTTCTCCTCTTATCTCACTGATAGGATGCAGTCGGTGTTAACAGGAGGGCAGAGATCGTCCCCTAGGCCCCTATCATGTGGGGTGCCTCAGGGGTCGGTTCTCTCGCCCATCCTGTTTAACATTTACATGAAACCGCTGGGTGAGATCATCCGCAGGCATGGGATGCGTTTCCATCAGTAAGCTCACGACACCCAGCTGTACATCACTACCCCGTCTGATTTCAGAGAGGCAGTTGATGTAATGTGCCGGTGCCTGGACGACGTTAGGATCTGGATGGGGAGGAACAGACTCAGACTTAATCCCGACAAGACTGAGTGGCTTTGGATATTGCCTCCTAAGGACCATGACAATTGTCCCTCCTTGACGTTCGAGGGAGTGAAACTGACCCCCTCGGATCAGGCGCGCAATCTGGGGGTCCTCCTAGATCCACAGCTAAAATTGGATCACCATCTCTCCGCTGTGGCTAGGGGGGCCTTTGCACAGGTTCGCCTTGTGCACCAGTTGCGGCCTTACTTGGAGAAGGAGGCTCTACTCACGGTCACTCATGCCCTTGTCACCTCGCGCCTGGACTACTGCAACGCGCTCTACATGGGGCTACCCTTGAAGAATATCCGGAGACTTCAGCTGGTACAAAATGCGGCTGCGCGTGCTGTGGTGGGTGTGCCAAGGTACACCCACGTGACACCTGTACTCCGCCAGCTGCATTGGTTGCCCATCGGTCTCCGGGTCCAATTCAAGGTGTTGATCACTATCTTTAAAGCCCTTCATGGCTTAGGACCAGGTTATCTTCGGGACCGCATTCTGCCTCACACTTCCCTTCGACCGGTTAGGGCCCACAGAGTTGGCCTCCTCCAGGTCCCGTCGGCTAAGCAATGTCGCCTGGCGGGCCCTAGGGGGAGAGCCTTCTCTGTGGCAGGCCCCGTGCTCTGGAACCAACTTCCCCCAGAGACCCGAACTATCCCCATCCTACTGGCCTTCCGGAAAGCTGTTAAGACCTGGCTTTTCCTGCAGGCTGGGGGTAGAGCTTAATCTATTTGAGCTCACCCCCAAGTATGTATGAAGCTGAATGGATATTAAATGTTTTTAAGATGTTTTTAATTTTTATATCTGTTTTTAATGCTTATTTATATTGGTTTCTTGTATTTTTTCTGTTGTACGCCGCCCGGAGTCCTCCGGGAGTTGGGCGGCATATAAGAAACACCAATAAATAAATAAATAAATAAATAAATAAATAAATAAATAAATAAATAAATAAATAAATAAATAAATAAATAAATAAATAAATAAATAAATAAATAAATAAATGAATGAATGAATGAATAAATAAATAAATAAATAAATAAATAAATAAATAAAAGCCCAACATAACAAAACATTATAAATCAATTTTCTAAACTCAAAGTCAGTAGAAATATCCACCCCAGAGAAATCTTAATATATGTTACAGTGAAAAATCCATTCAGATAAAATACAGATTGAAAGATTCATTTCTATTTTTAAAAGTATTTTATTAAATATTTTTTAAATTTAATATAAATTTAAAGAAGAAAGCAAAGTGAAAAGAAAGAAAAAGAAAAGAAAAAAGAAAAAAGAACAGAAGAAAAGAAAAGAAAAGAAAAGAAGAAAAGAAAAGAAAAGAAAAGAAAAAAGAAAAGAAAAGAAAAAAAAGAAAAGAAAAGAAGAAAAGAAAAAGATGATATACAGTAGTGGTTTTCAATCTTCTTTACAGTTATATTTTATCCTCTCTAAATCACGCAGTGGCTCAGTGGCTAAGACCCTGAGCTTGTCAATCAGAAAGGTTGGCAGTTCGGAGGTTCGAATCTCTAGTGCTGCATAACAGAGTGAGTTCCCGTTACTTGTCCCAGCTTCTGCCAACCTAGTAGTTCGAAAGCATGTAAAAATGCAAGTAGAAAAATAGGGACCACTTTAGTGGGAAGGTAACAGTGTTCTGTGCGCCTTCGGCATTTAGTCATGCCGGCCACATGACTACGGAGACATCTTCAGTCAGCGCTGGCTCTTCGGCTTTGATAAGCACCACCCCCTAGAGTCAGCAACGAGTAGCACATACGTGCGAGGGGGACCTTTACCTTTACCTTTAAAGGTTGTATCATGGCTCTCTTTCTATAGTCTACCCTTTCTAATAATCAAATTCATTATCACAAGTTCATTTTTTTCATTTAAGCAAAAATACAAAAAGGATTTCAAGTCACTAACAAATGTAGTTATTGTTTTACCAATAAAAGACAATATTTGAAGCTCAGTGTTGAAACGAGGAGTCCTTGGTGCTCTCTGAGCTTGGTTGTTTTCTTGCAGATGTTTCATTACCCAAACATCATCAGTGTTAGATGATGTTACCTAGTTTGAGTAATGAAATGACTGCAAGAAAACAACCAAGCTCAGAGAGCATTCAAGGACTCCTCAGTTATTGTCTTTTCTCTAATTAAAGATGTCCATTTTGTCATATCTGAAAATTGTCCTCTTCACCAACCATTCCTCCACTGTGGATATTTCAGAGTCTTCCCAAGCTAGATAAATTTCCAGAGCATTCTAAAATCCTGCCGTTTTGAGTCCATGGCATCTTAATAACAATAAATTGCAGAGCTCAGAGGCCGTTACAGTAAAAGGCCTCACCTGTGGCTCCATAACCTGCCATCAATAACTGATAAATGAAGTAGAAGGTGGAGCTGTACAGATGGAGCTCTCAAATTTTCAGGAGGTGAAAGTAGTCTTGCACTTTCATCTGTACTAAGTAGATTTGACAAAAGTACTATAAGAAGCTTTTATGTCCAACAAGGACTATAACAATTATGAAATAGTACAAAAAAAATCTTTAAATCGTAAAACTATTACTGGCTGAGCATCTGAGCTATAGGTAACAATGAATCTATTGTACTACTTTCAGCTGTGGGGTGTGGGGAGAGGGAAATTGCCTGTCTCCGACCTACGATTCACAACCAAGTGTGGAGTGTGCTAAATTTAGTTTATCTCTCTGAGGATTGGTGCTTGAAAAAGAATAAAACACACACAGAGAGGAGATGAGCAACTGTAGAAACAATCTGTTATGCTTCCTGATTCAAAACCTTATTATGCTCTGCTTAAAAGCTTGCTCAGGGAAGTAGGGAATTGAGATATACATTATACAACTGACAGAAGTGTGGTTGGCGCTTTTTGTAGTGGGATTTAAAAAACAAAAAATTTGTAAAACGGTCTGAATTATTGCAGCCCTTACAAGAGCCATAAGGTGCTGAATCCCATCCATCAGGTGAATTAATATATTTTTCTGACTTCTGTATAAGTTTATTAATGGAACATCAGCATCACTTTCAAAAAGAAGGTGAATTGAAATAGAATCTGATAGCTTCCTAATAATGTTTTTAGAGGATTTTAATAGTAATACATATTGCTTTGGTGGATGAAAATACAGCATTATTTTGTTATAATCTAAAGCAAACCAGTCTTTTCTTATATATTGCAAATCGGGAGAACAGGATTGAAGTTGATACGTTTTCCTTAAGGTTATCTGGTGACTGGCTCAAAACTTCCTCCAAATATTCTGAAAGATTTTATGCAACCGTAAGATTTAAGTTGTAAGATTTAAGTTGTGTGTCATAAAATGTGGTGCAGTGTAATAAGCAGATTCAACTTGCATATGATTCTTTCCTGTCACTGAGAATTATTTTGCTTCAAAGGAGCAAATGTAAAAAAAAAGAAAAATTAACAAGATTGCAGGGAGAACTAAGAAATATAGGGAATCTCACATAAGCAGAATAAGAATAACCAAAAGAAGACGGAGCCCTCATTGGATTTCGTAGCAAGTTTGTTTAAAAGGAGCTAGGTCAGCTCATATTTCATTTGTTTTATGAATCTGGCTATTTGGGCAGAGTCCATTCTCCCAGCAATGGACACTGGCGCTAGAACATCCCATGATAATCAGTGTGTGATCTGACCGTGACAAGGGAGAGACTCTGAGAGCTCCCCCAATTTCAGATTACATAACTACTGCCCCGACAGGAACATCAAATGAGATGTGTGACTATTGTTCCATGTTGGGCTCTGGATGATCTGTTCTAGTGTAAACTTGCCAGTGGAATAACAGAACTAATGGATTGTTTGGTCAAACTTTCCACTTCAGATGGTGCATTCATGCTAGTCTTTACCAAAATAGCTGGTATTATTTTATCCCTGGAAATTTTAAAATACCAAATTACTATATAGTGTGGTCTCAGTCTTTCTGCTGGCAAACTGCCTCTGGCAGAGGTGAAGATAAGTTCAGATTTCTCAGGGAGTAAAGTTCCATGAACAGCATTGCTTTTGTTTAAATTAGTCTGGACTCATGAAGTCTCTACCTGATTTGGTTGTTCAGACTGCTTATTTCCTCTGATGCTGTTTAAGTATAAATGAGGAACTCAATAAGGGTCCAAAGTAAATAAAGTCTTATAAAAAGAAATGGTTATGGGAGGGGGGGGGGAAATTGCAGACATTTTTAAAAGCCCTATACATCAACTGAATTCAATCAATTGAAATGGCCTAAAAGCACCTGCAATAAAATAAATAGACCTCGTTTAGAAGTGCTACTAGACACTTGAAAAGCTCTTCTTTGGTAATTATTTGGAAGGTATTTCTATGTTTTCATGATGTCCCAGAGATGTAACCTCTTGAGCTATGTGTGCAAGAATTATATCAGAGTACCTATTAAATTTAAACATTGAGTAATTTCCTCTGAGCCAAATTGTCTGGTCATCTAGGATGGAATGGGAGTTGTAGTCATAAGGGAAATAAAGGGGGGGGGATGAAAAAACATGTATCATGACATGAACCAAATGATTTACATCCCTACATCCAACATCAAAACAAAAGGTAGAATGCTGCGTTTTGCTTCATGATGCTTTCATGAACATTTTTTTTCATCCTCATGAACTATACCAATATAGTCTGTACCAATGCCTGTGGTTGCAACCCAAAATAGCTGGCGGGCACTAGATTCCAAAAGGCTGGGCTAGAAGTTCAGTGACAGCACAGTTGGACATTCATAACTGAATAATCCATTTTTTAAGTGAACTGATTACCGTATTTTTCGGAGCATAAGACGCACCGAAGTATAAGACGCACCTTAGTTTTGGGGGAGGAAAACAAGGAAAAAAGGCCTCTGCCTCCAAGCAATTTGCCAAACAGCAAAGAGCACAGATGATATACACTGTTTGCTGTGTATTTCTGTGCATGTGTGCTTGACCCATAGAAATAGCAAAGAATTGGAGAAATGTACATTATGCCAGAATGTTTTCTTAAATGTAGACACACTAACTGCTCCCAATTATTTAAATAGATCTACTCCAAGGTAACTAAACTCTAATACTAAACAGGACACTGTTACATTTCAGACTATACTTGTACAGAACTGTTAAAATTAATTAAAATTTCTGGAAGTATCTTATTCTCTATTATTTAAAAGAAGATACAATAGCACTGGACCTCTTCAGAGCAAGCATTTATTTTAAAAAGCTTCTTTATTTTGTTAAGTTGTCTAGATTTACAGGGATCTCCAACCTTGGCAACTTTAAGACTTGTGGACTTCAACTCCCAGAATTCCACAGCCAGCAAAGCTAATAAAGCTGGCTGTGGAATTCTGGGAGTTGAAGTCCACAAGTCTTAAAGTTGCCCCTGGCTCTAGAACAATAATAAAGCAGTCTTTAAAAAATAAGTCTAATAATTTGAACATTCTATAGACATTTATAGTTATTCACTTACCCCCTTCCATCCAGTTCAGCAAAAAATAAAAATCTGCGTGTCTCTCCCAGCTATTTGCCTCTTTGCAGTTTCTGTTTCACTTTCATTTTCCCACGTGGCAAATCAGCTGTATGTCGGGAAGTGCTAGTGACTTGCTTGGCTTTACAGGCTCTTCCCTCTTTGCTGCAAACAGGTAAATTGCTGGAAGACAGAGGCCAAAGGGTGGGGATGGCTGGGTGGGTGGGGCTACATTCAGTGTATAAGACGCACCCAAGTTTTCACCCTCTTTTGGGGGTAAAAAGGTGCGTCTTATACTCCGAAAATACGGTATATATCACATTTTAAAACAAAAGTTTCCCAACTATTTCCCAAGGAATCTTCTCGCACGCAAGGAATCTTCTCGATCCCCTGCTAACCAGAGTTAACTATATAAACACACTGCCTGTTTTACAAGTTATAACAAATGATTATGATTTGTTTGCTTTGCAAGTCACAATTAGCTGGG
Source organism: Diadophis punctatus similis (assembly GCA_023053685.1). Taxonomy (NCBI): domain Eukaryota; kingdom Metazoa; phylum Chordata; class Lepidosauria; order Squamata; family Dipsadidae; genus Diadophis; species Diadophis punctatus. The sequence goes on along the minus strand of JALIGW010000003.1, from coordinate 90,473,225 downwards.
TTCATAAATTGACCAAATGAACTACATCATGATTTGTGTTAAATTTATATTTACTAACAAAGAAATAAAGAAACAATTTCTTTTTCAGTAAATATAAATTCAACACCAAAAATAGTTTGTCACGAATAGCTACTGCCTGCGAAGGCCCCTGGATTGGGGCTGAAAGGCGAAAATAGAAGCAGTATGCTCCATCCCAAATTTGGGTACACCGGGTTGCCCTGATAGAAGAAAACAACACTTAATTTACATCATGATTTATATGTGAATCCAATCATTCTGATCAAGTAGAGGTAGCTTTCTGCAATTGGGAAAAGAAGCTGCTGTATTGTGCTGAAAGCTTCATGAGTCACAGCAAGTGCAATGCAAACTCAAAAGGCAGGACCAATGAACATGGTGGGCTATTTCTGAGCTCCAAAAGGTCCTCAATCTTTTCTGACTCTGACTTTATTAGCTACAGTATATTGCAAAAAGTGGAAGAGCAGGTTATCTTTTGCATACAAAATGAAAACAACCCCCACCCTTCTTTTTGTAATATAGGTAGGAACACTCAAATTCCCCCTAGGAAGCCCATTTAAAATCACTGGTGAAGCTGCAGACACTATTAATGTGATGATACAATTTTCAATTTATAACAGTTTGTGTAATACAGGAATGATTTTTTTATGGGAACGTGTTTGAAATCCTTGCAGAGCAGCTACATTTTCCATTGATAATATACATGAAATCAATTTGTTCTATTCCCAATTAGATGTGTTTGAAAAATAGAACATCTATATCACCGCTGTTCTGTTTCAAGCACATAATTTATAGTGTCTTTCCTTTTTTAAAACAATGGGGTTGGACAGGAAAGGGCAGGAGATTATGTTATGAGTTTGGTTTCCGTGGGCATTAAGTAAATGGTTATTAATTGCTATCCTTGTACATAATTTACTGCAAGAATCTAAGAGCTCTGATGGATCAGACTACTGCTTGCATTGTCGAATGCATTCTTTCTTACAAGAGTCAAACGTATGTATCAGGGAAGCAGAAGACAACAACGAAACAAAACCCATCTTCAGCATCTAGGATTTACAGCCATAATAGTAGCCAGGGGTGAAATCCAGCAGGTTCTGACAGGTTCTGGAGAACCAGCAGCAGAAATTTCGAGTAGTTTGGAGAACCTTTAGTGGAAATGTTGAGTAGTTCGGAGAACCAGCAAATACCACATCTGGCTGGCCCCAGAGTGGGGTAGGAATGGAGATTTTGCAATATCCTTCCCCTGGAGTGGGGTGGGAATGGAGATTTTGCAAGCCACACCCACCAAGCCACGCCCACAGAACCGGTAGTAAAAAATTTGGATTTCACCACTGCATAATACCCATTTCAAAAACTCAGCAACACTATCTTATATTTACTGAAAAATCTTATATTTACTGAAATACTGTTGACCTAATTGAGTCTTGGTATCAAAATCAAGAGTGGTTTATTGTACTTAATGTTATCGCATAGGTCTCTCTGCAACTAAACTATCCTGTTCACGTGGACATCCTGACTCTGTGGACATTGTAGGAGGAGAGCTGTGCTAGCCTATGGTAGCAAAACACTGGAAGTAGCATTTGTTAGTTAGACAAGACTGTAGAGTAACATGGCTCTCCACTTAGAATCAGAACTGACTTCTTTTGATTTTCTGTGTAGAAATCACTTTAAGCATAGATTTAATCCATAATACATGGATGTCTATGAACATAGCTGATAACATGGCCCTGTTCACTGATAAAAAAATATCCTCCTTCAAATGATTCATGTGAGAATGAAATAGCTACTGCTAAACTGTGAGACCCTATGTAGATAACATAGCTGATAGCACTTGTCCAGGGAGCCTCTCCTCCATTCATGATCAGATTTAGAGTTAAATCTTCTTTGAATACAGATAGTCCTTGTTTAGCAATCATCTCATTAGGAACCATTCTCAGTTACAACCATTCTCAGTTACAACCATTCTCAGTTTCAGGTGATGAAAAAATAACTTTGTGACTAATCCTTGCCTTTAATTTAATTTAATTTAATTTAATTTAATGGATTTGTATGCCGCCCAACTCCCAGGGGACTCTGGGCGGCTTTACAACTTCCACAGGTCTGTAAAGCAAAGGAAAACTGAAATAAGATCATAAATACAGTTGCAGTTTCACTTAGCAACCACTTTGCTTAATGACCATGTTGTCAGTACCAATTGTGGTCACTAACAAGGACTACCTGATCATACAATGCTATTACCAATCTAGGGCTAGATCAACTAGTAACAAACAACACTAGACTCAACAATTGCCTTGATCTCATATTCTGTAACAGTTTACACTCAATTTATGGACTACAAATAAAAGAATCCTTTTCCAACAGTGACCACAGCATGACTGACTTTTGTCTCAATATACGTCCTTATAAAAATCAACATAATGATGGGATAACCAATTATAACTTTAAAAAAGCCAACTATGATAACATAGACGCTGACCTCTCATCTCTTTATTGGCAAATACTATTCTCTGGCTGTAATACTATCGAAGAGCACTACAATATCTTTTTGCTTGAAATCAAAAGAGTCATTAAACTATACGTACCACTAATAAGCACCAAAACCAAGAAAAACAAATTACCCATAAAAATAAGCTCCAATCCCAAAAAATCTTGTGTAGCTTCTTCTCTGGCAATATTACACTGCTAACTAGAGCATACAAAACATTCGCTAGACCATTCTCAAATACAGCTCACCTGTCTGGAACCCGCACTGCATATTGGACATTAATACAATTGAGAGAGTCCAAAAATATTTCAAGAGAAGAGTTCTCCACTCCTCCGCTTGCAACAGAATACCTTATTCCACCAGACTTGATATCTTGGGCTTAGTCAACTTAGAACTACGTCGCCTTCGAACTGATCTAAATGTAGCTCATAAAATTATCTGCCACAAGGTCCTACCTGTCAATGACTACTTCAGCTTCAACCACAACAATACACGAGCACACAATAGATACAAACTGAATGTAAACCGCTCCAAACTCGACTGCAGAATATACGACTTCAGCAACAGAGTGATCAATGCCTGGAATTCACTTCCCGACTCTGTGGTTTCTTCCCCAAACTCCAAAAACCTTAACCTTAGACTATCTACAGTCGACCTCACCCCATTCCTAAGAGGTCTGTAAGGGGCGTGCATAAGCGCAGCGGCGTGCCTACCGTCCCTGTCCTACTGTCCTCATTTATCTGTATTTACTTTGTTTATGTTTATACCTATACCTGCTTTCTTGTACATGTTGGACAAACAAATAAATAAAATAAATAAATAAAATCATTTTCAGATACGCTTCATTGTAAAAGTGGAAGGGAGATAGAGACTCAAGCTCTAGCTCCACATCAACTAAACTCCAACCTCCCTATGTTGAGGTGAATGTTCTGAGCAGAGTTGTAACCATCGGTATGCAGGTCACTTTCTCAATCTGGGTTTGCTGATCATGTGCAGGGAAGTAGCCAGAGTCCATAGAATGAATTTTATGCTCCCAATTCTATGCAGGAATATCTGTAGAGCACAAAGCAGTATGCACATTTATGCTTCTTCCACATACCGTATTTTTCAGAGTATAAGATGCACCTTTTTACCCTCAAAAAGAGGGTGAAAACCTGGGTGCGTCTTATACACCGAATGCAGCCCCACCCAGCCACCCCCACCCTTTGGCCTCTGCCTGCCAGCAATTTACCTCTTTGCAGCAAACAGGGCAAAGCACAAGAAGAGCACAAGAAGAGATAAACTGCCTCCCGATCTACAGCTGACAGGCTTGCAGGCCACATGGTAAAATGAAACTAACTACGGTGGCTGTAATGAGACAAAATGCTGGGAGATAAACTGCTGGCAATATTAGGCTGCTGAAATGAAATGGAGGCAAGCTATAGCTGCTATGGCTCAGAGCTAGAGCTCTTGCCTCACAATCAGGAGGTTGTGAGTTCTATCCTAGGTAGAGGCAGATTCTGTTAATATGTTATTTTGTTAAATGTTTGTAGAGTGTTTAAATTATTAGACTTATTTTTTAAAGACTGCTTTATTATTGTTCTAGACAACTTAACAAAATGAAGAAGCTTTTTAAAATAAATGCTTGCTCTGAAGAGGCCCAGTGCTATTGTATCTTCTTTTAAATAGCAGAGAATACTTCCAGAAAGCCACATCAATTTTAAAGATCTGTAAAAGTATAATCTGAAATGTCCTGTTTTAGTATTAAGTATTAGTATTAAGTATTAGTATTAAAAGAAGGCAGCTGAGAAACCCTGTCTTAGTCATGTTTGGAGTAGATCTATTTAAATAATTGGGAGTAGTTAGTGTGATTACATTTAAGAAAACTTTCTGGGATTAATATACTGCCATAAATGTACATTTCTCCAATTCTTTGCCATTTCTATGGGTCAGGCACACATGCACAGAAATACACAGCAAACAGTGTATATCATCCGTACTGTTTGCTGTTTGCTGTTTGGCAGATTGCTGGGAGGTAGAGGCCTTTTTTCCTTGTTTTCTCCCCCAAAACTAAGGTGCGTCTTATACTCCGGTGCATCTTATACTCCGAAAAATACGGTAATTAGAATTATGTGCCTAAAGAAAGTATTGGTAACTATCCTCATATTTTGTGCCAGCAAATTCTATATGCTAATTATGCATTATCTTGGAAAGATACTTCTGTAGTCTATAGTCTAACCTAAAAGTGGTCATATATTTCATGGGGAAAATGAATTAGAACAGAGTTCTAATGCCATGAAAAGAGGATTAAGAAAAGATCCCTCTGCTTATATTTCTCACTCATTGGTTGGTTTCATGCATTGGGCAAACCATAATGGGGTTTGTTGGTTTTTGACTTAATCTGTTGGGTGACGTTAACCATTGTGGTTTATAAGTCATGATTTATAGCTTACATTTGGACAAGATGTTATGGCATCTTTAATAAACAGGAATGAAAGACACAGAGATTTAGTGACATATGTAAGGCACGTCACTGAAGGCTCTTTTATCATGTTCCATATTTGTTATCTTATTTTACACTCAGAAATCTCCCATAATTTGTATTTTCAATTTGGATAGTGTTCCAGTCATGGCTTGCTTTAAACTCTTCACTCTGAATCTCTCTGCACCCATTATATCTTTTTACCATTTTTATGAATATCCCATAAACCTGACTGGACTATTTATATGTTATCTGAGTAAAGGACAGAGAAAACACCCCTGTGGAGAGAAGCAGCTTGCTGGCTGCATGTGGGCACAGCTGCTGTGCTATACATAACATCTGCCCCCCAAAATGTTTTTCGTTGCCACCAGGTCTTTTGTTTTTAAATTACAGTGGAATCATCCAATGGTCTTGGCAATATACAATTTCCCTACCATGTGAAACATACGCACACACATGGAGAGAGAGGGAGGGGAGGGGAAGAGAGAGAGGGAGGGAGGGGGAGGGAGGGAGGGAGAGAGAGACAGAGACAGAGACAGAGAGTGTTAAATAGTGGGAGGGATGTATGTCAATATTTAATTTGGCTTGTACTTTCTGAAATTCTTAAAGCAGGCATTATCTCAAGGGCTTTCTTTGACATTCTTCTTCAGCCTGGTCTTGAAGAAGGTATTGCCACAGCCAGTCCTAAATCTAAATATCTCCTCCCAGGGACAGAAATCGTCCCCCAGCTGCTAGAACTCCTAGAGCAGTTTTGTGTGTGCAAGCCCTGGAAGCCTGGAAAAGTCCGGATGGTGATCCTGTTTCGAATGTGCACAGCACACCATCAGGAATGAGAAGTGAGTGAAAAGCCATCACTTAAACCTTAACAATGTCCTGCTTCCAAGGTGGCTTGCTCTATATTGGGAATGTGATCCTGTTGATTATCCTTCTGATGGCATTGTGCCTTGTGGATTATGCAGAATGTTGTGTATCACTCTGCAGTGATGTTGCTTAATTCTTGATAGCTGTTTACAGAAGATAGCAGAATATCTGCTTGATTCCTTAGCTTTTACGTTTGGGGTTTTATAGGCTTCTCATTCCCTATGCCAGTGATGACGAACCTTTTTGGTGTTGCGTGCCAAAAGTCCAAGCACGCAAGTGCTGTGCGGAAGTGCGGAAGTGCGGAAGAGCAAGGGGCGACGGTTCCGCGTGGCCGGAGAAATGGCTCTGCGTTCCACTTCCGGCACGCGTGCCATAGGTTCGCCATCATGGCCCTATGCCATTTCAGACAAATGGCTGTCCAATCTCTTCTTAAAAACCTCCAGTGTTGGAGCATCCACAATTTTTGCAGACAAGTTGTTCCATTGATCAATTGTTCCAACTATCAGGAAATTTCGCTTTAGTTCTAGGTTCTCTACTTGATTAGATTCTATCCATTGCTTCTTGTCCTGCCTTCAGGTGCTTTGGAGAATAGCTTGATCCCCTCTTCTTTGGCTCCATATTGGAACACTGCTAATTATGTCACCCCTAATCCTTCTTTTCATTAAACTAGACATATTCAATTCCTGCAACTGTTCTTCATATGTTTAGCCTCCAGTCCCCTAATCATCTTTGTCGTTCTGCTCTGAACTCTTTCTAGTCTCTCAACATCTTTTTTTATATCCTAAGATGCAATATTCCAAGTGTAGTATTCTCAAGGCATTATAATGTGGTACTAACACTTCCTTGATTCTACCCCTCTGTTAATGCATCCTAGGACTGTGTTGGCTTTTTTTGGTAGAACTTAAACAGCCTCTGAAATACTGACTAAATTTAAAAAGTACTATCCATGATCTTATTTGGCTAGAGATAGCCTGGTAAATGTATTTTTTTTTTAATCTTATATTGTTATGTGGTCAACTTTTCTCTGAACACTTTCCAGAAATTTTAGAGGCAACTATGGTGGCTCAGGAATACTGGCTGGAACTGGGTGTTATGATTGCATTATTCCAGTACTGGATCATCTTCATGGGATGTCAGTCCACCACTGTAATAGAATGCATGAATAATCTTGAGAGACAAGAGAAGGAGATGCTGCTACAGAAACCATCAGTCAAGAGAAGGTGGAGCCCTCAAGGGCTTAAAAATCAGAGGAAGAAACTTAGGAAGCACCTGCCCTGGTTTATCAGATGGTTAAAAGTGGCAGTGGGACATTTCTACCTTCAGACTTGAAAGATTCTGCTAATGTAGTCTTACAATAAAGCAGAATTAACTCATCTAAGTTGTGTTTTCTGTCTAGTTTACCCCGGAGGGCTGACAAACCACTGGCTGTAACCCAGTACAGCATGCTGGTGTTGTGTAATAAAGCCGAAAGGAATATTTGAGGCTCAAAGATGGTCATTGGAGACCTTGTTCTAACAATGGCAATTCAGGAATGGACTTTGTTGGTCGTAGCTTCATAATTATAGAATAATCTGTTCAGATTTGCCTGTTGCCTAGTTTAACTTTTTGACCCAAGGTGAAACCCTTTTAATTTCTCTTTTCCTTCTACTGTGAGTGCAGTTTCTCTGTTCTACAAAGATTTGTTATTTCTTTGGTGGTTTTACCTGCTTTTTTCCTTTGACAGTATAATTTTACCTTTTTATATGCATTTCTACATGTGTTGAGGGAGTAATAATAGCAACACATGGCCATGTGCTACATTTGTCTCAGTGAGTCACAAATTGGCAGGCCTATTTTATCTTCTTTTTAATGCTAAGTCATGAGGACAATGGAACTATTTCCTGCGTTCCAAATATATTGCAAATTTGTTTCCATTAACTAAAATAAAGAAATCCTTATTTCAATTATCGAGTTAGATTTTGGCCTTTAACTTCATTTTAAGCATTTGGTAGTCTCATTTGCAGCTAGGCCAGTTAGTAATTTTAGGGAAGAAAAAGACCTTAATAATGTTTTTATGTGGCAATATAACATGAGGAACACTTCCATTAGATAATTGAAAATCGCAGATCAGAAATATTTTAATATTTACAATTATTTGGAAAGTAAAACAAAGCCAAGCTGTACAAAACAAACACCCACTCACAACATTTACATCATTTAAACTTTAGAATGGTAGGCCTTCATATATGTAACACCCATTTTTCTAAGAAATAAATACATAAATTATTCCAAAGTTGACAGACACTCAGAGTAGCAGCAAAGGTATCCACATAGGAGTGATGATGATCTAGGAATGAAGAGACTTAAGTTTAAATTAGGCTTCAGTAATGGAAACCCACTGACTTACCTTTTTTAGCCCAGCCTACAGCATGGGATGGTTACTGTAGGGATAAAATGGAAATGCCCCTTAGAAACCACCTTGAGCTCCTAGAAAAAGCCTGTGATACAAATCTAGCCATTTGTTGTTATAAAAATAAGTGAACATGGCATCTTTAATTAGAGTTATGCAGAGACAAATATGCAACACCCACTCTCAGTTAAGAAATGCGTACCTATGGGGCTGATCATTGTGTTTCAGAAATGATGGATCTGCAATGGTCTTGTTCATTATCAAAAGCAGCATCTGTTTGCTTCAAACACTCCTATCCTTTACTCTAATAGGGATCAGAGGAACAAATTAGTAACCAGAACCTTTAGACAGCTGACGTATTTTGCTCCCTGAGAGATGTGCCTTAGATGAAAGGTAGCCAGAGAAGAGTTTTTAAATTTTCTCTTCCATCGAAAATGGTTAGGGTCTACATTTGAGCAAGGAGAGCTTGCTCTCATTTTTAGCCCAGCCTGGAGCATGGGATGGTTATTGTAGGGACAAAATGGAAATGTCCCTTTGAACTACATCAAGATAGATTAAATACAAGCTCCCCTACATTTTGAATAAATGGCACAACTAGAGATGATAGAATATGAATTGTGTGAATGTCATTATGTTTTCTACTAATGCAAATAACAACCACAGGACCCCTGGGAGAGAAAATACAATCTTTTCCTAGTGACATCCAGACAAAAAAACCTTCTCTCTCAAACTGCTTTGTGCATTTGTCTCTCTGAAGCTGCTGTACATTTCAAGAATTCCCGATGGCGTCAAAGGACGCTTCCCTTGAAATGCAAACAGAATGGGACACGGAAAGGGTTATGCATCATTAGGCTGCTCAGCCAGCCCTGCCGATGCTGTTTACATCACAGAAAATGATGCATATTAATTGTCTTCACATAATTAACCCAATTTCAAGCTTTACTCTGAGACACTCTTCACAGGGGCAAAGATCCTACGCTAGTGAAAAGGTATTTAATGAGGAAATTATTTATTATTTATTTATTTATTTAGACGCTCTTATAGGCCGCCCAATCCCGTGGGAAATTGACCTCTGGGAGACACATCCTAAAGTACAGGTAGTCCTTGACTTACAACAGTTCATTTAGTGACCGTTCAAAATTACAACGGCGCTGAAAAAAGTGACTTACGACTGTTTTTCACACTGACGACAGTTGCACCATTCCCCATGGTCATGTAGTCAACATTCAGACACTTGTCAACTGGTTCATATTTATGACGGTTGTAGCATCCTGGGGTCATGTGACTCCCTTTTGCAACCTTCTGACAAGCAAAGTCAATGGGGAAGCCAGATTTACTTAACATGTTACTTAACACCTGCAGTGATTCACTTAATAACTGTGGCGAGAAAGGTCGTAAAATGGGGCAAAACTCACTTAACAAATGTCTCACTTAGCAACAGAAATTTTAGGCTCAATTGTGGTCGTAAGTTGAGGACTACTTGTATGTGTCCATGAATATCAGGGTGGAGAACTGAAAACCTTCCCAACATTATTGAATTTCCAATGGTGAGGAACACTGTACTTCAATGTCAGGAGACCCACAGTTTTCCCATTCTTAAAGAAGACAATTGGATCCCATGTCTAAAAAACAAAACCTGGAAAAAAGAGAGAATGTGTATTAGGATTGCATTAATGCATCCCCAGACTTCAAGAACATGCATAAGCTGGTCTCTCACTTCTGATTCTTTTGACATAAAGAATACTTAACTGAAAGCAAAATTGTACAGAAAGAATATTGAGATATACAGAACCTGCATTACTGTATAGCATGTATTTCTTCTTTCCTAATAACTCTTTAGTAGCCAGCAGGGTCTGGTTCACTTTTTCTGCCAAAACAATTTCTAAGAGGAAGATGAAATGAACTCTGTGGCTAAGCACCATTTAGCTGTTCTTAAGGGCATTATTACAAAACCTAAGATTAATTTAACCATTCAAGATTACTTCTGCACAAAACAAAGCACTACAGCATCCAGTCTTTAAGATACTTTTGCTGTTGTTTAATAGAGATTTAATGAAGATTTTCACTATGAACGATATATTTGTAATTAAAATCTTTTCCAGCATCCCGATTAATATGCTTTCCCCCAAAATTTTTTACAAGGACAATGTGTGCATGATTCCTAATATATGCCTTTAAAAGGGTAGAGACGGGGTTGGAAAATATAATAATAATTCATTATTTTCATATAATCAAGCCACTCCAGTGATGTCTGGATGCGATTCCTGGAGCTATAGACAGAATAATCTGCCACAATATATTTAGCAAATGCTAATGTGCAAGATAGCATGCGATAAAAACAGGTCAGGGAATATATCTCCCATGGGGACCTATGGCTGGATAACAGATAATTTATAAGAATGAAAGAGGGCTTCTTTGTCTCCTCATTTTGAAACCAAACAATAAACTGCTAGTTTATTTTTAATTCCATCTTTGGATGAAAATAAACTCATATTAACAAGCCACTTTCTGTGCCTTTTGCCAGTCCTCAGTGGCAGGGTTAGCCCTGGGTTTTGTCTCCTGTTCTCCATCTCTAGGTTTATTTGAAAAGGGAGGCAGCCCTATTTGCAAAGCCTGGGTGATGGCCAGAGGCAACTCCGCAATACAGCTGTGGCTTTTCTGCCTATGATTCCGGTCAAGGCTGGTTCACCATTTAAAGAGTCAGCTGTGTCTCATCGCTATTCCACCATGCTCTGTGGTGATGGAATTTGAATTTCTGCCTTTCAGAGAACAATGTAATACCTCTTGTGGAAGAAGTAGCTAAGGAATCATTTTAAAAAAAATCCCACCTACCCAAGGATGCACAAGGAGGGAAACATTTCTCTTAATTGTTTCCGCAACCATTTTGCTCATTAGCTGTATTTGTCTGGCACACCGAATTATTGACTAGACAGTGGATTTTTAGCTTGTATGGTGATTTTATGGTTCAGTGTGTCATGCAAGCTTCAGAAAATCAGGTTAATTGAGTAAACCGTGCATGGTTATGGATAAATATGGCAATATTTTCTTTCACTCCTTTATTTAGGCATCATTAACAAATCGGGTCTCATAGGGATGGATATGATGCCATATATAGACAGCTTGCATTTAGTTATTTATTTAACTACCAGTCTGGATAAGGTACTAGCTTGCCTCCTGTAGGGCTTCTAGATTTTTTTTAAAAAAAGAACTGCAATAGCCTTATCCTTTTCTCTAGATTTTTTGACAGTAATATATTTATTATTTATTTATATTTCATATTTCTAAACCACCCATCTCCCTCAAAAACGGGCTCTGGATGGTGTAGAATATAATATACAGTAGAATGGAACCAAACCGAACCAAACACAACACAACACAACACAACACAACACAACACAACACAAAACAAAACACTTTATTGGCCAAGTGTGATTCGACACATGAGGAATTTGTCTCCTATGCATAAACTCACAGTGTACATATAAACAGGGGCGGGTTCCTAATTTTTTTACTACCACTCTGTGGGCGTGGCTTATTTTGTGGGTATGGCTTGCCAGCCATGTGACCGGGTGGGTGTGGCTTCTCAGATTGCTGAAGAGAGGGGAACTGAGATAGGTCCTGCTGCCCATTCCCTCTCCCCTCAGCAGCTCGAGAAGCCTCAAACGTGTGAAAATGCCTAGGATCATCACGTTCGTGGCTTCTTGGACTGCTGAAGGGAGGGGAATGGAGATAGCTCCTGCCGCCCATTCTTTCAGCGTCTCATGAGCTCCCTCAGCCATCCTTCCCTGCTTGGACTTACTGTGGGGTAGGAAGGCAGCACACGCGCAGTGCCGGAAGCTCAGCTTCTGGGCATGCGCAGAAGAAAATTTTAAAAAATGTAAAAAAATTATTTGTAAAAAAATGGCGGCGCCCAGGCACCGGCAACCAACCACACCGATACTGTGATATCACCAGCGGGCCGCTACTGGTGCTATAGAGTGGAGTGCACTGGTAGGAACCCACCACTGCATATAAACAGCAAGTAATAGATCATAGGACATAATCATAATTACAATAATTAATCATAAGTTACAAACAACAATTGATAAATCATAGGAAACCAGTAGGAGAAGATAGTAGGAAAGATGAGAAGATGAGAAAAGATGAGAAATAAGACAGCGCTGTGGTAATTCAGCAGAGTGATGGCATGGGGGAATGTCTTTATGACTGGTTGTTTTGGCATGCAGTGCTCTATAGCAGCGTCCTGAGGGGAGAAGCTGAAATAGATTATGTCCAGGATGTGAGGGGATTGTAGATATTTTCTCATCCCTCTTTCTGGTTTGTGCAGTATACAGATCTTCAGTGGAAGGCTAGCTGGTTGTAATTGTAACCAATACATGAAACAATATACTGTCTAAAAATTCACATTAAAATTAAAAATTAAATTAGGGTTAAAAGTTAAGGTTAATAATTAAACATCAAAAGCCCAAGATGGCTGCATACACTGTATTGCTTATTTTCTCTGTTTAATAAAGCAATAGCACTTAGACTTACTGTATATATAACTTCATAGTGATTTACAGATCTGTCTAAGTGATTTACAGAGTCAGCATATTACTGCAACAATCTGGGTCCTCATTTTACCGACCTTGGAAGGATGGAAGGCTGAGTCAACCTTGAGCTGGTCAGGATCGAACTGCTTGGTGAGGACAAAGTTAGCCTGCAATACTGCATTCTAATCGCTCCACCACCACAGCTCCCAGTCAGTAAACACTTCTTGAAATAGTAAATGAGATAGTGTACAATTATGTGCATCCATATTGGAACTAATTTATAGTAAATTTAACCATAACTTTACTGTTCTAGCTAATGATTTTTATTGTCTCCAAAAGCTTAAGAAATCAGTAGTTGTACTGAGCATGAGATGGGGGGGGGAATCTCAAATCCATATTAATATGTTTGTTAGAAGAACTGACATTCAGAGAGTCTGATATATTTAAAATTCCCAGGAATTCTTATCAGGTTTATATAATACGTACCTGTATTGCTATTTAGTTTTAGAGCAACCAGTATTATGCAAAGGGCAAACAAAAACAATAAGCAAAAGAAATTAGAGGCAAGAGAAAAAGAAAAAGAAACATCACTGGATCTAGCTTACACCCATACCATTCTTTATATACTATCATGCCTTCACTGCCTTGCAAGCCATCCCTCTATGCACTACGTCTATGCCTCAATTCATTTAGTTTGCTCCTCAGTTGACCCCTCTCCTTCTAGAAGTTATCATTAATTCCATCTAGTCACAACTTTTTCTGACTTCACTTTCTTTTCAGCCCATTCACTCTTCTTTTATATGTTTGTTTCATAATACAATTTTATTTATTATTTTATTTCTTTACTAAATTTGTATTGCCACCCAACTCACATAGGTGGCAAACAACTTTAAAAATACAGTTAAAGGGCCACAACCTAACCCTCCACTTCTCATAGTGAACTTTAATTCATCTACTTATCAAATTACTTGTTTCTTTCTTTTTTATTGATCCATCCTGTTTATATTCCGTTCACATTCATTCATCACTCATCCATTCTTCTGATTTAGCCACATATATTTCCTAAGAAACTTATTCCCAACTTTTTTATTTCTCCTGATACACCAAATTTTCACTTCAATTTAACACAATGGACAGAAGCACACCTTTAAATATAGCCATTTTCTATTCTGCCTTTATTATTTTTAAAAATAGCTCAAGGAGGCAAACATATCTAATACTTCTTCCCCCCTCCTATTTTCCCCACAACAGTCCTGGGAGGTAAGTAGGACTGAGAGAGAGTGACTGAACCAGTCACATAGCTGGCTTTCAAGCCTATGGCAGGAATAGAACTCACAGTCCCTGTTTCCTAACCTGGTGCCTTAACCACTGGACCAAGCTGGCTCTCATTTTACCTTCTTTTAACAAATGTTCATAACTCACAATAGAACATATAGTACAGTGATGGCGAACCTATGGCACGCGTGCCACAGGTGGCACGCGGAGCCATATCTGCTGGCACGCGAGCCGTTGCCCTAGCTCAGCTCCAGTGCGCATGTGCGTGCACGCCAGCTGATTTTTGGCTCACACGGAGGCTCTGGGAGGGCATTTTAGGCTTCCGGAGGGCCTCCAGGGGGGCAGGGGGGCGTTTTCGCCCTCCCCAGGCTCCAGGGAAGCCTCTGGAGCTTGGGGAGGGCAAAATACGGGACTACCGGGCCCACCGGAAGTCAGAAAACGGGCCATTTCCAGCCTCCAGAGGACCTCTGCGGGGGCGGCCATTTTCGCCCTCACCAGGCATTGAATTTTGGGTGTTGGCACTCACTCGTGCATGATAGAGCACGCGCACGTGCTTTTGGCACCCGAGGGAAAAAAGGTTCGCCATCACTGATATAGTACCTAGTATCTTGTTATCAGTATTTGTATGTCTTAACATTTCTCTATCAATTTTTCCATCTTCAGTAAACATTCTACCAAGATAGAAAAGAATAATCTCTTTTTTTTACCACTTATATTTTAATTTGGAACCATGCTCTCTATTTTCACTGTCAAACACAGTGAAAATACCACTACCTTGGTATTTGATGTCAAAGGTCAATACACTCTCCGCATGTGTTTCTGAGAGTGGGAATCTAATCTGAGCAAGAGTTATAGAAGCAGGTTTTATAACAATAATAAAAATAAGGTGTTACTTTTTTCAGGAAATACATTATAGGACTAGACAAAGCCCGACAGTAGCTAGCTACATCTTTTCAGGAGCAGAATCAAAAAGCATATATTTTGTGCATGTGTGCTTGGAAAGAAAGGCAGAAGGAAATAAATTCAAATTAGAAATCTCTTAGACAAAGAGCAGACAGAGTGATAGGCAAAGGAAAGACATAGAGTGATGCCTTAGCTTTGCCTTTCACCCTAAAGCCCTCATAGTCAGTGATGAACAGTCACTGCTAGATTTGATACATTAATTTGAAGATCCATACTCTTTGTTGTGTCATACAAACTTATAATTCTTATAAATCCTTCAGTCTTTCAGCTAACAACAATGCAACGTCTGCATGCAAATCATGTCTCCAATCTCTAACACCATCACAAAGCATTTCTTACATACCGGTATTTATCAAAAAAAAATCTCCTTGCCTGACTCTGTGCTCAGTATTAAACCATTTGCTAAATGTTCCATTTATTCTCACGCATTCTTGCATTGTATACTTTTGCTACATTTAGCAACCAACCTTCAACTCCATCAAGGCAACAAATGTTTGCCTTTCAAGCCAATTGATTTATCATTATTATTTTTCTAAATAGACCTACATACAATAATGGTTTTCTCATGTTCATATACTGTATTTCTTAGTGACCTGCTAAAGAGCAAAGGACAACCATATGTTAACATTTCTTAGGTTACCTATCATTTGTCCCAACTTTTTTTGCACCCTTCAACAATCACCCTTCAACATATCATAATTCCCATAAAAATCGCTGAAATGTTCTTTCCAACATTCTGTCAGTTCAGTTTTATTCTAAACTATTTCAATTTTGATTCTTTGTTTGTTAGTTTTATACTCTTCCTGAGTATAAGGAAGCTGAGTATAAGGAGCTGAGATAGCGCAGTGGTTAAAAGCAGCATTGCGACCTTCAGCTGATTGCTAGTTCAGCAGTCCAGCTGTTCGAATCTCACTAGGCTCAAGGTTGACTCAGCCTTCCATCCTTCCGAGGTGGGTAAAATGAGGACCCAGATTGTTGAATATGCTGAACTCTGTAAACCGCTTAGAGAGGGCTGGAAAGCACTATGAAGCGGTATATAAGTAAAGTGCTATTGCTATTGCTATTCCTCTCCTCCAGCAGCTCCAACAACTGAGAGAACACTCCCTTCTCCAACCTGTTGATTGAACTGAGAAAAGGTGAATGGATCAAAGTAACATACTAAGCTTTTATAGGTAAGAATACACCTGAACCTGTGTCTCCCTAGACTTAGGCAAATGTCTTAACCACTATACCACACAGGTTCTCTGTTCATTCTGCTAGAGCAGGAGTGTCAAACTGGCAGCCCGTTGGCCAGATGAGTCACGGGCAGGCCATGCCCACCCCAGCTTCATGAAGGGAAAATGTTGCGATATGTCACGTGACAGCAACACGACACCATGAGTTTGACACCCATGTATTAGAGTCTTCTTGTTTAGCTTTTTTCACCCCCTTCCAAAACCTTAAAAAAAATCCATCAAAAGTCCTTTAGTATTTTCTTTGCTTCTTTTACCCTCTCTAGGTTCTATGGCAGAGGTCTTCAAACTTGGCAACTTTAAGATTTGTGGACTTCAACTCCAAGAATTCTCCAGCCAGCTATTCTGGGAGTTGAAGTCCACAAGTCTTAAAGTTGCCAGGTTTGGGGACCCCTGTTCTATGGCAACATTTTTCTGAATTGTTTTTCTACCCCTATACTCATTCTACAACATTTTATCTTCATTTTTTGTAGCAATAATTCTCTTACACACATTTTTTATCTCCACATTTTTCTCACTTTATCATTCCAAATACACTTTTCCATATTCTCCATTAACATAACCACACACTCTTTTGTGGAGCTTGTAATATAATATTTTCACTTTATTCCAGGGGGCTTCTACATCCTCTTTCATTGTTGTCACTCAATTCTGTTGGGAAATTAATCTTTTATACAGGACTTGTTTCTCTTCCTACAACTTCCTTGTAGTTGTTCTAGTTTACTACTAGTTTCTTTTACTTTTTTGTTTCTCTATTTTTCTCAAAGATCCATTTCTGACACTATTTAACAATGGTCTGTCTTATAGTCAGAACATCATCTTGATAAAGGAAACTTGTATCTCTCATTAATTTTTTTTCATCATAAAGAATAAACACAATCATTCCTTTGCCATGTGTATGCATAAATAGACTTATATTTAAACCACACAGTCAAAACAGGTATTTCTTCCTAAGCAGATTCAATTTTTCATCAGGCAAATTAAATGTCAAAGAAAAAAATGTGAATGTTATTTAAGCTTACACCAGATTACTCTTCATCTTCCTGTAGAACATAGACATGTGGGTAAGTGCCTAGCAGTAAGTATTTACTTATTTCTTTTTCTCAGGAAGTTTTGAGGAAGTTCTTTGTGCAGCCTGACACCATCTCTGCATCAAGTACATTCTAATGAGCACTAGTGATTATTATAGGCTTACCCAGAGTGACAGATTAATCTAATGAAGGCACAGTTTAAACAAGCAACCACATTTTTTTCTGCCTCCTACTTTACTGGACTTTTAATCATTATGTCTGTGGAAGAGTTCTTGACCATTATTTTGTAAGCTTTTGGGTGACTTAATAAACTCATTATCTTAATAAAGGTGTAGTTTTAAGAGAAATTATTCTGGTAATTTGACCAACATATCCTCCTTTAGAAGGAAAACAATTAGTTGGCTTGATTCACACATCTTGAACTATAAAGTGATTCATTTGGCTTAGTCATTTTTGTTTATTCAACAAAACGAACAATGTGCACTATGACTGGACTCACAAAATAGTCAACAATACACCATGGTTAATATACTCCAATGATCGTTATCACTCAGTATAATGCACGAAACTAAAGAAACTGTGTTATGACTTTAGATGGTAAGTGAACACATTTATCAAAGCAATGTCCAAAGAAAGAAAAGAATTTATTTCAAAGTCTGGAGATAGACATGATTTACTGTGAGAGGATAAACAATATAAATTAAAAAAAAAATAAATTGTGTGCTTTATGTGCTTTTCAGCAACAGCCAACCCCGTCATTAACTCACATTTCTTGTTATCCATAAACTAATAGCAATAGCACTTAGACTTTACAGCCCTCTCTAAGCAGTTTAGAGTCAGCATATTGCCCCCAACAATCTGGGTCCTCATTTTACCCACCTCAGAAGGATGGAAGGCTGAGTCAACCTTGAGCAGGTGAGATTTGAACAGCTGAACTGCAGCTAGCAGTCAGCTGAAGTAGCCTGTAGAGCTGCACTCTAACCACTGCACCACCTCGGCTCTATAGAAATCTCATAATAGAAATCTCATAAACAATTATTGATATTTCTTGGAGACAACTATTGGCTCAGTGAAGTTTTGAAATAAAACTTCACTGTTTTATAAATATATAAATAAAAAATGAAAAAAAAAGCCGTGGATGTAATGCCTGGACGATGTTAGGGTCTGGATGGGGATGAACCGGCTAAAACTTAACCCTGACAAGACTGAGTGGCTGTGGATATTGCCTCCTAAGGATTTGATCAATTGTCCCTCCTTGATTCTTGGGGGGGGGGGGGGAGAAATTAGCTCCCTCAGAACGGGTCCGCAATTTGGGTGTCCTCCTAGACCCACAGCTAAAATTGGAGCAACATCTTTCAGCTGTGGCTAGGGGGACCTTTGCACAGGTACCCCTGGTGCACCAATTGCGACCCTACTTGGAGAAGGAGGCACTTCTCACAGTCACTAACGTCCTTATCACCTCACGGCTGGATTACTGCAATGCGCTCTACATGGGGCTACCCTTGAAGAGTGTCCGGCGACTGCAATTGGTGCAAAATGCAGCTGCGCGAGCTGTGGTGGGTGTACCTAGATACACCCACATAACACCTATTCTCCGCCAGCTGCATTGGTTGCCCATTAGTCTCCGGATCCAATTTAAGGTGTTGGTTTTGACCTTTAAAGCCCTACATGGCTCAGGGCCAGGTTACCTTCGGGACCGCATCCTGCCGCATACCTCCCTACGACCGGTTAGGGCCCACAGAGTTGGCCTCCTCCAGGTCCCATTGACCAAGCAATGCCGGTTGGCGGGACCGAGAGGGAGAGCCTTCTCTGTGGGAGCTCCCTTCCTTTGGAACCAGCTTCCTCCAGAGATCAGGACTATCCCCACCCTGCTGGCCTTCCGTAAAGCAATAAAAACTTGGCTCTTCCGGCAGGCGGGGTGAAAGAGAGACCAACCCAGACCAGATATGGGTCTCCCCCCCTGGTTATGAATGTTAGATGCTCTTTTTAATTTTTGTAAGTTTTAATTATTGTGTCTTTTTTATATTGTTGAATGGATTTTGACATGTTGTGAGCCGCCCAGAGTCCCCTGGGAGTTGGGCGGCATATAAATCCATTTAAACAAATAAATAAATAAATAAAAAGTATTAAGGTGTAAATCCAAGATACTTCAAAGAACCACCAAACTGGTAGTGCAGAGGATTTGGATACCTAGACTGTCAACCTTGACAACTATAAGATGCATCAATTTCAACTCCCAGAATTCCCCAGCCAGCATGTTGGCCGCAAAATTCTGGGAGCTGAAGTCTACATGTTGTAGAGTTTCCAAGGTTAAGAAACAGTGATTCATAAACTACTACAAACCCCCCCTCCCCTCCCTTCTTTCCCTTATAAACCCGTTAGTTGAGTAAGGATGATGTGCGTTGAAATCTTTCTTGCCAAGCTGTCAACTGAACATTTTTGTTTCCTTTTGGATTCCATGTAACATGTTCCCACACTTCAGAAGGAAGGAGCAGGTGGACGCGGATGAAACTTCAGCAGTGAGGGCTTTGTAGTACATCACCATTATCCAATCAAGTGCTTCAAAATGAGGAGGGAGTGGGAAAGACTGTTTCTCCTTGTTGATTGTAAATTGGGAGTGGTGGCAGGAAACTAAGTGATCAGAAGCCTGGGAAAGGAGATGGCAATGAGCAAAGGGAGGAAAAGTGGGAAAACATTGGCAGAATACTTAGGAGAGTGGCACTTGAACAGATTAAGGCACTTCTTGGGGAGTCTGGAAGAAAAAAATGACTAGGATTCCCTCAAACCATATATTATTCTTATATATTACTACCATACTTTATTTCTGGTTACTCCCTTGAGAATGTAAAAATAATCTGTGGCCTCATGCTAAGGCCCATCTGAGTTCACTGGTTTAGATGGTGATTCTGGAATGGTTGTAAGCAGGAAGTGAAGCTACAATCCTTTCCTGTTGCTCTTCCCACCAAGTGGAGACATACCGGTAATAGCAGCAACTGGAAGTAGCACAAGCTTTTCAAAACTAAAAGCATATGCTAGAACTATCCAATTCTTTCTATTACAGGTTGACTTTCTCAACTTCATTATATAGAGAAAAATATGATTTGCTTAAATTTCTTGTGAAGAGATTAATTAAATGCTTCTGTGATGGACATATTATGCTTGAATATAAGATGCTTATTTCTATTTATATCATACTAAGCAAAGGAATTTTCTAACGTAACTTTCTGAAGTTAAATCCAGCTTATACTGTAGTTCTAAAATTTTAATTATACTCCTTCATGAAAAATTAATGTACTTATAGTATATCATATTTTTTTATTCTGTTATGATTTTGCTCTGAATTATTTTTCAACGAAATCCAGCACTTCCTATTTCAGATGAAAGCAAGTGTTAGCTTTTGCTTGTTTAGGAATTTGGCTACTTTTAGTCAATGAAGCAACATTTCAAGATATCTAGACATTAATAATTTCTCGTCCTACTCAGGAAGCTATTTTTTGTACCTTCTCAAATCTCTTTATTTTGTAGAAACTTTTTTTTCAAATACAGTACAATTTTAAAATCACATATAATTAAAATAAACTAATATAGCCAATTTTATACACCCTGTGCAGAAATAAAGTAAATATCCTTCAGTTGTTTTGCACCTGTTTTTGGACAGATGATATGCTGCTAAGGAATGTACCAACTATTCTGCTCTAGACTAGAGGAATAATTTGTCTTTGTTGAAATGCCAATATTTTATATACTGTTTTCCTCTTTGCCTAATGCTGAACTGATCTGGGCCTTTTTTTTAGTGTGTGTGTGTGTGTGTGTGTGTGTGTGTGTGTGTGTGTGTGTGTGTGTGTGAGAGAGAGAGAGAGAGAGAGAGAGAGAGAGAGAGAGAGAGAGAGAGAGAGAGAGAGAGAGAGAGAGAGAGAGAGAGAGAGAGAGAATTGTTGCAATTGCTCTGGGCCCCAAACATCAAAAGGTGAATATGGTTCTGTATTTTAAATGATCAGATGGATCAACACTTTACATACAAGGTGGCAAAATTAATCAGTTAAAGTATAATTTGAAAAGTTATTTCAATACTTTTAGGCAATTTCACTCTTTGGTTTATTGATCTGTTGACCACAATGAACAACAAGAACCAAAGCTAAAGATATTATACCACATAGGATGCAATGAGAAGAAAGAGTGTAGAGGAGAGGGGCTCAAATGAATCTATTACTTAATCAATTTTCTTGATGTCTGAAGACCTAAAACTGACTCAAGACTTATGTATATTCAATAATCCATTCCAATATGGACAGTTTTGTAGCCAACAAATTATTAGCCAACAAGGAAGCTAGAGTAGATATCCATCACATCTGGGAATTTGAAAATGGGGATTATGATTTTTGGCATTATGAAAAAAGCCATTGCACTGTAGTGATTGGCACCACAGACATCAAGACTTCTGGCAAGCCATTCTTGCTCAGTGTAATCTAGTACACAGGTTTGCTATGAGACACTTTTGTGTGTGAGAAAGAGAAAACTGTATAGGTTATTCTGTTCTCCCTGAAGTAAGAGTAAGATAAAATGCAATAAATAGAACTGCAAAGTGGTGCCGCACACCTGAGTTCTCCCTTGAGGTCAATAGATTTGTATTTTTCCAGGAGTACCAGAACGACTTGTGCCAAAGTGGAAAACATTAGACCTCATCTTTGCATGTAGCATACGACAATGCTTAACAAATTTTACCATGTCAGAGTACAGGTGAGTGATACCATTTCTGAATGGCACTAGTTTTAAAATGGTCCCTGAAAGTAAAACACCTGAAGAGAAGCAGAACCTTCACCCCTGTTGTGCTACTGTTTTATCTGCAGAAAGCTGAATATAGAGAGGTTGAGAGGCAGGAAGGCATATGGAAATTATAGCACCCAAATTTTGCTCAATGAATACTCTAGATTTGGACCGGGTACCAAGCGGTGGAACAACGCTGGAATGTACCATTCTAGAATGCAATGGGAATTATTCTTCTACTCTGGCAATTGCTTTGTTTTGACACAGGGGACCCAAATACATTTTTTTCTCCAGAGCGGAAAAAAGAACGCAGCGATAGAAAACGTTCGGCGTCGTTTCCTCTTTTGCAGTAATTTTTTCTAAGATAAAAGCACGATATTTCCCCTTCTTCCCACCCCCGCGTTGGCCATCCGAAGTGGCACAGTCCAGCCAAACACCTCGGGATTCTACCGCTTCGTTTTGACGCCTCTGTCGGTGCAGCGCCGTAATTGAAGCTGGGGCGAGGTCTCTCCTCCTGCGGGCTTCTTGAGCGGAGCCAGGTGTGCTTGCCAGCTGTTTACCCCCCCCCCCCACCCCATTCCCCACCCCACCCGCTGCAAGTCTGTCAAGCGGCTGGGAGAAGGGGAAAAAAAGGATGCCTTTTGCGTGGGCACCCTGGGCCGGAGGGAGGAGTTTCGCTCCGGAAGGCTGAGAGGCTCAAGTAGG
The DNA here is from genome assembly GCA_023053685.1 of Diadophis punctatus similis. Lineage (NCBI taxonomy): Eukaryota > Metazoa > Chordata > Lepidosauria > Squamata > Dipsadidae > Diadophis > Diadophis punctatus. The sequence continues at coordinate 90,450,512 of JALIGW010000003.1, read as the reverse complement.
ACATGCGTAAAGGAAGAGCGGGCTGTAACGAGCCGCACCGCTCCCACGTCGTTCTCGTTTTTTCCATTTATTTCTTCCCGGGCCGAATTCCTTTTTCTGCTGTTCTCCAGAGCCGTTGCTGCGCGTCCCGCCCCTTCCTCGCTTCGGTCCCGCCTCCGACTCCCCGGAGAGGCCGCCCAGCGCCCGCCTGTTTGCCTAGGCGGCTGCTGCTCCTGCTCCTGCCGCCGCCGCCGCCTGCCAGCTCGCTCCCTCGCTCTGTTTCCCCAGCCTCGCGCTTGCTCTCTCCCTGCTGCCTCGGCGGTCGCGCGGACGGGCTACAACTCGCGACCTTCTCCTGCCCCCCCCCCCCCAACCCTCCTCCGAGCACCGGCCGGAGCAGCCCCGCAAACTAGCAAGCCGCGCCGTCAAACCGGGACCTGAAGCCCAAGAAGGCACTTCTTGCAAGCCCGGCCGTCGGGGCTGAGAGGGGAGACGGCCAAGGCCGTTCGGCAGCGGAGCTTCTAAGGTGAGAGCGATACACACAGTCAGCCTCGCAATCTCTCGGGGTCGCCCCACTCGCGTGCATGTCAACGTGCGCCCGTCAAAGAGACACCCCCCCCCCGAGAGAATTAGGGATCATCTGCTGGCGCTGGAAGGAAAGCGATGCTGCTGCTTCTGCCTTTTCCAGGTCCTGGGAGGCCTGGCATTTCGCACTTTGGACGTTTGGCGTTAAGCTGCGACCCAGAGCTTGGCGCTGAGCAAAAGGCACCTAAGCATCCTCCCCCTCGACCAAGTTGCTGAGGGCGAGCGTCTTTCCTGATACGGGGCTTGGTTTAGATGGGTTGGCAGGTGATTTAGGCCCTCCAGGATTTGGGCGCCCTTCTTTCATCTCTCTCTCTCTCATTTAATGTTGACCTTTTTTTGTTTTAGTGTTTTTTGGTTGCTCTGCTTCCCAATACGGTATCACGAATGCCTTCTTCTAGAAGACAAGCCGTGACTTCGGTTGATGAGGGAAAAATAATCCGATTTCTCATCTCCTTCGGTTCCAGTTATTCTGGAGAAGAAACAAAAAAAAAAGATGAATGTCTCCGTTGTTTATTTTTGTATGCATGTTGTTTCCCCAAAGAGGAATTCAGACATAAATACTTCTTAGTGCTATACTGGGAGCCAGACTTAATCGGAATATTCCAGTCATGTAGCTGCTGACAGTTGTTTGAAGGAGTATCTGAAATTCACCTATTGTTTTTGTGTTTCATTTGTAAAAGTTAACTAATAATAATTACCATAAGTTCCCTTTGGGAATTACTTCTTTTTTTAAAAAAAGAAAAGAAAACCAAACCACTTAGGTCTTAAAATCCTGTTATCTTCTCCAGTTTAAAAGAAAATACATTTCAACGTGCAATGTCTATAAGAAAGCCAGCATTTACATTATTGCTGACTTAACTGTAGGTGTCAGACTCTGCTTTCCCTGGCATGATGATGGATACATAAATATATATATTTGCAGTTTTATACTTCCTCCCAAAGAGGCCAGTGGAGGGCTTCCTGTTTGTTTTCAAGCTGCATTTAGCAATGTGAGTAGTAGTAATAATAAAGGCGTCTCCCTACAATCTCTCCAATTAGTGCATAAAAGCTTCATTTATTTAGGGAGTGTCAGTACTTTTGGAGGTGTTACTGTATTGCAAACTTGGAAGACTTATTTATTTATTTATTTATTTATTTATTTATTTATTTATTTATTTATTTGCCATTCATTGGCTCCTATATGTATCAGTTGTATTTTTGGAAATATCAGCTGCATTAGAGAGCCATTTTTGCACAAGGTTTTCTTTGTGGGACTTATACTGCTATGAGTTTTTCCTGTTTGTGATAGAAGGCTGCTGTTTGCTGCTTATGCATGCTAGTGAAGAAGAATTCTGGAATGGTGGGATGAGTTTGCCCATTGCATACTAAGTATTCAAAGACATATGAATTGAAATGGCTAGGGAATTCTGGGAGTTGAAGTCCACACAGTGGTCAAGGTTGGAAAGCTCTGCCCTACAGCTTCAAGATTGCTGTCAGACTGTTTGCATTTGTCTGACAGATGATTTCAAATGCACTGCTGTTCAGTAGACTCAAATTTCATGTTCTATTCATTTGGTGCTGAGAAGAGTTTCTATTTGCAAGAAACCACTTAGAATTCAAAAGGAATTAGTTAACCTAGTGTAGCCCCTTCTCCTCACTTGTTGAAGCTGAGATACTATGACGAAATTTTCCCAACACATGTTGATTTATCTTTTTTAAAATCCTCTCCAGAAGGGAGGAGGTTTTACAACTTAGACAGCTTATCCTAATGCTGAGAAGTTTTAACAGTTGGCGTTTTCTCTAAATCTTATTTCCCTGTAATATATGTATCATATTAACTTTTTGGATGGGCAGATTTACTTACACATTAACTTCATTGGTCTCTATTTAAATATTTTGATTAAATAGTGCATACCTTTCATAAAATTCTGAGTTGGTACGGTAAAAAAAATGATGTCAGATTATTTAGTGATGCTGTCTTGCCTGATTGTCTAGGAAATGATTCTTAGTCATATAAGCAAGTTGGTATGAAATCTGTTTTCCGTATTCTGAACATATACAATCATATTTTAATATAAGAAAAACAACACTAGTTTTATTAACACTGAAACATTGTAGGTAAGTTACTAGATGCTACAGTGTAACAAGGGAGCCCTAATCCTTAATTGAACCATATGAACATACCAAATGTAATAGCATGATGTAGAAAAGGGATTCAGACTAGCAATTTACTGTAGTTGCACATAATATTTGTCTTCTCCTTACTGGCTGTTATGTCTGAGTGTGTAGGTGACTCTATTTTGATATCTTTAAAACATTTAATGGCCTCATAATTTTAATTATAACAGAAAGCTGATATATTTTTAGGGTCTACGTTTTGTCAGTGTGTGCCTCAGGAAGTTTTGCTAATTATGATTAATTTTTTTTTGCAAAGTTTAAAGGCATGGATGAACTGTCAGAAATTCTGTCTGTGTGGTAGTGTTGGCAGGGGAAAAGATTTAAGCACTGGATTGTTCAGAGTTCTGGTTTGCAGATATGTTGATAATACCTGTACAATCATCTTCAGAATGACAAGACCCAAGAATTATGACTTATCTTTTCTCAATTCAGTAACGTATACTGAAACTCCATGTCATATTCTTTTTTTGATAGCTTATGTTATAGCAGCAGCAGAACACAGCAGGGTGTGTGTTTTGTTGTGCAATAATATTGGTGGCTGAAAGCCATTTTTCACTTTCTGTCTTGCAACAGGCTTTGGGACTGGGTGTTAGTAGATAACATCTGTGCACGGTTCCCTCTTACAACATTCAATATTCTCCAAGATTGATAGATAGAAGGTGGATGCTTTTGTCCAACAGAAAGCTTTTTTTTAAAGTGAACTTCAGTCTTTCACATCACTGCAATTCTAATGTGCATACTTCTGTTTCCTCCCTTATTTTTTTCTTCTCTATGACTTCCATATGTGGTCTTACAACTTTTTAGACATTTATTTCTATCTTGTTTGACCAATATAGGCTTGTATGTGGGTTCATGTATGCACGCATTTGGAAAAGTCGGAGAATGGAACATGATTTGAAAATTGTCAATTTTTGTCATTTACTCGTGATTGGTTTACAGGATAGTTTTCGGGGTAAGTGAGAAAATATTTCATCATTCAAAAATTGCCTTGGCTAACGTTTTTGTGATAGTTTGAAAGGGAGTGATATCTGCATATTTTACTCTACAGTTCTAAGATTTGATGCAAGAGGCTTCTATTGTGATAAAATGCTTGTCATACAGTGACACTTGCTAGAGTTTTAGGGTCATGGAACTGATCCTGGAGTCAGTAAGCATCATAGAAGTAAAGAAATACCTTGCTATTGAGTTTAGAAAATGGACTTTTTAAGTATGGGAGTGGAGGTCTGGGTAAAAATAACACTGTGGTGGGCCTGTCTGTTGCTATGCCAACAGTGCTCTGTGAGCTGTTACATTGTTCGGTTGCAGGTTGCTTTATACAGTATTGGCTTGCCAAAAAGATGATAACAACAACCTATGTTTCCTGCTATGGCTGTTCTGCATGATACAGTGGGTGGATGGGGGGAATAGTTGGGCAACAGTAGATGTGCCATTTAAGGAAGTTTCCCTGTTTCAGTTGTGACTGAGGAATATCCCTTTCTGCGGCTAGTGGTTTTATGGTTTGCATATTGAATGGCTGTTTTTAGACCGAGCTGAGCCATCCCTGTTTATATCCTTAATTTTGTCATATTTATATTGTGCTTTTGGTTTAGGGGATATAGTTGCCCTCACAGCAAGCAACATGAATAGATAAAGAGTGACTTCTTACACAAAGGCAGACCACAGAGGATCTTGGGTTCACTGCTGTATGTGTGTATCTTCCTAACTGCTTCCTGCTAAATCTTATAGCGATCTGGCAAGTAATTGAGGCGTGACACGAGGGTAACAACTCATAACTCTTTATTCAGGCTTGGACATATCCAGAACTTGTCTGAGGGAAAAACACATTTGACAGCTCCTTAAATACCGGCAGAACAACACGAGCAGCCAATCAGCGATTACCAACAACTCTCCCCCTAGAGCGGCCCCTAGAGGGACACCGGAACACTACACTTCCTTTGGGGCAATTGTGTCTGACACAATGAATTGGACTATGTCTCTTTCTATATTTATTTTTTATTTATTTGTTTGTTTGTTTGTCAAATATGTACAAGATAGTAGGTGTTTGTATAAACATAACATAAGCAAGGAAGTACAGATAAATGAGGACAATAGGACAGTAAGACAGGGACGGTAGGCACGGTGGTGCGCTTATGCACGCCCCTTACAGACCTCTTAGGAATGGGGTGAGGTCGACAGTAGACAGTCTAAGGTTAAAGTTTTGGGGGTTTGGGGAAATAGCATATGCATCTGACAGTATTTTGCATGTGTTTATTTTCTAGACCTGTGAACTATGGGCAGAAAATGTGAAAGGATGGAAAGGAAAGGGGGAGGTGCTTTTTTAAATTAAACTACCTTTGCTTCAGGTAAAGAGTATAATTTATATCAAAATATATAGGGTTTTGGTTTTCATTTTTGTATATTTCAGCAATGTTTGGATAAGATGGACACACAAATAAGTACCCTCTACTGGAGATGCTTTTTTTTCCATTGAAAAAGAGGGATCAGACTAAACTATCTGTGACTATATTTTATTGTCCTATACACCTGAAGTGTTGGACTATATTCTGGAAACAGTAGAAAGTTGCTTATACTGTTGAGGGATCTTATTTCTCTTGGCTGGAGGTATGTACTTTTAAGAGAACCAATGTGATACAATAATTAAAATGTTGAACTGGGTCTAAGAAAAAGCCCAAGTCAAATCCTGCTTTGATGACTTGGCCAAGCATTATTTTTCATCCTAAGAAGAGAGGATGAAAATTTTATCCTGATGAGATAAAATGAGGGAAGGTTTCCATTAGTGCTGCCTTTTGTTTCAGTGGAAATACAGGATATATGTACAATAATAAGAATAACAAAATAAATACACTTATAAGAGGACTGATGAACGACTTCCATAATTATTATACCTAGAAAATGGAGGTGCAGGGATATATGAAAGATGCATGAAACAGTTTGAGAAAAACCTAGTCTTCCTCTTAAGAAAAATAAGTATGACTTGTTCTACTTCTTAGCATACCATCAACCTGTTAAAGTTCTTATTAGTTCCTTTCAGATCTACCTGATGGAGTGGTCATGACAATATTCTGTTCATTCTTTAAATGCAAGTAGATAATCTATCATTGAAAGGGTGGTCTTTGTTTTTGAATCTCAAATAAAGATAGTCTTTGACTTATAGCCAATTGTTTAGTGGCAGCTCAAAATTATAACAGCACTTAAAAAAATGACTTATGATCTTTGCAGCTTCTCCATGGTCATGTGATCAAATTTCGGGTGCTTGGCAAAAGTATTTATGACAGTTGCATCATCTGGAGGTTATGTGATCACCATTCGTAACCTTCCCACCTGGCTTCCAACAAGCAAAGTCAATGGGGGAAGCCAGATTTGCTTAATGATCTCATGATTCACTTAACAGCTGCAGTGATTTGCTTACCAACTGTGGGGAAAAAGTCATAAAATGGGGCAAAACTCACTTAACAACTGCCTTGCTTAGCAATGGAAATTTTGTGCTCAATTGTGGTCATAAATCAAGGATTGCCTGTAGTATAGAGTAAGTGACTAAGAAATGTCAATTTGCATTTTAATTTTCAGTATGTTATTGTTAAGAAATATCAATTTGCATTTTTATTTATGTTACATATAATCTAATGTGTTGCCTGTAGATAATCATAATCATAACTGAAGTTTAGAAGCTGGACTCCCAAGTGAACAAATAGAACCAGGGTTTTATGTTGAATATCTGCATAATGCAGCCAGACGTATCTCTGGAACCACTTTCTTATTATCAGTCAGAATCATAAAGAGGAGGAAGAAAATGAAAAATAAATGGAATTTGTATTCAACACTGCAACAAAAATTATTCCCTTTTTCATGAATTTATGTTTGCAGTATGCCATGTAGGTAGTTATGCAGGTCTCAACAGTGCCTGGATGAGAGGTCACTTAAAATCCCAAGTAAATTCCTTTATGATTAATGACAAATTAAAAAAAAACACTGCCATGATTTGTCTTTTAACCTGAGTTGAATATGGGGTTGGAGAAGGATTCCTAATTCTTAGCCATAGTCCAAAGCATTTTTGAAGTAATAAACACAATATATTTCTTTAAGTTTTTTTGATACTATTGTATTTTCAAAAGCCGATTTCTTGATGGTTATAAAGAATGCCTCGGGGTCCAACAAGTAACCCTTTCACAAATTGTTATAATGGGAGTTAAAACTTCTGCATTCACTTACTTCTCAAGTGCAGTTTAACAAAATTCACTTTGTAGAAAATGCATTCGGAATGAGCATCTGAGGAGAATTTTTAGCCAGTAGCCAAAGTGGTTAGGAATTTAGGGTGTCATGGTACCAAAATCATAGCAAACTCTAGGATAAAATGTATCTGTTGCATCCAGCACAAACTGGTGGAAACAAGTGTAGTGATGTGCAAGCTAGTGTTAAACTAATGAACAGATTGGGTATGAGAAAATATTTTTGTTTCCTATTGCTTTAGGTCGACTGTGGTTTGTGTATTCAGAAATACTGTTGCAAATCATTCTATTAGTAAATAAATAAAGGTAGTAACATTGTATACATGTGATTGAATGTAACTTTAAAACTTGCAGTAAAATATCATTAAAGGTGGCATTTTTTGGTAAAACAATAGTGCTCAAAGCTGTTCCTTATAATCTGGAGATTCTTCAAAAGCTCATCAGAGTATCTTCAAATAAAAAATGGCATATACATAGTCCTTGACTTATGACCACAATTGAACCCAAACTTTATGTTAAGTGAGACATTTGTTAAGTGGGTTTTGTTCCATTTACAACTTTTCTTGCCACGGTTGTTAAATGAATCATTGTAGTTGTTAAGTTAGTAACACGGTTGTTAAGTGAATCTGGCTGCCCTATTGATTTTGCTTGTCAGAAGGTTGCAAAAGATGATCACGTGACCATTTCTTAATAAGGTAAAATTCTATGGGAGGACCTGAAAAGGTATAGCTTATTCTTAATAAGTTAATAAGTTGGTTCAAGTAGACAGGCAAATGCAGCTATTATATGGTGCTGTGTGAAAACCAGACCATTGTGGCTAGTTTAAATAATAGTAAAACATTCCTCCTCTAGCATTATGTAGGACCAAAGTCATTATTATTGTGGCAGTTTCTAAAAATGAAGGTTAGCAGAGTTTCAGTTAGTGAAAAGACTTCTTGTCTGTGGAAACATTGCTCAGTAGCAGTGAAGATATGGATAAATGAAGTTTGATGAGTGCCTTTGTCACATTGGCTAAGAATGTTAACTGAGAGAGATCCTGATTCTAATCTATCCTTTGGCACAACCTTTTAACCTTAACTGTGGGTGGGTTTATTTTGTACTTGCAGGCACATGTATTATATTTCATTTTTCCCTTGCTGCAAGGCCTTCAAGAACACACTAGTTTGTCCTGACACACACTTTGGGGATTATTGCCATTCGCTCATAGTTTATGTGATCCCTGCAGCAATGGTTTATATTACTAAGCTATTAATGGAACAGTTACAGAACCCTTTAAAAAAAGCATGAGCATTTGGGAGCAGAGCAGGCAAATGTGTTCATTGGACAGATTAATTTCTGATCTGGGATTCATGGCAAATTGGTTGTCCCTGAAGGAGAGCATTGAGGTGGAGATTGGAGGTCAAATGGTAACTTCTGGCCAGCAAAATTTCTCTGGAAAAAGGAGAGATCACCCACCTGCACTCTGGAGAGTTTATCCTCATGAGTAGACTGCAGGAACTGAGGTTTTTGCATTCGGCTGGTGAATTGAGTGATTTCAAGCAAGTAAAGTAAAAATGATCAAAGGTGCTAAAGGATATGTTTGAAATGCCTTCAGTTCTATAAAAGGAGCACAGCTGGTAAATGCTGTTGAATATTCATATGCAGTGGATCCGATAGGTATAAGTTGTTCCATTATGATTTCTCAAATATAAAATGAGCTCTCCAATTTCGAAATGACACTTTTTTTTTATAGGTTGGAAAAAAACAGCATCACATTTGGTATTGCATTATTTCAGTAGCAAATCTCTTCATCAAATAATAACTGATCATTAAAATGTTGGCCTAGTCTAATAGATTACTTTAAAGAGGTTGTTGCAACAAACCCTGTTCAGTAGAAATAATGCTGTCATTTTTAAACACTTCTGAAACAGAAGAATGAAAAAAAAAGATAAGGGATTGACTCAACTTCATTAGTAAGATTGGTCATTGTTTCTGGCCTTATTCTAGAAAATAAAAATAAAAGTAGCAACATGAAAAGATAATGAGTGTTATAAAGACAATAAAGAATATTTCCCTGTCCATTTCCAAAATATGGCTAATAATTCTGTGCTGTTTTAAGTATGCCCACAGATGTGGAATACTTTTGATTATGAATAGTATTGTATTTCTACAATGAAAGACAGCTGATATAAGAACAAAAAATGTTAAAAACAAATTTATATCTATTGTTCATTTTTTTATGCTCAGACTGTTTGATTTGGTTCAACCATTATATTCCAGCTGTAAACGGACATACATGAGCTTTGCCATTTTGGTTCATGTGCTTTATGTTCTTTGTATAAACTCTGATTTGGATCTGAGAGAGAGGGTTGCAAATTCCAACACAGCAATGGCCTTCTGTGTATGAGTATATCCTCCTTCCTTAGTTCATCTATAAAGTTAGTACATCTATAAAGACGTACAATTATTTGCTTATGATTGCTGTAAATGTAAGCTAAGTATGTAACAGCATTTCTGTAGAATAAGAATGAGATGTGCTTTAAGTTAATGTATTAAGTATACAGTGAGTAAATCTACCATAATTCCTGTTCATATTAATGAACTTTAATATTAACTTACAATTTCTCTATTATTTTGCTTTGTTTTTAATTTCCACCCTCCCAAGTACTTTTATAAAGTATGCTTAGTATGCATGCAAATTGTTTAAATTTAGATTGCTTAAACCAGGACACAAAATTGCAGATTGTGTTGTTTTCTTTCTCCCTTTTTCTTTTCTAGTACTGCATGGTATTATAGGTTTCCACATTTGTGCTAAGGCAGTGTTTGAATAGTTCTTAGTGGTCTGGTTCACAGATAACGCCAAGCTGTACACCATTTAAAACAATATCCCCCAAAGACTGCCCTCTCCACAGCGCAAAGATTTTCATGGATGTGAGCTTGATTTACATATTTAACAAGTACTGATTAAGCAATTGCTGGAATCTTCTTTTTATCCCCAAGGAAGTTCTTGCTCATTATTAGTCAATGTTGGGGGTTTCCTCAGGTCTTATGTCCACAGTACTCCTGGTAATGGGCCAGTAGATATAATAAAATTCAGTAATCCTCATACAAATAATCTATTGCCTGTTTAATATGAGTCTCTGTCATTAAATTAACATCTTCCTTGCCACTTTTTAAATCCCAAATTATTGATGGTTGGAAGTTGTGTTCTCTATCCCAGTGGTCAGACTACTATTTGATGACCTGACACAGAATAGTTGGTCATTTTTGCTTCCTTGGTCTATAACGTTTCTCTCAGATACATTTTAATTGCCTGTTAATACACAAATTCACTTCAGGATAGTTTTTCTTTTTGGTTGCTGATGTATCACCCTTGAGCTAGTATTCTTTTTATATAACTTTTTTTAAAAATAAATCTCTTTGATTGAATTGCTTGATTACTAAGAGGAATTGGCTGTATGACTGAAACCATTTGAATGGCTTAAGTTAAATCTGTTTTTCTTAGCCTACCATGTGTTTTGTTCTCTGGCATTGCTTCATAGCAAAAAAATAAATACATCTTGGAATATTTGCAGCTTGTTATCATTACACCATATATATCAGGTAGAGCCATCTTTTGAATCACTGGCAAGGCATCAAAATACAGTGTACAACCTGTCTTACCTGCACTGTGTTAATGGTGAAGAGTAGATAGTTGGATGTACTAGATCTATTACCTAAGCCTTTACAGATTTCATTTTGGAGCACCTATATGCATACATACATAGGCAGGCAACATAACCCTCCCAAAACACCTTACAGTGCTACAAGAATTTGATTAGAACTCATTCCTTGAGATACACGGTAACGTATGTATTGTATGTAGATGCTTGCTTATATAGTTTGTGCATGAGATGTGTGTAATTGTTTTAGTAAGGTTTTCAATATATCAGTCTTCATTGTTGAATATATATGAGTATGTGTGTATAAAGTGAAAGACAATGCAACACATTATTGTGAAACAGCTTTGTCACCGAAGTGCTAAGCACGAGAATTTTTGTGAAGAAACTGCACATTAAATTAACTGCAAAAGTGGGTTTTTTAAAAAACAACACAATTCTTGTGTTCTCATAGCATATTATGCTCACATAAACCATGTTATGGCTTAAAGTGAAGGTCTGGTTCACCCAGGCTGCTACGGGAATGGTTGGGTTTCACAAAACAAGCAGAAACACAAACTACCAAACTCCATTTAAGTCTGATCTACTCCAGTTTGGCTATATACCGTATTTTTCAGAGTATAAGATGTACCTTCCCCCCCCCCCTAAAAGAGGGTGGAAATGTTGGCACGTCTTATACACCGAATACAGCCATTTTTGGCCTCCCAAAGCCCCACCCCCATGTCCCATTTGTGCAAAAAATGGGCCCGTTTTTCACAAAAATGGGGTACGCAGAGGGTTTGGGAGACCTGCAAGAGTGCTGCTGGGGGAAGCAGCAAAAAATGGACCTTTTTTTGCCTTCCCCCAGCCCCCAGAAGCACTCTGCAAGCCTCCCAAACCCTCTGTGCACCCCGCTTTTTGCAAAATGGGCCCATTTTTGCAAAAAATGGGGCGCATAGAGAGTTTGGGAGGCCTGCAGAGTGCTCCTGGGGACCGGGGAGGACAAAATCTTTTTTTTCTTACTTACCTCTTCGAAATCTTGGTGTGTCTTATATACCGGTGTGTTTTATAATCCGAAAAATACGATACTCAACTTATTTCAAGGAAGAGGAATGAAATAAACAGACTTTATTTTCAAAGAGGAAAATTACATAGAACAAAAATAATAAATTTCTGTTTAGAATTCTTCCCTGGCAATATGTATTACTAATTTTCTGAATAGCAGATATTTGTACTTAAGGAAAGCTCACTGATTCAGGAATAGAATTTTCTGAAGTATTCCACAGTGATCCATCCTGTCATTCAGCGGTAGGTTGCTCCCAGTTCAGACTGGTTCTTAGAACCTGTAGCTCTGGCGGTGGGAGGCTCCACCCACCCACCCGGGACACTTCTGTGCATGCGCAGAAGCGTTGTGCGTGCACGCGAACCAGTGGCAAAATATTTTACAACCCACCACTACTGTCACTGGATTCTATAGGGACAGATTGGCCATTTTCAAAAATAAATGCTTCATATGGGAAGCAGCTTGTGGTATCCTGGTCAGTGCAGTTTATCACTGAACTGTCCCAAAATGGCATAGTCCATTGGACATCTGGACCAATCTGGAATTTTTTTCTTTTTCCCAAACAGTACATTCCTTCTGAATCTTGAGTTTCAGAGAATATCCAGAGTTCTTCCTAAAGAAGAATAGAATAGAATAGAATAACAGAGTTGGAAGGGACCTTGGAGGTCTTCTAGTCCAGGGGTCTGCAACCTTAAACACTCAAAGAGCCATTTGGACCCGTTTCCCACAGAAAAGAAAACATCGGGAGCCACAAAACCAGGGTGGGCGTGGCCAACTCGATGTCACTCACTCCCACCCAGTCACATGATGCCCCCAGCCATGCCTACCCAGCCAGCCATTAGGGCAGACAACTAGTTGTTAAAAAACACCGGGAGCCACAAAACCCTTTGACCCACCCCTCCCTCTTCCTCCCTCTCTCTCTCTCCCCCCTCTCTCTCCCTCTCTGTGTATCTGTCTGTCTCTCTCCCCCCTCTCCCCCTCTCTATATCTCTGTGTCTGTGTGTGTATATCTCTCTCCCCCTCTCTCCTTCTCTATCTCCCCCCCTCTGTATCTCTCTCTGTCTATGTCTCTCCCCCTCTCTCTGTCTATGTCTCTCTCTCTCTCTCTCTCTCTCTGTCTGTCTTTCTGTATGTCTCTCTCCCACCCTCTGATTCTGATATGAGGCGCCGAGCAGGCCATGAGGCACTCTCGCAGTGCCTTGCGCAGCATAGTGAGCTTTAGCGTGCTTCACATTGGGGGAGATGGTGTCCCCTCCTCCTCCTGGAGCCCATTAAGACATGTAGCCACAATGTGACCCTGTCCCACTCGCCCCTAGCAACAGGATGTGGCTTACAGCTCTGAGCCCATAGCAGCAGGAGGCGAGGGCTGCCTTGAGCCAAATGTGGCCCAAAGGCAAATATAGGGCTGCTTCACTCCTGCACAAAGGCTCTGGCCATCGCTTTGCCATGTCCCCTTCAACCCCCACCCAGCAGCTCTTTGGCCGAGCGCGGCGGGTGCGAGCTCTAGCCCCAAGTGGCAGGAGGCAAAGGCTGCCTTGAGCACAAATATTGCACAAAGGCATTTACAGGGCCACTTTGCTCCTGCACTAAGGCTCCGGCGACCCCCTCCTCTTCCTCCTCCTCCTCCCACTCCTCCTCCTCTTGTGACCCCCTTGCCAGCTGTGGTGAGGATGGGACTGTGTGTACGAGTGGGAAGACCCTCCTCAAGCGAACAGCCGGGCTTGGCGAAAGCGCAGAAAAGGCACTCAGGGTGGGCTGGCACTCACTTGAGGAGAGTCTCCCCATTTGTGTACACCCTCCCGGCCCCACCACAGCTGGCCAGGGGATCGCGAGAGGAGAAGGAGGGGGAGGAGGAGGTGGGTCGCTCTCGCCAGGTTTCCGAGAGAGAAGAGACACAGAGACAGAAAGAGATACAGAGATACACACACACACAAAAAGCTTTAATTGAAAAGCATCCTCTGGGCGGTGAAAGTTCCCCGTGCACATTTTAAAGTCACAGCTTTCTGTCGTCCCCTCCTCCCGGATCCCATTCCCATGCTGTCAGTCGTGGCTGGGTCGGCCCAGTGTCTCGGGGCGGAGAGCAGGTTGCGCATCTCCCCAAATGACTGAGACATGCCCAGCACCAACAAGGGCTGGAAAAAGCTGCAGCAAGAATGAGGAGCCTGAGAATCAGCCCCAGTCGCTTCTCCATTCCCTGCCGTTGCCCTTTCCTTCTCAGGCTAGGCAAGGAATGACTGGGAGGGGAGGGCGAGGGGCAGGGCCAGTCAGTGATGGGATCACCCGACAGGGAGCCACAGCAGAGGGCCCAAAGAGCCGCATGCGGCTCCGGAGCCGCAGGTTGCAGACCCCTGTTCTAGTCCAACCCCCTGCTTAGGCAGGAAACCCTACACCACTTCAGACAAATGGTTATCCAACATCTTCTTAAAAACTGCCAGTGTTGGAGCATTCACAACTTCTGGAGGCAAGCTGTTCCACTGATTAATTGTTCTAACTGTCAGTAAATTTCTCCTTAATTCTAAGTTGCTTTTCTCCTTGTTTAGTTTCTGCCCATTGCTTCTTGTTCTACCCTCAGGTGCTTTGGAGAATAGTTTGACTCCCTCTTCTTTGTGGCAACCCTTGAGATATTGGATATAAGACAGTCTGTGAAACACAGTTTGTGTATTTTTGATAGGAAGGGATTCCATAAAGTAGAATTAGGTCTTAATTATAGGCATCCGAAATCAATTAAAAAACAAATTCTTGTTTTTTCAGTGGTGTGATATTCTCAATTTCTCATTAAAGTAATCTAACCAGCAAATTGGTGAATTTCTTAGTGGCTCAACCCCTTCTTAAAGATGCTAAATTTATTTATAAGAAAACCAGATTATTTCAAATAGATATTATTAGGATAGATTTAGAGACAAAGATGATGATGCATATAAGCTCAGATTTTTCAGTGTAGTTCTAAACAACAAGATGTTCCAAGAAGTATTGTTAAGCTATATCCAAATGTATCAAACATCCGATTATGTTTTATTGCAGTTATCAAGGTAATTAACTAGATAATAAACCAAGACTGCATTAAAGTCCAACATTTTCCTTATGCCTGTAACGTCATTTTGAAGACAGATTGTTCAAATATTGCTGTAGCTGCATAAATGCTTCTCCTGTTTTGCTAACTAAGCCTGCAGATTCTTGTTTTACACTATGAACTGAAGGAGAATTTTGTACAGAAACCAGTTTGTAATTAAAATTTAAGCAAAGTTTCAAAACAGTAAATTATAATTGCAGACAATGTTCATATTAGTGAGATTATTCAATTTTTGATATGAGAGATTATCTACAGCAATGGCTAACCTCTAAAGTATGTTTACAAAGAACCCTTAGCAGCTGGACTGAGATAATTTCACTAATTCCTGGAATAGCTGATTTAGCTCTATCCGCATCTATAAGAGGAAATGTAGCTGTGTATGTAGGGTAATCTCTGTGAGATGGGGATATGAATGAACCTGCTTCAGGGCAAGTAAGTACTTTTAAAATACTTCTAAATGCACATCAATTTTCTGAAAGACATTAAGAACGAGATGATCACAATGTAGACTAAACAAGTCAGTGATGTTGTCAATGACACAACAATAACCAATGCAGTTTTCTGAGAGCTAGTTTTTAAGAAACCAAAACGGTACTGTGACAATAGAGTAGGGCAGTATCAACCACCTTGCTTAAGAATAAGAGGCAGATTGCAAAAGAACCAGCGACGACTCCTTGCAGAGTTGGTCAAATTAATTTGTTTGATTACAGAAAAGACAATATCTACAATTTATGGATGACTGAAAAATCTTTAGAGACTTTCTGCGTGAAACAAAAAAAATGCTCTTACCGCTTTGTGGTTTTGATGTTTAGAAACAAATTTGAAAATAGAAAAAAAAATAGCTTTTTTTGTAATTATAGAGTAAGATAACTTTGTAATCATACTTGTATTTATTGCAAAGGAAATCAGAAGCTTCCCTCCGTCCCTTCTCTCTATTCTGTATTGGTTTCTGTTAGATATTATGTTATCTTTAATTTTTTTAAAAATAAAATTTATATGGTAGAAGAACCTGTGAAGACTGAGTATGCTAAGGGACTTCAGGATAGTGACTGATAGTTGGAAGAAAGAAATACAAATCAAGTGGCAAGAGGAATGAAATGAGGCAGGGGCCCATAATCATAATGAATTGACTCATTTAAAATATTGAGAGTATATTACCTTTCTTAGATAGTGATATGAAAGATAAAGACTTCCTTATTAACAGAATGGCTCCTATCACAACATGGCCTGTTAGCATCATGGTAAATGGCGATCTCCTGGCAATAAATTTGCCTGTTGACCATTTCAAAACCCACCCAATTGCATTGGTAAAATAAGACATGATTTATCCTAATATGTTAACCCAGTGTAGAGATAATTGTCTTGTTTAGTCAGATGTATTCCAGTGAAATAACATATTTGATCAGAAGATTTTTAACTTCTTGTCTATCATATTTAACATATCTTTTGTGCATAATCTGAAATTCACTGATTTTGACTGATGCTTTATATTTTTCAAGAATTTTTGCTAATTTTGCTGTATTTTTTTTTGTTTCAAGAGAACATATTGTAGGTATTACCCTATACATCATATGTTGATTGGTTTGCTGGTTTGAGACAATGAAAAGTAGTGTAAATTTTTTTTCCTTTTGCAAGAAAGTGAAAAAACTACTTAGGTCCTTTATTTTAATTCAGTATTAAGTTTTCATTCTTCATTCTTTTTGGAATAATAGAATATAATTCTTACAAGATATGAATTTTTATATAAATCATAAAATTTGTCTGAAAATTTATTCTTCTATGTGAACAAATACAAACTCCCACATTCAGCACAGTCTCTAATTCTACAGCCACACACCTTAATGGTTAGGTTGCACAAAGAGCAATTCCTTTTCTATTACTTGGTTCTATATTTTGCTAAATTTCCCTAGAATCATTTTTGTATATAGAAATGATCCCTTTTCAGATCTCTGTAGGGTGAGCTGCCATTTCAATGATTGTAAAGAACATTTTGACCCTGTTGCAGCTATGCCATCAAACACTAAGAGCAATATTGTATCCTACTAGTCCTGCTTGTTGGAAGTACTTATTTTTACACATTACTTTTGATATCGGCCATACCGCCAATTTGTCTCCCCAGTAGCCCTGTAGGATCCTTTGTGTTGAGAGACAATGACTGGTCTTAAATCATGTGCTTGTAGCTGGAATTGAATCTTCTTCTGCTCAGTTCACATTAGTAATGTTTGACATAATTGGAGATTAGGTTAGCTCAAACTTTACTACAGTAACAGTCAACTTTAGAGCCATTTTCTTAATTTATTTTTCTGGTTCTGAAAGTATATTAATATAGGAAATGGGGTGTATTAAAAATATGTCGCATCTCCCCTGCCCATTTTACAGTGTTCGTCACGGTTCTATAAGAGCCGTGGTGGGTGCAGTGGTTAGAATGCAGTATTGCAGGCTACTTCTGTTGACTGCTGGCAGCCTTCAGTTCAGCAGTTCGAGTCTCACCGGCTCAAGGTTGACTCAGCCTTCCATCCTTTTGAGGTCCGTAAAATGAGGACCCAGATTGTTGGGAGCAATATGCTGACTCTGTAAACCACTTAGAGACAGCTGTAAAGCATTGTGAAGCAGTAAGTGCTGTTGCTATTGCTATTCAGGCATTTTGAAGTTCAAGTTAGGTATTAATGAAAATAGTGCTTAGTAGGGAAGTAATAGCTTGTAGTATTCCCTTTTTAAGAATCCAGGTGACAATATTTTTTGCAGTACAATAGGAGTGCTTAGCTTCATTTCATTTGTTGCCATTTGAATTAGTAGGGAAACAGAAAATGTAATTTAGTCATTAGGATCAGAATTAACAACAACTCTACATACATTATTTAGTTTTTATCTTTGTTACGTTTATTAATAGGGTATACCGGTAAATCTTTTCTGTCTGACTATTAACCTGGTTCCAGCCAGATTCCCTGCTGCATATCTTTTAAGGGAGAAGCTAGCATGCAGAGGACCAAATTCTTGAGTAATTTTTATTTTGAAAATTTCCCTGTTTGGTTGCCAGCTTTCACTTCTTTTTTCCCTGTGAAATGTATGTTTAAAAATCCTTATTGTCAATTAATATATTTGTTTTAATTTGGGGGCCATAATGGAAATGCTTAGTTACTTTATATTGTATTTTTACCTGGCTGTTCACCGCCCTGAGTCCCCTGGAGAAGGGCGGTATATAAATTTAATTAAACTAAACTAAACTACTGAATTCTTTAGAAACAGAAACTCGAATTTTTCTGTTTCTTCTAATGTTTCAACCCATCTCTAAGCAAAGCTGAAATAAAATACAGTATGTTGACTTGTACTGTATGTAACATAATTAATGTTACTGCTCATAATTTGTGTCTTCCCACACAACGTATCTTTCATGCAACAGTCAAGAATGTCTCTCTGTTAACTTACATTCATTCAATTTCTTTCTAATTAGGGGATTTTATGTTCATCGTGGAACACTTTATATGATAAAAAATTCTAAGTTACTCAAAACCCATTTCATTCTACATGAAGATTTTCTAATGTTCTTGCCTTTTTAAAATAGTCCCCAGCTATTTCTGGCTGGGGAATTCTGGGAGTTGAAGTCCTCCAGGCTTAAAGTTGCCAAGGTTGGAGACCCCTGTAGACTATATAAGGATAAGATGTAAAGACCCCTGATATTAATTTATTAATTCTAGCAGCATAACCTTTTTAATATAATTTTTAAAAAAATATTAAGGCTCTAATGATTAGGTTAATTTTCAGATATATTACAGCAACCTCTGCGATAGAAGAAATAAAGCATTTACAATTTTTTTTTACTTAGATGGCTATCGACTTTGTGAAAAATCTGAATTCTGTAATAGTTTTAGGGGATATTCTCAGTCCCTTAGTTATGTATCAAAATATTTGCAGTTTTGTATTATAATTAAGCAGTTCTACTGATTATTAATTATAGTTTATTTTTTATGTTTCCTGACCAAAGGATAATGAATTATATTCCAAGTTAATGTGATTTAATTTTGCATCTCTCATTAATAATTTCTTATGTTTGTACAATACACTTACCCATGGTTAATTGAACCATGGTTTAATGAATTAATTCAATTGCCTTTGTCCATAGAAAATGGAAGTATAAATTAATCATAATTACTGGATTCAGGCAATGCAAAACAATGAATGATGCCTGCAGTCACCTGCCGTGCTTAAGTAGGGATGTTGTTTTAAAGATGGTATTGGTGGATGTGATTGGACCTATGCCATACACCTCAACCAGATCAAAGTTTCTTCACTCTAGGTCAGGGGTAGGCAAAGTTGGCTCTTCTATGACTCATGGACTTCAACTCCCAGAATTCCTAAGCTAGCATGATTGGCTCAGAAATTCTGGGAGTTGAAGTCCATGAGTCATAGAAGAGCCAACTTTGCCTACCCCTGCTCTAGGTCTTGGGTTGAAATCAAGTTTTTTTTTCTTAATGTTAAGCTTATTTTAGGAGTAAAACTGCAATGTCATGCATTTTCCATATGATTTGCAGCTGCTACTATGATTTTTTAAAAGATTTTTTGAATGCTCTAAATCATTATTTGCTAGTTGTAGTTTTCCAAATACATAGTTTCCTTCCTGTGGATTACATTATGGAATTTTCTTAAAAATGTGGGATCTTTATATGTTTACATATTAGAGATAGATGAGATAGATGACCTTGTGGGATGAGTAGATACATTTGAATTTTTTAGAGCAAGATGCGACTTTCCTGATCAGGAGAGTCGCATCTTATTCACAAAATAGCTGCCATGATGGATGCAGCTACTTATAAAACTGTTTATTAGCAGTCAGGCTGTCACTCAATACTTTTATTCTGGAGAACTATTCAATATTTTTAAAGAATGTCAGTGTGGGCAATGTAGGAAGTAGAAGAATGCTTATAAATAAAATGATGTTTAAAGCTGGTGCTCTGATTTGCAGATGGCCAATTCTTCCCTTAAAAGAATTTGATAGAAAATTAAGGTCGGGCATAGCAGATATCCCAATAGCTACCAAGAGAGGTATTTGTGGACAACCCAGAGTTTGAATTAATTGGCTTTTAAACATACACCTCCTGGCTTTCTGCATACTCCTTAACTTGCATGTTTGATCCAAAGTAGCTCAGGAAGACACTTCAAAATTCAGAATTCTTTTTTTTAATTAAACATTTTATGTCATTATATAAAATAGTTCTCACTGGGCCCAGACCTGGTGTATTCAAAGGTATTGGTTCTACAGTATTGTCATCCATTATTTTAATAATAAGTTAACCTAGGAGCTTAAGAATGATCTAGCTAGCTGGAATACAGGAGTTGTTAAAGGAAGAACAAGATTTTTAATGTATTTTTACAAGATCAGATTTTAAACTATGGCACCTTGTAAATTTTGAGCTTCAGTTAAATTTAAAATTAGCTTAAGACAACTTTCTCCATCTAAACATGCTAGTTTACAATCCATTGTCTCTGCTTGGTGCCCAGAAATCTAATAGTTTATAATGCTAATTTAAGTAGCATCTAATTGCAGAATATTGAATTTATGGATTCCACTATTAAAAGATTATTATGACAGTCACTGTCTGAATTTATAAATGATGGTGTTGTTTTTTTTTAAATGGTTTATATATTTAGGAGAGACTACTTACGTTTACGTCTCCTAAATATATAAAATTATCTCTGAAAATTGTATAGTAAGAAAAGTAATAATTTGGTGAAGCCTAACATTTTTATATCTTTAAGCTCCAGAAGCATATGGTCATTAGATGATAAATATTGGAGTAGGTGGACGAACTTTAAGGCAATTCTTATTTTATGCTTCAGTGTTGTATCCATGTGTTTATGTTTTGAACTTTGAAAATATGGTAGTAAAATGGGAGAAGCAGTCCAAAGAAAAGGTTCAGACATCATGTTTTTTAAAAAAGCATAGTGTTATTTTGAACACTGGGAATAGTAGTTAGTGTTTGAATTGGAAGAAACTCAATCTCAATTTCATTGATGGCCCTTGAGGTGAGAGTTATAGTATTCCACACCATTTCCTGGAACTTGAGGTTTTTCATAATTACCTATGAATTGGGGAGAGGGGTGTTTACAGTGAGTAGAATGTGTGTGTGTGTGTGTGTGTGTGTGTGTGTGTGTGTGTGTGTGTGTGTGTGTGTCTTTGAAAGTTCCATTAGCTGTTCCATTAGCTATTGCTAGGTGACTCTGGAAGTACAGAGCTTGTCAGGAGCCATGGTGGCGCAGTGGTTAGAATGATGTAATGTGCCGTTGCCTGGACGATGTTAGGATCTGGATGGGAATGAATAGGCTCAAGCACAATCCCGACAAGACTGAGTGGCTATGGATATTGCCCCCCAGGGATTATGTTGACTTTCCCTCCTTGGTTCTCGGGGGAGAAAAATTGACTCCCTCGGAACGGGTTCTCAATTTGGGTGTTCTCCTAGATCCACAGCTAAAATTGGAGCAACATCTTTCAGCTGTGGCTAGGGGGACCTTTGCACAGGTCCGTCTTGTGCACCAATTGCAACCCTACTTGGAGAGGGAGGCTTTACTCACAGTCACTCATGCCCTTATCACCTCACGGCTGGACTACTATAACGCGCTCTACATGGGGCTACCCTTAAAGAGCATTCGGAGATTACAATTGGTGCAAAATGCAGCTGCGCGAGCTGTGGTGGGTGTTCCGAGATACACCCACGTAACACCTATTCTCCACCAGCTGCATTGGTTGCCCATTAGTCTCCGGATGCAATTTAAGGTGTTGGTTTTGACCTTTAAAGCCCTACAAGGCTCAGGGCCCGGTTACCTTTGGGACCGCATCCTGCCACATACCTCCCTTCAACCAGTTAGGTCCCACAGAGTTGGTCTCCTCCAGGTCCCATCAGCCAAACAATGCTGGTTGGTGGGTCCACGGGGGAGAGCCTTCTCTGTGGGAGCCCCATCTCTCTGGAATCAACTCCCACCAGAGATCCGGACTATCCCCACTCTTCTGGCCTTCCGCAAAGCCGTAAAGACATGGCTCTTCCGGCAGGTGGGGTGAAGAAGATCAGATTCCCCCTGGATGAATGGTTTTTGTTGTTTTTTAAAACAATTTTATGTTATGATTTTAAATTGTTTTTTATTTACTATACTGTTCTTATCCCTGCTGTACGCCGCCCTGAGTCCTACGGGATTGGGCGGCCTATAAGAACTTTTAATTAAATTAAATTAAATTAAATGCAGTATTGGGGACCCAGAATGTTGGGGGCAATATGCTGACTCTGCAAACTGTTTAGAGAGGGCTGTAAAGCACTATGAAGTGGTATATAAGTGCTGTTGCTATTATCTCTGTAGTTTACCTGGCTATATTTATATCCCTCCCCTCTTTAAAATAACACTTAAATTGCATTATGTTTCTTTTCTTTTTTCCATCCAGTATCCTCTTCTATTCCTCATCACCATCCAGTTTCCTTCCCTCTTCCTCCATGCAATTACCCTATCTCCTGAAAACTGTCCTGTGTAGTTCTTCTATTTTTGTTGCTTCTGCTTTGAAAATATACTTTGAAACAAAGTGGCTGTGCGTTCATACACATGTGGAAACAGCTGGAAAGAACCTTTTGAAGTATCCATGTGAACTAGAGTGACTATATGGCTGCTTTAGGGAGTAAAAAAGGGGTCTTAACATATACATTCTCATGTGTTTCAAATAAGTTATCTTAAAGGAGTTGCCCAATTGTACTCTGTAATATAATCAAACCCTATTTAATGAATTTGGGGAGAACAAACTCTCTGCCTGGACATACTCCTTACATAATGGATAACTCTGTTGCATCTGAAATAGTTTGAGGCATATAAATTTATGTTGCATTATGATATATTTCTCACATTCATCTGTTGTGACACTGCTTGTATTTTATAGGATTGACAATTGCTTCCAGACAGTGAATAGACACACAGTATTCTGCATCTCAAGTAGAGTAACATAGGTTTTGGCAAAAACACAATAAATAGATGTCATCAAATCCTTTCTTTTCTGTTAGTTAGGGAAAGTATTTGTCTTCTTAAAATCAAGTTACTGTGTTTCCCCAAAAATAAGACCCTGTCTTATATTTTTTTGAACCCTGAAATAAGCGCTTGGCCTTATTGCCATACATTCAAAAGCCCGATTGGGCTTATTATCAGGGGATGTCTTATTTTGGGGGAAACAAGGTAATTGGAAACTAGCATTTAGCATTTCTCCCCAGCCTCTGATTAAAATTGGGATTTCGTAAAAGCAGGATGTTCCAGGTAATAAACTGTCACAGAGTAATGTCAATTCTAAGTCATGAATTTTCTAAAGGAATAGGAAAACGTTAGTTTAGGCTTATGCTAAGTTAATTTTTCCTCCTGTGTGTTATTTAAGCTTTATTGCCTCCTTTCAGTCACTGTATCTTTTTGTGCAACTTAGAAGCTTTTTATCTCAAAAATAGCCTTTAATTAGGAGGGAACTGGCATTATCTTGTTATCTATCAAAACAAGATATACATTTTCATGTATAGGTAATCTTCAACTTATGACCATAATGGAACCGTAATAATACAGATAATAATATGTAATAATGGATGGTCGTAAAGCAAGTTATTGGGTGACTGAATCAATTTTACAACCTCTTTTTGCTGTGATTGTTAAGCAAACCACCATGGTTAAATAAATAAAAGCAGGATAAAAAAATCAATAAATAAATAAATAAATACATCTGGGGTCATTAAGCAAGCCCATTGTTTGCTATGAGCTGTTTTTAGTAGAAACAGGAAGTAAATGCCAGGTTTTGGCAAAATAGCAATAGCAATAGCACTTAAACTTATATATCACTTCGCAGTGCTGTCAGGCCGAAGCCATTTTATTTGGGATCTTTGGCCTGCCACACTTTATACTATTCTACTATGCATTTTCTACTGTGTAAAAATGGGAGGGGGGAATTGTATGAGGTTGTTAATATGTAGCCATAACAAATTCTTTCTAGGAAGCCAAGGTCATCCTTTGTCTCTGCACCCCTGCACCTGCACGGAAGGAGATGGGTGGACTCTGCCAGCATGGCAATTGGAGATTGGACAACGTGATGGATTTGTGGGTGTGGGGGCAAGGACTGGAACTTTCAACTGGTTGATGAAACCCGGAGGACTTCAGATTCGGGTTTCACCCAGATGTATCAACATGGCTCTAATAATAAATTGGGAGTTTGAGGAATATTTTGACTTGGACTCTGATTTAATTTTGGATGCTATTTGGAACCCTGACATGTGCTTTACAGCTCTTTGTAAGTGGTTTACAGAGTCAGTATATTGCCCCCAACAATCTGGGTCCTCATTTTACTGATCTTGGAGGGATGGAAGGCTGAGTCAACCTTGAGCCAGTCAGGATAGAACCCCTAACAGTGGGCAGAGTTAGCCTGCAATACTGATTCTAACCACTGCGCCACTATGGCTCAAAAATGCCATAAATCATGGTCATGTGATTACGGGACACTGCAAAGGGCCAGAACTCCAGAACTGGGTTGTACATACCTTTTTGGGATGTCTGTAATAACATTGAATGGTCACTAAGTGAGTAGTCATAACTTGACTACCTGTATGGTTTTGTACTGGAGGTTCTTTCAGGATTTTTATGATTTTAACAACTTTGTATTTTATCTTTTCCATCAGTGAATGTTTTGCATGTTATTTGTTAAAGTTAAAAAAAATGCCTACCTTTTCTCTCTTACTTTAAAAAAAAAGTTTGATTCTTTTTAACACCAAGTGAGGTTGATCTATCTCCTAAAAGAAGGAGAGGGTGATTTCTCTGGTCACATGGTTTTATGCTACAAAGCCAGGAGGCAGTGCTATATACCGTATTTTTTGGAGTATAAGATGCACCTTCCCCCCCCCTAAAAGAGGGTGAAAACTTGGGTGCATCTTATACACCGAATGTAGCCCTGCCCAGCCACCCCCACCCTTTGGCTTCTGCCTCCCAGCAATTTGTCTCCTTGCAGAAATAGTGCAGAGCCTGATTAGCACAAGCCACTGATTATCGGCCTCCCGACCATCAGCTGATTCAGGCTGCAGGCAGGCGGCAATAGGCTATGGCAATCCTTGCAGCCTGAAACTATTAGCTGTTTGTGCTAAAACTGAAAGTGAAACTAAAACTGCAGGGAGGCAAATTGCTGGGAGGTAGAGGCAGAGGCAGATTTTTATTTTCTTGTACTAATAGGCTGTGCTGAAACTGGCTGTTAGTTGTTTGCTGCAAGGAGGTAAGTCAATAACAATAAATGCCTATAGAATGTTCAAATTATTAGACTTATTTTTAAAGACTGCTTTATTATTGTTCTAGACAACTTAACAAAACTAAGAAGCTTTTTAAAATAAATGCTTGATCTGAAGAGGCCCAGTGCTATTGCATCTTCTTTTAAATAGCAGAGAATAACTATACTTCCAGAAAGCCACATCAATTTTAACAGCATCTGTACAAGTATAGTCTGAAATGTAACAGTGTCCTGTTATAGTATGAAGATAAGGCAGCTGAGTTAGACCCTGACTTAGTCATGTTTGGAGTAGATCTATTTAAATAATTGGGAGGAGTTAGTATGACTACATTTAAAAAAACTTTCTGGCATTAATATACTGCTATAATGTACATTTCTCCAATTCTTTGCTATTTCTATGGGTCAGGCACACATGCATAGAAATACACAGCAAACAGTGTATATCATCTGTCCTGTTTGCTGTTTGCTGGGAAGCAAATTGCTGGGAGGCAGAGGCAGAATTTTTCCCCTTGTTTTCCTCCCCCAAAACTAAGGTGCATCTTATACTCTGGTGCGTCTTATACTCTGAAAAATACAGTAATTTTTATCCCTCCCTCCCTTTTATTTGCTAGTAAGATCAAGGTATATATAGATTAGGTTGCTTGCAGGCAACCATCCACTTTGACAGAGATCAGCTTAAGCAAGGTGAATGGTTTAAATACCTCCATTCAGTTGTCAAATAATAGAAAATATCTGCTACTGCCTTTGGCAAGAAACAGCACGAGTGATACTTCTAGAATGTGCATATATCAATCATTACTCATGTTGCTGTATGATTCGGAATCTTTGACCCTGCTTGAATGATTTGAAAAGCTTGAGGCTTTCCAAACACGTTGCCCGTCAGGTAATCCTTGACTTTATGACCACAATTGAGCCCAGCATTTCCATTGCTAAGCAAGGTAGTTGTTAAATGAGTTTTGCCCCATTTTACTACTTTTCTTGCCACTGTTGGTAAGTAAATCATGCAGTTATTGATGTTGGTAACACAGTTGTTAAGTGAATCTGAGTTTTCCGTTGATTTTGTTTGTCAAAAAGTCAAAAAAGGTTACCACATGATCCTGGGACATTGCAACCATCATAAATACATGCCAGTTGCCACACGTCTGCATTTTGATCACAAAACCATGGGGATGCTGCAGTGGTCATCACTGTAGTGTGAAAAGCAGTCATATCGGTGCCGTTGTAACTTCAAATGGTCAGAAAACAAATGGCTGTAAGTTCAGGACTACCTGTACTGAAGATTAGTGGTTTTATGCTGGGACAAAATGCAAAATGAAACAATTGAAGAATGAGATGCTGGTAGCAATTAAATACAGAAATATCAAATGCAGTGATTTAGCACCCACTGTTGAATGGCTGCCACCAACTTCCTTGTCAGTTGATCTGGAAACCATGCCTCATAGTTGGAAAAGTGTCAAAGTGATCAGCTCCAGAAAAAAATATTTAGAAACTTAGGATGGAAATAAAACATCCTGTCTTACAACAAACAAAACTAGAGGAATGTGCTACAATCTCATCTCTGTAGGTCATTATCAGATGTGAGCTAAGGACTTTAAATTGAAGTTCGCTTGCAACTTCAGTGGGAAGATAAAGTATTCCGTGAGCCTCAATGTATAGTCATGCTGGCCACATGACCACAGAAATGTCTTCAGACAATGCTGGCTCCTTCAGATAGGAAATGGAGATGAGCACCACCTCCTAGAGTCAGACAGGACTGGACAGCGGAAACCTTTATGTTTATACTACAGTTAGGATGAGGATGCGTAGCAATAATTAACAAACACCTTGGCAAGAAGGCAGGGCAGGCTATGTCGATCCAGAAGTTTTCTAAGAAAATGTGTTGAACGTTGTTGCTACAACATCAGTTGACAGCATTCACTCAATGACATAAATGACATAATCAGTCATAATCATCACAAATGATGTACTTTGAAAGTGAATGAATGTTAGGAAGTTACACACAATCTTTCCCCCAAATGATCTGCCATACTAAGGTTTCACTGTACTGATTTGCATTAGAATTGTAATAAATCAGGGATAGAAAGAACAGAGTTGGATCATACATGATTTGAGACGCATGATGTTTAAGCAAATATGTTAGTTTTGTGTAACTGGGAAAGATCTAGCACCACATAAGTGTAGTTGAAATAAATATATTTTACCATTGCTTGTTCTCCCGGTTCTGATCATCAGATTGTAATTTTGGGAGACACTTTTTTTCCTTCTTGTGTTGTACTGTGATAATAGAACTGTGATCTCTGAGAATATAAGATAAGGATCTGTATTTCAATTGGAATGGACTTGGGGAAAAAATCACTGTTTATTGGTTAGACTAGGGATGTCAAACTCGATTTCATTGAGGGCCGCATCAGGGCTGTGTTTGACCTCGGGGGGCCAAAGGCCAGGGTGGGCATGGCCAGCTCGACATCACTCTTGTCAAGGGTGCCTGTGGTGGCCCGAGCGCTCTGCCAGATAAAACGGGCTCCCAAGCTCCGTTTTCGGCTGCGACGGCCTCCTGCAACTCTCTGCCAGGGAAAACAGAGCTTGGGAGGGCTGCGTGCGTCCCTCCCGAGCTCTGTTTTTGCTGGAAGAGGCACCGCAGGCCAGTCCTTCGCTGTTTCAAGGGAGACCCCACGGGCCAGATCTAAGCACCCTGCGGGCCAGATCCGACTCCCAGGCCTTGAGTTTGATACCCCTGGGTTAGGCTGTTGAATTTAGTCACAGATTGACTTTGTCCAATAATCTGCTTTACAGGATTTTTGTGAGGAGGAGAAACTTGGTATGACATTCTGAACTCGTTGGAAGATATTTTGCTAAAGTACAGTTCCATCTTTTAAAATTGTGTTTCTTCTAGTCTTTGTTTCCAGAGAAAAGTGAAGGAAAATGTGTGGGCAATGAATTATGTCTCAAAAGCCAGCAGGATGGTTAAAATAAGAATTCTAGTGATCTGTTCTCAAGATTCTCACAGAAGTAGCATAAATTATGCAAAATAAAAGAATAGAAGTGACAACAGAATTCAGAAGATTATGTACCATTTATTTTGCATAGGTTTTAAATGACAAGTGCCAGCTTTTTGCTGGTGGAGTATAATAACTAAATAACTACATGCATTGTCATAGAAAAGAAAAAGGGGGAAAAAGACATAGAAAGTGTAACAAAGGAAGAAAAAAAACAGGTATAATGTATCGTTTTAGTTATAAATAGTTACAATTCTGTATATAGTTTTCTATATTTTTAATATGTTTGTATAATCATATTTTAACCTGTGTTTTGTATGAATGAGTCTTATATTTCATATATGTCCATGCAAAGTCTGCATCTATAGGCAATCCGCTCATAGGTGCCAAGTGCAATTGGGTGAAAGGGGGGATTCAATTAACTTTCCCATGCTGCATTTTTTTGGCCATGGTAAAGGCATGGAGAATCCATTTACAATAGAACCTCTGGTCACGACCATAATTCGTTCCATAACTTTGGTCGCAAACCGATTTTGTCGTGACCCGAACCTAATTTTGGAAATTTGGCGCTTACAAAAAAAATGGTGTGGAAGGGGAAATCGGCCGCAAAAAAAAATTGTGAATTTTTTGGTCAGAACCCGATTTGGTTGTGGTCAGAAGCATTCATGACCAGAGGTTCTACTGTATATTGTCCAGTTGTCAGATTATAAGTACAGGGAGTCCTTGACTTACAACAGCTCATTTAGTGACCAAAGTTACAACAGCAATGAAAAAAGTGAGCTATGACCATTTTTCACACAAGACCCCGGGGTCATGTGATCCCTTTTTGTGACCTTCTGACAAGCAAAGTCAATGGGGAAACCAGATTCACTTAACAACCATGTTACTAATTTAACAACTGCAGTGATTCACTTAACAATTATTATAAAATGGGGCAAAACTCACTTAACAAATTTCCCACTTAACATAAATTTTGGGCTCAATTGTGGACTACCTGTACTAGGGATGTAGTTCAAAAGAATATTATTGCCTGAAAATTTTAGCTTTTGTCATAGAATTATATTTATAGAATCCAATATTTTCTGCAAAACTTTGTCTAAGACATGTTTTGCAGAAGCATTATCCTTATTATATCTCCAACAAAACCCTCTATATAAATGTAACAGAATCCAATATAATCTAAGTATTATTTTTTGTTGCATACGTTGTAATTTGAGGTTCATTGGCACTCTCGCTATAAAAGTTAAAACGGTTTCCTAATGTCAAGGCAATCTAGGAACCTATAATTCTTTATTCCATTCATTTCTTAACATCTCCATATCAAATTGATTTACTGATCACAAATCTCTATAGAAACTAATAATAGGTTTTTCAGTTTTTAAAGGATTTAACAAGTTATTCTGTATCTCAGATGTAAATGAAAGTCATATTCGGACAGATACACCACTCCTATTAATGATTCTTCTAATGTTACAGTTGTGGATTCCTGTACTGAGCTTCCCAACATACAAGAGTTGCTCTAAAAAGGGTGCCTCTGCCAGCAAAAACGGAGCTTGCGAGGGCCACGGGCAGACCTCTCAAGCTCCATTTTTGCTGTCAAGGAGTTGCAGGAATCTGTCGCAGCCAAAAATGGAGCTCGCGAGGGCCGCGGGTGCCCCCCTGAGCTCCGTTTTCACTGGCAGAAGGTTGTAGGAAGCCGTCACAGCCGAAAACTGAGCTCAGGAGCCCGTGTTCACTAGCAGAATGCTTGGGCCACCACAGGCTCCCCCGACATGAGTGATGTTGAGCTGGCCACACCCACCCTGGCCGTGCCCCCCCACCCCCCCAGGGCCAAACACAACCCTGATGTGGCCCTTAATGAAATCGAGTTTGACACCCCTGCTCTAAATTGTGCTCTCTATTTATTCAAGTACCTTGTGGGTCACATTTGTTTCTAGGTACACCTAAAAGGAATTTAAGAAGCCTTTCACTCTGCACAGAAGGATGTCATTACTTTCTTTTTATTGATGATGTAGAAGCCATATGCTATGTGCTGTTTGAAGCCAAGTCCAAGTTCAGAGGGAATTGAACAGATAATGTATTAGCCTTATTTATATCAATATTTATAATTGTATCTAGAAATGTATTTTCTAGTATCCTAATAGAAATGGAAGTGTGATATTCTCCTTGGCTGTGAACATTTTTGAGTTGAAATGTTATCGTTAGGATTTCTAACCAGTAAAATAAAAAACACATTTTAAAAATCTTTTGCTGCATCTAATTTAAAATATCACAATCTCTTTTTTTGTTTTAGGCATTTAAAAATATATATTTGTATTAGCATAGTTTATCCCTTCATTTTTTATGTATGTCCCACCCTCAGTGGGTTAGGAATGAGTTATTGAATAATATAAGCAAAGACAGATTCAGTTGTGAGAAAACAATAGAAGGAAGAAATTGTTTGATATCATTTCAGAGACATGATAGGTTTTAATAGGTGAGGTAAGATTGAAATAATAAACACAATTTTTTGAATAAGTTTTGAGTTTTGCAATAGAACTTACACAATTAAAGACTCTTGACTTTTGCTTTAGTGAGAGATTTACTGTGTTGTCACTTTTTACAGAGTTACGGTCTATAATAATATTCTCTTTCAGCTTTATTTTACCTCCCACCCCCCAAAATAGTACTCTACAATACTTAGAGATCAGCAATGGAAGTGCTAGCAGAGACAATTTTCCAGTTCCCTTTCACGCCTAATTTGGACTGTTTGTGCTTATGATAGCCTTGCAAACTGCAGACCCGAAAGCTGATGTCTTTTTTCTGCTTGTATATTTTTTTTCAAAGAATTCATATTCAACTACTCAAACTGACATTATTAGTCACTTCTATATCCTTACCTAAATTAAAACTTAGCTTGACATGTTGTAATGATACACAATAAGATTTTTTTAAAAAAGCTCTGTGTAAACATTCTCCAGAGTGGGTGAAACTATCATCCAGGATGGGTTGACCTCGTCCAATCAGTTGAGGACTGAGTCTGTTAATTTGAATTTGGGAGCTCCGCCTTGTCTGGAATCCCCAGTTACAACTCAGTCCTCAGACTGGACAGACGTGGCTTGGTCATCTCCATTCCTGTCAGCTTTCTGTGTCAGCAATCCTAAACCTCTTTCTTCAGTTCGTGAGTGTTTCCCCAGTTCCTCACCTGTCATCCGGAGGGCCGGGAGGATTGCGGTAACGAGCCTCGGCTTAAGCAGCTGCAGCAGTTGCACGTGCTGCCAGGGGCATTCAGCGCCACAAGGTCTAGCCTTAGCTCTGCCTCAGAACCAGAGGGTTCTTTTTTCAGCCCGCTTCAGCTCAAGGGGCTTCAGCTCCGTTTGTTTCTTGGGCAATGCAGCATTGGCCTGGGGAGCTTCCGCATTCCCCCCTCCCTCATGTTTCCACCTCACAAGGCGGAAGGACTCTGGCGCTGAGAAGAGGCTGTGATCGGGACTTTCAAATTATACAGCACAGTGCGGTTGCAGGAACATCTCTCAAGCAACCTGACCACTCTTAGGGGCTCATTTTCCCCATTGCCGCTTTTTCCTCGCTGCCTCATTGCCTGCCCATGACGAGCCTGTTGCTGGAGTCTTGCGCTCGTGCAACAGGCAATCAACTGGACAGCCTGCTGGGGCGACTATCAGCTGTTTGCTCGGGACAGCGAACGCTCTGTGGGCATCTACAGTGGCCGCATTTACAACTGAGGATCAGCTTGGGGTGATTTCGGAGCCGCGTTTTGGCGCGTCGCCACCTTTACAGCTCCTAGCAATTGCCGGTGGCCATTTCGACTGCATCACTGACTCGTGCTTGCTGCGTGGCCATTTTGAGCTAACGTCCATTGCCCCAAGCTGCTGGGTGGCCATTTTAAACTCAGTGGCCATTTTGTTCATAGGCTCCGGGCCTCGCCTGTCGTGCAGCCATTTTGCCAGACGTGAACACCATCCCAGCTCAGAGCACCATTTTATCCTTCTTGCTGGTAGATCTGTGGGCCCTGAGTTATTTCTCGATCATGTCGGAGGCCTCAGCATCCAGGCCAGGCAAACGACATTCTAAATAGGTGCCTCACTCTCTGGCCGAACCTCAGCCTTCTACATCCAAGGCGACCAATGCCAATGTCTATGAGCGGTCCAGCAGATCCACAAGATCCAAGGCCGCTGAATGAGATGAGCGCAGGCGGGACAAAGCCCTTCAGAAACTTTGTGCCCAATCCCTGGCTAGGGTGGCTCCACTGCCGCTTCCAAATCCTCTGTCTGTCCAAGGGCTTCCTGGGCCGTTGAGGGACCAACTCTCTCTTGACAACACTCAGATTTCCCTATCCGACAATAATCTGTGGGGTCCGGTTGGGGAAGTCCTGGGGCCCCCCTACATTCCTCCTGTTTCTGACTCGGCTCCCCTGCTCACTCCTCCAAATCAGGAGGGGGCGGTTGAAGCACCCATGATTCATATGGATCCCTCAAACTTCCAAGCTCTGGTCTCTGCGGCCATTGAGCAGGGCATTGCAGCAGGGCTGGGCCGGGTTAACAGGCATCCTCCACCGAGGGTCGACCACCTTCGTTCCATGACCCAGCCAGGGAGTCTAGCCGGCCCCGTCGCCTGTGGGGAGAATCATCTCTTCTACTCACAGGCTTATCCTATGGTTTCTTTTAGAATCTACCTTTCTCTTTATTTTTCCTTATCTAATACTTAATAAATATTATCAATATACCTATTTTTGCCAAATTTATAGAATGTAAACAGTTTTACTGGATTAATAGAATTTGGCAGTGATTTACCATTGGACCAGTTGGTTTTGTAACTCTTTAATAGATAGTGTAAGCACATAAGTGACATACATTTGATATTTACCTTTTTTTCAATAAACCTGTCTTGGAAATACCTTGCATAAGGCCTAGGAATTTGATTTGAGCTAACCTTAAAATTATCCCTCCCAAGAAAAGACAAAGAGCACATATTATACAAGGTGAACAATGTACAAGAGAATTTGCTGCATTTGGTCTGCATGCATCTCTGCCCAGATGAGGTATTCATTAATCAGTGCTACTCTTTCAAATGCTGTGTCTCTTTGATTGATTATCAATATGAGCCATGATCAGATTTCACAGCTTCAAACCCTTCCTGCCCCTCCCTGCCAAATTATGTCTAATTTAGTCATTCACACAATATTTGGAAGGGAAGTCTGGTTATCAGTTTCTGTAGCCTAGTAATATATGTGCATCATCTTAGATTAAATGGATCCATATCACTCAATTTTATACATTAAAATTCTACCCAGCTTGCCTTGAAAGTCATTTGAGGAGGGTGGGCAGTCTGTCTAGACTGTTCTCAATAAAGCTCTGGGTTAAATGATGCCACTAACAACGGAATTCACTTGGCACAGTTAATGCATACAGGATTATGTATGATAATGCCTTCTTGGATCAATCTGATGCCCACTGAATCCATCTAGTACAATGCTCTTCCTCAACAGCCATCCGCCAAATGAAATGCCTCTGGGAATTTATAAATAGGGTATAAATAAGATAATCTGCCCTTGTTTGGGTCCAGTATGTGATGCACAGATGTTTACTGCCTCTGAAAAGAGATTGTAATCAGTTGTCATGGACTTTAATCATTCATTTACAGACCTTTGAAATGAGAAGGCACATCTGGATGAAAGGAATGGGATAATCTGAGGCCTCTCAAGGCCAGTGCCTGAATTTATGATGTTTTGATGAAAATGTATTTTGTTTTGCTCGAATGTGAGTAAAAAGCTAATTACACCCTTCATATAAGAAAGGCAGCTATAAAACTAGGAAAATGGAAAGAAAGAAAAACAAGAAATTAACAAATATACTGTATCCTGCCTTCCAAGAAAAAAGACATTGGTAGCCTTTGGGTTAGCTGAAGAGGTATTCTGTAATGAAACAAGTTTTGCAAGTGTATCTCTTTAAAGAGAAACCGCTTATATCATCTACAGTGGAGCTTAAACTTTTCCACATAAGTTCTAAAACTAGATAAAAAGAACACAATTAAACAAATGAGTCAAAAACATCGTTCATTGATGTATTGATAAGTTATTCAAAGCTACATGTGTGTGCAAAAATATGTAAACTTTTGCTTTAAATAATTTGGGCAGCAGTAATTGCAGCTAAACATCTATGACAACTGTTGATCAATCTTGCATACTGGCTTGGAGAAAATTGAACCCACTCCTCCTTGCAGAACAGGAGGTTGTTGGTGGGATTCATCCCATGAACAGCCCACTTTAGATCCTTCCACTATATTTCTCCAGGATTAAAAGTCAGGACTTTAACTTGGCCATTCCAAAACATTAACTTTCTTCTGCTTTAACCATTCTTTACCTGTATTGTCAGAGTTACGCAATAAATCAGAAGCTTCAAAAGATAACTGCATTTTGCTGATTCAAATAACTTCTTTATAAGTAGAATAAAACATTAACAATACCACACTTTGTTTCAGATCACATGTTGAGATGTTTTCATACTGGAGTATAATGGTGGACAGACTAAACCACACCCTTCTTCTTGCTAAGTTTCTGGACATGCTCAAATAACACTTCAGCCTGATTGGCCGACTCAATCACATGGCTCTCCCAGTCATGAATATTCCAACACTCCTCCCTTCATTACTGGGAGAGACATCAAACCTATTGGATTTAAACATTTCCTATAATGGATGCCACCCAATGGTTTGGTCATCATGTCTGCTAAATTATCCTCTGAAGAACAATGATGTAAACTTATTAATTTTTCTTTTACAGCTTCCCTGACATTACAATACTTAATGTCCACATGTTTACTTCTGTTCTTCACTCTGTCACCTGTTGCCATTTTTATACAAGCAGCATTATCTTCATAAACAGTTACAGCTTCATTTACATTTACATTTAAATCTTGTAACAACTGTACATACCAAACTACTTCAGAACATAACTCAGACAATGCAATAAACTCTGCTTCAGCAGTTGAAATAGCAACCGTTGTTTGTTTTCTGGACTTCCAACCAATTAAAGCCCCTCCAAACATTATTACAATTCCAGAATTAGACTTTCTGGTTTTTACATCATTTGCATAATCACTATCAACGTAACATTTCAATTTTAATTCTTCAGTGACCTGTATTTGAAGACCCAAATTCACAGTTCCCTTCAAATACCTGAGAATTCTTTTCACACCCATCCAATGCAACTTTGTAGGTGTAGCAGTAAAGCGACTTAAGATGCTCACTGCACAAGCTATGTCTGGTCTGGACCACTGTGACAGATATAACAGACTCCCTATTGCAGAGTGATATATCTCCTGATCACAGGCTTCACTTTTGTCCTCACCCAAACCATTGTAAAAATCTGTGCTCATAGGTGTAGGAGCAATATTACAATCTTTCATGTTATACTTCTCTAATAATTGTTCAATTTTTCTCCTTTGACTGAGAATATAACCACCTTTTTCAGTTTTTTGTATTTCTACACCGAGATAATTCTTTATTTCTCCCAAATTCTTTAATTCAAATTTCTTTTCTAACTTATTAGCAAATTCTTTAACTTGTGATGCATCCTTTGCAATGAAACAAAGATCATCCACAAATGCTAATAGTAGACAATTCCCACCTTGTAACTTTCCAGTGTATATGCAACCATCAGCTTTGCAACTCTTGAACCCAAGACCTTTCAATGCAGTATCTAAACAGATATTCCAATTTCTGGCTGACTGCTTCAGCCCATAAATGGCCTTGTTCAATTTATACACCATGTTAGGTTTTTTATTTTCATACCCTGGCGCTTGAACCATATAAATTTCTTCCTCTAATTCAGCATTGAGAAATGCAGTGGTTATATCAAAATGCCAAATTCTATGCCTGTAAGCTGATGCTAATGCCAGTGCTAGTCTTATGCTCTCACCTTTTACAGTTGGTGCAAACACCTCATCATAGTGCACATTCTTTAATTGAGAAAAACCTTGTGCCACCAATCTTGCCTTATACTGTACTTCATTATTGGGTAATACCTTTTTCTTATATACCCACTTACATCCTACAGCTTTCGTACCCTGTGGCAAAGTCATAGATGTGAACACTTCATGATCTCCCATGGATTTCATCTCTTTATCCATGGCTTCCTTCCACTTTTCTTGTTCAACTTTTGGTAATGCCAATACTTCCTTATAGTTTCTTGGCTCATACCACACATTACACACTTTAACTTTACAGAATACCTGTCTGGCGGAACCCCTCTGTTCCTACGCTCTGACCTACGTGGCATTGCCTGTTCTTGTGTTTCAAGCTTTTCTGGCTTCATATCTTGTTCAGACTCTCCTCCCTGAACATTGACACCTTCAGTAAATGATTCACCATCATTAAATGAGTTATTGTCACTAAGTGGATCACCGTCACTAAGCGGATCACTGTCGCTAAGTGAGACATTTTCAGAATTTGCATCAATTCTGTTCCAATTTTGTTCTGCAAAACTAGCAGACCTTGAAATCACTATCCTTTTACTTCCATCACTAAAGCGATACCCTTTTGAGCCTGGCTCATAGCCCACAAATCTGAGCTTTCTAGCCTTTTGTTGTCCCTTTCTTCTGATTGCCTTTGGAATATGTACCCATGCAGTACTTCCAAATATTTTTAAATGTGCTAGAGAAGGCTTTCTCCCATATAGCATTGCATATGGAGTATTATTGATGGATGAACTCCACAACCTATTTACTAAATAATTGGCAGTCAGTATGGCTTCACCCCAATATGACCTGCTCATACCAGAATCCTCCAGTAATGAGTCTTTCATTGTTTGCAAAACACCATTTCTCCTTTCAGCCACTCCGTTCTCCCCCGGTGTGTAAGGATTTGTGCGCCTGTGTCTTATTCCCAATTGTCTCAACCATTGTTGAAAATTTGTTGACATAAACTCAGAACCTCTGTCAGTTTGCAACTGACATACCTGTTGTTTGTACCTTCTCTCTACAAAGCTTAACCATTGCTTAAATTGCTGTAGCACCTCTGTTTTACTCTTAAGTAAGTAGCAAAACCCAAACCTGCTGTAGTCATCCACAATGACCAGCGCATACTTTGCTCCTCCCAAACTGGCTTGCATAGGCCCAATTAAATCAGCATGCACCAGTTCTAGAGCTTTTGTGGTTTGTCTTGTGCTAAACTTGCTCACTGGGAATGCTTTGGATTTCGATGCTTTGCATACTGCACAATCCAAATATGCCTTACATCCCTTCAAATCTAATCCTTCTGCAAATTCTTTCATTTGTTGAACAACCTTAAAATTAGCATGACCAAGTCGTCTGTGCAGAAGATGAACACATGAATTATGTTCTGCTACATTTTTAAATATCTGGGAACAATGTGGGACCTTTTGTCCCTGCAATACATAAAGATTATCCTCTTTTATGCCCTGTGCACAAACATTCCCATTTCTTTGGATGATACACTTCCCATTAACAAATGTGGTTTCATAACCTTGCTTGTCTAAACTAGACACACTTAACAAATTATGCTCCATTTCAGGTACACATAACACATCAGTAAACCTGGATTCCAAATATGGAATTTGCACATCGCCTCTTCCAATGATTTTAGCCTTTTGACCATTGGCTAAGGCCACTTCTTCATGGTTTCCTGGGAAAAATCTGGAAAATAAGTCAGAATTATTAACAATTGTTTGACTAGCCCCACTGTCAATCAACCATTTGTCTCTATTGTTATTATAACAAACTTTTGCAACTGCAATCTGTCCTTGCAAATAATGTCTCTTGTCTTGCATATTTCTTTTCTGTGTACAGCTTTTCTGCAGATGATTGGTCTTTCCACAAATGAAACACGCTTTCTTAACTTGCTTGCAGAATTGTTGCTGTGTAACTTGATCTCTCCTGCCTCTGCTTTCCTCTTGTCTGCAGACACCTCGGCTGTTGCTAGAGATAGGCAGCCTGTGGAAAATTTTGCTAGAGACTTGCTGTAAGTTTCCACTGTACTCCTTGTTGGGCCCCCGCCTGTGGAATTTTCCATCAGCATGGCTGAAAAGCCTTTTCTCATATTCATTCAATAAACACGATTTCAAAGCCTCCAAATTCAAATCTGCTTCTGGCTTACTTTCAAAAATAGCTGATACAGTCTCCCAGCTTTGATCCAAACTATTTAACACTAATAAAACTTTCTGGGACTCTGGAAACTTTACTCCACGTTGCTCCAATTCTAGAAAATTAGACTGCATTTTCATTAAATGATCTTCCATAGAATCTCCTGTCTGCATGCTGGCTCTAAAAAGCTTTCTCGAAAGTTGGACCACATTACACGCAGAAACATTGACATGTACTGCTTTCAATTTCTGCCATATTTCTTTTGCAGACTTTAATTCAGCTACATTTAAGAATTGATCATCCCCCAGACTTAAAAGAATATAAGCCATAGCTTTGTCATGAGCCTTTTGATCTGCTGCTCCAAGCACACCTTGTGGGGGGTCTGCTACGATGTCCCATAATTCTTTTGCTTTCAAAAAACATTCCATTTTTGCAGCCCAAATTAAATAATTTTTCTTCCCCAATTTAGGTATTGGACTGTCTTTAAATTCCATAGCAGCAGCCATCCTGCTTTACTTTTCTTCTCTGCCTGTTCCTTTAACAACACAGACAGCTTCTTATCAGCTTTAAATTACAATGCAGTTTTAACTTCACTTCTTGAGCGATTCCTGGGCCCATAACCTGTCAGAGTTACGCAATAAATCAGAAGCTTCAAAAGATAACTGCATTTTGCTGATTCAAATAACTTCTTTATAAGTAGAATAAAACATTAACAATACCACACTTTGTTTCAGATCACATGTTGAGATGTTTTCATACTGGAGTATAATGGTGGACAGACTAAACCACACCCTTCTTCTTGCTAAGTTTCTGGACATGCTCAAATAACACTTCAGCCTGATTGGCTGACTCAATCACATGGCTCTCCCAGTCATGAATATTCCAACATGTATGATTTGTGTGTTTGGGGTTTAGATTTATAGAATGGATAAGGTTCTTACTTTGGAGTGCAGTGCCTTTTCCCAAACAACCCTTTTCATTCAAGACCCAAAGTTCCATTTTACTTTTATCCATTCACAGAATATCCTTTTCATAACCTTCTGGTTTATCTCATGGTCTTTTGCGAACTGTAGATAGACAGCAAGAGAGAGTAGTGGCTTCCCCTTGCAACCCTGCCTATTGTTGTTCAATGTTCTCCTGATGGTGATCCCATAAGATAAAATAAGATAGCGTTTGTTTTTTGCTGTGAGCACACTGGCCCACATTAAAAATGAAATTACGTTGCCTGCTCTCAAGAGAAAGTGTATTATCTATCCAAACACATACATAACACAATATACGCATGCTATAAAAGGTAAAGGTTCCCCCACACATGCATGCTAGTCATTTCCGGCTCTAGGGGCGGTGCTCATCTTCATTTCTAAGCCGAAGAGCCAGCGCTGTCCGAAGATGTCTCCGTGGTCATGTGGCCGGCATGACTAAATGCCGAAGGCGCACGGAGTGCTGTTATCTTCCCACCAAAGTGGTCCCTACTTTTCTACTTGCATTTTCTGCTTGCATTTTTTCTACTTTGCATTTTTCTGCTAGGTTGGCAGAAGCTGGGACAAGTAATGGGAGCTGATTCCATTACGTGGCGCTAGGGATTCGAACTGCTGAACTGCCGACCTGATTAACAAGCTCAGCATCTTAGCCACTGAGCCACCACATCCCTACTACACCACACCCTACTACACCGCATCCACATGTGCTATAATACTTACATAAATATATACCTGCACCATATATAAGTGAAGAGGATGTGTAGTGTCCCAGACAATCCTGCGGACTCTCCTCAAGTATCGCTTATATGCTATGTCCTGGATAGAAGGAAGTGAACTACCAATGATCTTTACTGCCATCCTCACCACACTCTGCACCGCCTTCCTGTCTGAAGCAGTAATGCTTCCAAACACTGACATTTGCCAATGCAAGAGAGATCTTTAGTTCCTTATACATTACATTGTAGGAGTATTGTATAAATACTCCTCAGAGTATTACATGTTTGCTATGGGGAGGGTCCTCCTGGGGAGGGTACTAGTGATGTTGAATTGCCTCCATTTATACATATTCTGCTTGACAGTGGAATGATGGAGTCTGGACTTCTTGGAAAGAATTTGGTGATGTTTTTCAGCCTGGTGAGCACCAAGGACTGGTTTTTTAAAGAATCCTCGGAAATCTCCTTTATTCAAACCATGACTCTCTTCCACATACCTCTGTTGTGAAGATCAGACTTTGATAGTGACTAGGCAGGATTCTGTTATTTAAATAAAGCAGAACCTCTCACACTCCTCCCCAATTAACATCCCATTAAAACAAAGTTATTTATGCAGAAAATTTGAAAATTCCAAAGAATTCACAAACTTTTTAAGCAGCACTTGATTCATATAATTATATTGATAAAGATTTTGCTCTATAGCCAAGTAAAAAAAAGGCAAAAATATCCAGAGTTTGAACCCAAATATGTGCATGGTATGATTATTACTTTACAATGGTAGCTGCAAGATCTTAACATGTATTATTCTAAATACTAAGTACGACTGGAACACATTATCTTACATCTGTCTCTGGTTTCAGTTCAGACACTATTACTGGTCATTTACCTGTATCTGGGATTGAGAAATGGAGTCTCCTTGCTTCTGTGGTTATTCTTGGCCAGCTGGATCACTTTGTCCCTGTGGCACAGTATGCTAGTATATTTTTGGGGAGGGGCAATTGAAAGGTGTGCAGATTTTCCTCCTGTTTCCCTCTCAACAGTAGACAGAGATGTGAGGGGCTGAAGTAAATTCAATGCACATTGCTAGCAAGAGAGAGAAAATGAGTCAGAGTAGAAGCTGCTCTTACTCAGTCCAGATGATTGCCACTTGTTTGCATACCTAGTTTTCTCAGGAGAAGAAAAAAAGCTAATGTTACTAACTTTTTTCTTGCTCGAGTTCACTACTTGAAAAATATAGATAGATTATAAACCTCTGGATGAGTGCAGAACAGGTTGATTCTTCAGATTATTTACAGAGGCTACATTGCTGGAGTCTAATGGAAATGGCAGCCAAAAGTCTGGGTAATGGGGTCCTGATTCATTTCTTTTTTCCTCTGTATGGCAATATGAGTGAAATTTTAAATTAGATTAAATTTAAATACTTAATTTATATACTGCTAATAAGAGAGAAAAAGCAAAAATTATTGAATGATTTACTCAAAGTATATAAATGGCTAGCGGGATATAGATTTTGTGTGTAAAATCAATGCTAATGGCAATAGTTATTTAAGTATAGACCAGGTTGCTTATATGTAGCTTGACCACTTCTTCCGTGCCCCCTCCCCCAA
This sequence comes from Diadophis punctatus similis, assembly GCA_023053685.1. NCBI lineage: Eukaryota > Metazoa > Chordata > Lepidosauria > Squamata > Dipsadidae > Diadophis > Diadophis punctatus. Next base: position 90,409,155 of record JALIGW010000003.1, on the reverse strand, counting down.
ATACATAAAATGTCCAAGGTGAATCTTTTGGGGAGGAAGAAGGTTCATCAGTCTGACCCATTTTCACTCCTTGTGATTGTACTTCTTGGATGAAATTAGTCCACCAGTTGATGAATACAATTAACAGAAAGCTGGGTTCCTTTTTTCACATTTAAAAAAACTTTTTACAAGGTTAAAATGAAGGAGGGAAAACGAGCAGCTGTGTCAATAGAAGAAGAGCTCTAGACAGGGTGGAGAAGCTGAAAAGCCCTTTTAAAGTAGAGACAATTGTAATTTGAAGTGTTTGTTTATCGTTTTTGCCTAGTTAGGCTATTTTCATGTATTTCTTGATGAAATGTTAGTATCTTTGCTTTCTACAAGCTGGCGCTTGTTTTATGATGAATTATTGAGGAATGTTTTATAAAAACAAACTGAAGTTTTATTAGAAAACTGTTTATCTAGTATGTGGTATTTCACTATTGCAGAATCTGCCTTGTGTAATGAATGTATGTCCAGGATTTAATAAATTTAATTCTCTCTACCTTTAGGGACATTTTAAGATCATCACAAATACCATATTTTCTTAGAGCAGGCAAGAATAAACATCTTTTTCAGATACTGGCATCGATTCTTTAAGAAAAATCATGGAGTTTAATGAGTTTGTTTAAAAATTTGCATGAACTTTGATGGGGAAGGTATTGTTGATACATTTAATGAAGCTTATATAAAGATGCACCTCTTGTTCCTTCCCTATATAGTGAGACCATAAGGTGAGGCAGGGGCAGGGTTGGATAGGCAAGTTTGTCCACATATTAGCATTTCATGAATATCAATTGATAGGGAAAAGAGAATAGCAACCCAATATTGGACAATGGGATGTGTGCACCCATATACTCTCACTTCTAAAACCAGTGTTAGGGTTTGGAAATTACAATGGTCTTTCATAAAATATTACTGTAATAAAGCATGCTTGCATGTTTAGCCCTGAATAATTTATATATTTAGTGACTTTGCTTTGTTTGAGCACCTATTGACCAAATATCAAATAATGTCTTATGTAAACAAGCCCTGATTTCAATAAACATTAGTTTAGTGCAGGGTCGGCAACCTTAAACACTCAAAGAGCCATTTGGACCCGTTCCCACAGAAAAGAAAACACCGGGAGCCACAAAACCCTTTTGACATCTAAAATGAAGATAACACTGCATATATCGTTTTTTAAACCTTTATGCTATGTATAAAAAAACCTATAGTGTGTTGCATTTATGAAGTCAATGACCTGTTACAGAGAGAACACATTTTTATTTCTGCATGCAACAAAAACATTTTGAACTCAGAAAAAAAGATAAAAAAGCTCAATAAATCACGTGCCAGCGAGTGTCGCACATTGGTGGTTGTGACGCATATTTTGAGCGACAGGGAGCCGCAGCAGAGGGATGAAAGAGCCACATGCGGCTCCAGAGCCGCAGGTTGCAGATCCCTGGTTTAGTGAATTCAACTGCACTAGGAATGCAGGTAACAAATTATTTGTTTGCCCAGAATATGTTTACCTGCTAGCAAATAAATAATACACAGTTGTCCTCAGGAGTATACTGTTATTATTTATTTAACATTTATTTAACATTTCTGCCAAACTTCGACTTCTATCAAGCCCCAATGAACATCATATAGGATTATGTTGGCAGAGTCATGATCCAGATTGCAGTCCAATACATTTGGAGGAAACCAAATTGGGGAAAGATAAATTAGGGAGTATTTCTGTAATTGTACCATCATTTTACTGAGCCCTTGGAGTTAAAAGGTAACATGAATACTGTAAATGTCATAGCATTGGGACATGTTCCTATGTGAAGTTCTTCACTGAACCTCTCCCTGACCTTTCACATGACTTGAAGAAATGTGGTAGGACGGAAATGGTTGAAAAAGATGTGCTGTTCCATTCAAGCCAAATGATTCCTTGAAACACTACACTAGACTTGAAGAAATTGCTTTAGTAGCATATTCCAAGTAAGAGCTCCAGAAGCAGATTTCAGCTAGCAAGACCAGTTCAGTTTCTGCAAATTTGTAATAGCAACTGGAAAGTAGGTATTAATTCAGTGAAGTCCAGAGTTGAAAAACTTCCAAGCAAGATCTGTTGATCCGTCAATTAGTTCTTTACCATAGCAAGTTTTAAAAGCTGGTTTTTGTCAGTAGTGTCGACAATGTTTTTAAAAATGTGTAGCATAAAGTGGTGGATTTTAAACTCTTTTGAAACCTGCCTTTGAAACCTATTGGGGATTGTTGTTTATGCACAATTTGTTAATTATGCATAAACCGCCCAGAGTCCTTTGGGAGTTGGGCGGCATAGAAATATAAATAAATAAATAAATAAATAAATAAATAAATAAATAAATAAATAAATAAATAAATAAATAAAGTATAGTTATTTTGCTACAGTGGTATCCGTGGTGTTGACTAAAGATTATTAACACTAATGTTTAAATAACTTAGATAACTGAAGATTAAAAAGAGAAGTATTATATCAGTATTAACTATGATTTAAAATGTCAGTATGAATAAGACTATTTAGTTTTTTGGTTGAAATTTGAATATAACATTAAAAAACCTCTGCAGATTACATCAAAATATTTGTTGTACAATAAGGGTTTTAATCTTAAACTCATTGCTTAAATATTACAGTCTCTTCTGTATTGTTATTTATTATTTGTACATATTGAAAAAAAGGAGATTAAGAAAATGTGATTATATTAGTACAGAAGATACTAATGATTTCAGCATTTCTGGAAGCCATGGGTCGTATTTTCAGTTCAAGTAAGATAAAGGGGAGGGAAAGAAAAGAAACAATCTCTGTTACTTTACAATTATGCTTTGCAAATATAGACTATGTGCAAGAGATACAAGACAGATATCTAGAGTTCCTCACGAAAAGTAACAGTGAAAACAATTCTGAACTAAGGAAGTTTGAAAGCCCCGTTATCAGGGTGGATTTGATTTAAATCAAGTCGATTTAAATCACAATTTAAATCACTAGTAAAAAAGCTTGATTTAAATCAACTTGATTTAAATCATAATTTTTAAAGAGCAACTGTCCTCCTCTGACCCGCTGTTGAGATTCATCAACAGACCCATTCACTTTAATGGGACGGCTGGTGATGCGGCAGTGACACAACAAGGTGAGGGATGTGGCAGGCAGCAAGTGAGTGGATGCCCGCCAACAGGCGCTGCCATGATGGATCTGAAATGACAGGTGCTCTTTAATATTATATTTATAAGCTGCTTAGAAGGTTTCACTTTCATTTTTACTACTTGCCCTTCCTCCTCACATTTAGAGCCTGGTGGTTCAGATACATTTCAAACAATCATACAGTTTGTAGTGTACCTAGATTTGCAAAACAATGGGATAAAGGAATATTCCTGAACTTTGTTTAATGATTTATCTCATGGTTACTATGAAATTGTGTGAATGCATCAATGCAGTGCATGTTATCTCAGCTTGCAGAGCATTGAATGAGTTTACCAAAAATGTAAATATTGCAGAATATATAGCCTCATGCTACATAACTAAGCTCCATTTCATGCTGAATAAACTAAATTATTGATGTATCTTAAATAGAAAACTATCTTTAGATAGATTTTTACTCCAAAAGCATTTTATTGAAATAAATTTGATAAAAATAAAAAAAAACCGATTTAAATTTTAAAAATCCGATTTAAATAAAAAAAATCCAATTTAAATTTAAAAATCCGATTTTTATTTTTATTTTTAAAAAAACCATCGATTTTTATCCATCCTGCCCATTATAAAATATACTGTCTATGTCTTCTCAAAGGTAGTTGGGATGAGTTTTATTGTCATCTTTAATTTATTTCCTGTATGATAATTTAAAAAATAAAATTGGGGTTTATGCACACACCATCACAATTTATAAACTATATATGTAGTTTTGTGTCATCTTTGGTATTAGTTAGTGTGATTCCTCTCTGAGCACCAGAAACACCACCTGTTAAGGTAAAAGCTATTTAAATGGCAACCCTTATCCCCCAAGTAATCAAACTTATAAGTGACTGCATCAGCAAGATAAAATAATCTGGGGGCATATAGGTTTTACTCAGTATTTCTTTTACTTTTTTCCCTATTGAGAATTTTATGGGGCACATTGAATTGGAGGAAGTTAGAATGAGGCACTGAGCAAGAATAGAACAGAGGTAGCACAGCACTAGCTGCCTGATCACTGGTGCTGTTTGGTGACATTTTAATTCAGAATAAGACAAATAACTGAAAATGTTGACTTATTCATAGAATTCACAACCAGATAGCAGTACCCACACAGCCTAAGGGGCAGGATCTTGATGATCTTGACTGATCACATTAAATTAATCAGGATCAGCCTAATTAAGATTTGGGAGGATTGGTTGTTTTAAATCAAGTCAGTCATTTTACTAATGGACGTTTATGTCTGCCAATTTATATCTGTTAAAGGGGGGTGGTTTAAATAGACATTTTGAAATAAAACTACTTTGGAGATATTTGAGTATGAAGCAGTGTTTCAATAAAATCTTACTCCTGGATCCATGTATTTTATTCGAAGTGTGAAAACTACAAATAGTCCTGAGAAGGTGTGCTGTGTAAATTACAGATTGCTACCTTCTTAAAGTTCCATTGGATTATCTGGATTTGATCTAACAAATGAACTTCACAATCTCTTCTAGAGTTCCCTTTTTACTACTAGCTTGGATATATGGTGACATTGTCTGCTCTTTGCTACCTTTACTGTAGGTGTTTCATCATTGGTAGCACCTTGCTTTTCTACAGGTAGTCCTCATTTAGCAACTGCCTTATACAACAGCTGTTCACAGTTATGATGGTGATGAAAAAGTAACTGCATGACTGACCAACCCTAACATTTATGACCTTTGCAGGTCTGAAAAACAAAGAAAATCCGAAGAAAGATAAGCACAGTTGTGGTTTTACTTAGCAACTGTTTAGCTTAATATAGAGTTGCCCTTTGCAGTTGTTGCTAAAAGAGAAATACTTCTACATGGATTAAAAGCAAATTTTTACAACGATAAGAGTATAATGATGCAGCAAATCAGAACACATAAGGAAAGATCATAGCATAGCTCCCCTCCTTCTTTTAAAAGACAATTTTAAAAATATTGTTTGTTTTATTCCTTTAATTCCTAACTCTACTCTTTTTCATTCCTTAAATGAATAATTGGTAGTTAGGACAGTTTGTAATCTTTGCAAGCGAAATGCCCTAGGATTGTCGGGCATCTGTGGCAAAATGCCATCATTTTTATGAGAGAGTGGGAGAGATTATGACCCCATTTTTATCTAATTTACTCAAGGATACAGGCAGATAATCATGTCTCTCAAGCAGGAGCAGCAATATTCACTAAGCAAGATTTATGCATAGCTTCTCACAGAGACTACTCAGACTTCTCATACCTACTCAAGTGTGGTGTCCTGTATCACCCTTCGTTGCCTTTCTTGGCTCTGCTCTCCTAGACTGACATTTGAGGCCAAAGCTAGAGTACAAGTATCAATGTCACCTTGCATGAGGCTCAAAAGCTGTGCACAACAGTGTGCCAATGGGGACTACGGGAACCTACTTTTATCTTTATAGCAGCCAGTTGCCCCTTTCTACTTCCATTCCCAACCTCTACCTCTGAGAAAGTGTATGAACTGCATCCTGCACCCAAAGACTCCCATTGTTGCTGACACTGCCTCTTTAAAACGTTTTCTTTTCTGTCAGTTTCTCTTGAGTTCTTCTGAAGATTAGTAGGAATTGTCTCAACTACATCCTCATAACACAATTGGAGCCTTAGTAGCTTTGAATTGTTCCTCAAATACACGGGTGTCAAACTTGCCGTATCACGTTGCCATCACGTAATGTTTCACGGTTTTTCCCATTCATGAGCGTGGCCTTGCGTGATGCATCCGGCCACTAGTTTGGTACCACTGCTTTAATATGTCTTCTTCTCAGAGAATATCTTTGACTTCAAACACTTGCCCTTCATCGGTCATGGAGAGGTAGATTTAGATCTAGATTCCTGTATTGCCTGGAAGACAATACAGGAATCTAGAAGTAGAGGCAGTTGACTTAGCTACCCAGAAGCCATCCACTAGGATGTCTTACACATCCAAATGGAAATCATGCTGTCTGGAGAATTCTGCAAGTTTAGGTCCACATGTCTTAAAGTTGGTAAGGTTAAGAAACACTGCACTAGGGTGTCTTATGGAGCTAAGTGGAAATCCCTTGAATACTTTGCTCAGAAGGAAGATGTAAATCCTTTCAGAATAGTATCCATTGTATCTTTCTGTTGTATGTGAAACATGGCTTGGAGCTCCCTTTGCAGTCTTCTCTGCCTTCTCATGAGCAATACTTACTTTTTTCCTAAAACATGGGTTTTGCCTTTAGCACAGCTTCTCATGTCTCCAAGATGTTTTTCCTGGATAGTTACAGATACTTCTGCAAACTTAGCCAGCTCATATTTACTTCTTAATCAAGATACTTTATGAACAAGTTAAAAAGCAGCAATCACAACCCAGATCCTTGAGAGAGAGTGCTTTTTACTGTCTTCCTTTGAGAAAAATGCCTGTTTGCTTTATGTTTTTAATCCATTAGCAATCCTTAAAAGGATAACCATTCTTATTCTGTGACTGCTGATTTACTTTGATGAGGAACTTTGTCAACGGGAATTTTGAAACTCCCACTGTACGGTATGACATTCATTCACTCCCTCAAAAACTTTAGAAGTTTAGTAAAGCAGGACTTTGCAGAATTTTCTGTGCTTAGTTAATTCTTTGATTATAGTTTCTACCACTTTTTCCTGGATACATGTTAAGTGTGCTGACGTACAATTTCCTGGATTGCCTTTTTTATTTTCTAAAAGTGTTGCACTAGTTATTAGTTATGCTGGATCCCCATGCTGGCTGGGGAATTCTGGGAGATGAAGTCCACACATTTTTAAGTTGCCAAGGTTGAGAAATACCAGGCTATAGTGTGGGCTAAAAGTAGAAGGTTGTATCCATGTAACTTCCTGGCATATCTCCAACAAAGCACTTTGATAAAAGTAGGCTGCTAGTGCTCCCATCATAGATGGTAGAATGAGCACATATCCCAAGATCTGCTTTGTATTTTTTAGCAGAGCTTAGAGCTTAGTGATTGCTGTTATCTATTTACCTAACTAGTGGAGCAGGGGGAGGGGAAATCAAATTAATTAAATTAATCAAAAATGAATATTAACCCTTCCCAAAAGATACTATAGGGTCCAACTAGAAAGGAAGTCCTCCTTAGACATTCTAAGATTGGAATTGTATTTCTGTTAGTGTTAAGAGTTTGCCAAAAAGAAAAAGGCAATATAATAGCTACATGGTTAAAGCATTTAAAATCGTGCTTTGCATGGTGAGATATGGACAAGACGGAGTCCCCCCCCCCAAATTTCTCAAAGCACCATACTAGGATTATAAAAATAGTTGCTCAGAAGAAGATCTGGAACAAACAAAAGAAAGTACTCTTTCACATAGCAAAACATTTACTATAGAATTCATTATAAGACATGCTGGTGGCTATTACCATATTGTTCGGAGTATGAGGCGCACCGGAATATAAGATGCACCTTAGTTTTGGGGGAGGAAAATAGGGAAATAACTATCTACCAGGTATTCATCTGGCTAGCGTCCTTAGTCTGTTCAGCTTCAGCACATTATTTTATCCCTTGGTTAGGGCTGAAAAAACCTCAGAGGGAGTAGGAATGAAAACAAGCCTGCAAAGACTTAGGGCTGGTAAAAAAATACTTCGAGGGAGTAGGAATAAAAAAATGCTGCAAGCCAGTAAGATAGTTAGCACCTCGTTAGGGCTGGAAAAACCTTTTTCAGAGGGAGTAGGAATGAAAACAATCCTGCAAAGATGGAGTAGGAAGCCGGGAAGATCTTTAGCACCTCCTTAGGGCTGGGAAAAAAAGCTTCGGAAAAGCTACATTAAGAGTATAAGACGCACCCAAATTTTCAGCCTCTTTTAGGGAGCAAAAAGGTGCGTCTTATACTCTGAAAAATACGGTAACTTGAATGTTTTTAAGGGAGGACTAAATGTACTCACTGGGGTTAGGTCTGTGAAGGGCTCTTACAATACAATAACTTGGGAGGAGGACATGTCTCCATCTGCCTGCCTGCAAGAGGCCATTGTAAGGAACAAAATCCTTGTTCGACATAGACCTTGTCCTAATATTCTTATATTCTTCTTAACCAATGAAATTAATTGTGACGATCTCCTCCCAGCCATTATCCAGGAGTTAAAGCATGCTCTGTTTTGGTGTAGGATTCAGAGAAAAGAAGAAATTTAATGAAAAATAGAATTATGGTATATTTTCTATGAATTCTAATTTCTGTTACTTCTTTTTTCATTCAGCAAATTAATAAAAATTGTAATAAATAGGAAAATCAATAAAATACTAATTAATGTATTCTACCATGTAAGTCAGTATTGTAGCATATCTTGTTTTATTTAATGATGGTAACTCCTTGCCTTAAAATCCATAATTACTTAAATATTTATTTGCATTATTAATAGCAGGTTTAAAACTTCCTTCTACTTTCTATGCATATGTTTTATCTTTGACAATGCATGCATTTGTGTGTTTTTTCCTTTCTCTGTCATTATTTTAAAAGCAGTAAAAATGAATTTAAAAAGACATCACTCTATTTATATGCTAAAATGGGTAAATTGGATATCAGATGACAGCTGAGAGGTAAGCAATGATTTGGAAAGGAGAGTTGATTACTACAACAGTGACCTAGTTAGCAAATACAAATACTTCTGTTTCTGCACTATTAAAAAAATGTGCCACTACTCTCCAGAATGCCTGCCTTGCATAGTGTGTACTACTTGCATATTACTACACAATACCCACCCTCAAGGATTTCTTTCTCTCAGGTCTTCCAAGCAATATTGTGCTTCCCCTGCCACCAGATGTTCTGCAGTACTTATTAATTAGAGGATGCAATTTCCATATGGATGTTTTCCAGAAAAATCTTGCACACGTGCATAGAGACCTTGCAATATATTTGATAATGGCCTGCTGGATATACACTGAGTGCCACTTTGTGTAAACCAGCATCAAGTCACACATTATATTAATTGTGTAATGCTGAACTAATTCTGCTGTTTATCTACCCTTAATAAAAAATAAATAAACACTGTTATATGGATTTGAGTGCTTAAATCTTTCTTTCTTGGGAACTTGGTTTTGAATGGATGCAACCGAAATATTTTGTTTAACTCTCTCCAAACTGACCTGAACTGGCAGATTGAAGAGATGATGGATTAAACCACTCAAAAGAATGTATGGTGTTTCTGATCTGAATGTGGAACTCTCCATATTATAACCCTGCGCATTGAAGAATTTTGTGGCAAATCACTAGATGAAACCTCAAGAAAAGATGTAGTGCTCTTAATGAGTGGATGGGATGCAAAAATTGTAGATCCAGAGGTATAGTACATAGAATTAGAAAGATTCAGATTCGGTAAATGTAATAATGTGACAGATAGGCTAATAGACTTTTGCAGAGAGATTTATTGTGTACAGCCACATTTGTTCAAGCAATATAAATAGACTCTAGATATAGACATCACCATATGGACAATACTGAAATTAAATAGACTAAATAATGAGAAACAGAAGCTGGAGAAATGTAATTTAGTCAGACAGGACAGACTAGGTACAGATTGTGGAGCAAACTATAAATTATTGGTGTCAGATATACAGATTAAATTTAGAGCATTAAGTGAGTAGGTGTGCCAGCAAGCTTTCACTTGAAGGTCAGTCAGAATATAAGATCAATGTAAGGAACAGATTCAGTATAATAACTCATTCAATAGCAAACTAGGAACTATGAGAAGAGCTAAGAGAGATCATGAAAGTTGAAGTGGAAAAAGTATTCTCAGAGTATCAAAGAAGAAAGGATCCAAGTGCTTTCAGAATAAGCTATCAGAAGAGCCAGGAAAAGAGAGAGAATAAAAACCTACGGCAACAAAGTCATACAACAACTGAACAGACTTTCAGTAGAAGAGTGAAAGGACAAGAAAAGATGTAGCAGTCAAAAATGTCAAGAGATAAAGGAAATGAACAAGAAAATGAACATCTACCGTACTAAAAATATTTATGCATTCAAAATCAAAAATATTGCAAGACAATTTAGGCCTAAGAGGAATACCAGAAAATAATATGGTAGAGATTTGATGTGGTTAAAGGGAGATTAAAAGACCATGCTGACTTCTACAAATGGTATTATAGAGTGAAGCATTTACAGAGCAAAAATACATTTCAGAATTAGTCCTTGCAGAAAAGGAGGAATAGAGGCAGTAGACCAGCAGTCAGGACAGTGCCAGGCACAGAGCTCCCTGAGCTATTTAAAACTGGAGAATAGGGACTTAAAATACTAACATTTTATTAGTGGGTGGAGGTGGTTATTGTTTTTTATTTTCATTTTTTTCTATACTGCGTTTTCATTGCTTGTAAGCCGCCTAGAGCAGTGTTTCCCAAAGTGTGGTACGTGTACCCCCAGGGGTACGGGAAGAGTTTGGTGGGGGTACCCGTGGGAATATCCACTGCACCGTGCTTAGCTGCGCCCACAGAACAAGGAAAGAAATAGGCGCGTATCGCAGTTTTTACATGGGAACTGGGGCAATCGTACACCGTATCGCAACTCATTATGGCGGGAACTTATGCGCATCCTTCGCGCAGCTCGAGTTCAGCCATTTTTAAACTGCGGGAACATTAACAGTTGACGTTGAGCCGCGGAGCTGTTTAAACGCCGGAGAATTGCAGTGTTATCTAACGGTTAGTCTAGTGAGGCATGACACTGTGTGAATATACTGCACTTCATTACAGAGACAACTTACTTCTTTAATAGTTAGTTCCGGGCACCTATTATCGTGCTTTAGTAAGTTCCACTGATTTTGATTATTTTTATAAAATACAATTTTTATCCCTAACAGAGATTATGGATCACTGGTTGAAATCTGGAACTACTAAACCGAAAGAAAGTAATGATTGTAGTAGCAATTTTATTAAAGCATATGTTTTTTATGAGGGGTACTCAGCATTACAAAAATTATAGAAGGGGTACACATATGTCAAAAGTTTGGGAAACACTGGCCTAGAGTCACTGTGAGTGAGTAGGTGGCTATATAAATTTTCTAAATAAATAAATAAATAAATAAATAGCAGCATGTCAACAAGAGGGAGTGAGATAGATTGGTGTATATACCTATACTGAAGAAGAAGGAATCAAAAGAAGTTATAAATTACACAATGTTTCTTCATATAAGCAGAATTTTGCTTAAGATCATGCTTGCAGAGACAAATGCTGCTATAAAAGAAGATTTTTTGACAAGGCAGAGACACATGAGGTCAAATAACCAGCAGAGGATGAATATGGGGAAAGCAAAAACATTTCGAGAGGTTGATCTTCGCTTCCTTGACTACAGTTAGACCTTTAGCTGTGAATATTGGGTCAGAAGGTTGAACACTCCAAGATTAATGGGAGTATTGGAATACATGATTATAGATCTGAAGATTTTTTTGCAATAAACTACAAATGACAATATGCATGAATTTGCAGTGATTCAGTAGTGAATCCATATCTCTTTACTTCCATGAATATAGGAGTGGCAGATTGAAAGAAGTACTGGTGCCCCTTCTTTGCTAAATGAAGGCAAAAAATGATGCAAAAATCTAATTGAAATCACAGTTAAATGGCAACCAAAATGTCATGGGAACTGGGCTATTTGAGGGAACACCTCTCCCTAGTTAAATTGGCCTGCTCTGTTAAATAGAGAAGACATGCTGAAAGGTGCCATCAATTAGGGACCTACATCTGTTGAGTCCCAAGAGACGTATTTTTGCTGCTGAAGTGTCTGCCTTATGGAATATTCTCCCTAAAATTAGATTAGCTCCATCCAACTTTCACTTTCACCAAATGTTGCAGGGAATGGTCTGCACAACTCTGTCCTTGGAGGTATACACAGATCCTGGCATTAGAATATCTTTTCCAAGATCTTTATCAGTTATGCCAAGTGCTAGTCGACAGCATATTTCCTGTGTCTATAATCGATCCTAAATGGCAAAAGCTATCCACCATTTCGGTATTTTCATTGTCAGTTCTAAGGCTGATTGCTGTGCCTGTTGTTAGTTTGGTCTTCTTTATATTTGAACTTAGTCCCATGTTACTGTTATGCAAATAAGCATAATAAGCAATAAATATAATTAGTGCCTCATGGTTTCATCTATATGTTATATATTATAACTTAGTGTAATATTTAGTCACAGCAATCTATGGGATTGGTGTCACCCATTTTATCCAAGCATAACTGTAAGGAGGAGATTAGAAGTTACAGTTTTTCATCAAATCCAGACAGCTTGGTTAATTTTAAATGTTTCTGTAATGAACCAGTGTTAGACCTTGCTTTATGAGGCTTGATGTTTTTATAAGATTACCATGTTTCAAGGGTGTTTAAGTAAAATTGAAAACTTGATTTTTGTGTGTGGCTGTTCTAGAGAAGAGAAGCTTGCTTTTTAATGATATATAACATTGCTTATTGTATTCCAACATAACCAATATTGATTATAATGGCAAGGAATTTTATATAAATAGACCCAGCTTTTCTCTTCAGACTTTTATAGAAACAAATACAGGAATAGCAGACCAAGTTAAACGCTGAATAATTTTTTATATAAGTTCAAGAGTTACAAAAAACCCTCAAGTGAAGAACAGGAGACCTGAAAAATCTAGTTTATGGATTAATAATAGTATCCACAGGTCTTGTGATATTTTACATTGTGCATAGATATTCTCTGGAAGGAGCATATCTCATAAATTTACATCTAAGGGATTCTTTAGAAAGCCCATACAACTTAAAATAATATCCATATACTGGTTATGATTATCTGACGTTCAGTCCATTATGTTGATGGATTCAGAAAGATGGTGATAGAGTAGAAATTTGATGCTAAGGTCTGATTTATTGGGGCATATGGGGAAGTGATCTTATTCAATTATTCATGAACCTTCTGAACAACTATTTACTCAACAATCTTTATCAATAATTGACCCGTTTCCTAAAGTTGACATACATGATAGCTGTATGTTAGAAATGGAACTACTTTGTCACTAAATCATTTATATGAAAATTCTACAAATTTATCTCCTTGAAACACACATGTGGCTTGTACATGATGAAGGGATTGTTTAAGTCAGGGGTGGCCAAACTATGGTTCTTTGAGAATCTCTGGACTTCAACTCCCAGAATTCCTGAGCCAGCCATGCATGCATGGCTAGCTCAGGAATTCTGGGAGTTGAAGTCCACAGGTCCTCAAAGAACCATAGTTTGGCCACCCCTGGTTTAAGTGAAATGATTCCTTTATTTTGTGTTGTGACAAAGTTTGCTGATGAAAAGAAAGCTTTAGCCATTAAAGCAAAAGGTTTTTTTTTTACAATTTTATAGAGATTAAATAATATAAATTACTTTTTCTATAGATAAGAATTTATGTAATAAGGAAAAAGACCACTAAGGTCCTAAAATATTTTTAAATATTTTAGTGGTGGAACACATTAGTAATAGCCATTTAGCTCATACACCTCATACACCTATTGATTTTTTTTCTTATTCCTCTTTTTTATATCACAGATTTTTAAAAGTGTCTTGACTACAAAGCTGGAAGGTGGATTATTTTTCCAAAAAACGCAAAGACCATGTGTGCTTACCTGTAGAAATGGTTTGCGGCTTAGTCAAGCTGGAGTTGACTAAATGAAACTATGGGCTGTGCATCAGCCAAGCATGTTTCTGCTGTACAAAATGAAGAGGAAGCTCAGAAGGGGAAAAACTACCAGAATGGAGATGTATTTGGTGGTGAGTTTTATTTATTGTGGATCTATATTTTTCTTCACCCTTCTTACTTTTCTGTCTAAAATCTATTTGTTCATTGTTTTTTCAACATTCAATTTCAAAGGATTTATTTTTGGAATGCAAGTGGTAGTACTGATGAAAGAGGTAATCTCCCTGAAAATCTGTGCTGCTTTCTAGGTCCAGCTTCTCATTACAATGTTTGTAAAAATGTGTTCAAGCTATATGAACGGTATCTGCTGATACCTATTATAGCAACCTTTTTTTCTCTTTTGAGATATTTCTAGTTATTTGGGTTGGGTCTTTTACTGCATCTTTTGTTCCCATAAGGAGGTACTTCTCAATTATTTTCTGTTATCCCCCCCCTAGGAAGAAGTAAACATTTTGCGCCCCCCAACTCTCCAATCTGGGCCCCAATGGAATTTTAGTGTTAATATTTATCATTTTACTTATTATAAGCTGCAAGCAAACTATTGGCTGGGGAAGGCTGCTCTACCCACTTACCTGGGAGTAAGACACACTGAACTCAGTGGAGCCTGTTTTCGGTTAGGCAGGCATAGGCTACCGTGGTTAGGGCCCTCTTTTGACACGGGGCCAGGCCAGCTTAATCAAGCCGATGTTTTGGGATCGCCGGCCTGGCCCATAAGCGCTGCCTCTGTCAGGCACTCACAGCAAATGGTGTGGAAGGAGGCTTTAGGCTGCCGTTCAAAGCTTTTGCCCAGCTGCAGAGGATGCTCCTCCTTGTCCAGCAGCAGCTTCGCCATGCCATTAATGGCTACCGCAGTGCCCGCCGAGAACAACAAGAACCCACGCAGCTGCCCCGCCCCGCATGGCCGCCTTCTCTTCCAGGCTCGGAGCAGTGTGCAACTGGAAAAACACTCCCCATCCAGGGGAATCAATCGAGAGGGACCACGCATGTTCCCCGGGGTCACACGTGCCCCCTGGCATCGCTCCCCCCCAGGGGGCGCACACCACTATTTGAGAAACACTGCCATAAGGTCCTTTATCTTCTTGAAAAGTAGAATAATAATACAAAAATAAGAATATTCTTCTAAGTTTTCATATAATTTTCTAGACAGTACTTTTTCTTCCTTTTAAAATGTATGTTATTTTTGCCCAAAATTGTATGTGTGTTTGTGTGTGTGTTGTTATTTGTGTACAGTGTAGAACATATACTCCTGATGAGTTGTTCCTTATGATCTTGTTGAATTGCAAATATATAGGGTAAATAATAATATATATTTTCAATGAAATTGTTGAAGTTGATAATTTTTCTCAGAGTTAAATGAAAAAGGGATAACTATTCCAAATAGGGATTAATGATTTATTCTATATTAATAAACACATATTTTCAAAGTTTCAGTATATATTCTTGTTTAGAGATATTCAATATAATATGTGGAGACTTCGTAAACAGGATTCCTGTCACCTATTGAAGGGAAGATGGTGATTGATACATTACTATATGGATTTAAATATTACTGTAACTGCTACTAAAAGTGATATTACTAAGAATAACTTCAACAAGTATATCGCATAAGGCATATTAAACATTGCCTTTCACTAAAATTGGTCACCAATAGCAGTATAAAAAGCCTGGGAAATATGAAGCAGTGGGGAGAAAATCCTGATCCAGAAACATACATATGCAATACTTTTTTTAGAACCATTTACTTAGAAATAAATAAACGGACACTTCTGCTGATGTCCATCACATTCCTTTAATATCTTGCTCTCTGTGATATTGGCTTTAAGGTTATTAAGAGCTCTCTCTGCAATTCAGCTTCAAGTGTATGACATAGCTCTCCAGATGTTGCAGAACGTATTAGGTACTCAATAATGGCAGGATATAACCAGGAAAAATTATCTGCCCAGTATATTGTAGAGCTTTTTCCTTAACCCACTTTAATATCTTGCTCTCTGTGATATTGGAGGAAAGGTATAAAAGTGTTTATTTTGCAGAGCAAAAAGTGTCCAGGAGAAGAAACCTAAGATGCTAGCAGTACATATTTCTTCAGTGTCCTTTCTACAACAAACTGAGCCTTAATCTTATAACCTCACTTTCTAACAGAAGTTCAGTCTGTTTGAGAATAATCTCATTTGCTTTTTATTTTCGGACTGGGACCTTACCATCTCTAGGATAGATGCTAAATTTCTTTCAGCTTTTCATTGCTTTATGCAGAAAATTGGCTTCCTTATTTTCGACCGCATAAATATGTATTTTAACACATTCTATGCTGTTTTATGTTTTCTGCTGTGTCTCGTTTGTTTCTGGTCACAAAATGATGCACATTCTTTTTGTCTTTAATGTGTTAGCATTTCAATACTTTAATCATAAAGCAGTTTTTAGTTTAGTTTTAAATATTTAGATTTTTGTCTATAATGTTTATAAAGAAGCCGAGGTGGCACAGCGGTTAGAGGCAGTACTGCAGGCCACTTTAGCTGACTGTGATCCGCAGGTCAGCGGTTCAAATCTCACCGGCTCAAAGTTGACTCAGCCTTCCATCCTTCCTAGGTAGGTAAAATGAGGACCCAGATTGTTGGAGGCAATGTAAATATATACATTGCTTACTGGTGTAAACCGCTTAGAGAGTGCTTGCACTGTGAAGCGGCATATAAATGTCACTAATAAATTAATAAATAAATAAGATTAAACCACTGTCTTTATTTCTGTTGATCTAGAAAATTTTTATCTTAACTTGAGCTTTGTAACTTCTTACAAAAATTATATAAATACTTATTAGTCATACTAATAAGGTGCCATCACACTCCTGATGCTTTAAGTTTAAGAGCTAATAAACAGTGGGAACAAATTTGTGAACCACTGAATCAAAAGTAAACAAAGAAGCAACACCATGTACAATAAATACTCTATCTCTCCTTGTCTTATGAAAATGCCAGTGTTCCTGGAAGAAAAAATGCATATTTTTTTGCAGCAGGATAGGAAAATGTGAAAAGCACAGTTTGATTTTATTTGTTTTCTGCATATTCTTCCCATCTCTATTTAATATTGACTTAGTTTAACAATTACCAATGTTTTCCTGTACAGATAATCCTCAACTTATGACTGCAATCAGACTGGAATTTTAGTTCTCAGTCTTGCTAATCATAAGTTGAAGCTCCCATATTACCAGGCCCAATTTTATTATCCTTTGTGGAGATTGTTAAGTGAATTATGTGGTCATAAATGCAAACCCAGTCTCTGAAATGGAATTTTTTGCCAGAAACAAGCAAACAATGACAGAAAGTAATTAAAGAAACCATTGCAAACGGATCATTTTGCTGTGGGATGCTGCAACTAGTCATAAATGTGAGCTTCCTGAAATACGGTCATGTGATCCCCGGGTGGGGGATATGGCAGCAGACATTATGCAATGGCCAGAAGTGTTTTGTGGGCCATACAGCATTCTCTCTGCGGCTGATGTACTTGGAATAGTTATTAAATTACTGGTCATAAATTGAGGACTTCTTGTATAGATACCACCATATTGCATCAAATAATGAGTGTACCTTATAAACCAGGACTTTAAAAGTTCACACTTACAGGATTTTAATGACCAAAAGTCTTATGAGATCATCAAATATTACACAATGTTGGTAATTTCTACTTACCTATTCAATATTCTATATTTGGATAAAGGTGGGGGAAAAATAGAAACACTAGTATGTCAGATCTGTTGAATCTGTCATTTATTGCTTTAGGACAGCACTCCATTAACTTTCCCTAAACTTTGATAATGAGATTATTTCCCCTGTTTGATAGAAGCCACAAAGAGTTGAGCGGAAAATATACTCACCTATGTCTGTTGCTAGTTTTTATTCACATTGAACAATAATATAATAAGTGGCTTTCTCCTCCAGGGCATTAGTATATTACCAGATAAGCATCACTTAGTGTTATTCCCTCCATAAACCAGGAACACTGGTTCCTGGTTTACTGAGTGTGTGTATATACCGTATTTTTTGGAGTATAAGACGCACCTTTTTTCCCCATAAAAGAGGGTGAAAATCTGGGTGCGTCTTATACACCCAGCCTCTGAAATGGAGCTTTGCAAGGCTAAAACAACCTCTCAAACCGAGCTTTGCAAGGCTGAAAAAGCAGCCTTTAAAACGGACCTTTGCAAGGCTAAAACAACCTCTCAAACCGAGCTTTGCAAGCCTGAAAACAACTTTTCAAACCAAGTTTTGCAAGGCTGAAAAAGCAGCCTTTCAAATGGAGCTTTGCAAGACTAATATACCTGTTCCAGGCTGTTTGCTAAGGGCGCTAGCCAGATGGATGCTAGTAGGCAGAATTTTTTTTTCTTATTTTCCTCCCCAAAAACTAAGGTGCGTCTTATACTCCGGTGCGTCTTATACTCCAAAAAATGCGGTAACTCAATACTTAATGTTTCAGTGTGTACACTTATTGACTGGATCAGGTTCACTGACAGAGCAATTCTAATAGTTAGGTTGTAAGATCCAAAGTTCTCTTATTCAAACCCTTGCTGGGTAATTGCTGGCAGGAAAGATAAAAGGGTGGGTTTCTATGGAGATTCTCAATCATCCAAGTCATGGTTGTCCCAAAGGTGCTTTTTCAAAAGAGAACAGGACTTTTTTCCCCTTGAAAACGTTTCACTTCTCATTCAAGAAGCTTCTTCAGAACTGAAGAAACTTCTTGGATGAGAAGCTAAACATCATCAAGGAAAAACAAAAAAAAGTCCAGTTGCCTTTTGAAAAAGCATCTTTGGAACATAAAAGGGTGAAGTGATGCATTATTCTCTTTATTTTAAAATGTATTTTAAAATGTATTTGGTGACGTTAAAGCCATTTTTCACCTATTAATGCAAATGGGAGAAAATCTCTTTCAGTCTGTAAGGCTAATATAGTTCTCCATCCTCTGACTCCAAGACTCTGAGGCAATACGCATTGGCAAAAAACCCCAGAACACTAAATACAAGTTGAATAGACAAGACCTTGCAGACGACCCTCACTCTGTCAAAGATTTGGAATACTCATATCAAATGACCTAAGTGCCAAAGCCCATTGCAACAACATCACCAAAAAGGCTTCAAGAGTTGTTAACCTAATCTTACGTAGCTTCTTCTCCGGTAATATCACACTTACGTAGCTTCTTCTCCGGTAATATCACACCAGAGCATACAAAACATTTGCCAGACCAATCCTCGAATACAGCTCATCTGTCTGGAACCCACACCGCATATCGGACATAAATACATTAGAAAGTATCCAGAGATTATGAGAAGAGCCCTCCACTCCTCTACTAGAAACAGAATACCTTACGAAACCAGACTCGAAATCCTGGGCTTAGAAAGCTTAGAACTACATCGCCTTCAGCACGACCTAAGCATAGCTCATAAAATTATCTGCTACAACGTCCTTCCTGTCAATGACTACTTCAGCTTCAACCACAACAATACACGAGCACACAACAGATACAAACTCAAAGTGAACCGCTCCAAACATGACTGTAGAAAATACGACTTTAGCAACAGAGTGGTAAATGCCTTGAACTCACTACCTGACTCTGTGGTTCCGTCACCAACCCTCCAAAA
This sequence comes from Diadophis punctatus similis, assembly GCA_023053685.1. Taxonomy (NCBI): domain Eukaryota; kingdom Metazoa; phylum Chordata; class Lepidosauria; order Squamata; family Dipsadidae; genus Diadophis; species Diadophis punctatus. The sequence goes on along the minus strand of JALIGW010000003.1, from coordinate 90,389,717 downwards.
CTTTACCCTCAGACTGTCCACTGTTGACCTCACCTGATTCCTAAGAGGTCAATAAGGGGCGTGCATAAGTGTACCAGTGTGCCTACCATCCTTGTCCTAATGTTCCCTCTTATCAGTACCCATCTTATGTATATAAACAATGTTATATCTATGTATATTACTAACACGTACTTGACAAAATAAATAAATAAAATAAATAAAAAATAAATATATGCTCTCATACCACTTTTGGTGATCTCTGTTAAAACTATAATGCTGGAAAAGCATGGAATGCCATGCTTTTCCATTGCATCATGGAAAGAACTTGAAAAGAAAGAGATCTGAAATATCCTATCACTCTTACAGTGCCTTCCAAAGACCAAAGAACAAAATACTTGCTGTTAAAAATATAAGGGTAGTATTAGTTATATGTAAATGTGGGTAGCTTTTTGAAAGGTGAAACCTGTTTAAAGTTTTGTTTTTAAGCATAAGAAATGTTTGAAATCAGTTTGCAAGTTTCCATGAAAGGTAACTTAGAGTTTTAAAATCTACAAAATATTCTATATTACTCTATAAAGTTTTCGATGAAAAAATAAAATAGAAAACAGACTGTGAATACTTCTGCTAGTAATTGGGAGTGGTGCGGTAGAAACATCTTTTATTTTTATGCAAGGAAATTGATAAAGTTCAGTTTCTCTCAAGTAGAATTTTAAAATACTAAGTATTTCATCTATTTAAAGCCATTCAATCTTTAGCATTACAAATATACGGAAAAAAACATTTTAAAAAGTGAATATATCTCCCTAAAAATAGTGTTAAGGCATAGACTGCATTTTTCTCTGAAGTAGCACTTAGAGCACTTGAATCTGAAGAGTGCTACTTATATATTTCAGTTGAATAAATAATAGAGTCTATTTCTCACATAACAATCTGTGATTAAGAGATGTTGGATAACTTTGATCTAGAAGGGCATAGTCATCTTTATAATTCCAGCGAATTAATCTTATATTTTCCAAACTATTGAACTTTCCCTCTGAAAGTGGTTTGTACTGCCACTCATTCTGATTGACATCTCTGGCCAGAAGCACTTTGGGCAAGGCCACAGAATGTTTTTAGTTCCTTGGAATGCATGTCTATCTTCTTTTTAATCCAATCATCTATTTAATTGTTTGGTATTAATATTTAACTATGTTTAAATTAGCAATATTTATATTTAACGCCTTTCTACCTCTTGTTCACAAGCTTTTTGGTGCCCTGCTGGAGTATCATGGTTGATGTCTGATTCATAAAAAATCCAAGGTTTCTGGAATAATCAGATAGGAATCAAGCAAAGGCAGGCATAGGCATATTTCTTGAAAGAAAACATACTCATTCTGAAAAATTGAGAATATTGTTTGAAATTTATTGCATTTCACATTCTATTAAAGTCACATTCTGACTTTAATTCAAATATATTTTTTATTAGCCTGGGCAACATTGGACAAAACATAACTATTTATTAACATCAACTATCTTCTAACAAAGAGTGTTTATCTCCCTTGGGAAAAATCTTTGGGTACAACATAATGCAGCAACAACAGACTTTTGGATGTTTAGAATTAAGTAAGAGGTTTCTGTCTCTGAAAATGTTCAGATTCTCATTGTATAGCAATCAATTTTACTTAACCATAAAATCATTTCAGTTAAAACCATATTGTCCCGTTAAACAAGAGCCAAACTGTGCAAGACATGAACATGGAAGAATGTTGTCAGTGGAAAGCAAATAAATTAAATGTCTCTTTCCTATTCCTTTCAAAAATTAGTGGAATTTTTTCCCCAAAGATGTTCTAAGACATTTATTTGATGTAATCCAGGGAAAAGAAATTTGTTGTCAGAACAACACTGATTATACAAAGGAAAACATAATTGTCTGTAGCACAGAGAAACTTTATGAATAGAGGACTGGAAAATAGGAACCACTCTTACAACATTCCTACATTGATTTGTTTTCCTGGGTCCAAAGATAGCTCTCAAAATGAGATATAGAAAAGAAGGTATTAGGACAATTATGTAAGATCCCAACTGTTACTTAGCTTACATCTGGCCTAGAACACCAAAATACTAAGTAACTATAGCTGTCATTCTTCTCTTAGGTTTCTTGCAATTTAACCTTGGAAAACTATCCCGTCACAATAAAAATTAAAGTGGCAGATGTGTAAAGCTCCCCAAAAGAAATTATTGTAAGCATAGGGGTCTTTATGTTTGTCTGAATCACAGCATGAAGAGAGGAATTCTATTCTTGTTCAGACATAATACTACCCAAACCATGCTGACTTAGGATTTTCAGGCATTTATAACAATCTGAACCATCTGGTTGATCTCAGAAAATTATTAATTTAAAATGGAAAGCCTATTTGTTTTTTAGTTTTGTTTTCATATTGGTTGGCTAGATTAAAAAAACGCCAGATGTCTGTAATATTTTTGCAAAAATGGGGATTTCATTAATTTATAACAAGCTCTTTAACCATTAAAATTTCTGTTCTACATATCCCAATGGTTTTATACAACTTCCATTTGAAAAAAGTATCTAACTGATGTAAGCTTTTTGAAGATAATAACTACTTTTCTGACAATGTCACTTTAATTTTTCAAATTTCTAATCCGTACAATTCCAAAACAATGCTTTGAGTGTTTCATGATATTAAAAGAAGAAATGAAACATTAGTTTAAGAAAAGAGGATAGTCATCCTGACGAAACAAAGTAAAAAAACCTCACCCAATGTCAGTGATGACGAACCTTTTTTGGTTCGCGTGCCAAAAGGGTGTGTGTGCACATGCTAGCATGCGCACACATACCCACGGCCATTTCCTCCCGCCCACATGCACACAACCCCCCACGCTGCCCCCTGCGCATGCGCACACCACCACCACCCTATCCCCGCGCATGCGCAAAGGCCTCACTGAAGCCTGGGATGGTGAATAATGGCAAAATGGGCAAACCGGAAGTTCGGAAAACCGCACTTCCGGTTTGCCTGTTGGGCTGTATTTCGCACTCCGTGGCTTCAGGAAGCTTCCCTGAAGCCTCTGGAGTGCAAAAAATAGCCCAACGGCAAACTGGAAGTGCGTTTTTCTGAACTTCCGGTTTACCCGTTTGGCCATTTTTCGCACTCCGGGACCTCAGGAAGCTTCCCTGAACCCTCTGGAGTGCAAAAAACAGCCCAATGGCAAACCAAAAGTGTGTTTTTCGAAACTTCTGGTTTGCCCATTGGGCCGTTTTTCGCACTCTGGGGCTTCAGGAAGCTTCCCTGAAGCCTCCGGAGGGTGAAACGGCCTTCGCCATTTCGCGTGCCCTCCGATATGGTTCCACCTGCCACCTGTGGCACGTGTGCCATAGGTTCGCCATCATGGCCCTATATCACTCCCAGCTTATTCCAAGGCATGTAGAAAGGGCCAACATTTTAGGGCTCAGTTGAAAGTGGGTAAGATAGAGGCCAACATGAACCTCTATGGCAGAGGTCTTCAAACTTGGCAACTTTAAGACTTGTGGACTTCAACTCCCAGAATTCTCCAGCCAGCATAGATAATTCTGGGAGTTGAAGTTCACAAGTCTTAAAGTTGCCAAGTTTGAGGACTCCTGCTCTATGGGAATGCTACTCCAGAAGGCTAATGATGTGACACAGATGACACTTTTTCTAGTCTGGCTAGATGCTTGATCAATGGGACCCAAAACAAGCTAACTTCTTGTCTGTTGCAAGACAAGTAAACTGTATGGGAGACAAGTGATCCTCAGATCAGTGGCCTCCAAGCTTTTGGGTACCAGGGACTGGTTCCATGGAGAAATGTTTTTGCATGGACCAGAGGGGGCATGGTTTCACATGCTGCATCTAGCAGATGGGGCTTGCTTGTTTGCACGGCCCAGTTTCTGTCATGCCGCGGCCTGGTTACCAGTCCACAGACTGGGGATTAGGGACCCCACCTTAGATAACTGTGTGCGGCTATCCCTATTCTGTGTCTAACATTATAGGTAATAACCAATGTCTTAAATTACATCTGGAAACTTACTGGCAACCACTGCAACTTATAAACTCTAAGGGCTTGGGATTGATGGTCCTCTAGTGATAGCTGAATTTTAATTCCCAGTATCTTTTCTTATTGTCTGTTTTAGCCATGGGTTCTGAGACCTTTTGTTTGTTTGTCTCTCATATTCACATGACTGGCCATCTCACATCACTTGACTCTGGGCAGCAGATAAACAAACAATATTTTTAAAAACATTCAAAAATTACGATTATTATAAAAAGGATAAGTGGGAGTGTCAAATTTTGAACTGTGGAACCACCCCATCAGATACCCATTACCTTTGTCTATTGACACAACCTGGTTTTAAGTGACTTTTGGAAAGTTGGCAAAGATGGAACCAATCTCACCTCAGGGGCATGATCTTAGGAACACTTCAAGTGTCCATTTTAAATACACTTTTTTCAAGTTTTTCCCATTGCACTTTTAAGCTCTGTTCTTTTTCAGATATGTGGCTTCAGTGCAGCTTACTCCAGAAGCCCATACCATGAATTAAACAGGCATTTTTCATTATTCTAAATCAGGGAACACTGATGTTTTTATTTAGCTGCATAAATAATAACAGTATTATTTATGTTATGGCTTGTTTCACATTAGGCTTAGATTTGTACTGGCATAAAAAAGAGGAAGCGTGAAATGGTAAACACCTAAATATAGGATGCTCAATATTTAGGGGCATTGTTTGCCAAAGGCTGCTATAATTGTGTAGTGCAGCTTCTTTGCTTTTGGTAAAGTTTGTAAAATGCTTGGCTAAATATAGACAGCAAAGCTAATCTTGTATCACATCTTTCATTATTTTGTACATGACTAATATGTCAATGCGTGCAACAATGTGTGCTGCTTTCCATAAATAAGAATTAATGAAGTAATACTAAAGTTGCATTTATTTGGCACTAATAAAAACAGTGCAAGTGGCTACACGAAGCATGTATTTCAATTTTAGATATCAAGCAAAATATCCCCATATGTTATTTCCATTGTCACAACATAAGTTGTTTGCTCGCTTGCTTGCTTTATGTTGAAGGGGAATTCTTGATGCTTTAAAACCAAAGAAATAAATTGTCATTAAAGATGCCAGTGGATCACAGAACCTCAGGGTATTTACTATCACTGGATCAGCAAAGTATTATTAGTAAAACTAATAGATCATGTCTCTCAAATACTGTATTCCACAATGTTAAACAAAAAGGTGTATGATTAACAAATCACCTTTCAAATTAGATTCATTTGATAACAAAGAACTCATTTTCCTGTCTTGATAGTATTAGGATTTTACACAAGAAGATACAATACCGTTTATTAAAGGTCATGTATTCGTGTCCTGTATCATTGGATTAATTTTCACAAGTCTCAGATTTTTTTTGTATGCTATTTTCTGGCCAGACCATAAGGAAATCAAACTAATTTGCTTTCATTTCAACTGGACGCTGCATTTAGCATTTGTCCATCTCCAGATAGTTAGCTTCAGATAAAGCTGTGCATATTTAGTTTTGCTGTGTAGTGAAATTCTACTAATGCATATGTTTTAAAGAGACACTTCCCATATATAATCTATATGTACATTGATAAGGATATATCTGAATGAGATGAAACATAATATTTATGTTTTAAGCCAGCGGTCTCCACCCTTTGTGGCACCAGGGACCAGTTTCATGGAAGACAATTTTTCCATGGACCTGGGGGGAAGGAGAGCGCTCAACCTAGATCCCTTGCATATGCAGTTTACAGTAGGATTTGCGCTCCTATGAGAATCTAATGCCAGCCCTAGCATCACCACACCATCTGAGGTGTGATGCTAGCGCTGGGGAGAGGCTGCAAATACAGATGAAGCTTTGCTCACCCGCTGCTCACCTCCAACTGTATGCCTTGGTTCCTAACAGGCCAGAACCGGGCTGTGGCCCAAGGGTTGGTGACCCCTGTTTTAAACTGATTTTAAAAGATTTTTCTGTTGTGTAGTTCACAGGATCTCCACATTGTGAAACATCTCTGAAAATTTGTCTGGGATACACCTGGACTAGAAATATCTGATTGATAAAGTTTGAATTTGTGAAATCTATGTTTCATTCAGATGCATTTGATCTGATTTGTGTGTGTGGTTTTCATTATTTTTTGTTGGACACATCTCTTAGAATTCCTCTTTGTGCTGGAGCTGCATCTCATATTGCTTAATTTATCAGTTTTTTCCGTACTTTGTAATTGATTCAGTAGTACTCGGTGATGTACTCATTTATCACTGAGACTGATATTAATGGATGTCATGCTACTTCATTATGTTGCTATGGTAGCATTGTATGGTAGATTTTTTTTGTCTCCACATGGAATTCTTTAGTTATTTGTGTATAAATAATTCTCCTGCGTGCTGCTAAGGGTTAACTTCGTCGGTTGCCAAGGGGACTGAGTTAATTAATTGAATTAAACACGCCCTCTCTGCTCCACCAAATGTGATGAGTCAGTTTTCAAACTCAGTCGGTGCAAGAGGGACATGTTTTTCTTAGCTCACCTACCTTATAACAACGACTGAAGTTTTTTATGCTTTGACTCTTCTTGATTTAAAAAGAACACCTTCTTGCTGCCAGCATGTGTGCAGGTTAGCCGGTACGCTGGCAAGAACTGCAACCGCCTAAAAGCTGAGGCAGCCGGAGTCCCTGCCTCACGGGGCTATACTCTTAGCGGAGCGGCCGTAGGGAGAGGCAAGTCCTCTCCGTTCTTCTTCTTGGCGAACGAGCTGATTTAGTAGTTGGAGGATCTGGGCTCCAACTTGAGAAGGTAGGAAACGGATAGTGCCGGAGAGGCTCGTTTCGGCTCCGTGACTGGCGGTGGCCAATTTAACTGCAACAGTGGCCATTTTACCTGCTGCGATCTGCCTGTTATCAGGCAGATTTCATCATGGAAGCCATTTTGTTTGCCCATTATTGTAGAATTCAGTTGCCTTTAGTGCCGGCAGCCATTTTGAGAAGCCATTACCGCTGTGCAGCTGCCGATCACCATTTTGTTGGCGTTTTCGGATTCGAAGGACTGGTGATCACTGCGATTGCAATAGCTGCTTTATCGCTGAACTTTCACAGTGCTTGCTCGTCCTAGCCGCTTTCCGCTGCTAATTGATAGTGCTTCGGGTGAGTGCTGTTCCCGGGGATCCGTGAGACAGCGCTGGTCATCTCCTCGCCCAGCCACATTATAGGAGTCCCTGCCTCAGGGCACCACTCCTTTCCGCCCTAGGGGTGTGGTGTTACTCTACTTAAGTGTGTCATACAGGGCTTTATTTGCCTTTTACCATGTTTGGAAAGCCTGATAAAGGGCAGGAGGCCTCCACTTCATCTGGCCCCTAAAAGGCCACAGCCAAAAGCCAGACGTCTTCTAAAGAGAGGGCTACAAAAGAAAAGGCCTCCAAGACCACTGAGAAGCAGGCATCTGCAGCAGCATTAAAAGATGCTGAGTGGAGGCTGGGGGCCTTAGAAAAACAGTTCGCCAAGGCCCAGAAGCAAGCAGAGGTGTCCCTGTCACAGGCACCCCAACATCTGCCTCCCCTGTTGCTGCAGTCTCCCCAGAATCTGCTTTCTCTTCCACCCCAAGTGGCTCCTCAGACTCCCTTGGCCTCTCAGCCTGTGGATGCAGGAATGGCGTCTGACAGGGACTGGTCACCGGATCGGCACATTCTCGTAGAAGACAGGGACAAGAAGAAGGTACTGCCCCATGTACATCATCGGGCAGACCGTCACCCTGCTCCATTTTATCACAGGCAGCCCTTTTGGGCTGACACTTCCTATGGCGGCCCCCAGTTCCAAAGGTCGTTTTTCCAGGGGGCAGACAGGCCACAAGACAGGTCCGCTACCAGGGACAGGGACAGACAGTTTTCCCAGTCGAGACGGCCCTTCCGGGGAGCCGGGTCTAGGGCCTTTCGGAGAGCCAAATGACTCCAGAGAGGCAGACTACAACATTTCGTGGCCCAATGGGAGTTAACGTCCATGGATGCCTGGGCCTTGCAGACCATCCAGTTAGGCCTCATGATAGAGTTTACCAGTCGGCCCCCCAGCTGGTTCATCCGGTGTCCAGTTCCATCCAATGCCACCAAACAGGCACTGATGGAGGCAGAGATCCACCACCTCCTTGATATTTCAGCTATAGAGAGGGTGCCCCCAGGACAGGAGCGACTAGGATTCTATTCTATCCTTTTCCTAGTTCCAAAGAGCTTGGGGGGGGTGGTGGAAGGCCATCCTCAATTTGAAGCAGCTCAACGTGTGCATAGCGTACAAGCACTTCAAGATGCAATCCCTCAGGTCCATCTGCATCAGGCAAGGGGATTGGCTCACATCGATAGATCTCAAGGAGGTTTACCTCCATGTGCCAGTACTTCTGTCACACACACGATTCCTGAGGTTTTGCTTCGCAGGGTCTCACTTCCAGTAACGAGCCCTGCCGTTTGGCCTTTCATCGGCACCCATGACCTTCACTAAACTCCTGGATGTGGTGGCGGCATATCTCTGGGTGCATCCATTACATCTACAATGTTATTTGGACAATATAATTATACAGTCAACATCGCCCTGAAGCGCATGCGAGGACCTCCTGTTCACAATTCGGACTTTGCAGGCACACGGCTTCTTGGTGAACTTTCTGAAGCGTCACCTCAAACCCACCACCTTGCTCCTCCATCTCGGGACTATAATCAATACCGAGACTTGCGAGGTCTTCCTGTCACCAGACCGCCGTGCCAACATTGTTTCCCTGGTGGAGCTGGTGTGTCAACAACGCCGTGTGTCCGTAGCTCTGCTTTCCAAGCTGCTGGAGATGTTCACCTCGTGCATAGAGGTAGTGCCGTGGGCGAGACTGCACGTTCGAACTCTACAATGGAGCCTGCTCCCATTTCAACGAACAAGAACCAGCAATTCTACCACACTAGTGAGGGTGCCGGCAGCGGTCCGTCGTTTGTTGCACTGGTGGTCGTCCCTGGCCACTCAGAAGGGCTGCCTCTTCAAGGAGCCTGCCCATGTGATTCTAACCACAGGTGCCAGTCTGTTCGGGTGGGGGGCTCATGCCCAATCCCAGGTGACCCAGGGACGCTAGCAACCATTGGACTTGGTCAACACCAATATCAATCTGTTGGAACTGCGAGCAGTGTACCTGGCTCTTCAGCATTTCGAGCCAATGTGAAAGATGCCCACATCTTGGTCCTGATGGACAATGTGGTGACCCGGTCCCACATCAACCTCCAGGGGGGCACGAGATCCAGGCACCTCATGAAGGAAGCAGAAAGAATCGGACTGTGGGCAGAGTTACATGTGAGATTGCTTTGAACGGAACACATCTCGGGCAACTCGAATGTGCAGGCGGACTGGCTCAGCCGCTCCACAATAGATCCAGCGGAGTGGTGCCTGCACCCCGACCTGTTCGAGACTCTGTCCGGAATGTTTGGCCGATCAGTGGTGTACTTGTTTGCAACTCAACACAACACGCAACTACCGAGATTCTTCTCCAGGTTTCCAGTGCAGGGGGTGGAAGGGGTCACTGCCTTCCACAGTCCCTGGCCACTGGGACTCTTGTATGCCTTCCCTCCACTTCCCCTCATCCCAAAGGTGATTCAGAAGATGCTTGCAGAGAAGGTGGAGCTGCTCCTGGTCCCGGTGCCCTTGGTATGCGGATCTGGTAGAGTTCTCGGTGTCTTGTCCTTGGCGGATTCCCGACTGCAGGATCTCCCTCAGCCAGGGTACTCTCCTTCATCCAGACCCTCAATGGCTACATCTGACCATCTGGCACTTGAGGGGAACCTTCTCCGGGACGACAGATTCTTCAACAAGTAATTGTCACCATCCAGGCTTCTCGACGAGAATCCACCACGCGCATTTACAACATGACCTGGTCAGTCTATTGCAAATTTTGTTCCCAGTCTCATCTGGACCCGCTGTTCGCCTCGATTCCACAGATTTTGGACTTCTTGCAGGCAGGGTTTAATAAAGGGTTGACTCCCAACACACTCCACAGACAAGTTGCGGCCTTGTCGACGGTTCTCCGACTAGACAATCTATGGTCTCTTATTACCACCCCAAAGTACATAGTTTTTTGACAGGAGCCACTAATTTGAGACCCCAGGTCGTCCATCCATACCCTTCCTGGGATCTCTCCCTGGTCCTGCAAGCTGTCACATCCTCTCCGTTTGAGCCATTGAGGACGGTATCGCTCCGGTTCCTGACATTCAAGACAGCCTTCTTGGTCGCTATCACCTTGGCCAGAAGGGTTTCCGAGTTTGCCGTGCTCTCAGTATGCCATGACCTCTGCCATTTTCATCCAGACCGAGTCGTCCTCTGTCTGGATCCCTCCTTTCTGCCTAAAGTGAACTCCTGGTTCCATCGGGCCCAGAAGGTGATCCTTCCAGACTTTTGCCCCAACCTGAAACACCCATTGGAACATCGCTGGCATACGTTGGATGTCCGGAGAGCTCTCCAGATTTATATCCGATGGACGGCTTCCTTCCAGAAAACCGAAGAATTATTTGTAGCATTCCAACTGGCCTCCATGGGTCACAAGGTCACGCCCCAGACTGTCAGCCGATGGCTGAAGGCCTACATCACCCGAGCCTATGAGGGCGAGTCCAGGCCAGTTCCCAGTAGGATAATTGCGCATTCTACCCGTACTACCATTCTACTTCTGCGGCCTGGGCCATGCAGGCATCTATTGAAGACATTTGTCGAGTGGCCACATGGACTACTCCTTCGCCGTTTGTCAAGCATTACAAACTGGATATGTTTGCCTCGGCTGAGGTGGCCTTTGGCAGGCGGGTACTTCAGAGGGTCTGCTCCACTTCTGTTCCCTTGGACCAGCCTTCTCCCACCAATGAGACTTAAGCTTGGGTATATCCCATGCTTGGACTCTCCTTAGCAGCGCACAGGAGAAGTGATGTTGGCTTACCTGAACGGTCTTCTCTGTGTGCTGCGGGGAGAGTCCAAACCTGCCCTGGCTTCTAGGTCCAGGGTTGCTGGATTTCTGAATTCCATTGTCCTGACTCAGATGGATATACACACCTTCGTTTGAAAATGACTCATCACAGCCGGTGGAGCAGAGAGGGCATGTTTAATTAACTTAATTAACTCAGTCCCCTTGGCAACCGATGAAGTTAACCCATGCTTGGACTCTCCCCGCAGTGCACAGAGCAGACCGTTCAGGTAAGCCAACGTCACTTTTATTATGGGTAAATGTGGCTATTTCTCTAAACACTCATTGTTACTTATTTACATTTATTTTATCTTTGTGTCATGTTGTGTTTGAATTTTAATTTTTTAAAAATTGTTTCATTAAAAAAGTGAAGATGGCTTTGAATCGAATATCCAGGTTCCTTGGCAGTATTGCAGAAGTAGTTTGCCATATTGCTTTTCCAGATTGCTTTTCCGAGCACTCAGTTTAGCCAAAAGCCCTTAAATTCTCAGTTGATCTACCTACCTAAGAATTAACTGTGACAAACCCTGGTAAGCATTTAATCAGGCAAATTCTGCATTTTTGTTTATTTTACTTTACAGACTTAGAGAAATATATGTATGCCAATCATTCTCAGGTTGCAGCTCTTTAAATATGTTGGCACTGTAATTCTCATCCATAGAGCATGCTGGATGGGAATTCAGAAAGTTGTAGTTCTCACACTTCTGGACGATGCTGGGCTACACATGCAATTGTAATAAGTCTAGCTTTTTCCTACAATTTTGTATAGTAAACTTGACCTTTTATCTGTTCTGTATCTTCATTATTGACTGTATAGTGACAGATTCATTAGAGAAATAGGTTGCTATTTCTGTTTCATCTGTTGTCAAAATATATTCCACAGAAAATCCAAAGGTGGTCTTAGTGTCCTGTTTTTATATTTCCATTAAAACATTTTAAGTAATCATCTTCTTTTCCAATCAGTTGGATTTAAATAGAACAGAAAATAGCTTCTTATATTGATTTTCTCGTTACAGTAACATGCTTTTTGGGCTTATTTATTAATTTTGAAAAATTGTGTAGCTTGTCCATCTTAAAGTCAAACCCTTGGTGGTTTATAACCAACAAATAAAACAATGTAGTCAGCAGCAGGAACAAAAGAAATGGTAAAACAAAATACCAATAAATACCAAATACCCAAAAACCAGATGCCACAACCACACTTCCCTGATGCAGTCCCAACATTGTCATCCCACTTTAATCTCATCATATCCCAATACTGGGGGGTGGAGAGGAGCCAGGTGTTCAATGCTCTCTGGAATGTTTAGAGGGTAGGGGTGGGGTCTATCATATCTCTGGGGAGGGTATTGTATTCTGTAGGCATTGCAGTGGACAAGTCATACACACAAAATGGCAATGTGGAGTGTGCCTATCTTGTCTGCTCTGCTGGGATGGATAGATACCCTCAAAGAAAGGTGGTTCTGCAAATAACCTGGTCCCACAACATTTAAGGCTTTAAAGGTGATGACTAGCACCTTGAATTGTACAGAAAGTCCTTGATTTATGACCACTATTGAGCCCCAAAATTATGTTGCTAAGCGAGATGGTTGTTAAGTAACATTTGCCCCATTTTACGACCTTTCTTGCCCCAGTGGTTAAGTTTGTAACACAGTTGTTAAGTGAACCTGGCTTCCCCATTGACTTTGCTTGTTAGTAAATCACAAAGGTGATCACCTGATCTGGAACACTGCAATGGTGATAAATGTTAGCCAGATGCCAAGCATCCAGATTTTGATCACGTGACCATGGATATGCTGCAATGGTCATAAATGTGAAAAATTATGTCACTTTTTTTTAGTGCTGTTGTAACTTTGGTCACTAAATGAAAGGTTGTGAGAAAGGTTGTGAGTCAATGTAACTTATGCAATAGATGGGAGAGTAATATGGGAGAATCTAGGGGTTGTTTGTACTGACCTGTATAAAGGTTGGCATAAGCAGAATGAGAAGTTCTGGGTAACAGGTGCAAGTAACCAGGAACAGGAGTTGAGTTTTAAAGCAGTAAAGGTTTTGTTACATGCTACTTATATGCAAGAATCTGATCTACTAACAGTCAAGTCAAATTGGCACTAGATAAGAGTCAAGGGAATTCATAGGGGGCTGGATTTAGGTCTCTTGTAGCTTCATAAGGATTCTAACCTGATGATGTATTTGATCCCATTTTCAGGCTCTTCCTGGTCATCTCCTATATCTGGATTCCCATTTTTCTAACACATTCCATAGCTTGACATTATCAAAATAAAGTTTATTATTGTGGGAAAACTAAAGAACCAAAGCGTTTGGAAATAGATGCAAAAGAAATATATTTTATTGGAGTGCACAACTACAGTTATCACAGGGTTTCTCGACAAAAGAACATAGAAGAACCTCAAAGCCCACATGGTTACTGATTGTATCCTTTCTGAAATTATACACAGGACATACAAAAGCAGAATAAATTATAGCTTCATAGAAAGAATGCAGAATTTGATAACAACATGAGTTGGCCTTATTATGGGCTGGCCTCTACTTTCTGTTCTTATAATGAGGCTCCACGTCCACCCATTCTATTGGGACTTCACCTTCTAACATAAATAATGTCCTTTATTGTACCAATGTATTGATTCCCTTCATGCCACAGAAAAAAGCAACAACCTGATTATTGTTATCAGTCTCCTTTCCTTTCAGGATCGTTAGGCAATTTCAGTTTTATTGCTCTCTCTATCATGCACTTTAGAATCATGTATGTAAGGATAAAATATTATTTGTACTCCACACTTTCTATAATCAGTGAAGCATATCAGTAATGGGTTCTAAAACCCTTTACTACTGGTTTCCGCATGCAATGCTTCTGCGCATGTGCAGAAGCTTCTGTGCATGCACAGAAGCGTCCCGGGCGGGTGGGCAGAGCCTCCTGCCGCCGCTAACGGTTCTTTGAACCGAGCCGAACCGAGGGCAACCCACCGCTGAAGCATATACTGATTTATTTTTGATATTTTTTGGCTTTCTCATTTACCCAACATGCATCAGCAATACGGTAATTCTTGGCCTTTTCTAAAACCCGGTTGAACATCTTTTTCTATATAGAATTCTTGGATGATCCTAAACATGATTTTGCTAGCACTGCAAATGAAATTAAGGAGTGTAATCCAGATTCCCAGGAGGCAGGGAGTACATTCCAGAGGAGCTAAAGACAGTGAAGCTTAGATCATTTGAGTGGGAGGAACAGAGTCAGAACAGCTCCTCCCTAGGAATTCTCAGAGTATATATTTAATGGTGTAAGTCATTTTCTTTAGTTTAGTTCTCTCTCCCTCCCTCCCTGTAATGTAGAGTAGTAGATCATATTGTAGAACAGGGGTCCCCAAACTTGGCAACTTTAAGACTTGTGGACTTTAACTCCCAGAATTCTCCAGCCGGCATAGCTGGAGCACAGCTGGCTGGAGAATTCTGGGAGTTGAAGTCCACAAGTCTTAAAGTTGCCAAGTTTGAAGACCTCTGTTGTAGAATGTAGAGTGACCTCTTTCAATTTGTTGTATCGTTCTCCAGATTTGCTACCATACCTTGGTTAAAAACTTTACTGACATTTTTTTCTGTTGTTTGCAGTATTTACTTGGGTGTTCCATCAGTTCCTATAGTCTTCCAATTTGTAATGACCAGTGTGCTCATCTTACTTCATCATCCAGTACAAGAGGATTTTTAAAAGTAGGGAGTATTTTTACGGTCTTATGAACATTAATATCCCTGCTACATAAGTATTTTAGTATACTCTTCCATCTTTCTTTGATCTTTGAATCAGTTATTGAATCAGGTATTATCTGTCCTTTGGCATCCTTTAGCAAATCAATTCCAGGTTGTCATCTACTTCTGTATTCAGAGATCCTTTGGAAGACCCTCCCTGTTTTTCCATGTCTACTTCATTGTTTTTACTGATGGCATTGTAACACAGCTTCTATCAGCTCTCTGAAATACTTTGGTGAAAATTCTTTCCTGACATTTTTGTTGTTGGCTTCTGTTCTTGGAAATGTTCGTGATTTGTTCTAACAGCCAGCTTGCTTGCTTGCTTTTGTTTCTTTTTCTTTGGCAACTCTTTTCACATTGGTCTTTAACAAATCTTTTAAGTTCATTCCAGAGGTCCTCTGGGTTCTTCGTCAGTAAGGTTCAAGAGTTCAGGGTGATTCCCAATGTTCCCATTGGAAATGGTAGGTCAAGATCATATCTGGTAAACTGTTTTTTTTTTACTTCATTTCCTTAACTTGGAAATTGTACATAAATAGTTATGAACTGTTCTGCAGTCAGCATCAGGCCATGTACGAGGGTGGGTCAAAAAGTAATGGCATTTTCTTTAGGACAGGTATAATTACCAACACAGGAACATGTAGCATACATAAAAATGAAGCTGGTCCTCTGTGGATCACATCCCTACTTCTCAACATAGTCACCGTTTCTCTCAATAGCAATGCTCCACCTTCGAATGAGAGCATGTATCCCTGCCTCGTAAAATTCTGTTGACTGTTCTTTGAGCCACTTCTTCACTGCAGTTTTCACTTCCTCGTCACTGGAATAATGTTTGCCTCTCAAACCCTCTTTCATGGGGCCGAAGAGATAATAGTCTGAAGGCACTAAATCTGGTGAGTATGGAGGATGCAGTAAAGTTGTCCACCCGAATGAAGTGATTGTCTCCCTTGTCCTGATGCTTGTGTGTGGTCGAGCATTGTCGTGCAGAAGGAGGACTTTGTCGATTGGCAAGTTGGGTCTCACTTGTCGGATTCTTGCTCTGAGCCTCTTCAGGGTCTCAATGTAGGCCTCAGAGTTTATTGTTTCTCCTCTTGGCAAGAAATCAACCAGAATGACACCTTGAGCACACACAAGCATCAGGACAAGGGAGACAATCGCCTCATTCGGGTGGACAACTTTACCACATCCTCCATACTCACCAGATTTAGTGTAGGAACAAAAGAAACAGTGACTATGTTGAGAAGTAGGGATGTGATCCACAGAGGACCAACTTCATTTTTATGTATGCTACATGTTCCTGTGTTGGTAATTATACCTGTCCTAAAGAAAATGGCATTACGTTTTGACTCACCCTTGTATTTGTTGCTCTACTTCCTTTTACCAATAATAAAATAGGCATTGTTTTGTTTGTTTGAAGACGGTATTAGAAATAAGAAATCATTGGAGTAGAAAAAATTAATAAGTCATTCTCCTATTTCATTTTTATTTCCAAAGTCAAACAGTCCGACTATGTTTTCTTCTTTAATGTTTCCAACTTTGGCATTCTAGTAACCAACACAAGGAGCATATCTTTCTGATATCTTCTATTCATCAGACTCCTCTTTTTCTTTATGATTGGAGCATAAACTCGGATAATCATATTAAGGATTGTCCATCAAATCTGGCTGATATTATTCAAGAACTGGGTTGGTCACTGGGACCAGAGGTTTAGTCTTCCAAGCTTTCGGACTGAAAAAACTAAACCTTTGGTCCCGGTGACTGACTCAGATTGGATCGTGCAACATTATCCTGGGTCCCGTATACTTGCCTTCATTTGTGATATTATTCAGTCATTGATTGTATTGTAGCTAAGTACTGTTTTTGTATATGCTCTCTAACTATAAAATAGCACAATTCCTTCCTCCTTTTAAAGTCCTGAGTAATAAAATATGGAAATATAAGGGAATTTCTTTTTGTATAATTGGGGAAGAGAGATATGAAAAAACAGAAATTCAAGTTATTGAGCAAAGTTGTATCAATGTCAAAAATGGATTTTTAAAAAAGCCATAGTAATAATCAGTAAAAAGCCACAGTGAGTGTTATGACTTAACCTTAGCAATTTTAAGATGCATGGACTTCAACTCCCAGAATCCCCCAGCTAGCATATTAAAGTTGCTAAGTTTGAAAAACATTGCTTTAAAGTAACAACACCAATTAAATTTGCCTTTATCTATTTATTTATTTATTTATTTATTTATTTATTTATTTATTTATTTATTTATTTATTTATTTATTTATTTATTTATTTATTTATTTATTTATTAGTTATATTTGTATGCCGCCCACTCCACAGAGACTCTGGGCGGCTCATTATGTTGTTTTCTCTGCTCCTATGGATCAGTTGACCAAATATTTTCAAAAAGGTAGATATTATTTGAAACTACTAGTAAAATTAGGGTAACTTTGGATTTGTAAAACTATTATAAAGTCTCTCCCTAAATCCTTAGAGATAATCAAATTTCAAATCATCTTTAAAATATTGTAAAGCAAAATCAGTAAAATGTAGAACAAAATGTCTATATGATTGTGATTAAAACATGGAGAGTTCCTGGCTCTGAGTAAATATGCATGTGTATCTAGATTCCTATGATACTGCATGAAAATGCAGCCTTCCTACGTTCCTTAGAACCTATTCTAAGGTTCATGCAATATATAGGATGCTCCCTCTGCAAGGTTGTTCTTGACTCCGCAGAACATTAGATAGTAACCCTATGGTTCAATGACAGGCTGTATGATGGCTTTGCTTAACCTAGTTTGACTGGTATCCCGGCTGTCACTCTGGTAACAATTCCTACTTTGTGTTGTCAAAATTGCTTCCAAATGCTTGGGAGAAATAAATTTAGTCTTCTCGTATATTCCTATAGGGATTCCATTTTGATTAGTACAAAGGTCAGGGGAAAATATTTGTGAAATTGAATTATTGCAACAGTTACCAGTTGTGAATGTTGACATTTGAATTAAAATAATACTTATCAGCCTCATGGAAATCCAGTATTTGAATTCAAAGTGCATTGGGTCAATTCCAGAACAGATATTTATACTTGCTGTGATTCATATTATACTGCTGTAGGTCATAATTAGTCAGATATTTATCTTTAACGTTGACAGTCAAGTTACCTAGGAGACACTTCTGTTTTCTCAGCAAGGAACTAAGACTTTTCAAATTACCTCTGGCAGTGATTCTTCATTTTGACAACATACATTTTAATTGTACTTTTCTTAGTGGGGCAAAAACAAATCTTTCTAAAGTAACAGAGATCTCTTGAACTTGTAAAATGCCATTTTTAAAAAAATATTCTGAGATGAAAGAAGACAACACTAATGTTTGTTGGTATGCTGACCACGAATTCTAGGACTATGGTGTTCTCTGAGCTTGCTTGTTTTTTTTGCAGACGTTTCATTACCCTAACTAGGTAACATCATCAGTGCTAGTCATCACTAGCACTGATGATGTTACCTAGTTAGGGTAATGAAACGTCTGCAAGAAAACAAGCAAGCTCAGAGAGCACCAAGGACCCTTCCTTTCAACCCTGAGCTACAAATATTCTCCTTCATTCTAGGACTAGATATATTACCAAATCTGGAGGGCACTAGATTGAGGAAGGCTGTTCTACAGAGATACAACAATCTATCATGAGGAAATAGAAATTAGCAGTCTTTAGTAACTATTTAAGAGCCCATAAAAGGCAGCCTTAAATATGAACAGAACAGTTTGACTCTTGTGCATTTTAATTTGGAATTTCTTGATTATGTAATGTGAATTTAATAGATGGACTAAGGCTATATTTTGTCTTAGGTGTATTTCAAATTTGCACTTGTTCCCATAATGGCAACATTAGTATTACAATATATGTGCATATAGTCATACTTTAATATGTTATCTCAAAAACTTCTGAAAGGCCCATGTTGGGGAAGTGTGTATAGAACACAAGCTGTGGTCAAAAGTCTTTCTACCGTAGCACCATCCACCTGTGTGGTGTAATGGTTAGGATGCTGTACAACAACAGGGGAGGTCCAGGTTCTGTTGTATCCTCTGTTGAAACTCACTTGGTGGGTTTTTGGGAGACCAGTAACTTTCAGCCAGAATTATCTCACATGGTTGTTGCTATGGAAATTGAAGGAAGGAAGATCTCCTAGTAAGCTATTTCTAATTCCTGGAGAAAAGAATATTGAATTTAGGATATGAATGAAGTAAGCAAATAAAGTAAATATCCTATTTCCACAGTCCCCAACCCAATATTTCTGAAAACGCAATGACAGAATATGAGCACCTGAGAATTATTCCATTATTGCTGTTATCCAGCAAGTTTCCTTTGGCAATGATAAGGATTTTTGGTAGAAAAAAATGGCAAAAAATAAAAAGAGAGGAAGATTTGGAGAAAAATAGGGGCGTTACAAAAAAATAAAGAAGCCAAATAAGTGACTGTGAGCAGGGAAGAACTAGAATATGTAACAATCAGATACAGGTAGTCCTTGACTTATGACTATAATTGAGCCCGGAATTATGATGGTAAGTTTTGCTGATCATTAAACAGGTCATCACATGACTGACCTATTTGTATGACTTTTTTTAACAGCAGCCATAAAGCGAACTCATTCTCTGCAGCGGCTTTTTTTTTTTTTGCTGGAAACTGGAAGTAAACGCCAGTTTTCATCAAAAGACATCATAAATGATTGTTGTATTACTGGGGGACACTGCAAATGGCTGTAATTGTGGGCTGTTCCTGAGTGCCCAAGATATGATCACATGACCTTGGGAAGCAGCTGCTATAGTTTTGAATCTGGGTCATAAGTATCTTTTTGGTGATCCATCATAGTTTCAAGCAGTCACTAAGCAACTAATCATAAGTTGAGAACTACCTGTAGTGAGATCAGTCACAGGATGGCAAGGTCAGGGGCCCTGGAGAATCACTTCAGCTTCTTTCACTGTTTCATCAGTAGCACCATAGAGGACATCATGAAAGTTTAGTCAATGTGTGAAGTATTTCCTTTTATGAATTATGCATCTCTTCCTGGACAGCTTCATGAATAACACTGGGATTTAGTTCTATGAGAAAAATGATCAGTGGTTAGTCATTGCTATCTCCGACTACTGAAATTACTATCTTGGTTTAAAATAAATTGCGTTTCCTATTTCTCTCCCAGCCCCTTGGGTTGGAGACGGCCTTTTTTCAGGTTGCATTTTCTTCTTGATTGATTGAATTGAATCAATTGATTGAATGATTGATTGAATTGATTGAATTTACTGTTACTTTTTTACTCTAGCTTCAGATTATTTGAAAGTAAAATTTAAAAGGATCATTCTTAATATTTGAGAGGGGAACTATTTCCTATTCTTCCTTTGTGATGGCTATTCATGAACCCCAGTTCTGTTTCCTTTCCTTTAACTTATTACCTCTCCCTGTACCCCAGCATACAGTATCAGAGAGGTGCACATTGGCTCAACTCTCTGTGGTGCTTTTCAATTGCATATGCTAGTTATGTATGCTCAGAATGATATTAAAGGTACACATTTGACCATTCAATTATATTTTGAACTGGGGTCATTGATTAAAATACTCTTAACATATTGATATACTTCAAGATTTTTTTTAATTGTTCATTCTCTTTACTATTTCTAATCCTTAAGGATAGTACTGTACAGAAAAGTTTTTTGTTAAGCTGCTAAATGACATTATGAAAAATACATAGCTTGTTCTCTGTAAACCATTATATATGTTTTACAGATGCATATATGGTTATACCATGACGCAAGTTTGACACCCCTGGCTTACAGCAAATGAAATGAAATGCATATACATATACCGTATTTTTCAGAGTCTAAGACGCACCGGAGTATAAGACGCACCTTAGTTTTGGGGGAGGAAAATAGGGGAAAAATCTACCTATCAGGTATTCATCTGGCTAGCATCCTTAGTCTGGTCAGCTTCAGCACATTATTTTATCCCCTGGTTATGGCTGAAAAAAATCTTCTTCCGAGGGAGTAGCAATGAAAACAAGCCTGCAAAGACTTGGGGCTGGAAAAAACCTCTTCGGAGGGAGTAGGAATGAAAAAATCCTGCACGTCTGGAAGATCGTTAGCACCTCGTTAGGGCTGGGGGAAAAAGCTTCAAAAAATCTACATTCGGAGTATAAGACGCACCCAAATTTTCAGCCTCTTTTAGGGGGGGAAAGGTGCGTCTTATACTCCGAAAAATACGGTGTATATCCATGCCCACCCCCATTTTAGCGAAGGGGAAAAAGTTGCGATACGACACGTGACGACAACGTGATGCTGTGAGTTTGACACCCCTGCTGTAAGCCCTATAGTTTCTATTACAACTTTTATGCGTGACTTTTTCTTCTTTCAATTTCCAGATGAGTATAGGATCAAACCTGTGGAGGAAGTCAAATACATGAAAAATGGGGGAGAAGATGATCAGAAAGTAGCTGCCAGAAACCAAGAAAACTTGGTACGTGTTGAATATTATTATTTAACAAGTTAGACGCTATTCTATGTCTGCAATGAAAGGTGAAGTATGTAGAACACTTAAAGCTCTGAAGAAGAACTTCCTTGAAAATGCCACGACTATTTATAGCTTAGAGGCAAAGTGTGAAATGCTACCTTCCCTGCTTGTCTTTATGAATTATCCCATTTTTAATACTGTGAAGTATGCTCCAATACAGCAGGCATTTGTATTCAATCCTTTGCAAGAGGCAATACTGCTTGGCTCATGATAAATGTGTTTGCGTGCAAATGAGCTGTTACCAACCCAGAATTTACTGCCTGTTGAAGAAGGAAGCTACCTGTTCTTAAGATGGTGTCTATCGTTATTTTCTCTCTGGGATCCCACCCTAAATTTTAAAGAGTTAGACATGTAAATATACATAATATGCTCATAACAGAATTTACAAGAATATTTTTAGTAATATGTTATAATGTATACTCTTGTTTCTAGCTTTATAATTTTGTAATATTCTTGTTTTATCCTCATTTGCATATTGTCAGGGTCTGTGTGCCCTGCAGTTCTGTGGGAAAGGAGGAATTAAACTTTGTAGTAAACTAAAAGTTAAAACACTATTCTTTATAGCAAGGATGTCAAACTCAAGGCCCGGGGGCCAGATTTGGCCCACAGGGTGCTTAGATCTGGCCCGCGGGGCTGCCCTGGAAACAGCAAAGGACCGTCCCAGGGTGCTCAGGGAGAAAACGGAGCTCAGGGAGGCCACGCAACACCCACCCAGGCCCCGTTTTCAGCCGCGATAGCCTCCTGGCCGCACCCGCCCTCACCACCACCATCCGGCCCCCTGAGATCACAACCCTGATGCAGCCCTCAATTAAATCGAGTTTGACACCCCTGCTTTATGGCCTCAGAAATTTGCTTGAAAGTATATAGTTCGTGTTCTTTGAAATCATAGAAATCAATAATGAAATTGATTGATTGGCAAATGACTTGGGGGAATAGGAAAAGAACAATATTGCAAATGTTTTATTCTGACTCCTAGTTCTTAATTAGAATGATCAAATGAAGGGGAATATGCTTGGAGAACTCACATTTTTAGATTGGACTTCTGAACTCCCAATATTTGAAAAAACTCTTGAATCCTATTTACATTACTTTTGATCTGTTAAACTTCATATACTCTGTTTTTGGGGGAATCCATTTCTGTCAACTTTTCCTGCCAGAGAAACACTGCAAGTTGTAGAGGAGTTTAAGATATGTTGTGAGTTGTGCTTTCAGCTTTATCATTATCTCCATTCCTGGAAGAATTGCTGACTATTTTTAAGGGAAAGGGATTGGGGAGCAGTGGCTGTTTGCGATCAAAAAATAAATAAATCTGAAAAATGAGTATTCTAGCTTGTCATCTGCAAATCCTAATTCTTTTGTCATTTCCAGGTAAATAAGATAAGATACTTTGGCAAATATTATGGCTATTTGTATTAACTGTTAAAAAAGTTGGGCATTATTAAAAATGTTTTTGCTTTCATTTTTAACTCTGATGATAAAATAAATAAGTGGCTTTCAAGTTGAAGCAAGTATAACAACTTCCTGGAAGATTTAAGATATCATAGAAGTTTGCTGTTTTCATTTCTATGCGAATAGTGAATACATATATTAAAACTCAGCTTATTTATTTTCCTGACTAAATCAATTTATTTTGATGTATACACATTATTTATTAATCTGTTGAACAAATTGTTTATTAATGAGAATCTTTTTTTCTTCTTTTTAATCAGAAGCAAGTAGTAAGCACTTTTCCACCAACATGCTGGATAGGTTTATTTAAAGATCACTAGCAGGGAGGAGCAAATAAAGATAGCATTCATTGTGTTTACAATATCAAAATTCTCTGGAATCTTACCATATAATTCCCATTTATTTTTAAATGTAAAAACAAGATTATTGATTACTGATTATTCAATTTACAAGTGTGATTATGTTTAAATTGGAGTATATCCTCTCTGTCAAATTAGTATCTGACAGCATTGTGTTGTGCAATATATAAACCAGATATTCATAGTCTGAATATCCTCCAGATTTATGGACTTCAATTCCCAGATTTCTCAGTAATTGCCATGCTAAGGAATATTTGGTTTTGAGATTTTTAAAACTTATTTTAAAGATGGTTCAGATTGGTCTTGCCCAAGTATTTAAAAAATTTCTCTATAGGTAGTTCTTAATTTACGACTATAATTGAACCCAACATTTCTGTTGCTAAGCAAGACAATTGTTAAGTGAATTTTGACCCATTTTATGACCTTTCTTGTCACAGTTGTTAAGTGAATCACTGCAGTTGTTAAGTTAGTAACCCTGTTCTTAATCAAATCTGGCTTCCCCGTTGACTTTATTTGTCAGAAGGTCGCAGAAGGGTTCACATGACCCCAGGACACTACACTTGTCATAAATATGAGTCAGTTGTTAAATATCTGAATTTTGATCACTTGACCATGCGGATGCTGCAATACTGTAGTTGTAAGTGTGAAAAATAGTCATAAGTTTCAGTGCTGTTGTAACTTTGGTCACTAAATGAATTGTAAGTTACCTGTATAAGAATTGCAACCATATTGTTTGAAATCTGGGTCCTAGCTTGGGAAGGAATTAATGCAAACTGTATCAAGAGAAGATAAAACAATATGTCCAAAATTTGGAAAGATCTGACTCTGTGGCGGATATTATTTATACTTATTTTAAGGCCAGTAGAAAAGTTAGTTTCAGTGGCCCTTTAGTTTGGTATGGGGTGAGGTAGAAAGCACTAGTTTTGAAAATGAAATTGTTTCTGTACAGTATTTGATCTTTTGGTCTCTGCTTTTCTGTTATATTAAAGAATTGTGCTCACTTCTTATTTTGTTTGGAGCAAAGATAGAGGGAAATTTCTACTGTTCTGTCTGAAGAAACATAAGAATCATTTTTGATATGAAACCTTGATGGCACTTGGAAGCTGTAACTATTCATATTATTAGTACATATTCTTTATTTATAGATTACATTTTTTTATCAGAGGATCACAGTTGACAAAATAAAGCAACAGAGCTGATTACCAAACATTAAAAGCAATGCTTACATTCAAAACAGCAGGAACAAGCACATTAAGAGGATTCAAAAGCCTACGGCAAGAGATGTATCTTAAGCAGTCAGCTAAACCGAACTAATGGTAATTGCAAATACATTGCCAAGGGTAGGAAATTCCATAATGAGGGTTCCTTAATGAAGATTATGCTTTTAGAAGCATCTGGGGTTTAAGACAATGGAAAGGTTTCACCCTTTTCATTAAAGGAGACCAGACCCATCTCCAGTTTTGTTGGGTCAATCTTAATCTAATGCAGATAGACTTCCCCCTTCCTCTGAAAAAAGATGCAGGATTATCTGGAAAATGTGTTTTGATTAAAAAAAGATGTTTTGTTGCCTTCTGCTATTAGTTTTCCTCATCCTCTTCCAGATGTTCTGGGTTTCAGCTTTCAGAATTTCCATCTAACCGAAAACCATGTGATTTGGGAGTTCTGAATTTTAAAGTGCGAAATTTTTTGGTGGATACCAAAATAGGGAAGATTGTATTATAATATTTTTTGATCATAGATGAAAAAGATAAAAAAAACATTCTAGTTATAGATAAAGTAACTTTAAAGAAAAGCTTGAAAATTCTTGCTGAAGAATGAAAAAAAAATCTTTTAATAAATATTTAGGTATGAGATCTGTGTAAATAAGGTGATGCTCCAGTTAAAGAGGTACATTTATCTTTATTTTTGAAAGAACTCACTGCTTTATCTGAACAGCAGTTCATTCAGTTCATAAAAAATGCCATAACAATATCTCAGTTTAACATTCAAAATAACACTGGCATAATTGCACTACTGATAATATTTCTGTGTAAAATATTACCTCTGAGGAAGGTAAAATGAGATTGACAGTGTATCCCTGTCATTCAGCATTAGTCTCATTGGGGCACGAATTGTTAGTCACATGCTCTTTGTATTTTTGTACAGATTTTAAAAATGCGATTAGGCTTTGTTTGAAAGTTGATCAACTGATTCAGAACAGCATATAACATAAATCTGTAATTTGGATTTTTAAAAATCTAAAATAATCAGAAGTTAAACCCAAGAACATACATTGTAAGCCACGTTATGGTTGCAACATTCCAAAAACTCAGTTAAAATTAATTACTTATCCAGGGGGACAAAAATTTATTTCATAGTTTGCAGTTTGATAGTGTAAAAAAGTAATGACACCTCCCAGTTCAGTCAGTTCAGTTTAATGAAAAAGGTAACTTGGGTCAGTGGTGTGAGTAGTTAGCTAAACAGTTGACTCTGTCTTACAAACTATGACGCCCTTCAGCACAGTGAAGTGCTCAAAACAGCATAAGACATGTTCCACTCAAAGTAATTTTTAAAGGTCTCTATAAAAAGTTTTTAATGCCTGTTAGTCTAGTTTCCAAGTCTCTAAGCTCCACCATCCACAGTTACAGTCACAGTCTCTTGCAATAGAAAAGACTTTGGACAGTAGTAAATCTTTCCAGCTGCAGTTGTCCTGTCAAAAGAACTCCAATCAGTCTGGGAAGTCACAAATAAGAACAATATCTAATGAACTGTGAGAGTGTCTCACCTTTAAGTATTCTTAACTCCACTATAAAAAAAAGAACTGGGTAAAATTCGAATTCATAGAAGAGTATCAAGGCAGAATCTATTGCTCATTGAGAAAAATAATTATGCTAGTCTCAAGTTTACAAAACAGAAAATAGTATCCTGAACATTTTCTGAGGAAATTTTATATATTTTCTTGCTGCTGCAGAAAAGATTTTTGGTGAATGGATATTTGCAATTTATATCTAGGCATGATTTATAGATTTCTGTTATTTATAAGCATCATTTATAATCCTGTGACAAATTGAAGCTCTTACATGGTAATGTTCATTTTATATATGTTTGTATCTGTTCCGGTTTGCTGTGTAGTCATATAATACAGATGAGGTCAGAGAAAGTTATATCAGGATAACTTACTGTGTAATAGCTCGACTATTTAATTTTTACTGTTTAGCAAAGAATTTTGCTTCTTCCACTCCTGGAAATGTAGTGAGAAGACAAAAAAATTGTTTCAGGATTAAAAGGCTGTTAGGTAATAATTAGTAATGAAAAGATACTAATGGTAATAAGTAAACATTCACATATCATTGATAAAAACTGTATTGAATTAACAAATATTGACAGAAATTGTCAGAATCTTTTCCTCCGCTCTTTGTTCTTGGACAATATTTTATAGTGCAATGTGTAGCCTTTTGATAATGTATGTTTGTTATGATGTTGGGTTGAATTAGTTTCTTCTCTAAATTGTAATTATTTTTTATTTTCATTGCATTTGCTTAACTGTAGGGTTTTCAAGTGAAATATGAAGTAAAGGGCTTTAATAATCAGTAATATCAAAAGGTGGTTTTATGAAAACAATACTTTAAAGTTCCTGATCATTGAATTTTTTATAGATACAAGCAAGCTACATTTGCAAGTATTATAAACATATTTTATACTTCCATATATCATAATTACTTTCCCAAACAGGCTTCACAGTGGAAAAACCCCTGTGCTAGAAAATTGTAGATGGTCAAATTTAACAAAGAATCATTTGTGCTTCAAAGTAAGAGGGGGAAAAAATTCCAATAAGGGAAATGTCTTTAGCTTCATTATACAAACAGGTTTATTTTAAGGTAAATATTTTACTATGTTCAGCTGTTTTAAAATGAAGTCGGTGAACAGTCATTTCTTTTGACTGAACAAATTTGAACAATATTGCTAGCTGATGAAATATTTAATTTTTATTCTGGATTTCAAAATCATTTGTTATTAGAGGAGATATGGATTTTACAGACTACGGTAGATTCTTATACCAGACTGTGCATAGTATCCTTGTTTAATTAAGGCGTAATGTATGTACCCAGCCTTTGAAGGTTGCCAACCAATATTTAATTTTTACCATTGTGTGTGTGAAGCAAGTGGCCCCTATCAGTTGTCCATCAAATAATATATCACTTGTTATTGTTCACAAAATTCCTACTTTCTGTATGCATTCTCTGAATTATCACATTGATTCACATTTGGCCAAATTTCCTAGGTCTGGAAAGAGGGCTGCATCAGAAGGGTGAAAAGTTATTTTCATTTTTCCCTATATTAAAGCTGAAATAACAGTCAGCTATGAAATCATTATAAAAGGGAGACAAATTATAAACCGCTTGATATATTCCTTTTCTTAATCTTTTCTTGTCTTTGGAATGAATTTCACTTTCATTTCTTAACCATGGTTAACTATGTAGTCCTTCCCTGGTATTAACAGTTAAAAATAATTATAGTACAGCTTCTGTTTAATTAGAATATGAAAATTTGGCTGAAAGTTGATTTCAAATCCTGTAAAAGAGGAATTTCAATCAGACTTAATAATTATTTATTTGATTATTTGTTTCTTTCCTATTTTTGTACATAGTCACAATCATAGGACTCTGGTCTATAATTGTGACACAATAACACAAGGACCATACTATAAAACAATCTTTAACCTAAGGTAAAGATAAAAGTTTCCCCTGTCCAGGTGTGCCTGATTCTAGGGGGCAGTGATCATCTCTGTTTCCTAGCCGAGGGAGCCAGCATTGTCTGAAGATGCTTCCATGGTCATGTGGCTGGCATGACTGTATGATGGGGTGCATGGAACGCTATTACCTTCCCACCACCAAAGTGGTATCTATTTATCTACTTGCATTTGCAAGCTTTCAAACTGCTAGGTTGACAAGAGCTGTGGCAAAAATGGGGAGCTCGCCCATCATGTGCCACTGCACATCCTTAACCTAATCTTTAATGTAATAGACAGTAATTGTCAAATAGTCATACTGTAGGCCAAAGGAAGTTCCTAAATGAAAGAGCAAGCAATGCTGGCTGTACTTTTGGGGACACTATTTCCAGACTGTGTTGCTGCTATTCCTGAAAAAAGCATCTTATTCCAGTTGCATGGAACTTTCAATAGGGAGCAGGGGTCACAATATGCCCTCTCTTGATGACCAGCTTGAGCAGGCAGAATCCTACTTAGTAAGATGGTATATCTATATCTATATATACCATCTTACTAAGTAGGATTCTGCCTACTCATATCCTGATATATCCTGGTGCCACACAATAAAGGGTTTTCTAGGCAATGACCAGCACTTTGAACTGAGCCCAGAACTCAACTGGTAATCAGCACAGTAACCTTATGGCAAGTAGTATTCTGAAATAGTTGGTTTCCCCAACTAGCAGCTGCATTGTTATGCCTGGGGGAAAGTGATAGCTTTTGAATCATCTTCAAGAATGTATTGGAATAGTTCAGTCATGTACTAATCAGAGCATAAGCTGCTGTCATCAGTATCCTGGTCCAAATAGGGCGGTGCAGTAATTGGGACACCAGCTGTAGCAGTGTGAAGTTCTCCTGGGCATAACTTCCATCTGCTACTCCAGCAGGAGCTATGAATCCAGGGTAGTGCAAGTCATGGACCAGTTACTTCAAAGGAGGATCTCTAACCCTAACAAACCCTTAGTTGACAATTCTAGATAATATTGCAACTACTATGTATTGCAAATACTATTGCTACCAGACATTTAAAGCAACTTTAGGAACCTCAATACATTTATGTAAGCATTGTATAAAAGTCTTGGTTTTTAGAACCCATTTCATTATTCTTGACCATATAGAAAATAAATATAAAAAGTTTCATTTTAGTACTAAAAGCAGCCATCTTAAGAATTGATTGAACTAATGTCATGAAACAGCAGTAGGCTCCTTTAGGATTCAGGCAGGAACACCCATGAAGTCATTTCATATTTATTTGATTTAGCTGATTATTTTGGATGCCCGTTGTAGATTGCCTGCTGTAAAACTTCTCCGATTGCTAATGTCTTTGAGACAAAGCCATGGCAGGCAGTCTGTTGTAGTCTTAGGCATAGTCAGGTTTTATCAAATAGCAAAACTGGTGGGGGGGGGGTTGACACACCAAATACCTCATTCTGCTAATGGTATGTGATCCTGCCCACTTATTTGTCACTGCCCATTTAATGCTGTCTTCCACTTCAGTGTGTTAGTCCTAGCTACCCAAAAACTAGCTGTGCTCTCCTGCAGAATGGGAAATGGGTAGAAATTTATCTTGGAATGGATTTTTAGGTAAAAATGTAATTGGCTAAAATAAAGATCCTGCCTTTAGAGACATGCAGTCATGGAACTGCAGTTCAGGAAATGGCACCTGCTAAACAACCTTGTCTGGACTTGAAAATTAAGCAAAGTCAGAACTAGTTAGGCTAGACCTGAAAGCCAAAAAAAGTGCCACTTACCGTAAGTATTGCTGCCAAGTAAATTGCATGACACAGTCTATGTAGTCAACCAAGACTACATAGTTTAGCTTACGTCTGCCTCTATCTTTTCATCATACATGTAGCCAAGTCTTGCACAGCCTATTAACTTAAGATTTTGTTACTCTCAAAAGCAGCAACCTTGTATCATGTTTCTTTTCCTATCCTCCTACAATGTCATTAAGTTTATGTGACATCTAATTCATGACATGTTAAAACTTCTATTTCCATAATTATTCATTATGGGAAGGAAAGTAGAAACGTTTCATAGGATTGCACTTTTAGGTGCCAACAAGCAGCCTATTTATTGAAAAAAAATATTTTTGAAGACATGTTTATTAAAGTCAGAAATCTGTGTGTAGGCGTGAGTTCTGTTATGAATGCCCAGCTATTAAAAGAGAGCTTGTCTATCAACAGTATTGTCAATGCATGGAAATACATTCTTTATCTTACTAAATTCATGCCTACATCTGTTTGCCGTATATTTCCTGCTTTAAGGAAGTATTTAAAAATAAGAAGCAAAACATTGATTTGAAACATTTTAACTCTTTTATATAGGATATAATGAAGTTGTTCTGGGAAGTTGCCAGCAGTGAATAGATGAATCCAAAATGAAGTTGATAAACTATATGTTAAAAAGTGCCTCGCTTATGGCGAGCAGATGCTAGAAAATAATTGTGTATTTTGCAAAGTATTTATACTATGTGTCTCATTCTGTTCGATTACATGATATCCAAAGTTGCTTACAAAATGTACCAAAGGGCTCCAACAAACGAATTGCAAAATATATCACAACAAAACCCACACAGTTCATTTACAATAATAGTGCTAATGAAACCACCACCCTCTAAAGTTTCCTAATTAAACCGGTGCAGCCATCCAAAGCAAAATAAAACCTGCAGAAAAAGCTTTTTTGGACAAGACAAGTTTTATGAAATCTACCTGGGAAAAAGGCCCAAACTGTACAGACTTGCAAAGAACATTCCCCAGCCAGATTAATTTTATGAGGAAATTTATCTTTGCAAACTACTCTTTCTGTCCAGATTTCAGTACTTCCAGAGATGAGTCCTCAATGAAACCTTTATAATGTTAAGAAAGCCGTTGATCTTCAGCTACTTGAAGCATTACTATAAGGTTAAAGAGCCCCACTCAACATCTGTCAAATAAAGATAAATGTTGAGAAACTTTAGCAGAAACCACAGATACTAAATATGCAATAAATCAGGATCTCCATAAACTCAACATTCACTGGGAGGTTTTAAGACTGATTTTTTTTTCTTTAGCTCTAATCCGATTTTCTTCTTTAAAAAAGCTGGGGGGGGCGCATTTGTATTATTTGATGTCTCCTTTGTTTTCCTAATGAGTAAATACAGTGTTTGTTCAGAAATTTTATTTGAAGCATAGTGTTTGAACTAGAGTAGGTAAACCTTTATTGAGATACGTTTTTTGGCAAGCTGGATAGTGATGCATAGATAAATTGCCTTTAGTGATAGCAGCAAGTCATATTTTGCTTCTAATAATGGAGATGTAACACTGATCCTTTTCATTCAGAGTAATGAAATATAGAGTAGTACATGGTCTTTCTTCCTCCCATGCTATAAACAGTGCAGTCCACTAATTGCTTGATGCATCTCATGTGGGGCTAGTAGTGTATGAACCAGACTAAGACTTTGACTGCCTTTCTTATGCTGTGTTGCCACAGAGGCCGGCAAATACTTGTGTGTTAAATAAGTGCATAAAATCCATGCGCGGATTGAATGCCCAGTGGTCCACACTGTAGTCTTCTCAGTTCTGTGTAGGATAATTACTATGCATTTGCGCTTACATATGTCTAGCTATGTGTGCGTGACTCATATGCAAATGTTGACACTGTGTGCATTGTGTGGGTGGCTGCAGTCCTGCGCCTTCTATGTGCCTAGGCATCTGTAGACTTGGAAGTACTCCAAATTGGTCCTCAAGATTGCTTCATGGGCTTTAACAGTGCTGGTGTGTTGGGATAAGTTAAATGCCCCCTGAATGAAGCCTTCCCGTTTCCAGTGACTCTTAAGACAGTACCACATGCGTCTTTGTATCCTTATAATTTTATCTGTAATGCCTTGCCATCTGGTGTCTCTCAGGCCTCATTACTGTCAGCTTTCCAGGAAGCTCTGAAGATTTATTTGTTTACCTGTACTTTTCCTTGAATACGTCCTACAGTATTGCTCTGCACAGGGCCGCAACCGGGGTTGGTTTCACTTTTCTTAATGTTACTGTAACGTTTGTACCATATCGGTTTGAATTTCTTAAAGACATTTTACTAATAATGTAATAATTATAATTATTACAATTGTATTGTAATTTAATGTATTACCGGTAGTCCTGTGATTTACAGTAATAGGCAAAAAGAATTATAAAAATAGCGAATACAAATGTAAAAACCAGAGTAATAAATATCGTCAAAAACCACATAAGTAACAGCTGGTCAAAACTTAGGTTTCAAATGTATAAAAACGATGCAAGATCATCCTTTAAACCTCAGTGCAAAATAAAACATATTAGTAACAAAAGACTTTTAATACTTTGGGGGAGCAAAGTATTCCCAATTATCACTTTTCATAAGACAAAAATCAACTAGCCATTTCCTAGGCTGCATTACAGAAGTGGCTTGCCAATGCCTTATTCAAGGATTTTAAAAAAAAATTAATTTCCAGGCTAGTATATGGATCTAGAATTGTCTTTCAAAAACTGGCCCTGCCTAGCTTCCACAAACAGCCAAAGTTGGCTAGGTGCTGCCACCTGCTGACATCTATAGGACATACAATTTCCTTTGGAGGAAACTATGGTCTTCTGGGTCATGGTTGTCCCAAAAGGGCTTTTTCAAAAGGCAACTGAACTTTCTTTGTTTTTCCTTGAAGACATTTCACTTCTCATCCTAGAAGCTTCTTCACTTATGACTGAATGGTGGAGAATGGAAGGTTTGTAAAGGCGTATTTGTAAAAGGTTATTTACAAGAAAATTATTTGTATTGCCAGTCTGACTCACTGCTCTGCTCTACTCTGCTGAAATTAGAGCTAAGGTATGAAACCTGACAATGGGAAATGAAGAGATATATTAGGGAGGAAGAGATATAAGAAGATTGCTTTCGTCTCCCCTTGAAGTCATCCCATTCTACCTAACAGCTACAAATTACTTTGTTGCTGTTCTTTTCTCCATGGAGGGTGGAGCTAGCATTCAGAATGGGTTGTCCTCATCCAATCAGAGTGAAGACTGAGTCTGTCAATCATCTTGAAGCTCCATCCGCCATCTTGGCCCAGCTTCGACTCAATCCTCAGAGAGGACAGACATGGCTAGAGTTTTTCCCATCTGACTGCTAGTTCCAACCTTGAATTTCTGCCTGGTTCGTACTTGTTTTTTCTCGTGAGTCAGCCTCCCCCATTTCTCTTTAACATCGGGTAGGGGGAGTGAGTTAACTGTGAGTGTTGGTTCCAGTCACAGCTTTGGCTGCCTTGTGGCGAACTTTGCTTTGGCGATTTTCGCCTAATTGCCTCACGAGCTCGGCTTTTCCTACGGCTTGTAAGAGACTGACCTGCGGGATGCTTTTATCTGCAGTCTCGGGCGCTGTCAAACAAGACCAATCATCGCCCATAACGGACTCTTTGTGCTGCCAGATTCTCTGGGAGACCGTTAACGAAGTGGGACACTAGATTCCCCACTCGTTCTCTGATGGCGGGGAGGGCCTTGATTTATGAGCTTGCTCATTCATCCCACTATCTCTCCGATCTAAGCCACCTGTCAGGGAAGCGCAAGGCAGCATCAGCCATCTGCTTCCTAATCGGACCATGCCTAGACCGCCAAAAGGCTTGTCCTAGGTCAGCACCTTCGTGATTCATTGCTGTAGGGTTTTTCTTTCTCAGGAGAGGCAAGACAATATTAGGTCTCATTCAACGCGAGCTGAGGGTCTCCTTGGCCTCTTGTCCACTCTCCTGGGGAAAATGATTTCCGCTATTGACATCACTCCTTGGGCACGCCTAAACTCTAGGGAACTTCAATGGTTCCTTTTACCCTTTCAGAAAGCCTGCAGGGGATCGTCAACATCCAAAGTGCGGCTTCCTCATCAGGTCCTTCGGTTCCTTATCTGGTGGCACTCCCCAGCGATCTCCTGGGGATGTTTCTTCCGAGAGCCATCCAGGACAGTGATAACGACGGACACCAGCCTGTCCGGATAGGGTGCCCATGCAGAAGGACTCATAGCCCAAGGTCGATGGTCCCTTGCGGAAGCCAGATGTTCCATCAACTGGCTAGAACTCTGAGCAGTATACCTTGCCCTCAAGCATTTCCAGAGCCTGGTCACCGACAGGCACGTGCTTGTCCTTACGGACAACATGACAACCAAAGCTCACATAAATCGGCAAGGGGAGACTCGATTGAGGACTTTGATGACAGAGGCACTGAGGCTGGGACTTTGGGCGGAGTGACATCTTCTGTCCCTCAAGGCAGACCACATCTCCGGGGTTTCCAATACCCAAGCGGATTGGCTCAGCTTCAAAGCAGTGGATCATGCGGAGTGGCGCTTACATCCTGCCATCTTTCAAGACTCATGAGTCAGTTCGGCTGGCTTGTCGACCTCTTCGCTACCCTGGAGAATGCCCAGCTTCTGAGATACTATTCTCATTACCCATCCCAGGGGGCAGAGGGGGTCAATGTCCTTCGAGGCCCCTGGCCGTGTGGCCTGCTGTATGCCTTTCTTCCCCTGCCTATCCTGCCCGGGGTGATTCAGAAGATGTTGGAGGAGTGGACGGAGCTGGTTCTTTTGGCCCTGCACTGGCCACGGCGGGCTTGGTTTGCAGACCTGAAGGCCCTCTCGGTCGCTCCTTCATGGAGAATTCCCTCAACACCGGATTCATTCACCGGTATCCGACCTGGGATCTGCCACTTGTGCTACAGTCCTTGACGGGGCCACCCTACCTACCTCTCAGATCAGTCGGACTCAGGCTGTTGTCATATAAGTTAGCCTTCTTGCTGGCGATTACGTCGGCCCATTGCATTTCTGAGTTTTCTGCTCTTTCGATACGCAAGGATTAGTGTATTTTTCACTCTGAACGGGTTGTTCTTAGACTTGACCCTTTGTTCATGCCAAAGGTTAACTTGTGGTTCCACAGAGTGCAGGAGCTGGTGCTTCCTAACTTTTACCCGTATCCGTGTCACCTGCGCGAGAGACTATGGCACACTCTAGACATACGCAGGACTCTCCAAATTTACATCGACCGCACATCTACGATCTGCAAATCGGAGGCTCTGCTGGTGGGGTTTTTACCACGTTCGCTGGGACTCAAGGTTTCGCCCTCTACTGTTGGCAGGTGGATAAGGGCCACGATTGCGAGGGCGTACAACTTCATTCATCAACAACGTCCGGATTGCATCACTGCGCACTCCACGTGCAGTGCGGCGGCATCGGCAGCTTGGGCTACGCAGGTGTCTTTGGAGTAGGTGTGTCAGGTGTCACCGACTCAATTTGTTCGGCACTACAAAATTGACTCCTTCGCATTGGCAGAGGCGGCCTTTGGTTGCAGGGTTTTGCAAGGAGCCTCGATAGGGTGTTTGCTTCCCGCCCATGGGACCTTTGGCTGTGGTATGTCCCATTCTGAATGCTAGCTCCACCCTCCATGGAGAAGGGGCATTGATTCTTACCTGATACGTCTCTTCTCATTGGGTGGAGCTAGCATTCAGCCCTACCCTAACAATTTTTCCTTTCCTTTGCCCAGACAAATATTCTTTTTTCTTTGTCTGGACATCTGCGCTTCAGTCAGTCATATCTAAAACACTGGTCAGATGGGATTCAGGATACTTCTGTTGTTAGTATTAGATGTCTAACCACGTCAGGTCTGTTTCTTCGGCTTCATCAAAGCTGGGCCAAGATGGCGGATGGAGCTTCAAGATGATTAACAGACTCAGTCTTCACTCTGATTGGACGAGGACAACCAATTCTGAATGCTAGCTCCACCCCACGAGAAGAGGCATATCAGGTAAGAACCAACGCCTCTTTTCTTTTCCTCTTGGCAACAGCTGCCTCAGATATTATCTTATTTCTGTTAGCTTGAATGTTCATTATGAAGCAATATGTATTGTGTATCGTTTATTTAAAATAAGTGAAGGGCAGATAAATGTCATACTTTGGAATTCAACATTTTCATGTCATTTAAAATTCACATGGAAAGGTTCTGTGGCATAGCCTTGACTGGTTTTATGCTTATCAGATCCATATAAAGAATGTGTGGGTTTTAAAAGTCAGAATTTGTATATTGCCCAGTTCAGTGAAAGAGGCACATTCTATATATTTTTACTTTGTGTTTCTTAGATTGTTGTTTTCAGTTTAATTGTTGCTACAGAAAGCCTCTTTAATATCTTTCTAGCCTTAAGTGCCAGGTTAAGTGATCAAGTACTTTCTTCAGAAATATAAACAGTATGCATATTATTCCGTCACTCATATTTCATCCCCGAGAGATCCCTACAGAAAATGGAAAGCAAGCAGTTCTTCTCATTTTCTCAAGTGGCAAGCAGCTCATGGTCTGCTCTTCTTAGAAGCGCATTAGATCACTGTTACCCACTAGGATTGATACGAAGGAATAAAGCAGGGGTGAAATTCAGCAGGTTCTGACAGGTTCTGGAGAACCGGTAGCAGAAATTTTGCGTAGTTCGGAGAACTGGCAAATACTACCTCTGGCTGGACCCAGAGTGGGGTGGGAATGGAGATTTTGCAATATCCTTCCCCCAGGAGTGGGGTGGGAATGGAGATTTTGCAGTATCCTTCCCCTGCCACGCCCACCAAGCCACTCCCACAGAATCGGTAGGGAAAAAATTTGAATTTCACCCCTGGAATAAGGGCCCATTTTTTGCTGGCCTGCTGTGGAGTCAAAGCAATCCACAACTGGCTATGAGTTAAGTGGGCTCCTTGTAACACAACATGTCACCATTGTTTTTGCAGGCTGAAGATTACATGGTTATCCATCATGCACTCTGCATAACTGCTCAGAAAGCAATGGCCCAGGAAGCAGTGCTGAAAACACAGGATTACTTTTAAGTATATAGCAACCATATTGTAAAACAAGGCAGAACCCAACTCCCATTTATGAAAATTGAATGAGGGCTCTACAGAGTGATTCTCCCCCCCCCCTTTTAGTATTGTGTAGCACAGAAAGGAAAATTGAAAAGCGAATCGAATCAGTAGCTTTTATTTTCCTCAAGGGTAGAAGCCTTGTTTTAGTAAGTTCACTCAGCTGAGCTAATCACCATAAACAAGAGAGAGACAATGTAATAGTCCTGGAGAAAGTTTGAAGATCAGCTGTTCTGAAAAATAATTTTTAAAAACCCTATATTATTAGGAGGTTGGCTAACCACAATAATATGAAGACTTATGCTGAATAAAAAAGACGAGAGAGCGAGCAATTTCTGATCACTGATACTTGGCATTTTTATCATATATTTATTTTAAGAAAAACAAGGCACACCAAGCCTGAAGAAGAATGGTTTTAAAATGCTTGCTATGAATTAAATGGAGAATTTGTATCCTCAAAAATCCAATTGTTGCTTTGTAATTATGGGCAGTGTGACAGTCTGTACTAGCAAATGAGAAGCTAGTAAATTCTTAATTATGAAAGCTGGCCGCTTAGTTTGGGGCCAGTTACTCTCTCTTAGTCCAAATTACAGGATTGCTTTTGTCTTGGGAACAGGTGAGAACGTTCTATGTCATCTGGAGTTGTATAAAATAAAGCTGAGACATAGAATCATCAACCTCTAATCTTGTCTGTATAACAAGGGAATGATAATCTAGAGATCATTTAGCAAGAATGTCTCTTCATGATTGCTTAAAATGAATCCTTCACTCTTCTGCGGGATTTAATGTAATAAAAAGTAGTAATTGTAATTTTTAGTGAGCATCCCACAATTTTTCAACGATTTGGTAGCTTAGAAATGCAAAGATCTATAAAATAATTATCATAGCTGGAATGTGTTGCAAAAGGGGTAATAGGCTATGGTTTCCAAGAATAGAAGTGGGAAATTATGAAAGATTTGTAATGGATATTATTTCCATCTCAACCTAAATTTACAACTCTTTTGAATTGTGTGGTATGACTAATTAATTGGAATGCATCATATATTACCAAGCTAACAGCAGTGTTTACTCAACTTTGGCTGATGTTGAAAAAGCTATGTAATGATGGTGCTTGTACAAGAGACTACAAGGAAATCCCAAAGCTGTAGGCTAAACTGGAAAGTTTAGAAAATTATCCCAGAATAAGGCATTGGCAAACCCATTAGATACTGTTGCCAAGAAAACTAAAATCTAAAAGCTTGACCTCAGGAAGCTTATTTACTGTATATATTTGTGGATAAGCCAAGAATGTTAGGTGGCAAAAAACACCACCAAAATTGCATTGAACTTATTTGTGAATGGGTATATATATATGTATGCATTAATAGATAAATTCTTATTTAAAGTACCCAAATATTCCATATACACTCATCCACATATAAGGAGACTCTCAAATTTTAAATCAAAATAGCCTCCCGTGAAAAATGCATCACTCTCAGATAAGCCAATTGTGAAAATTAAAACACAAGAAAATTTCAAACATCAATTTATCAGTGGATAGACTTATAACAAAAGAATATATGGTACTTTCTGCAATGGCTTGTATGTTATTTAGTTCCTACAGTTGGAAGAGACTTATATTAAGCAACAAGAACATTAAAATAGAATCACAATAATCAAAACTCTATTACTTAATTGCATTGCTCAATGGACCTAGAACAGTTCTTATTGTCTCGCCTTGCGGTCCTGAACAGCTGTCTCTTTAATGCTTCTCAGAAGCCCAACAAGGAGAGGATGGTCCTCATAACAATGGACAAATCTATGTCTACATCATAGCTTTGAATTATTTAGTTGATAGCTAATAGTCTCTGAATTGTGCTTTCATTTGTGCAGCTGAAAACTGAATTTGAAAGAAAGTGAGCTCACTCAATATGTTTCTGGTTAGTAAACATTTATTTCATTCTGGGTACATATAAAACTGGTCTTTACTCAAATATTTGTAAGTAAATTGTCTGAAATTCAATAGTTTTGCCTATAAGAAAGGAGATAAGCAAGAGGTCAGGTATGAGTTTTGCTTCTAGAGAAATATATGTGGCTTTAGGAAAACATATAGATTGTACTTCATGGTTTATTGATCACAACGGCACAACAGTATGTGTGTGTGTGTGCGCACACATACACACATACCTACATGCACACACAGAGTAAATTTATTTTACTATTTTGCACAACTCATTGTACCTAATTGTACTTTTTTAAAATACTAACATTAAAGAATCAAGAATACAGTTTTATTTTTACATTGATTTGACTATTGAATCTGCTTGGAGGTGTCAACTTGTTTTAAGTGCTTCATCTCCAATCCAAATCCTACTGTAAAGGTAAACCTGGTATCTGGTTATTTTTACAAAGCCTTGTTAACTTTAAACCCAGTTTGTAGGTAACAACAGAAGCCAGTTCCTTCATTATAGTGAGTCCACTATAGTTAATTCATCCACATTACTATACATATAATTCTTTACCAAAAATTTGCTCCATGTATGAAAGAGAGAAATAAGTTGTCAATGACAGAAAAGTCTGAATGTGACTAGAGTATTCTAGATCACATAAAGGATATCAAAAAAATTTTCTTAGCTTATGCAATATGCATGGACTTCCTTGGTGCATAGTTTTATAAAGCATCTAATCTTAGTCATCAGAAGACCACTGCATGTTGTCAACCCAAGGTAGCATCAGGATAATGGATTTCAGCCCTTTGCTAAAGTGAAGAGAAGGTGATGAGTCCCTGACTGAGCTGGGATTGAAATTGACTAGGAGCACCACCATCTCAATTCCACCCTGTGGAGAACTTGCAATTTTTCATGATTCTCAGTACAGCGTCACAACTATTTTGCTCAACTTTTCTTTTCTTAGTAAAAAGCTTGAACTGTTTTCAATGGCAACTTCTGCGGTCTTTCTTTTTTCACATAGCCTTGATAGTTAGCAATGCTGCATGGTATGTGGCAAGTACAGACACTTATTTTCCATGGGAAAAACACTTTATTCCTGGAAGACGTGAATGTGAACAGGCAGGGACTAGAGGATCAGAACAGAGGCCCTCTGCTGACCTTAACCATGCTTGTTATAGTTTGGTTCTTTTATTTTAGATACAGAATCCAATATTTAAGGGTGTGCCTTGAATTGGAAAACTACACACCAGTCAGAATACATATTAGTCAGAAACAACTGGCATTTTCATATATTTAATATTTAAGCCTCAGGGTAGGTTCAGCTTTGCTGATACTGGGGGATACATGCTGGCTGGTGAATTCTGGGAGTTGAAGTTCACATCTCTTAAAGTTCCCAAAATTGAGAAACACTGGTCTAGGCGTTTTTTCTCCCCTCCCCCCCCCCAACATTGATAGTAGCAAACTAGGACATTTTTTTTAGTGCTATTTTTATTGCATATATTGAATGGAATTCTGAACCAGGGATACATTTTTAGGGTGTTTTCCCCCTACCCTAGCGAATTGTTTCAAGCTAAGGTTTCTCTTGGGTTCAAATCCTTTTCCATCTCTCACATTTTCCTTCCATCACAAGTCTACCCAGGCTTCAAATTGGAGATGTAAAACGTCTAAAAAAAAGTTGCAGTAATAATAGAAAAGACATTTCCCCCATTTTTCTAGGAAATAAATTCAAAATAGAAATTTTGGGGAGAATATAAATGTATGCAAAACATATTTATAAATATGTGTGTGCACAAATACGTAAGTCCTTTTTTGTTTTATAGCTTATATTCTTATAAAATCATGTTTAAGGTATAAATAGAAGTGTATAACTTATTAAGACTATAATAAATACCTTGTCTGAATTTATTTTAAATTATTATTTTAATTATAAATGGACCCACAAGCTGATGAAATCTAGACTGTAGGGCAGTGATGACGAACCTATGGCACGCGTGCCACAGTTTGCACGCGGAGCCATATCGGAGGGCACGCAAGGCGTTGCCCTATGTCAGCTTCCCTAAAGCCCCAGAAAAAGCCCCTGAAGCCTCTGGAGTGCGAAAAACAGCACAACGGGCAAACCGGAAGTCTGTTTTTCTGAACTTCCGGTTTGCCCGTTTGGCCATTTTTTCACCGTCCCAGGCTTCAGCGAGGCTTATGTGCGGGGGTGGGGGGTTGTGCGCATGCACGGGGCAGTGCGGGGGGGTGCCCATGCGTGGGGGGAGGGAATGGGTGTGTACGCATGCGTGCTAATGCACGCATACACCCCCTTTTGGCACGCAAACCAAAAAAGGTTCGCCATCACTGCTGTAGGGTCTCTTCATTTTTGCCTATTTAGAAAAAAGAGTAACAAAGTTACTCACACTTCATTAGAAGAAAGGAAATTATGTATTGGACCATATCACTAAATTGCAGGGGTGGGGGAAGGGAAGGGAACTAAATCTCAGAGTTTTGTCCTATGTGCATTTTATTATATTATCACATCTCATCAATCTCATGAAATAATATTACTCTCAACAGTTCTGTTTCTTCTAATCTTTTCTTTTTATAATATTATCATTTTCATAGAAATCTGGAAATCAAGGTTCTATGTATGCTGAGAAAAAATTCTATTTACATTTTAACATCTGTTATGTATGTTAAAATACTGTAAATTGGTTGGAACACAAAGGAGAGCATCATAAATTAAATACTTATGTATACTATTTTAGTAGTTTTTAAATTT
The DNA here is from genome assembly GCA_023053685.1 of Diadophis punctatus similis. Classification (NCBI taxonomy): domain Eukaryota; kingdom Metazoa; phylum Chordata; class Lepidosauria; order Squamata; family Dipsadidae; genus Diadophis; species Diadophis punctatus. The sequence goes on along the minus strand of JALIGW010000003.1, from coordinate 90,348,363 downwards.
TATTTTTTACTATTTTTAAATAATAGTGGGCATCTTTGGCATCAAAAATATACAGCAATTTTTCATATCATAAAAACAAGTAAATGTACTTTAATTTCTCTCTAATATTATACCGAGCATCAATTTTATAACTTCAGTAAGTTTCCTTGTCCACTAACTGATACTTTTTTGAAACTATGTCCTTATTATGAATAAACAAATAAATAAATAACAGAAAAACACATTTCTTGGTTTGGTGTGGATATTTTTTGAGACCATTTTCTTTAATACCTTAACTATTACATGTATTTTTAAAGAAACAATTAGGAAATACTTCATCATCTATGTATTACTAATATACTACTAAATCTCTCATGTCTGTTTGATTGATTGTAACCTTAAATTAGGAGAAATATTGTACATATTTTAAGTTACCTCAAAATATGTGTCCAAAATCCAGGACCCGTAACTTGTGGAATTGAAATTTGACAAAGTTGTAGCTACTTCATTGCTGAAGCTCTGCACACTGCTGCTGTCAGTTCCGGTCACATGATTGTCATTTCCTTGCCGACTTCCTGCAAGGAAAGTCAGTGGGGAAGCTAGGAGGAAGTTGGAAGTTGCTCCCGCTCACTCTACTTTTTTTGCCCTTGGCCATTCTGTTTCTCTGTTTAGGCAAGAAAATATCTGTGAAATGATAACCCAGTGGGTCACAGGTTGTCATGTGTAGGGTGTGTGTCTCTGTATGTGCGTTCTGATATTTTGAATAGTCTTTGAAAAAGATGAAAAAATAAAAATCTTCATCTATTTATGTCATATCCTAAAATTTGCTTTTAAAAATGGCATTGGAACATTGGATATCACTCTCACTATAGATGAGCTATGATATACAGGTTCTTTTTTTCTTTGTTTTAGATGCTCACATATCTTCACCATATAAAGCTAATTGCATGCTTGTAATATTTTTTTATATTGCACACAGTCACTTTCTATCTAAATATACAGAAGTCTGAACATAAGTCACCAAGTGTTAATGTGAGCATGGTTTTAGACAGTCATTTTCTAAATTCATTAGTTTTATGAAACTGTAGCATGACCAAGAATTAGTACATAAAGATACAGTATTGGGATATCAAAGTTGCTGCAAGTCCAGTTGTCAGTGACTGTCACTGAATTAAATGGAAGTAAGAAAGTTCAACCTGGTTATAACTATAAAGAGAGCGAAAACTTGTCCCACATGTTCTCCTGAACATTAGTGTCAAGATTCCTATAATGCATAGGTCCGTGATGGCGAACCTATGGCACGGGTGCCACAAGTGGCATGCGGAGCCATATCGGTGGGCACGCGAGCTCAGGTCCGGCGTGCATGTGTGCACCAGCCGGCTGATTTTTGGGCCTTCTGGGCCCACTGGGAGTCGGGAAACAGGCTGTTTCCAGCCTCCAGAGGGGGTGGGGAAGGCCGTTTTCGCCCTCCCCAGGCTCCTAGAAAGGCTCTGGAGCCTGGGGAGAGCGAAAAATGGGCGTGCCATTGCATGCTGGGAGCAGGGGGGTCATGCGTGCATGTGCGGGGGTACATGGAATTATGAGTGTGGGCACGCACACACGTGATCCCCCACATTCCCCCCCCCCTTTTGGCACGCGAACCAAAAAAGGTTCGCCATCACTGGCATAGGTCCTTCGTTTCTTAAACCCATTAGCTAGTAATAGCAGTATTTGCACTTAAGGGAAGAAACCATCCATCTCTGTAAGCTGTGTCATTTCTATAATCTCAGTGGTATTACCTTTGGTTGATGGATGAAATGGAATATAATTTAGGTGCTGAAGCCTAATATGAATTTAAAGACTAATGTAGACTAATCTAGATCAGGCTTCCTAAAGCTGAAATCACTACAACGAGACTACGACAAAGATGATGCTGGATGTTGCCTTGAAATTCTTGGGGTGGTAGTCTGACATAACTAGCAGGCACCAAAGTAGGAAAAAATGAATGTAAAGCAGTGGTTCCCAACCTTTTTTTGGCCATGCCCCACCTAAGCATCTCTAAAATCCTGATGCCTCCCCTGGTGACATATAATTCTTACTATTCAAAAAGTGAACTCCTACTCATGTGGAGGAAGCCTAAAAGGCCATTAACGTGGTTTAAACAAGGTTCTAATTGCCCCCATTTAAAATAAAATTGCCCCCCTGTGGGGCATGGGCCCCACGTTGGGAACCACTGATGTAAAGTAAAAGTATTCCTAAATAGCTACTGTGGTATTTGATAAATATTTCTCCATTTTGGTACTAGTTGGAAAAAATGAGTGAAGAGGAAATGACAAGGAATTACATTCTACATGTTGAAAAAAACAATCCTCATGAACAAAATATTTTAGAACCATGAGGACATTTTTGAGATAATTCTCAGCTGCAGAACAGCATGTCCTATTTGGAGCTTTCTCACAACATTGTGTTAGGGTCATTGATTTTTAGGTCACTAGCATTTAACAGTTCAAACCTTTTAGGAGCCTAACTGATTTTATGCTTATGCATAAATCAAAGTCAGCTTCTTCAGACTCTCCCTTTTATGGTTGTTTATGTTTATCTCAAGCGAAACTCATCATAGCAACTGTTTTGATCTATATTTGGTATGGATATTCAGACAGATATTTCTAAATCCATGTGCTTCATTTCTATGTAGTTGCCTTTTCTCCAGGCATCCTTCAGGTTGAAAGTTACTCACAGGGATTGGGACCTCAGAAACTAGGAAGCTCAACAACCAGAACAGGAGGATAGATTCATTTTTATAAGTTTTTTTTTAAATGAATATCTAGCAATGTCCCAAAGCATCCTCAGGGCCAAAGGTAATTGCTTCATTTAAATTAGCAGTTGCCATTTCAAAAGAGAGGCACAATATCCCTCTAGGGTTGCTTGGCATCATATGGGAAGGGGATGTCTTAAACCAAAACAAAGGTATAAATACGTCAATTGAGTTAGAATGAGATGGAATTGTGATTTCCATTTGTTCAACACTGAATCTCTGTTGGTGGTGTTAGTTTGTAGTTAGTTATTTTTAGTATTGTAAACTCTACCCCTTTAATAATGATAGCTTTCTGCTAAAAATTCAATATTTCAGCAATGAGCCCCCATGGTCTTTAAATCTGTTTTTCTCTAGCAGTATTGTCTCATCTTGCTCCAAGGCAGAACCTAGGCAAAGAGAGTAAAGAAAAATAGGGTGCAAAATAAGTAGGCATACTTATCTTGAAAAGGAAAGAGATAACTTTTTCTACATTGGACTTAATTTATCAGTACCCTTACTTAAAATATTGACATTTCCTTATGTTTCCTCCCACTATTTTTACAGTCTATATTGGTCCATATCTGAGTCTTTAAAATGATTTCCTTGATTATTCTTAGAGTGGAGAGAGGATTTATTAAGATATAAAGTAAAATGAAGCAGTTGAAATATGTTTAAATGCAACAGTGCTCACATCATGGTTTTCCATTGTAATATATTTAAAGGAACTGCTACTGCTTATGTAATACTGATTTTTATTTTGAGATTTATCCAAGAACTAAGAATGTTTTGCTGGTTTGAAAAAGAGATCAATTCTAGCAGAGAAGTTAAATGTGGTCATTATTGTTCTATACAGAAAGAGAAATGAAACTAGTGTGCTAGAAATAAAACACAAAGTACATTGTTATTAGATCTCTAAGAGCTTTGCCAGATCTCATAGCATTTGCTCCAGGAGTCTACTAGGATTGAGTTTCAGATTCAAACCGGGAAAAGTGCTTCTTAAGAGTGCTGAGGTACTCCCAAACATTTGTAAATCCTTAAAGGAGCTGGATCTTTTCATAGGAAGGTGTGACTGACCTCTGGAACAGTGAATGCAGCCTTTGCGAATGTAAATATGTACATCTACTTGACAAATCATGTAAGTGTCTTGACATTCATAGGTAATATACAAATCATAATATTGCATAATATAATTCAAATAATAAAATAAATATCCAATTTTCATTGCTGTATTTAGATTTAGATGTTAGATATTTATATAAATTATAAATTAAATTCTTGTATCCAAGCAAGAGTCCCTTGGGAGTTGGGCGGCATACAAATCTATTAAATTAAATTAAATTAAAGATTCATTATACCATGTATTTGTAAATTCCTTTTTACTGCCTTCTGCTACAGCTTGTTCTGAATTCTATTTATTTAAACTATTTGTAAACCATTTTTGCAATGTTTAATGTATTTTAGGCTGTCCAAACTATTTTTCATATTTTTATGAGTCTTACATCTTCTAATATGCCTTTTTTATAGTTGTTTAATTGCAGAAGACATCTAAGGCATCATTTAGAAGCTCGTGAATATGCTGTTGGTTTAAAATTGTGTTCTACTAGTTTCCTCCAGTCACTTTGAATCAGGAAATTTGAATTAGGACAGTGTTCATACCAGAGCCGGCAAATGGCCTGTCAAAAATTTTCCACCAAATTCGTGGGTGTAGACATTGTATGGCTAAATTTTCTGAACTTTCCAGAAGAAATTTTCCAGGTAGTGCTTGCATGGTCCTTGGTGTGAGATTATTTGGGACAGGTATGTCTGCTTATGCTCAATTGTGAAATGTTAATCGGTATGAAAAAAATTCAAAGCTGTGTCTCAACAATTTGATGTGATTTCTTGAGATGGCAGCTTATTATGATTTGTAAATAAAAAACAAAATGTATTAAATATGAACTGAAGTTTTGAAAGGAAAGAAAGGGCTTGCTATGTCACATAATATATACAGACAGGTATATCCACATGGCAAGGTTGGAAATTCATTGCCAAATGCAGATACATAATAGAACATTTATTGGAGTTCTCTCCATTTTTCCTGTTGTATTATTTAGAATAAGTCTCTATTTGTCTTTCTATCACACCTGTCTTCCTCAAGAAGTTAACAAATTCCCACTGCCTTTTTAGTTTGGGGCAGGGTGGTAGAAAAAAGGGCTAATTGTCTGTTAATCTTCTAGTCAGGATATAAAAGAGGTAATACTTGTTTTGAATTTTTGGGAGTATGAAAACAAGATTTGCAAGGAGCCACAGCCACTCCAGCTATCAATATGGTTTATTTAGTTTTGATTTTGCGCAGTGCGAGAACAAGACCATTGACTTTGTAAAACCCAATTTATGACTTAATATTAAGCATGAATCGGACAATTACAGCTTCAGCATGGCTTAGTTTGAGGTACAAACCTAGCTACAGTGTTCATGAGACACAAATTGGTTATGCTCACAGACAGTAGTGGGTTCCTACCGGTGCGGCCCGGTGCAGCGCACCGGTAGCGACCCGCTGGTGACGTCATGCGGTCGGTCCCGGTCCCTAGGCGCCGCCATTTTTTTCCTGAATTTTTTTGAATTTTTTTCAATTTTTGGGGGATTTTTTTATTTTCTTCTGCTTCTGAGCATGCGCAGAAGCTGGGTTTCCGGCACTGCGCATGCGTTTCCATTTTGATTTGGGCGGAGTTTTTTTTTTTTTTTTGAATTTTTTCGGGGGGTTTTGCACTGTGCAAAAACTTCTTCCGGGCCAGGAGCAGAAGCCTCCGTCCTCCGCCTGGGTCGTTTGGAGAAGGGAAGCAAAGTGTTTTCGGGAGGCAGCCACCTAGAGGTAAGAAAACAAACAACTGAGGGAAGGAGCCCCCGAAACTGCCGGCATTGCGGATCCACGCAGTTCCTCGGCTCATCTGGGCTGCAGCTGAGCCCACTGCCATGAGCCGGCACCCCTGCCCAGCCAGATCTTTCCAGATTTGACTTAGAAGAAAGCGCAGCTCATGGCTGCTACATTTCTCTGTGCTGCGCCAAATGATTTCCCATAAAGAACAACGAAGGAGAGAAACAGCCGCTGACCTGGCGAACACGTGGACTGAAGCAGCTCTGTGTGCTCTCCACTGGCTGTTTTTTCACTTTCATTGTTTTTGCTGGGATATTTTGCACCGCGAAATGTAGAAGCCATGAGCTAGGCTTTCCTCCAAGTCTCATCCGGAAAGCTCTGTGCAGAGAGAAATACCTGTTTCCCTCTGCATCCTTGCACCTACTTAGCTCGGCTCCTCTGGGCTCTGCCTACGGCACTTTAAAACGCGCTTCTGCCCGCGAGGAAGAGGGGGCAAGCATCGATCCCTGCCTCCGTGCAGGCAGGAGCGCGTTTCAAAATGCTGCCGGAGGGAGCCCAGAGCAGACGAGCCAGTCCAGCAAGTGAGGGAGGCGTCGGCAAGATAGCTGCCCCTTTCAGCTCTGCCTCTTGCCGCCACCTTCCTCACTTGCCAGGACCTCCCTCGTCTTTCGTTTTCCTACCACACGGGCGGGTGGGCCGGGGGCTGGAGTAGGCGGTGGCGGCTGCGGCGTTCCTGCATCTATGGTGAAATTTAAGCCAAACAAGACGCCTGCTTGTGCTTTCGCAGCGAGAGGGAGGATGAGGTGAGAGGCGGCTTCTGGAAGGCTGTGGCATATGGTGGGTGCTTCCAGGTCCCGGCCGGGGGTCGCTCCCGGGGGAACCGCGCCAAGCGAGGTAGGTGGGTGGATTGCTCCCCTCCCCTCCCCTCGGAGGACGAAGGTGCCTCTTGCCACCACCTTCCTCACTTGCCAGGACCTCGCTCGTCGTTCGCTTCCCTCCCACACGGGCGGGCGGGGCGGGGGCTGGAGTAGGCAGCAGCGGCGTTCCTGAATCTATGGTGAAATTGAAGCCAAACCAGATGTCGGGAGGGTTTCAAGACGCCTGCTTGTGCTTTCGCAGCGAGAGGGAGGATGAGGTAAGAGGCGGCTTCTGGAAGGCTGCAGCGTATGGCGGGTGCTCCGAGAACGAAAGAAGTCGGGGATACCCCGTTTCCCCGCCCACGCCTCCCTCTTCCTCAGTCAGGGCTGCTGCGCCAAGACCCGCTCGCCCTTTCCTTCCTTCCTTCCCTCCTTCCCGCCGGCCATCGTTCCATTCAGCTCCTTCGTGTGCAGGTGTCTGGCGAAAGGATTTGCCTTGTCGTCGCCGTCTCCCGCGGGGCTCGAGTGAGGAAGGCAGCAGCGACAGGGACAACAAGGCAAATCCCTGTCGCTGCCACCTTCCTCACTCGAGCCCCGCGGGAGACGGCGACGACAAGGCAAATCCTTTCGCCAGACACCCGCACACGAAGGAGCTGAATGGAACGATGGCCGGCGGGAAGGAGGGAAGGAAGGAAGGAAAGGGCGAGCGGGTCTTGGCGCAGCAGCCCTGACTGAGGAAGAGGGAGCCGTGGGCGGGGAAACGGGGTATCCCCGACTTCTTTCGTTCTCGGAGCACCCGCCATACGCTGCAGCCTTCCAGAAGCCGCCTCTTACCTCATCCTCCCTCTCGCTGCGAAAGCACAAGCAGGCATCTTGAAACTCTCCCGGCATCTGGTTTGGCTTCAATTTCACCATAGATGCAGGAACGCCGCTGCTGTCTACTCCAGCCCCCGCCCCGCCCGCCCGTGTGGGAGGGAAGCGAACGACGAGTGAGGTCCTGGCAAGTGAGGAAGGTGGTGGCAAGAGGCACCTTCGTCCTCCGAGGGGAGGGGAGGGGAGCAATCCACCCACCTACCTCGCTTGGCGCGGTTCCCCCGGGAGCGACCCCCGGCCGGGACCTGGAAGTGCAATGCTCTTCCAGGCTTCTCTTCCAAGACTTGGCATCTTGGAAGAGGGCTGGGCAAGGGAGAAAGGAGCCACGGTGGGAATTGGTTTGCAGGGAGAAAGGAAGGGAGGGAGGGAGGGAGGGAGGGAGGGAGGAAGAAAGGAAGGAAGGAAGGAAGGAAGAGAAAGAAAGATGAAAGAAAGAAAGAAGGATGGAAGGAAGGAAGAAGAAAGAAGACAGACGGAAGGAAGGAAGGAAGGAAGGAAGGAAGGAAGGAAGGAAGGAAGGAAGGAAGGAAGGAAGGAAGGAAGGAAGGAATGTGCCCTGCTGGGGATGATGGGACTTAGTGGGCACCCAGTTAGGAAAGGGCACCTGTTCTTCCCTGCCCCTCTTCCCCAGAACCAGGGGAGGGAAGGATCCTCCCCTCCAGCAGCTCCATTGCCCTGGCATGACTGGGGCCAAAGCCCTTGTTTGCTGGTGCCCAAGTCGGCTCTTGCAAGGGCTTCACCAGGCTGCAGACTGGCAGAAGAGCTTCCCAGGTGGTGCAGCTCAACTTGTAGCAGGCTGCACCAAAAAGAGGCTTCCTCTTCACCTGACAACAATTACAGGTAGTCCTCAACTTACAATTTAGTGATCGTTCAAAGTTAGAGCGGCACAGAAAATAAAGGTAACTTATGACCGTTTTTCACACTTATGACTGTTGTAGCATTCCCCACGGTCATTTGATCAAAATTCAGACGCTTGGCAACTGGCTCATATTTATGATGGTCGCCGTGTCCCGGGGAGACACGTGATCCCCTTCTGCAACCTTCTGGCAAGCAAAGTCAATGGGGAAGCTGGATTTTCTTAACAACGGGGTTACTCACTTATCAACTGCATGGATTCACTTAACAACTGCAGCAAGAAAAGTCGTAACATGGAGCAAACCTCGCTTAACCAATGTCTCACTTAACAGCAGAAATGTTGGGCTCAGTTGTGGTCGTAAGTTGAGGACTACCTGTATAAAAAGGGTTCTTGCTCAGAATGAGGGGTTCGGCTGGGAGGGCCACTCAAAGGCAGCCAGGCAGGGCTGGAAACCCTCGGTGGCCCCGGGGAAAAGAAAGGAAAGGAAAGGGGGAGGGGAGGGGGAGGGGAGGGAAGGAAAGAAGGAAAGGGGGAAGGGAGGAGAGAGGAGGAAATGGAAGGAAAGGAGGAAAGGAAAGGAATGGAACTGGAAAAGAAAGGAAAGGAAAGGGGGGAGGGGAGGGACTACAACTACAGCTCTGGAATATGGGACTGACTTTCCCACCAACATTAGCAAGCCACCCTCAGTCTGCCCATCTTCATTTTCCTTCACTCAGATTGACCAAGCTTCTTGAGGGAAGGAACACAAAAGAGGTTTCCAGGCTGTGTGCCTGGACCAGGCACTTTCTCAGGCCTCCCACCCAGAGGCCTCACAGAAGCAGAAAGGTAGGCCTGAAAGGCGGCTGAGCTCCCCACCACCAGTGGTTCACGGGATTTAAAATTATGAATTTGGTGGTCCCTGGGGTCCAAAAGGTTGGAGACCCCTGGTCTATCACACTCTTGGGCAAAGCATGTGAGCCATTTCCTCCTTTCAGTGGTCCATGAAAGTACATCTATAGTATGTAGATAATGAAGTTGAAAAAAGGTGAACAACATTTTTACAGATCTATAGATACCTTGAGGCTGGCTGTGACAAGGAATGGCTGGGAGGGGAGGGGCCAGGTGAGGCACCCCTTGAAGTGAGTGACATTAAGTGGCCACACCCACCCAGTCACATGACCGGCAAGCCACTCCCACCCGGTCACATGGCTGGCAAGCCACTCCCACACAGTCACATGACCGGCAAGCCACTCCCACCTGGTCACATGGCCGGCAAGCCACTCCCACCCGATCACATGACTATCAAGCCACACCCACAAAATAAGCCACGCCCACAGAGTGGTAGTAAAAATTTTGGGAACCCTCCACTGCTCACAGATATACATTACACAGCACCACACATTGTAAAACTTTAAAAATAAAAGAATTTATAAATTAACCCAAGAGATCTTGTTGCAATAAATCCATATCAAAGATAATCTAAGTTGGATATTGTTTAGTATTTTATTTATTTCTTGTACTAAATACCACAAATAGAAGATAATTCTTACAGTTCAGAATTTCAATTAGTATTTACTCTCATTGATGAATAATTAGAACTTAAATCTTCTTCCAATTTAAAAACTCAATTGGTTACTGTTTGCAAATTCCTCTGAGACTATTAAAAGAAAATGTGCTAATGAAATGTACCGCATAAATGTTGTGGAACACAAGCAGTTCATGTCTCGTTCAAGGGAATGCCCTGTGGAGCATCATTATGTTTGGATTTTTTTTCTAGCTGAAGAAAAAGTGGTCTAGGGAAACAAATGATTTGACTCCCCTGATCCAAGAATACAAATAACTTGGCCTTCCATCATCGATTATTTATCAAAAGTTTCTAATAAATCTTAAGTGGCTTTAAAAATCTATATGGAAGATACAAGTTTTAAATAAAGCTTTGCAGACTGTAAATAATAGCAAAGTAGTCCTTTTAAAAGCAGAGGGGGGGAAATGATATTCTAGAGTTTTTCTGAATTTTAATTCAGACACATTCTATTTTTGCAGTGGTTTCCCTTTCAGGCATTCTGATATTTTAGGTGCATAAAAGAGGCACAAGACTCCAGTCTCACAAAGATTACCAATCTGTTTCCTGTTTTTGAAACCTATAAGCAGTTCTTTGTTTGGCTTGTAATAGAACCCTTAGTCTGGTGCAAAAGGAAGGGAGCCCGGACAATTGTTTGTTCTCCAAAGTATAAAGTGCAACCACAAAAGATATTTTAAAGTGCTTTTTGTGTTGCTGGATTGAGATGCTCCTGGCAATAGCTGTACAAAACCTAGTACTGAAAAAATGAAGAGGCTTCATCTTTGCCTGAAGTGCATCAGTTATGAGGTATCCTTTTTTCTTAAAATAAAAACTCACTGTAACAGCAAATTGTGAAGCGTATTTTCTAAGAGCCCAGGGCAAAATGAACATCAATAATGGAACTGTGCCAAGATCTATCAACTCATGTCATGGTTGTGTATACAGGCGTCGACATGACGCCAATCATACTTTAAAATAATAATTACCTAGAATGATTGCTAATAATGATCTTTTTTCTAGAATGCTGTGCTTTTTCAGTGGCTTTGTTGACAAAAGGACATTAGTCTTGGCTCTGCTTATGATCCTGGACATCTCTGTGCTGGGCCTGCCAATTTGGGAAATTATGTGCAATTCTGGTACTAAGCACCATGTGATAACCTGAATGTATTCTCATAAGTCTCTAAACACTGCTTTGTTTTAAGTTTATAATGTAATCAATACTCTCCAGTTGTTTTGAGCTGCCTGTAATTGAAGGAAATGAAGGATATGGCCCTGTATAACATGAATATTGTTCTGGTAGATTTGACACCTTAATTACTAGAACAAAATAATTGTTCATGTAAACACTAAGAGAAGGAAGTAGGAAAGGAATCTAACAGAAGCACGGATTTATATTTAAATCATCCTGTTATCACTGGTTTTTATGTAAGAACAAAATTGCAAAGAAAAAGACTATAAAACTGGCATTTGTCTGTGAATAATTTTTCTATTCCATGTGACTGAAAGAGTTAACAAAGTAATATGAGCTTTATGGGCAGGAGATACCAACTTAGTCTCCAGTCTTTAGCGGGAACAATCCTTTCTTGAACCTTGAGAGATCTGACTTCGCATTGCATGCCTTTACAACTAACTAGTAGCTCACTTTTGTAAATAAAATGTAAACAGAACTATCTGTATATCGCTAAACAAACCTTTGTTCTCTCTGTGGCTAAGCATCCCCTAGTGTAATGCTCATTTGAAGAATCCTTCCATAGCTTATGTCTAAGTTATTAGCAATAATTGTATAACTTTTGAAATATTTATAAGAGATATTTGTCAGATCATCACTCTTTTGAGAAGACTAGTAAGAATACAACTAAGACTAATGTATCGAGTTGAATATTGGCATTGTGATCCAAACTGTCTGCTATCTAAAATATATCTAGTATTGTACAATTGTCAGGTTATAAGGAAGAGATCTGTAGGAAGTGAGCAGCATTTTCTTTAGATTTTCCTAGGGTTAGTTTTGGGTACAATAAAGAAAACCTGGAATGCTTTGAGCATGAATTTCTCATGTATCATGTCAGATGGTTTTCAGAATATAAAAATTTGTCTCAGTTTGGTCCCTTCCATATGGATTTTTCTTCAAACTTCTGTAACTCCTCAGCTAGTATAACAAAGGCTGGAAAGATACGTCATACAGTTGAAGAGGCTCCTATAGTATCATTTAAAATCTGACCATTTAAGGAAGAGCTTTCTCTAATATTAAGGAAATGTTATTAAGAATGAATGGGTCCATTGTGTAAAATTAGAGCAGAGAAAAATAAATAATGAAAATTCCAAGGTAAATCTAGAGAAAGAATTATTCAGAGTGAGATGATACATTTTTTTAAAAATAAAATGATTAGGAAGCATTTAATCATAGTGATGTTTCTCTGCTAATAGCATCTGGCTACCCGGTTACTGTTATTTCCTAATATTCTTGAAATTTTCATGTGATAAAGCTACACAAATGCAGCAAAAAGACATCTAGTAATTAGTTTATCTTTGACCATTATTACAGCCTACAGAGGAACAAACAAATAATAGTGGCATGTGTGTTTCTCTGTGTGGTAAAATGTTTAACAATGCTAATAGAAAAAACTGTTCAATCATTAGCAAGTGGCATTTGATCTTCCTTTGACCATCATTCTGTCTGAATTTACCTAGGTTTTTTGAAACAGCATTGAAAGATATTTAAAGCAGATATCAGAAATATTTGCTTTAAAGAATCTTGCATTAGTTGGTGAAGTTGTCAGTGAGATCAGATGAAGCAGTCAGTTTATGAAATTCAGTACCATGGTTTATTATGGAACTTATATTTCATCTAGTGGGACTAAACCCTAACACCTCTTTTTTGTGAATATTTCCGGCAGCATTAAAAGTCAATTTAGCAATTTATCAATGCCTATGTTACAAAGGCTCCCTTCTGCAGGAAGCATTCCTCTCAGTCCAAACATTTCATTTAGTTTCAGCGATATTGGAATGTAGCTAAATCTGGTTGATTGTATGGTATCTTACAACAGTGTTCCTGTTCTGCCCCAGCTACAGACCACAAAGAACGCAGCACACACAAAGTCTGTACAAACCTTAGTTTACTAATTAAGGACTACTAATGAGCTTTCTTAGTAGTCGTCAAACACAAATACAGTTTAAAGCAGTCTTTTCTGAACACCGGCTGTTAATTCAACTTCATTAACGAGTCCACGAAATAATAACTCAATTCTGAGTAAACAATCTTGTAGATAACAGCAATCTTACGGTGGTTGGCAAAATGCCCAGAAGTAATTTGCAGGAAAAATGCCAAGAGAGAGAACAAGAGCCGATCAGACGTTTCTGGACTCAAGACACGAAGGAATTTGAACGAAGTTGTTTCCTGCAAATTGGCTCCTTCATCGTCATCCCTTAAATAGGCTAGGAGAGTGGCCAATTAGCCCCAAGCCTTACTCCTGAGGAGACCTCCTCCTGAGGAACCATTCCTGCCTTTTGGCAGCTCTGCGTGCCTGTGCATTGAGAATAGGCTCCTCCTCTTCTTCCTCGTCACTGATGGGAGCTTCTGGAGGTTCTGAAGGCCCTGGCTGAATCTCCGCCTCTGGCACCGAGTCCTCTCCAGCCTCCTCACTGTCCGACTCGGATGCCAGCTGCACAGGCCGCTGGTGCATCACCCATCAGCCTCTTCGCTGTCGGAATCAGCTACCAGCTGCACGGGCGGCTGGCAGGCCACAACAGTTCCCACTAGATCAGTGGTCTTAAAACTTGGCAACTTTAAGACTTGTGGACTTTAACTCCCAAAATTCTCCAGCCAGCATAGCTGGCTGGAGAATTCTGGAAGTTGAAGTCCACAAGTCTTAAAGTTGCCAAGTTTGGGGACCCCTGGACTAGGTGGTTGCTGTTTGAGGATGTGGTTAGTGAAGTGCTATCCTGGAACAGATGGCATTATCCACCTGATGTTGGGTGCTCTTAGAAACTTAAGGAGGACTAGGATTGTAGATCAATCATAGTTGAAAAGAGAAAAACACCTCAGAAAGAAAGAAAAAAAGCTAATAGCAAACAACTTCTGAATTGTTGCCCAGGAAATGTGCCTTTGAAATCATTTTATCAAAATGACAGGTAGGAAATATTGGCTTTGCTTCAATTGTTACTAGGACGGTTTGTTTTCTTATAGCAAAGTAGATGACCATATCAAACTCTGGTGTCTTCTAGTTCATTTTGTGATGACTGATTTTGTTGGGGTCTTTGATGGGAACCCCAAGTTAGAAAAAAGGTGCAATAACAACATAAAACAGTAGCAGATGTCATTGGGATGGGGTGGGGGGTGGGGAGAACATTCTCAGTATTAAGAGGGTTTGTTCTGAAGAATATTTTTTTGTTCTCATTCTACCTACAGTGTCACTTTTCAAATTTCACAAGCCAAATGTTTTGCTAGTTTTAACCTGTACTTTCTGAGAATTAAGCTACCATTTCACTGTTAGGGATGGGAAAACCTGCCATGATCAAGTTTCTTGTGCATTTTTTAAAAAATTCAGCTTTTTTCATTTGTATCATATTTTTTAAAGAAAATCAGATGGAATTCCATTTAAAGCTGCCATCTCAAATGCAGTTGCTAGAATATCTAAGGAGACATTGAATGGTTCTTCAAAGGGTGATAATCAAGAAGCCCACAGGGTATTTCCACTGGTTCTATATACTGTATATTGAAAGAGCCTATCTGTGTGATTGCTAAGATTCTGTGACCTGATTCCACATAATCATTACACATACATAAACATGCATGCGCACACACAACATAGAAATGCAGGCAAATTTGCCACTCTTATTCATCAATGAATTAATCTTTGTGATACAGTATGTGGCACCAATAAAGGAAAATATTTGTAGCTCAGGTTTAAATGAGGATTCCTTGATGCTCTCTGAGCTTACTTGTTTTCTTGCAGATGTTTCATTACCCTAACTAGATAACATCATCAGTGCTAGTCTAGTACTCATGGTGTTACCTAGTTAGGATAATGAAACATCTGCAAGAAAGCTAGAAAACTCAGACAGCATCAAGGCCCTCTCATTGTGATATGTCTTTGTTGTAGACAATTGTTGCTTTTTTAAACCAGTACAGAACAATATGGTATTATGGCTGCTTCTCCCTGGATAACCCTGGACCCCCTTCTCCAATCTACTTAAAAAGACAAATTGGTATCAATTCGTAGTCTTTGAGGCACATTAGGATGAGAAATTGCAACTTGCTTAATGCTGTCTAATAATCTTTATCTGGAATAAGATTTTATCTTCGGCCCCTTGTGTCCAATACTAATATACTGCACAATTTATTGCACCCAGCACAGATAGTTATTTAGGGCTGTTGTCAGCACATAATACATACAGTAGTGGTGTGTGCCAAACTGAAAAAATAGCTAGGGATATTTGCAAAACACATATACTTGCTCTACATTTTAGACATTTTATTGTTGGGAGTTATCATCAACAGGGTTTATTCTTTTTAAAAATCATGTTAACAGGGTTGCGGGAACTGGGTATGTCTAGTGTAACGAAGAGAAGGACTTGGGTTGACATGATAGCAGTCTTCCAATATTTGAGGGACTGTCACAGGGGAGAAGTGGTCAACCTATTCTCCAAAGCACCTAAGGGAACAATAAGAAGTAACAAGGTCCAGCTTAGAATTAAGAGAAATTTCCTGTCAATAGAACAGTTAACAGTGGAATGGCTTGCCTCCAGAAGTTATGGGTGCTCCATCACTGGAGGTTTTTAAGAAGAGGTTGGACAGCCATTGATCCAGAATTGTATAGGATTTCCTGCTCAAGCAGGGCATTGGACTAGAAGATCCCCAACTCTGGTATTCTGTATTCTAAAAAAATATTCTTTAAAAAAAAGCTATTTTACTCAACAGCAGTAATATTCCCTACAACATTCAAAACTCTAAAAAAAAGTTTTGCCACAAAGAAGAGGGAGTCAAGCTATTCTCCAAAGCACCTGAGGGTAGGACAAGAAGCAATGGGTGGAAACTAATCAAGGAGAGAAGCAATTTAGGACTAAGGAGAAATTTCCTTACAGAACAATTAATCAGTAGAACAACTTGCCTCCAGAAGTTGTGAATGCTCCAACACTGGAAGTTTTTAAGAAGATGTTGGATAACCATTTGTCTGAAGTGATGTAGGATTTCCTGCCTAAGCAGGGGGTTGGACTAGAAGACCTCCAAGGTCCCTTCCAACTCTGTTATTCTATATTCTAAAATTAGAAACTTGCTTGCCTCCACTAGATTTATGTGAGCACTAGCTGGATACCCGTGCTTTGCTATGAAACTATGTGATTGGGCTTGATAAATTGACACTTAAAGCTGGAAAATTAATGAATAGTTAAAAAGGCACTGTATTATTTCATTAGAGACGGTAAGCTAAGTATCTGTTACAGATTAAGACATTATTGTAAGTCTAACAACAATAAAATAGATGGGCTTAAGCCCTTTAATCCCACCAGAATCCTGGCTTTTATGTCTACGTAGCCAGGCTAATAACTTGCATAGCATAGACTTTCAATTCCTCCCTCAGATGAATTGCTCAGGACCTCCTTGTTTCAATGCCCCCACGACTACAGAAGTGGCTGTTCTCATTGTCGGCCAGGATTTTGAGAAGAGAGATATCGTTCTCCACAGCAGAGACAACAGGTTGTTACAAATCAGCCTATGACGCTCTCCAGTACCCTCTGATATTCTGCCATGGAGAAGATGGCTATTACGTCAATATATCTCAGTGCGACGCAAAGACCAAGGGTCCTCTCAAGAAGACCGTGTCTGCTGCTGACTTTTACAGCTACAGGATAATGGAGCGTGATGGCGAAGAATGCTACCTACTGCTGTTCCGCAACCTTCTCAATCAATTTATGGTTGTTATGTATGCGAAAATTGCACATTCCGGGAGTCTCATCCTGCCACTTCAGGGCACGGCATGAGGCACAGGGTAACCAAGGTCCGAGATCAACAACCTTTTCCCTGGAGTAATCAATCTGAGGTTCATATTTAAAACCAGACAAATACTTATTAGTCCAAGGCATTGATCTGATTTGTGATATCTTTTTATTGTATTTAGCTGTAGCTTCCTGATTAACGTAGGGGTTATTAGATGCATACTTTTTTACAGCCTCTCTGTTGACTTGGGGATGAGTTTGACGATACTTTTTTGCAGTTTCCCTTACTTGTGTTTTCCTAATCGCATCTGTAAATCTTTTTCTGCATTTTCTCCTCTTTTCCCTTTAACTGGTCTTACAGTAGAAGGAACAGATTCGTCTGAACTGAGGAGGTCAGTGTAAGAAGTGATTTGGGGCTGGGACACTATGCAGGAGAAATTTGGTTCACAATCCGTTGGCTCAGTGGTGGTTGGTGATTGAAACTCGTAAGGGAATATCTCTCCCGCCGCCTTGAGTTCGGAAGCAGTTCCATAAGTGGAAGGCGTAGACATTTTTGTGAGGTAGCGACGTTTAGTACTGTAAGGAGCCCCAGACTGCTCCTGAGTGAAGGAGTGGAACATCTGCCAGTTTGAACGGAGGTAACGGAATGTGAGGCAACTGGCAGTTGGAACAGAGTTCTTTTCAGGTGGGGAGGGGGAGTAGAATGTCTAACTCCTTAGCATCAGAGCGTGTTAATACACTGTATAAGAAATACTAATGATCTGATGGTCATTTCGAAAAATCCTTTCTTAGCGAGTACCTAGAAGCCAAGAGGAACATACGTGTCAAATTTCAAGTTTGTAGGCGCTACAGTTCTGGAGATTTCGTGATGAGTCAGTTGTATTTGGCTTTTATATATATATAGATTAATTCTGATGCCTCAGTTTCTCCAAACTTTTGTTTCATTAATTATATAGAGTGAGCTTAATGAACAGGAATTTTGTGCAATATCTGTGGCAGCTTGGGTCAAAGCAGAAAGGGAACTTCTCCAAAGTAAATGTACCTTCTTTTTTAATTCTTCTGTACATTTATTCCTTCATCCACTATGGCATAACCAGGCTTAAGAACTGGCTCTCCAACATGATATCCAGGGATATCTCACAGTCCTGCTTTTTTCTTATTTTTTTTTATTGTTTCGTTTTTTTTAATGTTGAAGGAAAGCACCAGCCTTCTGCATTATCTTTACATCTAAGACTGCCTTTGGGACCCACATGGGGCTCATAATTGTTTCTCAGAAAATAAAAATAATTGGTAACTACAGCATATTGCTTTGTTTGGAAAAATGCCTACCTGTACAGAAAAAGATCAAAGGTAAGGAGAGGCTGGGGAACTAGAGAAGATGATAGAAAGCATTCTGTAAAATCACAGCTTTATAAATAGTTGTGTCCCTCATGGCTGCCCTTAGTGAATGAGAAAGCCATCCAGCAGTCATTATGGAGAAGGGTCCACAACATCGGCTCACAAGCACAAAGGAATGGGGAAACTGCTTAATGAATCTCACTTTATGGTATTTTAATTAAAAAGAAAATGACTATTTTAGAGTAACTCAGAGATTATGTTGCGTAGAAGAAATGTAATATACTCTGCAGCAGCATATTTATCCCACCTACATGGCATAAAAGCCAATGTCATCTTAACCAGAGGACAAAAATGCCTTTCCATGCTGCCTGGTGAAGATGAGAGGGTAGGCAGATTGCCCAATGCTTTGGTTGTTAAAGAAAAACAAAGGTTAGCTATGCTGGTTGTAAGCAAAGCCCAAAGGCAGATTTTGGAGCTGTTCAAAGAGTCATTTGTTTCAAGCCATTTCAGGGGGATTTAAAAATAGATTATAGAATATACTGCACATTACTTGACCTCTGGGCAAGTTCCAGGCTGTCTGTGTACTTTACCAAAGTATCAAGAAAAGACTTTTACTAGGAAGAAAGGAAAAAGAACTTGCTTGAAAACTCAAGTTCCATGATTTTATTTCCAGAAAACATTGGCCAAAGATTATGTTATTCCTGTGGTAGTGTAGAACAATAGATAGTTGGCAAAATCCCAGTGAGTCTGCAAAGAAAGAATTTACAAAAATCGAATGAATCAGGAAAGGATTTGTCATTATAGCTTGAGAGAAGAACACTGTATTGTCAATCTCTGTTAGTTCATTAAATCTTTTCAGAAAGGAAAAGCCCTCAGTACTGAGAGGAGTAGACTTAATGTATACATGCCTAGCATACCCAATATTTCAAATGGTGGCATAGAGATGTCAAAAAAATTAAACTGCTCAGGTCAAGTAAAGCCAGTGAGGTTCATGTTTGTTACAATGCCAGGTCTGAACCTCTCTGGCCTGACTTGATGCAGAAACTTTGCTATAGACTTAGCACTGACATGCTCTTCTATCTCTTTTGTAAAGGTACAATAAACATTTTAAGCCTTTCCTAGCCTATCAGATCCAGATGTGTTGTTTTGTAACTCCTAGGATTTCTTTTTTTTAAAATAGTAATTATATTAAACATTACAATTAAAAAGATAAAAAGTAATACAAAATTTAAAAAAAATAAAAAGGAAAAAAAGGAAATTTAAAAAAATAGAGTAAAGAAAAAAGAAATATCTAAAGAAATCACTTCTCCCTTTATCACGTATAAACAATTTGTAACTTGTCAACTTCTCTTAAAATATAATTATGTATTTTTTGCTATTTCTCATGTCTTCTATAAACAAAACTCAAAACATTGTCATTCAGTCCTGTTCAGCAAAAGTTGATTTATAGTTACCAGAGAGAACAATATACTCAGTAGTGGGTTCTAAAACCCGTTGCTACTGGTTTGCGCGCGCGCACAATGGACGTCCCGGGTGGGTGGGCGGAGCCTCCCACTGCCGGCGCTACTGGTTCGCAGAACCGGGCCAAACCGGGAGCAACCCACCACTGAATATACTGTATTTCAATCTTGGTTTAAAAAACCAATTTTATATTCCTTCCTTTTACATTTAGCTTTAGTTCTTCCAAATAATGTACTAGATTTTGATTTCATTTCTTCTTCTTCTCATAGAATTCTTCAAAACTTTCACAAAACTCTTTTTGTAAATCCAATATATAGTCGAAGAATTATTCAGATCACTCCTTGGGTTAGCTATTTCGATATTCCTTTTAATTATCAAGACATCAGCTGGTTTCATTTTTTTATCCAGTTATATAGAATTTTTAAGAATTCTATATAATAGATTCTTATAATTAATTTTAAATTTTATTTTAGATCCATCTGGACCCTTAGCCTGTTTATAACTTTCCAAAATTAACCTTCTGTTTACTCCGCACTCCCAATTTTTTCTGACTTCAAATTTAAAATGTATTTTGCCAAGAGATGGAGGAAGCTCGCCAGGTATATAAAACATGCCATTCTGAAGGTTCCTAAGAGTAGTTAACAAGCAATTTTCAAAGATGATTTAAAAAGGAAGTGTCCATAAAGGAGCTGAATCATGATTTGGACTACTATGGTATTCCCTCATGTGATGAGTTCTAAATCTATTGGAGATTGCTAGTTTGTGGTCTCATGAGGAGCAACTGTCCAGACCACTTGTGGGCAATCCAATTCCTTGTTCAGACAGGAATTGGGAGTCAGTCCTTTCATCAGCTCTTCATTCTGCCTGGTCACTGGCTCTACTCTCAGCAAAGCTGTCTCCAGTTCGCTATTTCTTCTTCCCTGGAAGTCCATAACTCCTGGGATTTGCAATTTATCTGGGGAGCACCCAATGTGGTCTTATTTTTATTCACGCTGCCAAAGATCTTTGCTGACATATATTAATCATACTGAATTCAAAATAAAGACTTGGCTCTTTACTGCTAAACCCACAGTTTAAATTTAGTTGTACTTACTGGTAGTTACAGATGTGCTTTTGTTAAGTCTGTCTGTGGAATCCTCTGAATAAGGGACCGCAAATGATAGTTATAAGCATGAAGGTTTAATTCAAATATCACACTAGACCAGGGGTCTGCAACCTTAAACACTCAAAGAGCCATTTGGACCTATTTCCCACAGAAAAGAAAACCCGGAAGCCACAAAACCTGGGTGGGCGTGGCCAACTCGATGTCATTCACTCCCACCCAGTCACATGACCCCCCCTAGCCAAACCTACCCAGCCAGTCATTAGAGCAGACAACTGGTTGTTAAAAAACACCGGGAGCCACAAAACCCTTTGACACCCCTCTCCCTCCCTCCCTCCCTCCCTCCCTCCCTCTCTCCTGTATCTCTCTGAGTATCTCTGTCTCTCTCCCCACCTGTCTCTCCCCCCTCTCTGTATCTTTGTGTGTGTATCTCTCTCTCCCATTCTCTTCCTCTCATCCCCCGCCGTTGCCCTTACCTTCTCAGGCTAGGCAAGGAGTGACTGGGAGGGGAGGGCAAGGGGCAGGGCCAGTCAGTGATGGGATCACCCGACAGGGAGCCACAGCAGAGGGCTCAAAGAGCCACATGTGGCTCCGGAGCCGCAGGTTGCAGACCCCTGCACTAGACCATATTAATCATAGTTTAGCATGAAAACCATGGATTTCTGTCTCATAAAAAGAGGATAAATTATACATCAATTCAGAAACTGCATTAAATCATAATAGAAACCATGCATTGTGATCTGTTACTAAATGTGATTAGATCTAGCCAGTTTTTCTGTTTAACTCAGGATTTGAAATCATGATCTAATTTTAAAGCAGTGAATTCTGAGGAGGGGAATAGTGTTCTCCATCCTGAGTTCATTAGTATCAGGTCTAGCAGTGCTGTCCCAGTTATGGAACCATGCCAATACAGTCATAGTCAAATTGACAGGTATTTGTTCTATTTTGTTTATATTTTCTGTCAGCTGTAACTCCACATGAGGATGCCCACTGCAACAACATCGCCAAAAAGGCTTCAAGAACTGTTAACCTAATCTTACGTAGCTTCTTCTCTGGTAATATCACACTACTAACCGGAGCATACAAAACATTCGCCAGACCAATCCTTGAATACAGCTCATCTGTCTGGAACCCACACCGCATATCGGACATAAATACATTGGAAAGTGTCCAGAGATACTTTACGAGAAGAGTCCTCAACTCCTCTACTAGAAACAGAATATCTTACACAACCAGACTTGAAATCCTGGGCTTAGAAAGCTTAGAACTACGTCGCCTTCGGCACAACCTAAGCATAGCTCATAAAATTATCTGCTACAACGTCCTTCCTGTCAATGACTACTTCAGCTTCAACCACAACAATACACGAGCACACAACAGATACAAACTCAAAGCGAAACGCTCCAAACTTGACTGTAGAAAATACAACTTTAGCAACAGAGTGGTAAATGCCTGGAACTCACTACCTGACTCTGTGGTTTCGTCACCAAACCCCCAAAACTTTACCCTCAGACTGTCCACTGTTGACCTCACCCGATTCCTAAGAGGTCAGTAAGGGGCGTGCATAAGTGCACCAGCGTGCCTACCGTCCCTGTCCTAATGTTCCCTCTTATCAGTACCCATCTTATGTATATAAACAATGTTATATCTATGTATATTACCAACACGTACTTGACAAAAATAAATAAATACATAAATAAATAAATAAATAAATGGTAGTATGAAATGATATGAATCACATGAGTTAATGAAGAACAAACAAGCATTATGGATTTCTGGAACTAGATGCTAATTTTAAAACCCCAGTTTTGCAGACTCATGTCATAGTTCCCCCATTCAATTTCATTAGCACTCACTCCCCACCTCTGTTGACTTTGAGATTACTGTCTGCCTCTCATGTTCGTAAGCAAAAGAAAGCCTGCCCAGGAATGACAATCCCAAGTGCCCTGGGATCAACAGAACATAAGAGATGGGTTGCACTTGGCATCTTTTATTCTGAGGCTTTACATTGTGCTGCTGAAGAATTGAGTGGAAAGGTCTGGCAAGACTGATAGCTTTGAATGAAAATCCACTCATGTATCGTTGCTTATCTCTCCCTCAGTCTCTTATTTGCAGTATATGATTTTGCAACCCTAAGAAATATCAGGTATTAACAAAGAGCTTACCAATAAAATTATCTCACGGGCTGCAAATTTTTTTTATTAATGGCTTCTCTATTCAGCTTCTATCTCCTGGTAGTCAAGATGCTTTGGGGCTGAAAAATCTGTGGGATGAAAATTAGTAAGAATGGAGAGATCCATCTGGTTCTCACTGAGTGGTTAATCAGTATGGTAGTATGAGATTCATTGCTTGGATGCAGCAGCAGAAAGTACAGATGTGTTTTGATATTAAAAAAAATAGATTATGGAAATAAGAGTTTGTGACTCCCAGATACCCTAGGTCTGTTTTATTAAATATTGCGCTTTTGTTTTCACAAGGAATCACTGCATTATTCAAGTTTCTGTGTCGTTTTGGATAATTTGGATAATTCAAATTGTTTAGAGTCTATGAAAAAGATAATAGGCTTAACACAATATTTTGAATTGGGTGTTCAAATGGGAGGTTGATCTACGACTGGTTTGTCATAGATTATCATTGTAAAACTTGACTGCCTTTTCAGGTTTAAACTCTCATATTTATACATGAATTCTTCATTATTGAATTGACTGTGATGGCAAATATTCCATATCATTAAAAAAAAACTCATCAACTTGTAAATATGTATCTGTTTTTTTTTCCCAGGAAAAAAGTGCCAGTTCACATGTAAAACTTAAGGCTAATAAAGAGCTGCCAGGATTAGTACATCAACCTAGAGCAAAGTAAGTCCTATTCCATTTTGTTGCATTTAATTTCCATTCCTTGCCCCTTTTCCCAAACTAAGAGATATTTTTCATATTCTTCATTATTGACTTGAATAGTAGAATATTGTGCCTGCTAATTAATGTATTTTATATTACTGGCTTTTTGCTGCTTCAAATGATTATTTTGTTTTATTGTCAAGCTATAATTTATAGTGGCCATCTTTATAAAAAGTTAAATACAAAAATAAAGCAAAAGTATTTTAAAATCCATAATTGGCAAACTGAAGCTATGCTATAAAATAGATATAAATTGTGGTTTTTGGTCTCTGTGGATTGGGAACACTGTACTTATCCAAAGAGAAGATTACTCTGAATGTCATAGAATCAAGATCACGAGAGTGATACTACTGCTTTATAATGCCTTGGTAAGACCACACTTGGAATACTGCATCCAATTTTGGTCACCACCATATGAAAAAGATATTGAGACTCTGGAAAGAGTGCAGAGAAGAGCAACAAAGATGATTGGGGGTGGGAGGGACTGAAGGCTAAAACATATGAAGAAAAGTTGCAGGAATTGGGTATGTCTAGTGTAGTGAAAAGAAGAACTGGGGTGACATAATATTAGCATTACAATATTTGAGGTGTTGCCATAAAGAAGAGGGAGGGGGTCAACCTATTCCGCAAAGCACCAGAAGGCAAGACAAGAAGCAATGGATAGAAACTGAACAAAGAGAGAAGCAACCTAGAACTAAAGACAAATTTCCTGATAGTAAAAACAATCAAACAATGGAACAATTTGCCTTCAGAAATTGTGCTCTTAACACTGGAGGCTTTTAAGAAGGGACTGGAGAACCATTTGACTAAAATGGTATCGGGCAGAGGTGTCAAGCTCAAGGCCTGGGGGCCGGATCCGGCCTATGGGGTACTTAGATCTGGCTCACGGGGCTGCCCTAGAAACAGCAAAGGACCAGCCCGCGGTGCTTCTGCCAGTGAAAATGGAGCTCGGGAGGGCCATGTGTGGCCCTCCCGAGTTCCGTTTTCACTGGCAGAGGGTTACAGGAGGCCATGGCAGCCGAAAATGGAGCTCGGGAGCCTGTTTTCACTGGCAGAACGCTCAGGCCCGCACAGGCGCCCCCAACACAAGTGATGTTGAGCTGGCCACGCCCACCCTGGCCATGCCCACCCAACCACCCCCGCCTCCCCGAGGTCAAACAACCCTGATGTGGCCCTCAATGAAATCGAGCTTGACACCCCTGGTATAGGGTGTCCTGTGTGAGCAGGGGATTGGACTAGAAGATCTCCAAGGCCCCTTCCAACTGTTATTCTGTAAGAAGATGATCCTTGCCCAAAAAAAGGACTAGAGGGTGAATACACACATTTACAACAAAATTTCTTATGTAATATTCAGCTTCCTTACCATATGAATCTAGGATTCTCAATTTCCAGTTAAAACTAATCCCGAAGATTCCCCTCCCCAAAATCAAATCTGTGAAGGTGACATACTTGTAAACTTGTATGCATAAGTATGTAAATATATAAATCTGCAGAAGCTATGCCTCAAAATGAGTATTTGAAAAAGGTATTTTTTGCCATTGCAAAAAATAAATGTACGTGAATTGAAATATCTACCTAAGTTTTAAATGGGTGCAAAATAGGATGCCCTATTTATAAAATTATCCCAATTACCTTTACCATTCTCTTTCACACACAACTCACTCTTTGAAAACATAGAAAAATGCAGGTACACACCTACTCCATCAAAAAGAGCAAAGATGATGAAGAAAAATAATAAATAGGATGGAAGAAAGAGGAATGTGTTGCTATGCCAGAAAGATAAGGGAAAGGTGGAAAATGAACCCGGACAGAGAGAAGGTGAGCTGTATTTAATAAGGGATGCTTATATTGATCGATTCAGCTTTAGAAGATACTATAACTACAGAGTGAAGTGCCAAGAAGGTGGAAAACAAGATGAAATCAGCTCCAAATCCAGACTTACATTAGAAAGTTTAGACTGTGGTTGTATTCTAAACTATGATTCATATAGTACATAGTACATGCTGTGAATGAATTAAACCATAGTGTTCAGACTTAAAATTTGCTTGAAAGAGTGGTTTTTCAAATTCCCAGTATTAAATATATATCATGGTCAGAAGTTGGTGAATCAAATACATTGTCATAACTTCTAGAAAGTTCAAAAGACATTCCAGTGTATTTAGGATGATTAGAAAGATATTCTACCTCTGTTCACAGTTTCAGCAAATCCTACTGCTGTGCTCAGATACAGGTTTACATGTTCATTAAAAAAAAAAACCCCTAGGCCTTAGATAATGATGTTCCCTAGGCTAACATCAGAAGAAGAATCTTTACTATCATCCCTATGGATGTATTGAACTTCTATAATGTCTAGTCCACATGACCAAAGCCTGGGAATTATGGGAATCCAAATTTAAGACATTTGGAAAATACTAATTTGGAGAAGCCGGTATTTTAGGACAAAAGTTTGTCCATGAACATGGCTCAAGTCAGCAGTCCTTAGACTATCTTTAATTAATGTTTCAAAAATCCTCTGCCTCAATCCTGTATTTATATCTCCCATTGTTATTACTTGTAAAGGTGCCTATGGTCACCACTATACCTAAAACCTGCTTTGTATTAGAATAGAAGTGAAAGGTTTTAGAGGAAGTAACACTTAGTACTGAAACGGTAACTGGAAAGTTGGTGTTACTTTCTAAGAAACCTATTTTGCCTTTAGGACACTCAGATTTTCTGTGTGCAAAGCATATTGTTAAAATTCACTGATTTTAAATTTTGAGAAGATGGTTTTGGGTTATCCCAGTCCTAAAGAAGAATAGAGTAAGCTGAAAAATCAGCATTTATTGTTTCTCATTTTCAGGCTTTGTTCTTGAAAGAAAAGAATAGGATAACAAAGCTGGATAGAAGTATATATAAATACAGACAGAGCTATATTCATCACTAGATACATCTACTTTAGGGGATGCCAAAGGTTTGCACTGATGCATGATACTTATATTGTGCTTTCATGCATAATCTGTAACATGCTTCAATTTAGATAACAATTTATATATTAGTTTGTTGCTAAAATTTCTAAGCCACTCCACTCCCGGTGATTCAGAGCTGCATATACAGGAAAAAAGTTATTGCACAATCAGTAATCTTCACATAATTTGCTTGGGGCATGGGTGTCTTGTGCAGTCTTTATGCTTACACATAGTTGTCAGTGGACCTGACTGAGAGAAAGCTAATTTGAATCAATTAGTTGTTCCGTTTAACAGGGGGAATGATAAAATGTATGTTTTAAAAACTCATGAAACCACCCAAATTGACTAGGGATGAAATTCATTGACTTTTTGTTCTGCATTTTAAGATGTATGGGGTTACTTGAGAACATCACCAAACCCTTTAAAAATTCCACCTCATCAAAAATCAAATCAAGAGAGAAAAAAGACTAATATTCCCAGTTTTTAGGGGAATTTAAGGCAAAATGGGTATCTTAAGCCTCTGCAGGGTTTATATATAAAGGGGTCCAGAAATGTCAGTACTCCCCATCTTGAAATCCCAATGTGATTAGTTTTATGGGGCAGGAAGTTATTTGAAGCCCTCTTAGACCAAAAAGGCTTCCTTACCTTTTAAAAAAGTGTTTGTATCATATAGAATTCTTCTTTGGTTCCATCACTTTGAAAAAGTGTTTTTGAATTCTGCTGTCTAATCATGTCTTGGAAGCATGGCAGAAAATGTTTGCAAGCGTTGTTTTCTTGTCCTCTGGGTTAATTCTTTCTCTAAGAAGTTTCTTTAAGGCAAATGTCACATTCAAGTTCCAACCTGCTATAACCATCATCCCCACTCGATTTACATTCAGGATTTTCCCACTCGATTTACATTCAGGATTTTCCTACTTCTATTGAGCCATAGGAGCTGCTCCTCATTATGTTGGAGCTTGTAATAATTACTCTAAACCTGATTATTATACCCCTTGATGCTTCCTCAGTTTGACATCACCACCTAGGTGCTAATCCATGTACCAAATCTCTCCTTTGGAAGACATCCATTCCTTCAATGAACAGATTTATTGGATGGCAGAGAGTCCTCCTATGGAGTTTAAGAGAATTTGCAGGCAGTAGAGGACTAAATATATCAATTCATTCAAAATACTACTGATACACAAGTTCTTATTGAAATGTTTAAGACAGCAAGTTCTCCCGAGTCAGCCTTCAACTTCCTATCACATTGAGAATATTTATATGATAAAGCAAGAAGGGTTCCATTTCTTATTCCAACATACCCTGCCTAATTCTAAAATAGGGGAGGCATCACAGTCAGGCTCCCATGACCAATAATATTCTGTACCCATAGATCAGGCAGAAAATTGGATTGTCATGGGCACAAGGTATACTCTGTGAAGATTCTCCTTCCATACTAGCAACTGTCAAGCTTGCATGGCAATGTGTCATTTCTTACTGCCAAAGATAACACATTCCTGTCTCACTTGCCAGAGGACAGGAGGTAAATACTTCCATTTTTTCCCCCAGAAGTAACACATTTTGTAAAACAAGCATTAAACACTTGGCAGTTTAGGTCATCACCCAGTATTGCCATACCTGGCTCATCTCCACTGAACTGACACTGGAGGCTGTTTTAAATTGTGGGTTTTCCCTTCAACAAAAATAGAACATTCAGTAATAAGATGTACTGAATGCAATTCCTAAGTTTGTTAAAATACACCACAGATGCAGGCAGCATCAACTCTAGGCTGCATTAACAGAGGGATAGAATCAAGATCACGCGAAGTGTTAATACCACTTTATAAATGCCTTGGTAAGGCCACACTTGGAATACTGCATCCAGTTTTGGTCACCACGATGTGAAAAGGATGTTGAGACACTAGAAAGAGTGCAGAGAAGAGCAACAAAGATGATTAGGGGACTGGAGGCTAAAACATATGAAGAACGGTTGCAGGAACTGGGTATGTCTAGTTTAATGAAAAGAAGGACTAGGGGAGACATGATAGCAGTGTTCCAATATCTCAGGGGTTGCCACAAAGAAGAGGGAGTCAAACTATTCTCCAAAGCACCTGAGGGTAGAACAAGAAGCAATGGGTGGAAACTAAACAAGGAGAGAAGCAACTTAGAATTAAGAAGAAATTTCCTGACAGTTAGAACAATTAATCAGTGGAACAGCTTGCCTCCAGAAGTTGTGAATGCTCCAACACTGGAAGTTTTTAAGAAGATGTTGGATAACCATTTGTCTGAAGTGATGTAGGGTTTCCTGCCTAAGCAGGGGGTTGGACTAGAAGACCTCCAAGGTCCCTTCCAACTCGTTGTTGTTGTTGTTGTTGTTGTTGTTGTTGTTGTTGTTGTTATATACACCAAAAACAGTAATACACCGCAAACGAGATTTATGTGCTGGATTTCGTATCACTATATCACAAGTCGAACACTTCCCAAGCGTCTAGGACTGTGTGATGTATTTTCGTACGATGCGTGCAGATCCAAGTACGGTGGCCTTTTGCAATCGTGATTTTGTCAATGTTTATTGTTTTCAAATGCTGGCTGAGGTCTTTTGGCCCAGCACCCAATGTGCCGATTACCACTGGGACCACTTGTACTGGTTTATGCCAGAGTCGTAATTCAATTTTAAGATCCTTATATTATTATTATTATTATTATTATTATTATTATTATTATTATTATTATTATTATTATTATTATTATTATTATTATTATTATTATTATTATTACCCCATCACATTACTAATCTTGGTTCAACCAAACAGCAGCATCTTAAGTACTCTAGTGTACTTAAAGAGGGTGACACTTTTGCTCTTTCATGTTTTTTTTTAAGGTAATGCATTTTTTTTTACCTCTCTTGCAGAAGGAAAGGAGAGGCACATATTTTCATGTATCCATAGTTTCCCATGATCTCTCCTTTCATTCAATAGCAGATGGAACTATTTGTCAATACTACATGTTGCCATTTGGCCTCTCTACAAATCCCAAAAGGGTTTTCCCCCCTTAAATTGAGAATACTTCTTGGTGTATTCTTCTGCCTTCCAAGTACCATTTTGTTCCACTCAGTCAAGTGATTCCATGTATTTGTGTTCTGAGTGATCTTACTACATATTAAGTTGTTTTGTTCAGTGAAGTCACTTTGTTACCCTTGCAATGGCACTAAGTGCTTTGGGATGT
This sequence comes from Diadophis punctatus similis, assembly GCA_023053685.1. NCBI lineage: Eukaryota > Metazoa > Chordata > Lepidosauria > Squamata > Dipsadidae > Diadophis > Diadophis punctatus. The sequence continues at coordinate 90,318,754 of JALIGW010000003.1, read as the reverse complement.
TGTATGCAAACTTTTCTTCATAGCAAAACTCAAATACAGTTGTTTGCTTTATCTTTCTTTGGAGGAGGAGCACCATCAGGATGGTGCTTCTGCTGCACTTTCCCTTATGACCTCCTCTTATACAGTTCCACCTTATATTAAAGAATTCACCCATTGGGAACTGATTTCAGTCAAATGTATTGGAGGTGTTCCCTTTATGACTCCTTTCCCAATGCATGTGCATGTCCTTCCTACTAGTTCTTCTGTGACTAGACAGGAAGTTCAATTCCAATACCTTTTCATTCAAGGTGCTTGATCTGGTATGAAGCCTCATGAAACATTAACGAACTCTTCACAATTTGGAAGGCACTCACCAGGCTACCATGGCAGTTTCCATAGCTTGTCCAGCTTATATTGGGCAGTTCTACAGTACCGTAGTCTAGTTCATGACCAAGGTGGTATTTAATTTAATTTAATTTAATAGATTTGTATGCCGCCCAACTCCCGGGGGACTCTGGGCGGCTCACAACATGTCAAATCTATTACAGATATAAAAACATATAACAATTTAAAAATATAAAAATTAAAAAAACATCCAACATTCATAACCGGGGGGAGACCCAAATATAGTCTACTTGGTCTCACTTTCACCCCACCTGCCAGAAGAGCCAGGTTTTTATTGCTTTATGGAAGGCCAGCAGGGTGGGGATGGCCCTGATCTCTGGAGGGAGTTGGTTCCATAGGAAGGGAGCTCCCACAGAGAAGGCTCTCCCCCTCGGTCCCGCCAACCGGCATTGCTTGGTCGATGGGACCTGGAGAAGACCAACTCTGTGGGACCTAACCGGTCGTAGGGAGGTATGCGGCAGGATGCGGTCCCGAAGGTACCCTGGCCCTGAGCCATGTAGGGCTTTAAAGGTCAAAACCAACACCTTAAATTGGGTCCGGAGACTAATGGGCAGCCAATGCAGCTGGCGGAGAATGGGTGTTACGTGGGTGTATCTAGGCACACCCACCACAGCTTGCGCAGCTGCATTTTGCACCAGTTGCAGTCTCCGGATACTCTTCAAGGGTAGCCCCATGTAGAGCGCATTGTAGTAATCCAGCCGGGAGGTGATAAGGGCGTGGGTGACTGTGAGTAGCGCCTCCCTCTCCAAGTAGGGTCGCAATTGGTGCACTAGGCGGACCTGTGCAAAGGTCCCCCTAGCCACAGCTGAAAGATGTTGCTCCAATTTTAGCTGTCGATCTAGGAGGACACCCAAATTGCGGACCCGTTCTGAGGGAGTTAATTTCTCTCCCCCAAGAACCAAGGAGGGACAATTGACAGAATCCTTGGGAGGCAATATCCATAGCCACTCGGTCTTGTCTGGGTTGAGTTTTAGCCGGTTCCTCCCCATCCAGACCCTAACATCGTCCAGGCAGCGGCACATTGCGTCAATGGCTTCCCTGTATTGAGAAGGTGTGAAGTCTGCCCCACTTTGGTACTGCTTCAGTCTGTAAGGGGTGAGATTTTGAAATATATTATTTATTTCCCTTCAAATTGTTGCAAAATAAAATAATGGTGGAAACAGTAAATTGAGTAAATGTTTAGCATCATAAATTTATTGCTTAATTTTTTCAGACACATAGCACTTGTTAGTGATTACATAATTAATCTTCCTAAATCAAAGCCCTTTGCTTTGTATAGAAATCTTAATTGGGATTGACATCTAGAGAGCTCAGCAGCAGTTCTGAATTTCAAATGCTAGGCTGATGTTGCCTCGAATAACAATGGAGGATGAGCAAGCTGTCTCATCAGCATTCTGGCTGCATCTCTCATACTTGGTATGTCAAACAGGGCATCAGCTGCTATGAAATTGCCACATCACCTTTTATAAATGGCACAGTGTAATCATTTCTCCATTACTTTGTATGTGGCCTCATCAGACATACAAGGGGAGATGCTGGGGCATACATCTGCATGACTGAATTGGTTACCTAAGTTATTATGTTCCTAAAACACGCTTGCCTCTTGAAAAAGATCATCTCAGAACTAATTCAAAATACTGCTGAACTTTTCTGCATTGATCCCTCTTGGAGAAAAAAGCAAATGGCAGAAATACTGTAAAGATGACAGAGAAAAGCTGCTGGATGTCAGCCTCATTCACAATTCATTCATCTCTCTACTCAAAATATTCAGAAAGTTTTTTTTAGCTGAGATTTTTGGTGAGAGATAGAGCTCCACTTAATCGTTATGGATGTTTAAAGGCTCATTTACCAGCCTCTCCTCTTTTTGATCATTGTTGCGGATGCCTCTTCCTCAGTGTTTCATATTTCTTCACTTTTCTGCTCCCCGTGACCATTTCTGTATTCCACTCATGGTGCTATTGGCTCATGGACTTCTTTTCACTAACTATTCTCTAGAGAAATCATGACCGATACGCATTAAATTTTGAGAAGGAAGCTCAAGTTGGTTTAACTTCTGTAATCAACAATCTTTCTTCCTGGATAATCTTGAAAATGAAATCTTATCTTTTGCTTTTGAAATGTGTTCTACCATACTACTGTATAAAATTCTGAAATGTGCAGTTATTACTTTTGGGAACTTTTGATAAAAAAAATAATAAGTAAAATAGGCAAGCAAGTTTGGCCTTGACATCACATGTGGGGTTTTTCTCCCTATGTTTTTAAAAGCATTTATTCTTTTCTACATAGTTGGCAAAAGTTGTTTCTCTTGTTTTTTTTAATATGTAATTCCCTTTTTTTTAAAAAAAAAAGGCTGATTTTCAGTGTATTTGACATGTTGTTGCCTGGCTTTAAAAAGCTTGGTTTCCCCATTTTTTGTTTCCCAGTATATAATCTCACTCTGAATGCTTGTACATCAACAGAAGATGCCTTTAGAAAATGGGCTACATCTATCAGGGTTATTTGTTAATCACTCCAGTATTATATACAGTATGGGAATTGGGTTCTGGAGATCAAGAATTGCCAAGACCAAATTTACCATAATTTTATTCTGTATTGCTACTAATATTTCCATTAGAAATCTCAATTGATGTATGTCAATAAAATTGTAGTAAAAATGGAAGCCACTGAGTCATAAGAAATAATACAAGCAAGAAAAACAAACAAAACACAAGCAAACTTCAAGTACTGTGTTTCCCCGAAAATAAGACCCTGTCTTATATTTTTTTTGAACCCTGAAATAAGCGCTTGGCCTTATTGCCGTGCACTCAAAAGCCCGATTGGGCTTATTATCAAGAGATGTCTTATTTTTGGGGAAACAGGGTAGGTCACTTCTACTTTCTGAGTGGTCCTCTGGAATCTATATCTGAATATTTTGATCTAGAGTTCATTTTTCCCAGAACCAAAAATGCCACACTCTGTTTTATAAAAAAAAATACATCCTAAAATTCAGCAGTGAATGTAGTCATGTAATGTTCAAAACATAGCCTCTGAGTCCCCTGTGTATCCTGGCTTTGTACAGTGAAATTATCTGGCCTTATTCTGTATATTTTTATGATGTCTTGGGTTCTGAACTTTTCAAATGCACTGACAACAATTTAATAGTACAGTTCTATTACTACTATAGTATTATCAATATTATATTTCCAGCCCTTCCTACTTCTGAGAAATGAAGTCTCCCCAATTTGGCATCTTAGCACTGAGTTGTTAATGGAAGTAGATTATTTGACTTTGTGGGGGGTGGTAAAAAAAATCTTGTTCTGGAAATGTCAGTATATGTTAGAGTATAAATTAGAGGCTTCTGATGAATTTAATGTAAAGAGTTATTGTGCTATGTCTAACTCCACAAAAGGACTTTTGAGGGTAAAACTAAATCGTGCCAACTTTGCTCTCCCAAGCATGCAGTTGGTTCTGTGTCTTACTTTGTGAAACCTTATTTTTTCAACACAGACTTTTTTAATAACTAAATTATTCTGAATTGGGAGAGGCTATCCTAAATTAAATTCATAGTTCCCAGCTCTTGTTTCATTGAAATTATGACTCTCCTGATTGTTTTCTAAAAAGCAGGAGAAGGTAGTAAACTTCCTCTAATCTCCTGTTTCAAATATTGAGAACTTTTCCATTGGGAGTCATTCCCTCTGTTGTCATGTATGTGAGATGCATAATCTGTTTCCAAATCTGCAGATTAGACCTTGTTGCGTGTGCTGAAATATGCAAAGGCATCCCCACTAAAATAAATTTCCTTCTTCTGAGTCTTTTGCTAGCTTTGATGCAGAAATAATGCTCAATCAGGGTTGATGACTTCTCTTCTTCTGAAAGTGGCAGATTAGAGATTGCCATAAGAAGACCAACTGTCCCGCTAAACTACATCAGTTGAAAATCCCTTTGAAATGATTCTTTCTGTTTTCAGCATGCACATTTCTGAAAGCCAACAAGAATTCTTCCGAATGCTGGATGAGAAAATTGAAAAGGTAAGAGGAACAAAGAAAATAATTAATACATTACTGTACTGTACTGTAAAACAGTTGCTTGTGTATCATCCTGAAATGCAAAGTGATACAGAAATATCTAAAATGTACAACTATAACTATGGAATTGTTAAAAGGTGGGAATCCATTTGGGACTTATCATTGACTAAGCAAGTTTCCATTTTATAACAGGTTCCTAATGCTAACCTATTATACTTTCACTTACTGATTGATTTTATTGGAATGTAAAACCTTAACCTTAAAAAAAACTTCCTTTGGGGACAGTGCCCATTTTCACTAGAGGCAACTCCCAAGGCCAAGACAATACAAAGACAGTCTGTAAGTAGGTATGGATAAATTTCTTAGGTGCCGTGAATGGGGTTTTTCAAACTAGGTTGAAGAAGGATTTAAATGAGTTCCTCAGGACTGAGGGAAAAGAAAACTCTTTTCAACCAAGGATCAACTCTAAATTGATGCTAAATAAGACTCGACAGAATTCAAGAGGGGTTGGAACTGAGATCATTTGTAGGAACATAATGATTCTAAGATGATGACTTGTTTAACTCAGCCCCACCCCCCACCCCACCCCACTCCAGCACTGCTTGCTCTTCTTCTGAAAGGGCTTCTTAAATGACATTTAGAACTTTCCCCCTCTTGATTTAATTTAATTTAATTTAATTAAAAGTTCTTATAGGCCGCCCAATCCCGTAGGACTCAGGGCGGCGTACAGCAGGGATAAGACCATTGATCAGGTATTACAGGTTTTTTTAATGCAGATTCTACACTCTGAAAAAGTTTGAAAAACCATGAAATCTCTAGAACACTAAGCTAGTCTGATCCAAGAGCTTTTACGGGAATATAAGAATTATTGTTTATGCTGCCTTGACATAATGGCATATAGAAAGGGGTTTTTTTTGTAGCTCTGATAGTTTATCTTATACCTGATAAATGGTTCAACAACTGCAATTTTGCCTCCTCCTTTTCTTTTGATGATTTTTTTGGTCTTTAACTGAAATGAAGATTTTAAAAAAACCAGAGAACATTTTATCTTCATCCTTGATAGAAGTGCTATTACCTTAGGTAAGAAAATTACTGTTCTCCATAAGAAGAACTGAAAATTATTCGCTGACATCAGCAAGTCAAATTACCATCTTTTTCGCTCCATAAGAAGCACCCCCCCAAAAAAAAGTGGGTGGAAATGTCTGTGCATCTTATGGAGCGAATATTGCGTTACAGACCATGAAGAGTATTACCTCAGGGGTCCCCAACGGTGGACCGGTGCAGGTCCTTTGGTGAATAGTAGCCGGGTCGCGGCAGCAGGGTCCTTTTACAGTGCTGAACCCGACCTCTTCTGTCTTTCTCATTGCCCGCCTCTTCTGTCTCTTTTCCCCAGTGCAGGAGTCAATAGGCAGAGCTGGCACATGAGAAGACATCTATCTGTGGTCTTCTCAGACTCCGCCTGATATTTTTTTTCTTGTTTTCCTCCTCTAAACCTAGGTGCTTCTTATGGTCAGGTGTGTCTTATAATACGAAAAATATGTTAACTTCTACTCTCAAAACTGAAATGTTGGTTAAATGCAGTAGGAGGAGGTGGAAAATTTGGTCATTCAAGAAATTTCAGGAAGCACTCTTTATAGATGATATATATTTCTCCGTTAACGTAGTGAGTATATTCATCCATATGAATAAACCATAGTTCAGCTATTTGAATTTAAATGTAGTTTTCTGCATGATCCTTCCTCCAACAAAACTGCAGGTGTTTGGGAATAGGAGTGTCTTTTCAGATTAAGCATATTTTAGCATATAGTTTGACTTTTCAATTGACGTTTATTCAGGCTGAAGTTAATGAAGACAAATTTCAGGATTTTTTTCCTCCCTGCTTTAGAATAAATAGTAGCAAAATTCAAAGCAGGAATAAAATGTGTGCAGTTAAAAGCAGTTACTATAGTACAGTACATTTATTGAATAGCCCGAAGGCCTTTTCAAAAAAAGAAAAACAGAACAAACAGGTACAGAAACAACCGTACAAAAATATATATAGTACATGACATCAAAATTCAACAATATCAAAATTCAATAACTAAATTTCTAAAACTAGATAACCCAAATAAAATATCTCGTCTCTAACTCAGCTCATCTTTCTTACAATCAATGAAATTCTTTAGTTACTATAGGTTTATGTCAACACTGAATAACTAGCCACAGATTTCAGTAGATGCTTCTATTAACTCAAACAACTTCATTGCAGATTCCTGTACTATTAATAAACACATTGGCTACATGAAACATCTGGATACACTGCTTTTATTTCATGTGTATTGTAACTATAAAATTTGAAAATACATGAAAGGTTTGTGTAAGGATAAGTGATTCCCCAAGCAGCAATTGCTTAACTTGTCTAGACAACACAAAAATAATAAACGATGGAAAGAATTTGGCTGCCACTGGATGGACTGCATTAGTTGTACACAGCCTGCCCTGGGGAAAGAGGAATATGAGGGCTTGAAAAAGATACAGGAAAATTGATGTGGGAAAACGAAAGGTTTTCAACTGGCCCAGAAGTGAAGGACCTTGGAAATGCACTTTAAAAAAAAAGCTGCCAGCCTTTTTGTTCTAGACTTCTATTTATGGCAAATCTGTAATTGTATCATGTACTCCTTTATTGGAGAGGATGGCATACAAATGGACTAAGCAAGCATTTTCAAGTTAATATTTGATGCAACATATTTTGAAAGGCATTGGCTACATGGGAACAGAACATTAGTCTTTGTGTATGGTCTCTGATTTCAGTAGTCTTAAATGACCTAATACTGTCAGATTGGCATTATGATGTTTAAATAATTATAGCTGCTGTCCTTATATTCTCAAAAGCTATCATGCAAATGATAAAAAAAATGAACTTCCTCTGTTTTCTGGTATGTTAAGAAGGAATGAGAATAAGAAAAGCTGCTTCCTCTCCATTAGGAGAAAAGGTCCATGATAAACATTTTCTCCTTCATTCCCTGTTACTGTAATGTTACCAGAATCAAATTATAATTTTCTTTGTGCATGCACACATATTTTATTTATTTATTCAGTTTCTATAGCCACCCAACTCAACCAAGTAACTGAGTGGCTGATTAATATTAAATTAATAACCATTAATTTTAAAAATCCCCATATAAATTAGATATTGTCCCCACTTGAGCAATAAAATGCTTGTGCCACTGGAATTTTTAGACTTTGCTTTAAGTCTCTATATCCGTGTGTAAGTACCTATTGGGAGCAGGGAGTGACTTTTTCTTGGCACAATATATAAACCATCCTTTACGTTCACAAAGTAAATGAGAGTGCTATCCATTTCCTAGAATTGTTTCAAAGAAAAAGTTTATTAGCAGAGGAATCATAAAAGGAGCCCAATCTTTTGTTTTCACTTCTTGGCCAAATATTTTCATGTTGACCATTTCTAGTGCATTTAAAATTATTTCCTCCCCAGGGTTAAGAACTCACTTATCAAGGCATGATTTTTCCATTTAATCTGCCACAAGCCAGGATACCTGTCGCCTACATTTCAAGTTGTGATGACCCAAAGAGATTAATAGAGGATAACTTGCAATTGATTCTATTCTTTTGTTTGTTTTCTTAGAAAAGCTCCAGACCCCTCAATTTTAGTTCAAAGGTAATGGTTGTTTTTGTCCATAATTCTTTCATTTTCCTAAAACTTGTCAACAGAAAAAAATACTTGGAGTTCCTTAAGAATCTGAAGTAGCAATAATGTGTAGGATAGAGCCACAAAACTAGGCTTCTTTCATGAACTTAGCTTGAACAGCAGATTAACAATTGGAACTGTAAGACAGGAATGATAAAATATTAGCTTAATATTGGTTATTGCTAGTGCTTTTGCAGAACTACATAATGAGGTTTTGCAATGAGAAAGGTCATGCTGGTGTCAGCGAACACTACTTAAACAGCCTATTTAGCCAACATAGTTGGATTTTTTTCCAGATGGCTTCTGTAGCTCCTATGAAATGTTTCTTCTGTAAAATGTTGAAGGGATTGTTTAGATCCTGCTGCTGATGAAGTCAAAGCATGTTCAAAATATTTGGACCGCTTAATTCCCAAATAAGCCACAGAAGATGCTGTGGGTTTCTTCCACTATAAATCAACGTTATCTTGTGATGCAAATGAAATGTTGTAACAGTTCAAATTTTGTCTCACATGCTATAAGAATACAGGCACTGCTAAAATTATGTGTTTTATATGCTGAGCCCAAATGGCACTGAACTAACTCCCATAAAAGTATAATGAAACTTCTTTAGTCCTACACTTAAACACAATAGCCCATCTGAATTCCAAATTAAATGCCTACTTCACATGCCTACTTGTTAACATCCTTATAAGTAATGTGATTTATTGAGCTTGAAAACAAAGTATATGTGTTTGGAGAGAAACAGGCTTATGAGATTCAGTGCTCGCAGGTGAGAACTACCTAACCAGGGTATGTTGAAGCAAATCAATGTGGTAGCATGCATTTTACAAGCCCCAGGTTCACATAGTCTGTCTCTAACTGCTCCATTCATTTACTTTTTTTATTGCAGTTGGCTACTGTCAGATGTAGATAATTCTTCAGATTTCTTTACTTTTCTCTTTTCTGTGGCAAAGAAATTTGGATACAGTATTATGGCAGCTGGCAGGGTATTGTTATCCTGAGCATGCTCAAATACGTTGTGGAGAATTTAAACTTTATCTTTAATTCAAAAAAGTTTTATTAGTACAAACTTACATAAGTAGTAACAAAATATTAAATATAAAATACAAACATTTTTATTTTTTTCTCCCCCCCCCAAACCCACCCCCTTCCCTCCCCGCCTCCCCCCCGGACTTCCCAGAGATAATACAGGGCATAATAATAAATTTAAATTGTTAATAAAAAGAGAAAGAAAAAAGGAAAAAAAGAACACTATTTTTAAAAAACTTCAACTCCAAATTATACACTGCTAATATATCGCATTTGTATACAATAGTAAAGATACAAAAAAGAGAAAAAAGAAAAAGAAAGAAAGAGAAAACTCTTTAACAATACAAACAAACAAACCTCCTACCTCCTCCCTTCAGTCCTCTATCTTATACAAGGTAAATGTTACATAAGTAATAACTAAATATAAAATACACAGATCTTAAACTAATATTATTGACATTAAAAATAACCTCTAAGATAAAACTTAACTAAATGTTACATAAGTGATCATCAAATATTAAATTTCATCATGATATTAATAAGATAATATTATTCTAAATTAATTCACTAACTTCAATAAACAAAAAAAGAAAATGAAAGAAGAATAAACAAATCTTCAACAAACTATATATATCTAATATTATCAACATTAAAAATAACCTCAAAATTATATAAAACTTAACTAAATATTGCATAAGTAATCATTAGATAGGGAAAAGATAAAATACAATCATATTAGTCTCTATCCGTCCAATATATTTCAACATCACATCGTTTTGTATCTTGATAGTTCATCTTTTAATAGTTCAATAAATTCGAATTTGTCGAGTCGTCTCCCGTCTAATCCCGAACCTCCATCTCCTTTTCCCCAGCTATCTGATTCAGGCACTCCTTTTGGATTTTTGAATCTATTTCCTTTTGATCCATCAAAGGTGGCTTCCCCTCCTCCTCCTCTTTTATTTTCATACATCCTACCTCTGGAATCTTGGATATATCAGCCTTTAGAACATTGACATAAAATTCAGTAGCTTTTTTTATCGTGTTGAGCCGGTATCTTTTTCCAGAAAATTTCACTGCTACTCCAACTGGCGCTTCCCATTTATATTGTAAATTTAATCTCTTAAATTCATCAATCAAAAAAGTATAGCTTTTTCTGGCTTTAAGCATTTTAGAGGGGATTTCTTTCCAAATCTTTAGTTCCTGACCATTCACCATAAGATTATTGTTAAACGTTGCTTGTATAATTCTGTTCCGTAGAGCTCTTGTGGTAAAATATATGACAATATCCCTTGGTAAATGCTTTTGTTTAGCGTACCACGAATTGATTCTGTATATTTTGTCGATTTGTGTAGCCAATTCCGCTTTAGAAATTCCAGACACCTGATCCAATATGTCAACCATCCTGCCTTTTAAATTTTCATATAATCCTTCTTTCAAACCTCTAATCCTTATAGCAACTTCCATGGATCTGAACTGAGTCATTAAGACCTCTTTTTCAAAATTTGCAATGTCATTTTGGATTTTATCTATGTAATTCACCGAAGTTGCCAAAGCTTGTTTATTTGTTTCAATACGTTCTGCCAAAACTTCAATATTTGTTGCTAAGCCTTTGCAAACCTCTAACACATCAAATCTTAGTTGTTGGTTCATATTCTTCAAAGCAGCCTGCATTTTTTTGTCTATCTCACTTATTTTCTGGTTAAATTCCAAAGTAAGTTCATGTTTCATAATCTTTAAATTATTTAATAAATTTTCAGGTGTCAAAAGCTGTGGAGGTGATAACTCAGTGTTAAGTTGCATTTTAGAAATATATCCAGATGAATAGTCATTTCTTTTAGTCAAAACAATCTTTCCAGACTTTGAAGCCATTGGTGTTTCAAAAGAGTACAAAAAAGAAAGAAAGCCAGATGCCTGATTAAAGTTCTTTCCAGTTTAAAAATCAGATAGTCTTTTATTATTGGAAATATTTCTATTATAACTTTAATCCAGAGTTAGGAGACAGAGAGAGAAAAAACCATTTTTCCAAATTAAAAGTTTCCATAAGAGAGAGAGAAGAGAATTTAAACTTTATCTTGACATCAACCAAAGCTAAAGAATAAGTCCTTGGAGAAAATTACGGAAAATGGGGCAGACAGGCAAGGGATTAGCTTGATTGTAGAAATCAATTCATGAATATTACCTTAGGAAACAATGGGTATGAGATACTTGAAAACAAAGAGACAAAAATATTGAGGATCTTGGAGAGTCATCATAGGCAACAGTTTTCTACAGTGAATAAATTAGATCCAAAAAACCAACAACTGATAGGCTACTCCACTGTGTGACAATGATCTGTTGAAGCACATATTGAAGAAAGTCTTTGCCAAAGCTTCACACATTTATGCTGTAAAAGACAGCATTAGCAGCCACTATTTGTATCTTTGTTTCAAAAAAAAATCCTGGTGTCCTGTGTGTGTGATGGAGGGGATATCCTGGGAAGAAGCACTGTGGGCAGAGTTGGCTTCAAAACTTCCAGGTGTTAATCTTGACTCAAAATGTTTGTGTAACTAGATGTGGTAATAGTACAACCCTCCTCGGATTCTACTGATCACTTATAAAGAATGATGCTTGGGAGATTAAAACAGGAGTCGTGATGCCACAGTGATTAGAATGCAGTATTGCAGGCTAACTCTGCCCACAGCCTGGAGTTCAATCCTGACTGGCTCAAGATTGACTCAGCCTTTCATCCTTCCGAGGTTGATAAAATGAGGACCCAGATAGTTGGGGCAAGATGCTGACATTGTAAACCACCCAATGATTGCTATAAAGCAGTGTTTCTCAATTGTTTTCTGTTACGCCCCCCCCCCAGGAAGAAGTAAACATTTCGCACCCCCCCCAACTCTCCGATCTGGGGCCCAATGGAATTTTAGTGTTAATATTTATTATTTTACTTATTATAAGCTGCAAGCAAACTATTGGCTGGGGAAGGCATACTTGGGGTTCATTTGCTTTTTTCACTTCCTCGACCAAGGGGTAAACAAACGACCTGCTTTCCTCCTTCCTCAGACGCCCTTGCACTCTTTCTGGAATTTCGCCATGCAGGTCTAGGTGCAAGTGACGTCACAATCGGGGACTCCCACCCTCCTCTCCCTTCCCCGCAAGACTCAGCATTCTAGAATCCCTCCCAGCCCCCACCCCGTCACTGGGTCCCAAATGGATGAGCCCTTGACGTGAGGCAGAAAGAGAGAAACGACCAGCAACAAACACGTCTCTCCTTCCCGTCTTCCTCACAAAGTCCGCTTAACATAATTTAATTAATTTCATGTAATTTCATTAGGGTTCCTTGCCCTTAACCCGAGACGAGGCTCACCCAAAGAAGGGGAAGACAGTGGTAGCTCCATAGCGAAGGCAGCCATCCACGCCAGGAAAGCAGCAGCCACTGCCAGACCAGCCGTGTGCACAGCAGCCGCTTCTTTCTTGCCTCAGCCCGTCACTTTCAAATGAGGCGGAAGTGCCGCTCTTGCCCACGGTGGGGAAAAGGCAGATGCCGCTTCCTCACAAGAACGGGACATAAAGTTGAGGCTGGCGGCCTCTCCTATAAGTTTCCCCGGGGTCACATGCCCCCCCGGCATCGCTCCGCGCTCCCCCAGGGGGGCGTGCCCCACTATTTTAGAAACACTGCTGTAAAACAATATGGGGAGTTATATATGCCTAAGTGCTATTGCTAAAACAGTATTTTGTGGAGATGGAAGCTTGATTTTTTCCCCTTCCCCCATGGCTTTCTTTGTGATTTCAGAGCTTAGTTCTGGTAGGCTGCAAAACCGTTTTCACTCATGTGGGTGGACTCTTCATGGCTCTGTTCATTTCTTTTCAAGAAACGAAAAATTATGCTCTGAATATGTGCTTGCATGTGCATTCATTAACATTCTTCTAAAGGGCATCATGAAAACAGAAGACCAACTGAAGTTTAGAGTTTCTGTGGTAGGGAACCACTTTAATCCTTGGAGAACCATTCATCAAAAAAGCTGCAGTGTCTTTGCAGTTCCCTTTACTATCGTTAAAGCAAAAATGTTTGACATAATTATTTTCACCATACCACACCAGGCCACCCAGCCTCTTCTGTTGCTTCCTTTGAATGGCAATTAGAAAAAGGAGTTAAAGGCTAGAGCAGTAGAAGGCATTGTGCTTTTCTGATTTCTGAACCTCACACTGTGGAACTATAATAGAGCTATGCAAGAGAATAATTTATCTTACTGATTTTCTGTATTCCTGTGGTGTCAGTTTGTTTATGAATGCATCATTTTAAAACAATAAAGCAGCTAATAAAAGGATATGGTGCAGAACCGGCAGAATGTTGCCAGAATATGAGCATGATTATCATTAATTGTTAAAAATGAGAAAGAGGAGAAGAAGCAAAAACAGGAACATGCTGCATTAAACTCAAATTCATCCTTGTCTGTATTGTGTTGTGGGGCTATATTTGCTGTAATCATGCTTCTGTTTACATGCACGTAACCTTTGTTTATTTTTATTTTAAGAGGCATAATTTAGAATTAGTTAAAGATAACAGGACTCGGAATATCTGTGTCAGAAATTGCCTGGATTTTATGTTGGTTTTTTTTTTTAAAAAAATTAAAATATGTATCTAGTGCCTCAAGCACAGAGACGGAAACATTAGGACCTTCAAAGTTTAATGGTTTAGAACAGCATGTCCCAAAGGTGCTTTTTAAAGAGGCAATTGGACTTTGTTTTTCTTTGAAGATGTTTCGCTTCTCATCCAAGTGGTCTCAACGACTCTTTAAAAGAATGCAAATGACCAGCTGTCTGCAAGGAATATAAATCCTTCCATTCCCCATCATCCAGTCAGAGCTGAAGAAGCTTCTTGGATGAGAAGCAAAATGTCTTCAAAGAAAAACAAAGTCCAGTGCCTCTTGAAAAAGCACCTTTAGGACAGCCATGACCCGGATGACCAACATGTTTAGAATAGCAGTTCTCAAACATTTTGGTCTCAATACTATTTTACATTTTAAAAAGTGATTGAGGATCTCACATAGCTTTGGTTTATGTGGGTTATATCTATTGATATTTACTGAATTAGAAATTAAAACTGGGAAATTTAAATTTTTTTGACTTTGCAGACTCCATGAAAAGGTCTTGATGACCTGAAAATCACATTTTGAGAACCAGTGGTTTAGACAAATTTGAACTGACTTGGTTAATTTATTTCTATTTTATACCCATCTTTTATAGCAGTGATGGTGAACCTTTTCCCCTCGGGTGCCGAAAGCGCGTGCGCGTGCTCTATCATGCATGTGCGACTGCCCACACCCATAATTCAATGCCTGGGGAGGGCAAAAACAGCCTCCCCTGCCCCCACAGAGATCCTCTGGAGGCCGGAAATGGCCCATTTTCCGACTTCCGGTGGTCCCGGTAGGCCCGTTTTTCATCCTCCCCAGGCTCCAGAGGCTTTCCTGGAGCCTGGGGAGGGTGAAAACACCCCCTGCCCCCCTGGAGGCCCTCCAGAAGCCTAAAATGCCCTCTCAGAGCCTCCACGTGAGCCAAAAATCAGCTGGCTGGCACGCACATGCACGCTGGAGCTGAGCTAGGGCAACGGCTCGCGTGCCAGCAGACATGGCTCTGCGTGCCGCCTGTGGCACGCGTGCCATAGGTTCACCATCACTGTTTTATAGAGTTCAGAATGCATACATATAGTATTCTCTTCCATTTTATTTTCATATCAACACTATTAGGTTGAGAGAATGTGAATGGTCTTCAGTTACCTAGTGAGTCGATGGATGAATGGCATTTGAATTCAAATGTACATGATGATAACCCAGTACCCTTAACTGTACAACATAACATTGGATACAAATGTGTGTTTGTGATAGAAATGATGAAGATGCAGGATAGTTCGCAGGGAGAATCAAGTATTTAAAAGTAGAACTAATGTTGAAATATTAAATGCAAGATGGTATTGTTTATTCACTGTTCTCAGAAGAGCTTAAATATATAAAAATTAATTGAGCAGTAATCTCAAAGATGCCTGATGCTGTCTGAGTTCCATCATATCAGTCATACCATTTAGAAAATACACCATGATTTGCATGTAGCTACAAAGCTTAATCTAATTTGCATTTCAATCTAAAATAATTGACAGAATGTGCACATCCCTTTCCATAAGCCTGGCCAGAATTTAGAAATATTTCATGACTCATCTATAATTTATTCTACAATGTTCCTATCCTAATGTGATTCTCTTCCATGACAAAGAGGCCCAATTCTTAGTCTTTATTCAAAAAAAGAAAAGAAAAGAAAAGAAAGAAGCCTTAAATGAATTGCTTTTGGCCACATACCACATTGTTTTCTTGTTTTTAAATAACAATAATCTCCACTTCTTATGTCACCATCATTTCATTCTCTTGTGTTGATTACAACTTTTCCTCTTGCAATTGTACTTAGGGTTATAAGGCTAAGGAATATAATGCTACCCTGCCAAAATAAAATCATCAAGTTGATTAAAACACACAGCATGAACTTAACTGAATTTCAAAACTAAAACAAGTATTGAGTTTTAGCAGGGATGATTACTCGTGTGGCATACAACAATATTAGGTTTGTTTCCCTATTCATGCCTTTTAAGAATATAGACCTTTTTGCCTAGACATAGACAGATTTTCTCACAAAAGCTTCCCTCTCTCCCACTCCATTCCCATCCCCATCTCCTGATTTCAGCCCTTTCCAAAGGAAGATTTTACTCACTTAATTTGTTCTCCAGATTTTTTTTTTTATCTTCTCCCTGTTTGGTAATTTGGTTAAAATATTTTTTCTTTCTCTTGCTTATATTTTGAACTAAAGGTGAAGACTGAATCCAAATTGCAACAGGTAGAAGGTATAATTTAAGCACACTAATATTAACGCTAGGAGCTGAAGTGGTGCAGTGGTTAAATGCAGCCATTGCAGGCTGACTGCTAGTTCAGCAGTTCGGCTGTTCAAATCTCACCGGCTCAAGGTTGACTCAGCCTTCCATCCTTCTGAGGTGGGTAAAATGAGGACCCAGATTGTTGGGGGCAATATGCTGAACTCTGTAAACCGCTTAGAGAGGGCTGTAAAGCACTATGAAGCGGTATATAAGAAAAGTGCTATTGCTATATGGCAGTGACCTATATTCAAGTACAGATTTTTAAATTGAATTAATAAGTTCAGCCATGATCTCTTTTTTTCATGGCAATTACCCTGAGAAAGGAGCTATGCCGAAGAGCTGCATGCCATTCTTCAGGAAGACGTGGGTTGTATCCCTGATTTTTTAACCAGTGTTTGCATGTTCTCTTTCATTCCTTTCCCTTTTTCAAGTCTGTTGCTGCCTACATAGAGTCATCATAAAGCTGACACGATGCTTAAAAGTAAAGCAAGAGGTTGAGCTGAATTTCAGGTTAATAATTATAATTATCTAAGGTGCAAGACCTTTTAATGACAGACTGAAGAAGGAAATATTCTTATCCTCCCTCTCACTTGAGCTGCAGGCTCACTGGATGGATGGATGGAGCAAACACATATGGCCACCTGACCTAATCAAATTGTTCTGGGCAGCTAACTATGCACACACACACACACCCCTACCTCCAATTGTAATAACAGCAACACAGGGCAAAGCACATAGTCTGGGTCCTATTGACATCCTGGCCCTAAACCTGTGAGATCTGGATATTGCTACTTTTTCTTGCAGATTTCCATTCCAAATGATGCTCTCTAGATCAGCGGTCACCAACCGGTGGTCCATGGACCACTGGTGGTCTGTGAGAAAATTTTGGTGGTCCGCAGAAAGATTATTTGCATTTTTAATATTGCACTAAATACTATTTATCTTTTTTTAAAAATTCATATTAGTGGTCCGCGGGATTTAAAAGTATGAATTTAGTGGTCCCTAAGGTCCAAAAGGTTGGTGACCACTGCTCTAGATGACAGCCTGTGGTTGCTCTCTTGGTTAAAAATAATGGAATGTATAGTCCTTTGGGAAACACAAGGTTTGATAATATATATTTATCGAATCCTTAAAGAAAATAAGTATATGGTGCTTCTTAACCATATATGCACCAGTAATTTCAGTCTGGGATTGACACCAAAATTGCTTTGGTGCCTTAAAGGATGATCTATGCTGAGAATAGGCAAAAAGGTCTTTTGAGCCATGATCACTGTCCTTAAGATCTTTCCGGATTAATTGGCCTTTGATAGGAAAGGAATTCAATGAATGTTTCCAGCATCATGGGACTATTCCATTAAGCCTTATACCGTGCTGTGCAATAGAGCTGTTTCGTCCCCACTGCCTTTCCTTTTAATGCAGACAGACAACCAAGCAAAGTCATGAAAACGTGGAATGAGTCATCAGTAAGTCGATAACATTGTCCTCATTTTCTGCTTTTAAAGTGAGTCTGATGAAACCAGAAATGGTTGGCTCAAGCATCTAAACTGCAGTTTAATCTGGACAAAGCAAACTTTGTTGATGATAGTTATTGTATCTGATTTAGAAGGTAATGTTAAGAGTTTTCTGGATAGAGTAGATCATGTTCTCAGCTTATGGAGTGTTCTTATATCTTAATTTCTCTGTGGAGTTTTAAATTACTTCCACAACAGATTGCAATTTTCCATATTCATGGGGGTTTCGTGTCAAAACTTTGAAAATGTGAAATTCAGTGAAAATGGACTCTTGCCCAGTTACTCCCAGATGTTGTCTATGCATGCATAAACACACATATGCCTAAAGTCAAGCTAGAGTAACTTAATGCAGTTACACAAATCACACCAAGATCACAAGCCATCCTACGCAGATGACACTTCTCTGTGAGACTAAAGATGCGTTTGCTTCACCATCACTCACAGGGTGAATGCAGCAAGCAGCCGCCAGATTTTTAGTATGATAAATTTTACAACTGCCACCATGAAAAGACAAATCCACCAACATAAATCTTGTGACTATGGAGACTCAACTGTTTACCTTCTACTGGTTTAAATGATGATCCTGCTGTGATCCTTCTTTAACATGAGATTGTCATGCCATGGTTAATTATACTCAGATTTTTATAACACTGCATATGGAATTGCTTTGGAAGATTACTCAAACTCTTATATTATCACCATATAATCAATGTGGGTTGGGTTTGTGAGATAACAATTATGTAAGTATTGTAATTACATACTCCTAGCCTTTAAGTTACACGAGCTCTCATGCAGATTTGCAATAATTTTTAGACTATCAAGTTCATGAAGTTAAGATTTGATTAAGTAGGAAATAAGAGCTTTCCAAAGAAGTTTATGCAAACATATAGATTTCATTCTGATGTGCAGCAATCTGGCTTATCAAAAGGCATACATATGCAATATATGGAATCTGAGTTTAGCAAATATCCACTTTTATGGATTGGCATTATGAGACCTAATTGTGATAGCTGAAAACACAAACATAAGGAGCAAAAATCCAAAAATCAAACCAGTCTATGGAGTGGATTTTATTTATCAGTCTTATTTGTTTACAATCTATATTATCTATATATAGATATGTGCATACATATAAGATACTAGAATATCATGCACCTTGCACACACACACACACACACACACACACACACACACACACACACACACACACACAAATAGAAAACATTTATTCTAGGACGCTGTATTTTTCCAAAGCTTCATTTTTAATTTTAAAGAGCTAAGATCTAGATAAGGGATGTATAAAGACCTCCCAGCAACTTCTAACCTGTTCTGTGATATTAAATTTTTTCTTTATTTGAGAATCAGCACACATCAGCAATATAATGCACTATAAGTTATTGAAAGGCACACTAATATAGCCTTTAAGCCCTTGATGATTACTGGAAATACAAAGAAATGAGGTATGTTGAAGTATACTGTTGCAGTCCTTAATTGCTGCAGGTAGAAGTTACACACAGCATTTTTTAATTCTTGTCTCATTAGGGAGTGCAGTCTCAATGTGGTAAGTGGTACCTGACCATTCAGTTTTCTTGAACAACCGGAGATGATTGCCAATTACTGAAAGACAGATGTCTATACATCAAAATGATGGCAGGGCTGTTATCCTATGTCTTTGATGTGCTATCTTTTTGTATGGTTTTAGTGTAATTTTTTTAAAAAAAATCTCTTTATTTTCTTCTAAAGGGTCGTGATTACTGTTCAGAAGAAGAGGATATCACATAGTGCCAATTCTGCCAATCAAAACAGGAATGCTCCTGTGTAAATAGATTACGGTTCAATCCAGACCTTTTTGGGGAGTCTTCTCAAGTGAACAGCACTACATAAACAGTTATTTCCACATTGTATGCTCCATTCAGTTACAGTGTTTTCTTAATGACCATACAATGAGCATAGTTCAAAGGAAGAAGAACAGCTTCTATGGAACTGCCTTTGCTGCTGCTAATTGAGACCTGTTGCAAGTTTTCATTTCCTCGTGCCCAGGAACACCACAGAAGTTTGACTTTAAACATCTAAAAGACACTGTAGCTTTCACTTGGGCTGTTGGCCTGTTTTCTATTGGCTGAGGTGGCGTTGTACAAAATCTTCCATAACCAAGCAGCTGAATCTTCCAGTTCACCCTACTCATCAGCCCAGGGGCATGGAGTTCTTGTTAGACTGACAATTTAGAGCTTTGGAAAATGGGATGCTTTGCCATGATGAACTTTGTTTTCTGCTAGGAAGAACTTAACAATTAAAAAGCATGTTGTCATACAGATACTGAATATGGTGATGCAGGAGCAGAAAATCTGTATTTTTTAAAAAAAGCCGCCAGTTTCTTTTATTAACTATTTCAATCAAGGAATATACTTGCAGTATTGGCTTTGCTGACCGCAGATGGAAATTATGATCACAATCAGTTTGAATCCTTCCCTCCTTCCCTTTCTCTCTCTCACACACACTTTTTTTAAAGAAATAAACATTTTACTGTTTTTAGGTATTCTTGTCTTATACCCATTCATACATCCCAGTGTGTTAAGAATAATTGGGAAAAGGGAGTTGGTAAAGGAGACCTTTAGAAAGATGATTTGAAAGGATATTATTTTCAAATGCTGTGTGCCAATTTGAGATGTCTGTAGAGTTTATTTTTCCATAATATAAAAAGTTGATACTCTCTCTTCTCAAAGGCAGATGTAATATTTTTAACAAATATTGTCATGAGTAAAAATGATCCTAAGGTTAAAAAAAAACTTTTGCATTTATTTTTTTTAAAATACATTATAACTTTACTATTTTATGAGCTTGGTAACAGATTGTGTCCTGTGAGTTTGAGGAACATAGTCATAAAGGAAAATGCAGCTTGCAGCAATGGAGCTGCATTTGCCCAGTTAGGAGCTCATGATAGCAATCCATCAATAAAGAAAGCACATTGTCAATGGGATTTGTAAAATAATTAACATTTTATCCCATGGGAATGTACATATGTCCAACTAATTGAAGGAGCTTACTAAAGGGGTTTTCATCATATTGTCTCTTAAAATATAAATGATCCTATATTTGCCATTAACTCAGTTGCAGCAAGTGAAGGATGTCAAGATTTTGACCTAACAGCTGATTTATTCACAGGTATATAGATTTTGACTCATCCAACTTCAAGTAAACACAACAACGAAACATTGACTCCCAAAGATTGAGAAGGATAATAACTTCTTGGGTATTAATCTGATGAATGATTCCTCAAGTATTTGGCGAGAGAAATTGTCTGTTTCAAATCATTTATCTCTGCTGTAAAAACAGATGGTGGAATTGGTTCATTTCTTACCTTCTCTTTGTCCATTATCCCTAGCTTTTTTAAAAAATCGCTTCCATATTTACTCTAAGCTCTGCGAAGAATTATTTTCCTAAGTGTCTTGCTTCCACTTTTCCCTTTATAATTTTCAGTTTTCTGGGTTTAATTGGCTATTCTTTGAAGTGTATATGAATACACTGTTTGGAAAGGATGGTTTGGATTTTCATAGTCCACCCCACCCCCTGGAACCTTTCCTTAGCTGAGCTGGACTACTACTTATATGTATGGAGTCCTCATCAATTTCATGAGCCCATAGTCACTGAATTATGGGAAATTTTCTTAAATTGATCCAGTGGTGGGATCAAAAATCCCTTCCCCAAGACATCCCAAATGTGTCTTTTGCTTAGGCCCGTGATGGCGAACCTACGGCACGCATGCTAGAGGTGGCACGCAGAGCCGTTTCTGTGGTCACATGTGCCATCGCCAGCTGATCTTATGGGTTCCGTTGCGCGCATGCGTGCCGGCCAGCTGGTCTTCGTGCGAAGACCAACTGGCCGGCACGCATGCACACAACGCTATCCTGAAGAGGGCAGCTGGCTGGTGCACATGCGTGGCGGACCAGCAGTCCAGTGTGCATGCATGTGAGAGAACCCAGAAGAGCAGCTGGCCGCCGCACACATGCACACAGTTCAGCTGCTCTCTTCCGGGTTCCAGTGCTCCAGCATGTGCACCAGCAGTGGGTTGCTCCCGGTTTGGCCCGGTTCTGCGAACTGGTAGCGCCAGCGGTGGGACATTCCGCCCACGACGCTTCTGCGCATGCGCACGAACTGGTAGCAACGGGTTTTAGAACCCACTACTGGCATACACGCATGCGCACACACACATGCACACACTCCAGTTTCGGCGCTCGGTGCCAAAAAGGTTAACCATCACTGGCTTAGGGCAGTGGGCATCGAATGACTCAGGTGTCAATTGTCAAAACTTTGTGCTATAGTTGCATTGGGACTGATTGTGTTTGACTTCAAAATACTCTCACTCCATCTGATATCAATGTAGCCTCCATTGTGCAGCACAAAACGCTTGATGTCCAGACTTCACAGATTGAGGTAGGTGCAGTATCAGTTACAGTTAACTCTTGCCACCTTAACTACAAAGCCATTGACATCTGGTAGGCACTTTCACTCCAGCACCAGTGCCTAAAGAACATAAATCAGAAGTGTTCCTAAAACACGACAGTTTGGAACATTGTCACCTTATAAGAAGATAGGCAGCATAAACAATAATTATGGGAAGAAGCTATCTAAACAACATTCAGCTTCATAATGAATGGTGCCATAGAGGCTGAGCAGATGGTATGTATGACCAGGGTTGACATAGCTAGACTGGTGACTCCATGTCTGACGCATAATTTATTGGAACTTATTGTAATATTTTTACTTGCATTTCTCTCAACGCAATGTTATGCGAAAGTCTTAGCTTCACATGATTCTACCCTTCCAATCAGTGATTAGTAGTGTATAGGGGAATGGCACTCTCCTCAATACTTTCATTCTTGCTCCCTGCCAAATTGAAGATGATACAGGTATAATTGGCTACTTTAAACTCAACATTATCACTATTAGTACAATCCAGCCTGAACATACTTTACTTATGTACTTAAAAATTAAAGTACTTGGAAGCAGGGGTGAGTTCTGGATCATTTTGCTGCCGGCTCGCTCAGGGTCTCTTTTAGTATATCTAACCATCAGGTATCCTCCTTTGTTTCTGAGAATTAACAGCTTCATCCACAACAAGTACCCCATGTGACTAAGACTCCTGGTTTTACAGTGAAGCAACATGTCATGGCCCAGGCTCAGGACTCAAAGTTTGAATCTAAATCTGATCCTAAAGAAGCTGTTCCAGATGAGTCTGGAATGTCAGTCTCTGAAAGGACGAAGCCAGGAATCATATGAGTCAAACACAAGTACCATCTAAACAGCTGCAAAAGTCAGATGAAGATTACATAAGGCCTTCCAGTCGAATCAAGATCACGTGAAGTAATAATACCACTTTACAATGCCTTGGTAAGGCCACACTTGGAATACTGCATTCAGTTTTGGTCGCCACGATGTAGAAAGGATGTTGAGACTCTGGAAAGAGTGCAGAGAAGAGCAACAAAGATGATTAGGGGACTGGAGGCTAAAACATATGAAGAACGGTTGCAGGAACTGGGTATGTCTAGCTTAATGAAAAGAAGGACTAGGGGAGATATGATAGCAGTGTTCCAATATCTCAGGGGTTGCCACAAAGAAGAGGGAGTCAAACTATTCTTCAAAGCACCTGAGGGTAGAACAAGAAGCAATGGGTGGAAACTAAACAAGGAGAGAAGCAACTTAGAACTAAGGAGAAATTTCCTGACAGTTAGAACAATTAATCAGTGGAACAGCTTGCCTCCAGAAGTTGTGAATGCTCCAACACTGGACGTTTTTAAGAAGATGTTGGATAACCATTTGTCTGAAGTAGTGTAGGGTTTCCTGCCTAAGCAGGGGGTTGGACTAGAAGACCTCCAAGGTCCCTTCCAACTTTATTATTATTATTATTATTAGTATTAGTATTAGTATTAGTATTAGTATTAGTATTAGTATTAGTATTAGTATTAGTATTAGTATTAGTATTAGTATTATTAGTATTATTATTATTATATAATCCCTACACCAGATAAGTAGAGAAGAGAGCAGAACAGTTAAGATCTAATTGACTCCTCACCAAGCCAAGAAGTAAACCTGATTATTGACAGCTGGCTGCAACCTTATTTAAGAAACATCTCTCTGTTGACTCTCTTGCTGAAAATAATATCTAACTTCAGCTCATGTATGACATTTGTGTGGATTCTACTTTTTGAACCTCTGACTTTTGGACTGGCTGATAACAGGACAATAAATTGCCCTGGCTCTCTGAAACCTGGACTGACTTTAGATAAGTCTTCTATACATTTCTATTTCAAAATAAACTGCAGGCAAGCAAAGGGTAGAGACCTTTATCCAGGCATTTTCTGTGTTCCAATAGTCATGACAAATTTTCATATTTCACAGGATATTGTCTTATTTGTTCCCTTCTCAGAACAGGTCAGTGAGTTGGTGTCTTTTATGTGCTACCATCTAGTCTTTACTATTGTTTTACAACTATTGTGCATAGGGACCATGACGAATTAATGATAATAGGTAATACTTTGGAATTGGGAGAGAGGAAGATTCCACCTTTCAAGAGAACACAAAATAATAATTTTCAGCTTAGATATAGCAATGGAATTTGGCCAAGAGAAATGTGCTACAGTAGAAACAAATGAGGGTAAAATTACAAACACATGGAATTGAAATGCCAAATGACCAAACAATCAGGAGCCATGAGGATGATGCTTACAAGTAAGTGGGCATTTTATAGTTGAATAACGGCAAACATGAGTGGATTAAAAATGTGATTAGTAAAGAATGAATCCAAAGAGTGATAAAAGGGCTAAAGACAAAATTGAATGGTAGAAACATCATCCAAGCCATCAATACCTATGCCATACCTGTGACATGATTTTAGGGCCTATCAAATTTTTCAACTTTCAATTTCCAAACATTAGGGGTGCTCAAAAGTTGTGACGTGCCTTGGGGATTGTAAAAATTGTTACTTTAATATAATTTGGATGTGCTTGGTAAGTAACTACATAAATATAACTTTTTAACGTTTTGTTTCATTTGATACATTGCTGGAATTATTAACTGGACACAGGCTGAACTGAACAGTTTGGATTGAAAAATAAGAAAGTTAATGACTTCACTATGCATTATAGTGGAATGGAGACGGAGGTTTACTTCAGGTCAAACAAACTGTCAAAGAAGAAAAGCATACATTGGCTGATTATGTAAAAGACAGCCAAAACAAGCATTTATGAAAGTTAAAAATTGGGACTTACTGATCATGCAGAAAACAAAACATGGATATCAATATAGTGTAATAAAACAACCGAATGCTGGCAAGAAAAATTACAAGGTCAATTTCTACAAAAGATTGAGGGGGAAGTGGTTAAAGATAAAACCTAACTATGGTTTACAACTAGAACATTAAAAAAAAAGAAACTGAAGGCATGATTTGGGCTGCTCAAAAAAAGGCTATTTGAACTAATGCAATCCAGGCCAGAAAGATTTGAAAAATCTTCAAATGATTAAAAGTGCTGATTGTAAAAAAGAAATTGTAGTTCATATACTCAGCTTGTGCAAGAAGATCACACACATTAATTGCAGACTAGAAGACAAAAATTGGAGATCACAGATCTGAAAACAGAAGTTGACATAAACTGGTTGTAATGGTTCTAGAGTGGTTATCAGCACACTCAGTGTCATACCAAAGAATCTTGGATGCCACTTAGAAAATTTGTATATTGTCAAAATTGCCACCTTTCAATTACAAAAGGCCACAATGCTTTGATCTGCACATTTACTATGCCAATACATTATGACATCCAAGGTTCTTGGGAAGAACTTGATGCATATGAAGGCCAACAACAACTAAAGAACTGGCAGTTGTGATTTCACATTGTTGAGTACATAATGACCACTAATCTGGCAGACTGTGACCAACTATAATAATATCTTTATTGTTACTAAACAACATTTGCCTATTCCAAGTCCAGGGGAAGATAGGTGGACAAAAGTGCCAGTCCCATTTTAATATCTGTCTGATAGTGTGATCAATCATAATATATTAAATTTATATGCTGCCCAACCCTCAATCATGTTGGGCTGCTTGCAGCAATAAAAGAAAAAGCACAGATGACCACTAAAATTATTAGTTGCAAATAAGCATCAAGCTGTCGCACCTTTGCATGTTGGCTCTAAAAATCCAAAGCTTATATAAATATGAATGTCGTCTGAGTTGTCAGTAATTGAACAGCAAAAGGGAGACATAAAGAATATAACTGAACGAAGCATGTGCATTTGTTTGCTTTTAAAAAAAAATGACAAAAGAAACCTGCCAATATAGAAATGCCATCCTATAAATCTATGACAGAACCGCACTTAGAATGCTAGGCTGTTTCAAAAAGTATATTGCAGGTCTAAAAAGGTGTGGAAAGAGAGCAGTGAAAATGAAAAGCGACCATCACAGCTTCCCTACAGGGAACAACTGCAATAGTGGGAAGATCAGTATATATAAACTCACACATGATAGAGGTATATAAAATCAGGCATAGTTAGCAGAATGAGGCTAGAACAATTTTTCTCACAACGTTAGAAATCTAGACTACCTAATGAAAGTAATGTCGGAAAACTAGGGCGAATGAAAGAATTTTTTTTTTAATGTTTAGCTAAACTGCAGTTTGCTGCCATTACTGTAGTTCTCATCAGATTAGAAAGTTTTCAAAGAAGATGACATATATCAATGGAGGAATGAGCAAATACCGGTAGGTAAGATATTGTTTCCTAAATCACAGGTGGTTTCTACTTTAAGGGCACTTTGGTCCATGAGTTTCCTGGTGCAAATGGTTTGGCCATATAAGGTACTGGAATAAATAGGTCCTTGGCTTGATCTAACAGGGATCCCCATCTTCCAGTTTTTAAGAGGCCTTTGTAGTTGTTATTGTGCTATATGCTTACAAGAGTTTTGTTCACGCGATAGGCCATAATATTTCAACCTTATAAATGCTGAGATTATTTTAATTTTCCTTCATTCTTAGTTTGGGCATCTTGACTCCCATTCATAATTCCTTTTGTTTTTGTTCCATAATTCCCTGCTTGTCCTGTCTATCTCAGATTGCAGGTTGCAGATTCCTTTCTTGGAGGATGAATTTGAAATAATTATTATTTGTAGAAAAAATAAATTTCTTTTTTTCCATACACATTCTCCATCCTAATACTCACCTTAAGGTTATTTAGAAATTAGAGAGAGGGCACAGTCAAATTATGCCAAACGGATTTTCAAAAAGTACTGAGATCTGGATAGGTAAATTTAGGAGTGTCCATACAAGTGGTACCTTGGTACTCATGGCTAATTCGTTCTAGGAGGAGTAACAAGTACTAAAAATGATGAGTACTGAGCAAACCATGGGACTTACCACATGACCCTTAATTTTGGTTGTAGGGAGTAGTAAGTCACAAGACAGCCAACACCAGCAAGTTCTACCCTGCCCATCCAGTACCAGGAGAAAGAGGAGCAACAGGACAAGATTCTTATTTCAAAATGAATTGAGTATTGAAGCAGTCAGATTTGACAAGTTTTGAAGCAGTCGAGTACCAAGGTATGATTATACTAAAATAAGATCAAAGCAAAAAAAAAAGGATTTCTTGTTCTCCATAATTTAGCAACAAGGAGCATGTTTTCCGAATGTGCAAATTGTAATGGAACTTGGGTAGCTCTATCATTTTATTACTTGTAAATGTGTGGAAAAATTGGGGGTGGGGGAGGGTAGAATTTATTCAAAAAAAGATTTGGAGCAGGGTTGGGGTTTCTAGGAGAAAAACTGCAATATTAAGGATTACAGTTTGATCTCTAGTACTGTTCAAGATGGGATCAACTTCCCAAGTGGCATGGAATGGCACAGTCACCCAACCATAAAGGAACCAGAAGTTTAGTGTCAATAAGCAAAGTCCTACAACTTGAACGTTCCTTGAATACCCCAAGAAAATAAAACTTTCCATCCCCAAAACCTTAGCATGATTGCTGTTTTCAACTCTAAAAACACACAGTTTTGGACTAAATAAAAGGATATATGCAAATATTTACTTTAGTAGCTAATGGATGGTGTTGGTTCAAACTGAAATTTGTCTTCATTCATTCATTCATTCATTCATTCATTCATTCATTCATTCATTCTCTTATTTTATTCTATGACATATTCCCCTGGGTTTCCTGTCTCAGTTCTGCATTTTTATATGAGTCTTCTAAGGTGGGCAAGAATTTGCACAATAAATGGAGGAAATGTAACAACTCTTAGAGAGAGAGAGAGAGGCAAAGGTGCCAGAGTAACTTGAATCACTTATGATCTGTTTATAGTCAAGGATTCAGATGTCCATTGGTCAGATAGGTCTCCTCAATAGATTTTTATTTTACAAGGAAAATCATCGGTCCAAACCTTTTATCAGCAATTCCAGGTTGTTGACAGATGCTGTGGTCCAGGCTGTTTCTTCCCCATCCACATCTTCTCTCTAATAATGTGTTGATGTGTTCAGCATTGTTATAAATAACACTTTCTGCTTGTTTTTTTCTCCTCTCTCTCTCTCCCAATTTTCTCTAGATTATTTTGGCCATGGACAGTGGGAGGCGATCTTGCTCATTCCTCTGGAGAGATTGAACCTTTCTACAAAGGGAGTCATCATCCTGTGGTGAAAAATGCTCATTTGGCAAGACTCAGAGAATTTATATTTAAATTAAAAAATTGCATTAAGGACATTTCTGTTTTCTTTGGTCCTGAGCAAGCAGAGTTGCATGTTACGACTTTATGAGACAAAGGGGACAATAAACGGTTGAAGTGTAGAAAAGTGAAAATTATGCATTCAATCAGGCAATAAATAAATAATTTATTAACCTCTTTTTTAAAAAGCAATATGCACTTTCCACTAAATTCCACTAAAAATGATTCTGCTACGTTCATTATACTTCATTATATCAGAGTTTGTTGCAAAATTAAATCCAGAAAGCACACACACAGGTAACTGATTCAGCAAGATTCACTAACTACTTTATATACTGTACATCAGTGCTCCCCAACCGGTGTGCCGCGGCACACTGGTGTGCCGTGAGGCCATGCCAAGTGTGCCGTGGCAAAAGCTTGTGTCATATCCAGAACGGCCTGCCGCCCACCGAATGCTAGATTTTGCCCAGCAACATTTTGTTGCATTCGATGTGCGGCCGCGGCCCTACAGCTCTGAGTCCGAGAAGTTCTATAGTTATAAGTTGTTAGAGAACAGTTAGAATATAGAGTTATGAATTGATGGATGTGTTACAAGTACCTACCTATCAAATAAAATAATAAATCAAGTAATTCTGTTATGCCCAGTTAGACATTCCTATACTATTATACTCTTCAAAACGATATTTTGAAGATTATATTTGTTTTTTATCCAATTTTTGTATGTGGTGTGCCGTGGAATTTTGGGAGAGGCTATGGTGTGCCGAGGGTGACAAAAGGTTGGGGAGCACTGCTGTACATAACAACAGATACAATAAATGTACAATACCAAGAGTAGATTCTTCCAATGTGGTAGCAGTTACAAGCAAAACACAAGCAGAGTACAGCAGACTAGTTACTAGTTCAGAGTTGCAGACAGATTAGTTTCAGTTTCAATTCTCAGCACAGCACTCAGAGCTGCAGGGCTAAACCACGCCCAGGCTCCAATCTGTTTCAGCTCCCATTGGCTGACCTCGTTACTAAGCCTTATTCATTGGCTGACCTTGTTACCATGTCTCTGCCGGTTCATGAATATTCTGACACATTATTTACTTAACTAAAATTCAGAATCAAAGAAAGAGGGATAATTTAGAAGTCTTCAAAGAGCCTTCACTTTATTATTATTATATTATTATTTGTAGAAATAGAAGATTGTAGTCCTACAAGTCCTATAATACCCAGCCAGCATAATCAAAAGGATATAATAATAATAATAACAACAGAGTTGGGACCTTGGAGGTCTTCTAGTCCAACCCCCTGCTTAGGCAGGAAACCCTACACTACTTCAGACAAATGGTTATCCAACATCTTCTTGAAAACGTCCAGTGTTGGAGCATTCACAACTTCTGGAGGCAAACTGTTCCATTCATTATGGTCATTATAAACATTTATGGGACAAAACCTAGCTATAAACATCTGTAAACAGGAAGAGACTAAGAGCCAAATGTCTCACAAGAGTTCCAGCATAAAGCAAAGCCAGGAGCAGTCCCCATATCCTAATCTGATCCTTGCAAAGGCATATAATCTATACATTAAAGTGAAAAAAAGTTTTCTAAACTTGGGTTTTCTATATGGAAAGAAAGAAGAGGGCTTCTTTGGGCTCCCGTCTGTGGACTTCTTATACGCATCTGGTAGACCACTCTGTGACGACTGACCAGATGTGCCTAGACTTGACACAGCATGGCTGTTCCCATATTCTACCAACCCAAAGCAATTCCTTTTTGCCTAAAGCGTTCACTTCTATAATGCAACGAAAGTTTCAGTGATCTCCTAGAGCCCAAATAGAAAGGAGAAACCATAAGTGGTTTCCCCACCACCACACACTTTTTTTTGCAATACCCTACTATGCATTCTTGTACATGGACTGCAGTGGTGGGTTCCTACCGGTGCGGTCCACTCTATAGCACCGGTAGCGGCCCGCTGGTGACGTCACAGTACCGGTGCGGTAGGTTGCCGGTGCCTGGGTGCCGCCATTTTTTAAATTATTTTTTATTTTTAAATTTTCTTCTGCGCATGCCCAGAAGCCGAGCTTCCGGCACTGCACATGCGCTGCCTTCCTACCCCACAGTGAGTCCAAGCAGGGGAGGATGGCTTAGGGAGCGCGTGAGACACTGAAAGAACGGGCGGCAGGAGCTATCTCCATTCCCCTCCCTTCAGCAGTCCGAGAAGCCATGAACGTGCGGTGACTATCCTAGGCATTTTTGCACGTTTGAGGCTTCTCAAGCTGCTGAGGGGAGGCGAAATGGGCGGCAGGACCTATCTCAGTTCCCCTCCCTTCAGCAGTCCGAGGAGCCATGGCCACCCGGTCACATGGCCAGCAAGCCATGCCCACTGTCACAGGGCTGGCAAGCCACACCCACAAAATAAGCCACGCCCACAGAGTGGTAGTAAAAAAAATAGGAACCCGCCCGATGGACTGAGGAACAGACTATGGGTGTTTCATTAATCTACTGCTAAAATATCTCCTCTTGAAACTCATCAAACATAAATGTTTTATGTTAGCCTTTTGAAGCTTCAATATTTCTGCATAAATATGAGATTTTTCCACACAAGTTCCAAATCCAGATAAAGAAAACCAAATTCAACCAAATCAAGTCAAAAAATTGTACTTGCTCGTTTATTCTTTGAGGAAAATGATCCAAAGTTAAAATACTTTTAATTTCACAGAAGGAAAAAGAAAACTTGTTCAGGATCCAAACAAGTTTTACTTTGATGATTAATGCAAGCAATTATGTAACAGCCACCTCCTGATCTTACAGGAAAGAAGCTAAAATTCTTAAACTCCCCAAATATGCAACATAATTTAGCTTCTGTAGCACGAATCTGAGGATAATTGATCAAATAATACTTCAAAATCTTAAATCTGTTGAAGAGATGAGGAACAAATACCCTGTTTACTACCTTTTCATGAACTTCCATAAATGATTAGATGGAAATGAAATTCTAGACTAGGGGAATTTGGGTCTTATCCAAGTCTAAATATGAATCAAATTCCTGTTTTTGGTTTTAATCTTTAGTGCCATCTATTGCTACATTGTACAAACTTCATCAGCCAGAAAAGTCATTGGTTAAAATGCATTGTTTACCTAATTCCTAGCTGCTACTGGTAGTTTGTTAAAATGTACCTGATCTTCAGCTTATTAAAACTCCAAAAACCAAGAAATACATAGAATGGCTCAAAAAAGGCTGCATAATTTTTTGCCCCCAAGATTTACTGTCTAGTTAAAGGCCAGACAGTTTTTTTGGAACTGTTTTTATAATACAGACTAATTTACAGTCTAGACCAGTGATGGCGAACCTTTTTTTCCTCGGGTGCCGAAAGCGCGTGCGCGTATGCTATCGCACATGCGCGAGTGCCCACACCCATAATGCAATGCCTGGGGAGGGTGAAAACACCCCCCCGGAGGCCCTCTGGAGGCTGGAAATGGTCCATTTCCCAACTTCTGGTGGGCCCGGTAGGTCCGTTTTTCGCCCTCCCCAGGCTCCAGAGGCTTCCCTGGAGCCTTGAGAGGGAAAAACGCCCTCCCCCGTCCCCCCCGGAGGCCCTCCGGAAGCTGAAAATGCCCTCCTAGAGCCTCCGTGCGAGCCGAAAATCAGCTGGCCAGCACGCTGGAGCTGAGCTAGGGCAACGGCTCGCGTGCCGGCAGATATGGCTCCGCGTGCCACCTGTGGCACACGTGCCATAGGTTCGCCATCACTGGTCTAGACCATGGATGGTGGAGACTTAGACTTCTATTCACAGGAATCTTTTTCCTGTTTGTAGAAGCTCTAGTTTTTCAAAAAAAAAAAGTAGTGTTTAGTGTAACTGCATTCTACCTCAATTTTGGAAATTCTTTAAGGACTTAAGAAGTTGCTTTTCCTGAGAAAGAGATGGTTATTATTTTATTTTTAAAAAGATCATTGTGGGTATAGAGGAGGTATCAGAAGGTATTCAGGTCCAACCACCCAACAAAATATACTGTTACCAAGGTAGCAGACTATACATATGACACTAGAACTAGGCAATAAAGTTACAAAAACCAGATTACTGTTATTTTTTAAAATGAGGATAAGAAGCTGAGTTTGTTGTACGTTTTCCTGTTGCCAGACATCATTAGCTCGCTAATTTATATGACAAAGATCGCAATTTAGAGGACTTTTAGGGGGGAATATCAAGTGTGTTGTATAGGTTGATGGGTTGGATTACTCAGGGAGTAGGGCGGCCTATAAGAATTGCAAATAAAAAAATGCCTTTCATTGGTGGTCTCTTCACTATGAGGACCTCCCCCACCCAACTAAAGTACCGTATTTTTCGGAGTATAAGACGCACCTTAGTTTGGGGGGAGGAAACCAAGGGGAAAAAATTCTGCCTCTGCCTCCCAGCAATTTGCCAAACAGCAAACAGCACAAATATACATTGTTTGCTGTGTATTTCTGTGCATGTGTGCCTGACCCATAGAAATAGCAAAGAATTGGAGAAATGTACATTATGGCAGTATATTCATGCCACAAATTTTTCTTAAATGTAATTACACTAACTCCTCCCAATTATTTAAATAGATCTACTCCAAACATGACTAAGTCAGGGTTTAACCCAGCTGCCTTATCTTAATACTAAATAGGACACTGTTACATTTCAGACAATACTTGTACAGAAGCTGTTAAAATTGATTTGGCTTTCTGGAAGTATAGTTATTCTCTGCTATTTAAAAGAAGATACAATAGCACTGGGCCTCTTCAGATCAAGCATTTATTTTAAAAAGCTTCTTCATTTTGTTAAGTTGTCTAGAACAATAATAAAGCAGTCTTTAAAAAATAAGTCTAATCATTTGAACATTCCACAGACATTTATAGTTATTGACTTACCTCCTTGCATCCAGCAACTCATTAGCACAAGAAAATAAAATTCTGCCTCTCCCTGCCAGCAATTTGCCTCCTTGCAGCTTTAGTTTCACTTTCATTTTAGCACGTGGCTGCAGCCTCTCAGCTGAGAGTCAGGAGGCTGATAATTGCTTGTGCTAATCAGGCTCTGCGCTGTTTGCTGCAAGGAGGTAAATTGCTGGGAGGCAGAGGTCAAAGGGTGGGTAGGGCTACATTCGGTGTATAAGACGCACCCAAGTTTTCACCCTCTTTTTGGGGGTAAAAAGGTGCGTCTTATACTCCGAAAAATACGGTAGCTTGAGCTGCTGCAGGACTTCAGTTGTTCACTGTTATCACCTTCATTCTTCTACTCCACCAGGCCAAAGGAAGATGGCTTTCCCTTTCTGCTGATATAAAGAACACCATTAGGCCCAGTGTTTGGTAATCAGTCTGGGCAGCCCTAAATTTCGGAAACATGTTACCAGATTACATCACCCAAAGAGAAATTAGATCCCAAAACATCTACTGCGCCTTTAAAGAAGAACGAAGTGTTTATTAGTTCAAGTAAAACTAGGATTCAAAACAGGAAATGATAGCAAAGAAATGCTGGATTGGGCCACCAGAGATTGACGGGTCCTCTGAGAGAATTTGAAAGGAAGCCTTGAGCACCTGCAAAAATAAAATATTGTGCTTATTTCATCCTAGATTCCAATTTGAATATCTGATGTTTATGTTGACTCAATACAGGGAGCCCATATAGTTATGCATAGTTGGGGACATACTTGCATTGGAGGATGTATGACTTTTAATTCCTTCAGGAGGCCTGTATAGACCTTAGTGCATTCCATGATTGCTAGGGATCCTTTCAAAGTAGTGTCAATCTGGTCTTAGCATTTCACTCCTCTCAGAAACATGTCTTTTAAAAGAAGCATGTACATGTGTAATTTGGATTACACTTAATGGAATATGCATGTACTTATGGAGAGCACAGATTATTTTGAGGAGCATCAACTTTGTTGAAATCATTAAGTCCAATGAACAATTCATTCTAGCACTTTGACCAGAATATTTACATGTTTTATTAAATCTTTACAATCAGCAATTATAATCAAGTAGACAATTTTATATACAAAGATTATGTACACTTTGAGCTCAGACTTTTACATCACAGTACACGTTTGCCCTTAGGGATATTGTATACGCTTAAAATCGCCAGACTGAAAAATCCAACAGTAGTGTTAACAAGCACCCCTTTAGACTTTTTCATAAATTACATCATAAGAAAATATATGGCTGTAAATTGGGCTGGTAAAAAGTCTTACAAAAATGTGGATGTATGGTATGCATTCATAGAATGTTCGTTCTCTATTGTACTGACTGTTGGGTATATCATCATCCCTCGGATCTCTTTGTACCTGCACTAAGTAACCACACGGGGAAAAAGATGGAGACAAAACAAGCAGGTTAAGGAAGAGCCCAATAAGAGATGAACTAGTATTATGCCAACTTCTGCACGACTTCCCTTTAGGTTAGATGCATGCAAGTGGCTGACTTTCGTGCTTCTCATAAAACGTGCCAGAATGGTAGTCTAAAAAGGCTGATATGAAGATCTTAAATTAGGTAACTTCTCTCCAAAAAGCCGTTAATGTAGTTAATATGTAAACCTTTTTTTTACTGTTGAGCAGGCTTATGGCTGTGATGAAGAACTAGATATATAAAAAGGACAAGCTATATCTGAGGTAGACTACCACCTTTCAGATGCTCCTTTCTAATGGCAAGCAAGTATCTCAATAATCCCTGAATCAATGAGGAAACCTCAAAGCATTTGCAGATATTTAATGGCAGGCGTAACCTAACATTTATGGTATGAACTATGTATGGGAAACAGCAGGTGTGCAAACTCTTAATAAAGAGCTGCATTAATTGTTAATGTAAGAGGTGGTGAAAATTTAGTGGTGGTTATGCAGAAAGTTATGAATTTGTCCAAAATGCTTTGTGAAGACACTACTAGTAATTGATCTTATCAGAAATAAAATGAGCCAGTCCTGCTACAGGATTAAAGAAAACAGCAGCTCGGTAAATTATTGTAAATCAGAAGAAATATTTTAAAAGCCTTTTACTAAAGGTGTTCCTACTCTGGACATGCAAAACATTCCAGGTGTTTTTAATGTCTTTTGTAAGCTCAAAACAGGTTCTCTACCATAGGGCCCTAAACTATCAAAGGGCACTTTAAAGAATCCGGTACTGAAGTTCTCTGAAGGAATATCCTAGTGCGTAAAAACCAAGATTCACATCTAAACACAATTTGGAGTTCATTATATGCAAATAAAGTATTTTAAAAAGTTAAAGGACACTTGTTTTATTAATTCACTAAAATTCACGACCATTTCCATCCAATTCCTGTAAAAGTCTCACCTAGGTATCAAATTCCTAAAAACATTCTGATCCGTACATTTAAAAGGCTGCTTTACACACTGTAAATTTGTTGTAGAAGGACCTTTCAGCAGTTTGCCCTACCTACCTACTGTACATACATAACTGCAACGTGGTTTTAATCGTTTACTGTGTATCAATCTTTTGTGACCAAGAAACAACTCTGACATACAAGAGCAAAAGAATAATTCATTCCATCTTCAGTTCCCAACTCAATTGCAATGTAAAACAGAGCTGGTTTAACTCTCATGCCATTGCAGTTGATCTTTTCCTGATACAGAAACCCACTCTTATCACTCAGCTCTATGGGGAAATAAAATGCTGCATTAGAGGGAAGCCATTGGTTCCCTCCAGAAATCTGCTATCCAATGCAATATTGGATAGTCAAGTTTCAGTAATAAGGAGCCTGCAGGGAGATGCAATGTAAGTGTACTTGCAGTATGACAAGCTTTCCCATACTACATATTGCATTTGATCATATGATCTTTGTCAATGTTTGCAACAAATGAGCTATACATGAAAAGGCCAAGTATAGGGCGCAGTGCAATATGGCTGTGTCAAATTATTTGACTTTTTGCTTCCTAAAAGTAAAAAGAAAAAGAAAAAAAATGAAATTATGTTAGGCAGTCCTATTTGCTTTGTTTGCTACACTGGTTTTTTTTTAAGGAAACTAAATTTAAACTTAAGACATCTGTGAAACATGATTGCTGTGAAATATTTCTGCTACAATTGAAAAAAAATCTATACTAGTGACATGCAAAATGTTCTGAATTCAAAACGTGCTGAGTTCAAACTGATCTGTTCCAAGTTTGAACAGGACTTTTCCAGAAGTGCTCGGAGTGCAAAGCACAAAATACCTGCTATGAACATGGATCAGGAAGGCATTCCAATAAGCACAGATCCACCCAATTTGAAGTCGAAAGGTTTCAAATTCAACATGTTTTGCATACCCCTCAACTACACATGATACTAGTTTTTGCTTGGCTTTCTATTATGCTAAGGATGCATTATTTCTTGTTGAGATACTGATCACTTTTTATAGAAGGAAAACACACAAATTTTAAGATACACACAGAATAGGATGATTTTGATGTAAGGCCCACTTAATTATAAAAAAAATGCAGAACAAAATAAATTAAATCCTAATGCAAGATGATTTCGTACCTTTTCCAGAGATTGGGAAGGATACTAAGTTTGGCTCATTTTGAACTTGCCATTTAATGCACAACATTCAAAACCAAAGTGATGGGAGTGCAGAGAGCTTTTGTCCCATTATCCATAAACAACTTAAAGAATTATCCAGTTTTTCTTCTTCATTTTTTGTTAACAGAACACATTGCCTTTGGTTTATAAAGTATATTGTCTTGAATTAAGAACAAAGAATAACATCCAAGTGAATTCGTCATTCTTCAAAGTGATAAAATGGAAGAAGTGATAAGGAGGTACAGCACACTTACTACATTAAGTGCCACAAAACAATCACAGCTGCCCACTGCTTCGCCTTCATCATAAAGGCACAACAAACTATTTTCCACCAAGTCTCCAAAAAGACTTGAGATACAATATTGACTCTCAAAAGCAGCATTGTCACACCTGCCATTCGTGGCCTTTATGGGCCAAGATGTAAAGCTACAGCTGGCCATTCAGGCTCACTGGTGCATGAATCCCACTGCAATCATTCCTTTGCCTCCCGAAGACTATGCTAAGCTAACCCACAACAATCTGGAACACAGGAAGAATTCATATCATTCCCTGAATGAACCTTCTGTATTACAGCACCATGCAAAGGAACTCTGCAAATGGGTCGATTGCACATTCCCATTTTTAAAAACAAGGTAAACAAAAAAAAACCCAGTTCAAATTATAACACGTTGGCTTTTGCCAATAAAAACCTGGCTGCTTGTCACAATACTGAACAATTCTTTTTGAATTTCAGATATCAGGGCCATTATCTTCTTGGTAAAGTTCACAAGCAAAGTACTTGAAGTTATAGTTCATCTTTTTCCATCATTTCAAATGCTTCTATGTCTTCATTCCAATCAGCTAATATTGATTCCATAGATTGGTCTTTATTACTCCAGTTATTACTGGGACTGGAATCCGTTTCAATCTTTGACTGTTCCTCAGGATGATTATCCTGTTCTGCTGCTTGACTGCTACTGCTAGTTTCCTGGAATTCAGGGGTACAAGAATCTTGGTTTGTTTGAGAAAAACTATTGCTGTCTGACTCTGCAAATGAGCTCATATCAACTTCTCCTTCAGATTCTTGAGAGACCAAGTTCAAATCTGCTGAAATCTCTTCCATTTTCTGATTATGGGAATCATTATCAGATGACATCTGATCCACGGTTTCCATTTCCAAATCTTAGAAGGGAAAAAAAACAATTCTTTAAAACATTTCTAGTTTACTTCCAGCTATAAGTATCATATGACCATAAGGAATATCAATTGACTTTTTCTTAACTATGATTAATAGTGTCAAAGTTAAACTCCCATTAGCACACCTTTGAGGTTCTTCAGATTTACATCTGTTAGATAAGTATTATAAAGAAATCAGTATAAATTACTTACTTGATTGCTAAAACAAGGATAATGTTCTCCTCAAGAAACTGATCAACCTAAGTTTCCATGAGACCACATTTTTCCCCTTATCCCAAGCAACTGTTTCTATCATAAAAGCATTAAAATAAACAGCCTAGCAGAATTCGTCCAAAACCATGTTTACCTATTTTGAATCTAAATTTTCAAAGCATTCTAATATTAGGATGTACTTAGAATCCTAATCTCCAGCATTATTTGAAAAGAAATCTTTGATCACTACACTAGATTCCTGAAGCTGGAATTAAGAAACTAGTCATTGCCTCCCATAATTTATGTGCATCTAAAATATTCATCAAATTTTTGAGCTGTGGTGATTTTTGACAAAGCAGTGATGATACTGAAGAAAATACCTCAACTTTCTTAATGAGAGCACCCAACATAGGCATATTTCTACAACTAGATTTTGTACATTTCTTGTTGGATCAACATGTCAGCAGCATCCCAATAACTTTTAAACATAAACTATCCATAAATTAAGGTCTAGGTCTTGCTGACTAATTTACATTTACTTAGTTGTAGTATCAGGAAACATCTCAAAATATATTTCTCTCTCTCTCTCTCTCTCTCTCTCTCTCTCGGTAAAGTATGTACAGATATTTTTAATACTTACTGCTATCAATAATGTAGTTTGGAATCGTTTTATCTTTAAATATAGTTGCTGACATTCCAAAGGTAGCACAAGGAGAAGGGAAAAAGTACATGTGCATAAATCCACAAACCCACCAACTTTCAATTAAGTTCATTTATTTACTTAGCAGCTGCTTTAGAAAAAAAACTCTCTAAATAAGATCTCAACAGGATTCAAACAACTATTTATATGTGTGTATTTATTTGTTAGATTTATAAAGCCATTCAACTCAAATAGTGTGACTCTGGGCAGCAAAAAGCATGAAAACAAACAACACCCCCTCCCACCATATAACATGGAAAAAAATTACGGTATATAAATATAAAATACAAAATATAGAAATGGCAATGAGCCATAATGGAATAACTAAAAGAGGACTCCACTCAACTGGCCTCTAATGGCAGGGGGAGGTGAAGGAGACAGCTCTTAATGGCTTTCCTAAAACCCAGGGTTGGGCCTGTTGTATATAGGTGGGGTGGGGAATAACAATGTTCCAAAGATGAGCAACCACAGAAAAGACATGCTTCAGACATCCCATGACAAGATTTAAAAGAAAGGACTTGGGGCGTATCCTCCCTGTGGCGTGGGGAGACGTTCTTTGGATATGGTAGTCCCTCAAGTAACCCAAGTCTATGCCATACTAGGTTTTTAAACTGACAACCATTGAACCATCACTTTGAATCGCATCCAGAAGCCTATGAAAGCCAGTCCAGTTCACAGAGTTATCAGTGTTACATAGCACAATAAAAAGATGTGCTCATAACTACCCACATGCTGCATTCTGGACTAACTGAAGCTTCTGGATGGTCTCCATATACTCTAACTGAAGCTCCTGCAGTAGTCCACTTGGAAGGTGACTAAGAAGTGATTGAGCATGAGTAGGGCATCTCAGTCCAGGAACTGTAGCACACAAACTGCAGTTGTGCAAAGGCTTCACTTGCCAGAGCTGCCACCTGTTGAGTAGGAGCTATGAATTCAGGAGAATCCCCAGATTGTGCACTTAGTTTGAATAGGGTAGTGCCACCCTAATCAAAATTATGGAAATTCTCCAACTTCCGAATGAGTGGGTCCCCAAGCCATAACTATTCAATTTTGGCAGAATTGAGGGCACCTTGTTATTTTGTATCCAGGCCCTCACAACCTCCATACATGGGAAAGAACCTCAACAGCTTCACTTGGTCAGCCAGGGTCAGAGTTGTATCACTGGATATCATCTGCATATTGATGACACCTCACTCCAAATCACAAATGACTTTTCCCAGTGGCCTCATGTAGACATATACAAGGAGGATGGAGAGTATAGATTAATGAGGCACCCCACAAGTAGCAGACTAGGGTTCAACCACTCCCTTCCACCAACACTGACTGGAACTGGCCGTGGAGCAAGAAAAACCACTTCAAAACAGTGCCACACATTTCTTATACTCTAATCCTGAAATGGAGGTGACAAGGCTTTAATCTGATAGCAAACATATTCCCCATAGAATACAGCAGGAGAAAGTTAGGATCATACTTAATATTTACACACACAGAGAGAGAATTCAAAGTAACTGAATTTAGTTTGTCAGAATTTATTTTATCCTTAACAATTAACTATAATACTTCCTACTGCCTTAGCTTAAATAGGAGTTAGGGTGAAGTTTCTCCCGAGTCTTTTTTAAAGTAGTGTTTTATTGTTACTTCTGATTAAATGCCTGTTATATACCCACACAATCAAAACTCATAGCCCCAATTGTCAGAAATTTTCATTGCTCTTGTGATTTTGTGATAACCACTCTTCTATGTGATCAATTCTCAGAACCTTAAAGGTTGCAAAATTTCTATTGAGAGTCGTGGTTTTTAGAAACTACCTGGTGCTTTTTTCACATTATTTTTTTCCTATGCATTTTTCCCCTCATTGGCAACCTTCAGTCTCAAAAGACTATGGTATCGTGCTCTGGAAAGAGTTCCTAGAAAGAGTTCCTAGAACAGCATCTAGTGTGGCTAAAAAGGCCAATCCGAGAGTGGCAATCCCTTCCACACTGAGGGCATTTTTCTCCTATATTCACTATATTTGCTATACTT
Organism: Diadophis punctatus similis; assembly: GCA_023053685.1. NCBI lineage: Eukaryota > Metazoa > Chordata > Lepidosauria > Squamata > Dipsadidae > Diadophis > Diadophis punctatus. The sequence continues at coordinate 90,277,942 of JALIGW010000003.1, read as the reverse complement.
TACTTTTATGACTTCTCTTGGATTGTAAATAAATACAAAGTGTTAGTTATTATTTTCTAGTTCCTCTGGGAGGTTACCAGATTTTAATATAATCAATATTCTTACATTATGAAAATATACTTTAAGTATTGACACTAATTATGTTTATTTTATATTTATTCTCTCTCTCTCTCTCTCTCTCTCTCTCTCTCTCTCTCTCTCTCTCTCTCTCTCTCTCTCTCTCTCTCTCTCTCTCTCTCTCTCTCTCTCTCTCTCTCTCTCTCTATATATATATATATATATATATATGTCATATTATCATTTATTTTCATTTATCAGCAAAAAATGCTACACACACACACACTATATGTTGTCTAAAGTTTAAAGATAAACACTTTATTTACAATATATGAAACAATTCCAATATAACAATTCTCTTGGCCCTTATATCTCCATTATCAACAGAGTATGAATTAACTGGTTTTCATCTACTCAGTTAACGCTACTCTCACTAACATCAGTACAGTGCTCTTCTTTTTGGAGGTACCCAAATTAGTTCAGTAACAAGAAATACATTTTTTTTGAAATACTGTATCAATAGTTACCATCCCAAGCTGGTGATATGCAAGTAATAGTATGTTAGCTTGCAATATAGTTGCTATCTTAAAATAATTTCTGATTAGTTAAGGAGATACATCCTAGCTCTTTCTCCATACTAAACTTTTCTTTGAATTTGGGCAAACAAAAGTATACTTTGAACTGCTTTCTCACTTCAACAAAAAGGAAAACAAGTTTCCATAGATAAGAATTAGCATCGGAGAACCTTGGTGTATGTACAGAAGCATACATCAAAATGAAGCTGGTCCTCTGTGGATCACATCCCTACTTCTCAACATAGTCACCGTTTCTCTCAATAGCAATGTTCCACCATCAAATGAGAGCATGTATCCCTGTCTTGTAAAATTTTGTTGACTGTTCTTTGAGCCACTTCTTCACTGCAGTTTTCACTTACTCGTCACTGGAATAATGTTTGCCTCTCAAGCCCTCTTTCATGGGGCCAAAGAGATGATAGTCTGAAAGCACTAAATCTGGTGAGTATGGAGGATGCGGTAAAGTTGTCCACCCGAATGAGGCGATTGTCTCCCTTGTCCTGATGTTTGTGTGTGGTCGAGCATTGTCGTGCAGAAGGAGGACTTTGTCGATTGGCAAGTTGGGTCTCACTCGTCGGATTCTTGCTCTGAGCCTCCTCGGGGTCTCAATGTAGGCCTCAGAGTTTATTGTTTCTCCTCTTGGCAAGAAATCAACCAGAATGACACCTTGAGCACACACAAGCATCAGGACAAGGGAGACAATCGCCTCATTTTTAGCAATGGCAATTCCAGCAATCCTGATTGCTGACATTAAGTGAAGGCTGCATAGGCTGTTAAGCAAGGATCTCCTGTGACTCAACACTGACTTCCTGCCAGTTTTCCCATAGATTTGCTTGTGAGAAGCTAGCAGGGAACATTGAAAATCACATGACCATGGGGACACGGCAACAGCGGGAACTCCGAGGCCCGGTTGCAACTGCCACTCATTCAGTGTTATTGTAAATATGAACAGTCACCGATCATTAAGTAATTACTACTGTAGAACTCATTGGGATTGCTTTTAATCTTAACAAAGATGTACTCTTACCTCCTTTTCTTTATCAGAAAGCAGTAATTTTGTCCTTACCTCTGTCTTTTGCTTTATCTGAAAGCAGCACTTCTACACCTTCATACGACTGAATGGCATCAAGAATAATATTTCCTTCCTTGTTGAAGAGAAACAGCATGGGGATAGTGATATCGTCTGTATTCTTGCCATCACCCGCCATTTGAAAAAGGGGAGCTGTATCACTGCTACTTCCTTCATTATCATCTAGGTACAGCAAACAAATTTTTCCATTAAAATTTCCAGTGGAAATTTCCATCATTTCTACCACATCCACATTTTTATTTAGTATTTTATATGTGCAGATAGACCTAAGTAATGTATTTTTTTTGTGACAGCAATAATCTTTGGAAAATTATTTTAACAGAAATAGGAACAGCATATCTTGTGTAATCTGTGAAGTACAAATACCCATAAGGTTTTTAAAGGCATTTTAGATATATCTTTCAAGATGTTACAGACAGGTGCCAATTTTATATAATGGGTAATATCAAATGCTTAATACTGCAAGCTGTCATGAAGAGAATCCAAATCCCAGATGCACAATTAAAAATTACAGTGAGAGCGATAAAGAACTTCTATTGATATACTTTGAACACACAGATATGTATATCTGGGTGTATCTCTAAGCAACAAGACCTAAAATAATGTGTTTAACCTCTGTTTCTCGTCTACAGCTTCTGTCCCAGAGGTGGGTTCCTACCGGTTCTAACAGATTCTTTAGAACCGTTAGTAACTCGGTGATGACATCACTGAGCCGGTTCTGTCGGTGTCTCCGTGGGTGCTGCCGTCTTGGATTTTGCTTCTGCGCATGCGCAGAAGCTAATTTTTGATTGCTGTGTGCACATGGTGCGACCCTGAGCAAACCGGCAGCAAAAGGATCCAGAACCCACCTCTGTTCTGTCCCACTACCCAAATCATCTACATGCTTAGAAAGGGAATACAATGATGTACAATATGAAATATCCCACTCTAAAAAGGAAAGGCCAAGAGTCACTAAGCTAGCACAAGTCACCAGAAAGAACCTAGGCAACTTTTTGGACTGTCCTTCTTACACCTACTTATTGTCACTTGTCATTTGGCTTTGTCAACAGAAAGTACATGTGTGAGTAAAATAAACTTGTGGCAGGCCAATCTATTTCTCTATTGGCATACAGATCAGATATCAATACAGGTAGTCCTCAACTTACAACAGTTCATTTAATGACCATTCAAAGTTATAACAGCACTGGAAAAAAGTGACAAATATGACCATTTTTCAGTTACAACCTTTGTAGCACTCCCCATGATCATGAGATCAAAATTCAGATTCTTGGCAACTGGTTCATAGTTATGACCCTTGCTGTTTCCCAAGGTCATGTGATTACTTATTGCAACCTTTTGACAAGCAAAATCAATGGGGAGGCCAGAGTCACTTAACAGCTGTGTTACTAACTTAACAAGTGCAGTGATTCACTTAACAACTGTGGCAAGAAAAGTCATAAAATGGGGCAAAATCCACTTAACAAATGTCTCACTTAACAACATAAATTTTGGGCTCCATTGTGGTCGTAAGTCGAGGACCACCTGTACAACCTTAAGACGCTGAAGTCTTAAGACGGCAAGTGCTGAAGCTGTTCAAGGAATCCTATCTGTTTCGATGTTAAACATGGGTCATTATGTAACCCATTCAGATAATATCCTAGAGTGCAAGTTTCATACCTGCCTGTGACAATTCAGAAAATGTACACTGAATTATAGTATATTTGCATAACTTTGAATAATTTACCAATAACAATGCCACCTATGGCCCCAGCTTTTTGGATGTTCCGGGCCTTTTCAGCAAACATGCACTGCCCTCTTTGCATCAGAGCAATTTTTTCCTTCAGTGCTTCCGGATTGGTAATCTCAGAGCATCCATTATATGGTTTACTGACTGCAACAAATCCTCTTGTCTGTGGAAGAGATTAAAAGCTTTAGTATACAATATTCAAGCCTGTAGTACATTTGCATTCCACCAGCAAAATATAAGAACAGCTTCCTAGCAAATATAGCTATCAAGTCTAACACAAAATTCAATATGTATAAATCCACGGAAATCAATTCACTTAAACGCACTGGAACATAGCCAGTAATTTTAAAACTCAGACATTTAATACAAAATGTTTTTCTTCATTTATATTTGTTATGCTAAATAACAATAAGATTCTTAGGCTAAATAAGAATTATTATATCAACCTTAGGAATATTTTCAAGCTGCTTTATTAATTTATCATATGACAAAAGGGGATATAAAATATTTTAAATATATTAAATTGAGCATCTAATATGGGATTACATAACCTTGCAGTGCTGGTCCAAATTGGTACATTTTTTATACTTTTGAGTTCCTACATGAATTTTAAATAACAAAAATCTGCTTCTCTGATAGATTAACACTTGTCTAGTTCATTATGGAACTGAGATAATCATATTTAGATTAGAAGAAATGGAAGGCACAATTATAATCATTTCCTGAATATCTCCATTATGTTTAGTATAAAATATGAAGAGACTGTAGCCCCCATATGTTGGACTTTCAGCCAATATGAGCAGTGGTGGAAGATACTGAGATTTGTAGTTTAACATCAAGGTGACCATCTCGGCTAAATACAGTTGAACATGATATTCTTCTGGAAAAGAACACTCTTGCATTGAAATAGCTTCCAAATGATTTTACATATTAGTTAACAACACATAACTGGGAAAGTACAACATAAATGCAATGTACATCTTTATATAAAAATATATACACAGCCAAAAGGTAAGGAGCACATTGATCAAATTTGGTCCTAAGTCTTTGTAACATATGGTAATTTAGAATGCAAAGGTTTGAATCAGATGACACCAAAATTAACCCATAATTTTAGTTTTCACAAGACTTAATAGGAAAGCATATAAGGATAAGCCCATAGTCAAACTATTCCAACCAAAAAAGTTGCATGCTAGGTTTTAAATTGTATGTGCATTCCAATTGTATATCTTGCTGCAGTTAATCACTGAACCACTTGTTGAAGTTGAAAACATTTTTAAAATATTTATACTGTAAATTGGATTGAATTTTCTATGTGCATCAGTGCTACAATGAAGGTTTTCTTAGTCCAATCTGATTTCTGGAGTTGCAAAGCCAAACATAAGACAGGATTGTTGCCAAGCAGTTATTCAACTGGGACTGGTAACCTATTCCATTCCTCTGATTCTGTACTATAAAATCACGCTAAGATTCAAAGGTTCCCTCTAAGTTATAATCAAATTAAATCAAAAAGGCAAATAGCACATATTTGGAGCATTTATTATATTGCATATCAACCAAATGTGCTTGATCAACAACAGAACTGTGGGAATTGTTTCAAGCTTAAAATGTGTTGTTCTGTCTTCACAGGAGGTGTTCTAAACTGAAAACAAAGGGATTTCAATACCCCATTGCAAGCTTGAAATATTTTGCACACTTCTAACAACAGCAAATGAGATTCCAAATAGTATCTCTAAGAATTTGCCAGCGGAGAAGAGGGAGAACAATGCCAAAAAAATAGAAAATGTTCTTGCATTGAACAGAGGCAGGGATTTCAAGTAGCTTGGACAAAACCTTTTTTATGATACTATTTTCCAAACTTTCGGATTCCTTATAGATGCGCCATATTTTGTTTATACTAATTCAAATCCTTTTGTTTAATACTTTTATAATATGAAAAGAATAATTTTTGGGGGGCTTCAATTATCTCACTAATTTGGGGGGTGGGCATATCATGTTACAAGCATGTATCATCTCTGCTTCATGTGCTGTACTGGTTGCACTTTGCTTCCGATTACAATTCAAGGTGCTGATTATGACCTACAATATTAATGGGGCCCAGTTATCCAAGCATCCAAGTTTTTGCCTGCCCAGTAAGATTAGGCAGAATGGTCATCAATTAAAGAATGTTATATATTGAGGCCTGGCTAGTGTGCCTCCTCTATCATAGTACTTGCCCCTGGAACTGCATCTCTGCAGTTTCATATGACTCCACCTTAAAGCTGTTTCTAAGTTGTCAAAAATCCACATGAGGTTTGAATAGATGCCAAGCCTTTGTTAGTTTTTTAACTGGTTTCAGGCATATTTGGTTGTTCGGCTTTTCTGGGGGTACTATTTTATCTTTAGGTTTTTGTGTGTGAATTGTAAGCTTCTCAGAGCCTTTCTGAAGTCAGGTGATCTCCAAATCAAATAAATAAATAAAATGTCCTTTTTCCATTAACTGATTATTTGCTAGCTACTAAAAATGGAAATATCATATGGGCTCCTTTTATGCAAGTTAATAAGCCTTTTTTCTAAAGAAAAACACTTCATAGCAAACTTTAAGATATTCTGAATACATGTCAATAACTTCACATTCTGCATTTACATGTACCATAAAATATAAGATGTAGGTGAAGTAAAATTTCGAAGACAACACATACCCCAGATTGGTGCTTAGACAGATCCATTCCAAACTGTGCAGGTCCTGCTGTCAAAACTACCCGGCCGAAGAATGGATGGGAAATAATTTGAACTGCACGTGGAGGTAGCTGCTGTTCTTTTTGTTGTTGGCTGGATAACTCAATCATTTCTTGCATGAACCGTAAGCCATCTTCAGCATCTAATGAACTTGCTGCCTAATAAAAGTAAAAAAAGTTAATATTTTAATTTGTCAATGGTGCTACCATAAAGATGATTCAGATCCTGAATATATATATATATATATATAAAATTAACTTTAATTTTCCTATGATTTTAACCTGTCTTTCATGAAACTATCAGCACCATGACAGCCAAGCATGAATAAGTAATTATAATATATCTATTATCTGTAGGATAAATAGCATGAAGAAATATTTATTGTCCAAATAGTTCACAGAAGTTAGAGCAAGCATTTGAAAAAGTATTTTATAAGACTTATGATACATAAATGAAAAGAAGGTTAAGGCAAAGTGAGACCTTACTTGGATAGCATGCTGCACCAGTTGTACTCGTCCATCTTTGAGATGAATCAAGCTGACTCCCATCTTTTTCAGTATCTCTAAATGTTCAGGATTACTGGCCATGAAATCCCTGGCTCTCAGCGGAGGCTTTGGTCCACTGCCTAAACCCTCTTCCCTGAAAAAAAAGCAAGCAAAGCAAGCGCTATTAACATTTTAAGATATGAACGGATTGGGTCTCAATATAAAGCAGACATGCATGCCTTGAGAGTATCATGGATTTCCATTAATGAGTATCTGAGTAGTAAAGTAGTTAAAAGTTTCCTGAGTGGGTGATTTTGGGTCAGTCATGTCTCCAGCCTAGAAAGAAGGCAAGAAAATAACTACCAAAAATGTTTACAAGACTGTGTCAATCTTAACTTAAAAGCACGCAAAAAAAACAAAAAAAAACACCACCCCTTCGCAGAAGCTGAAAGGATTAAAAAAGTACTTGAGAAATTGTCAGCGTCTTCCAGGAGGCTTTAAAATCTCATTTTCTCCCATTACTTACTTTGATGCTATTATATAAACAAGGTTTTAAATGCTCTTTTCCCCCCCGTCTGTTTTGTTCTACCATTCCTTGTCATGGGGCTTGCTCCTTCCCCAAAGGAATGGAAGGGAAGCTTTTTTCCAAGCCTGCAGAGGGCATGACATGCCTGCTATTGTCCATATGCATGGACTTGATTCCCTACAATCCTATTCTTATGCCACTGCAAATACATTGGAAAAGACATGCCAAGGAAGACCTGAGCACGCTTGCTAATCACATGGCAAACGGCCAATAAACCGTCAGAAGTCCAACTTCACAGGAGACGTACAAAGTCATTTTCTTGTCTCTTTCCCTAAAATAACATCAGCATCAGCAGGCAGGCAGGGAGAACCAGCATGCACAACCATTGTAAATTGTTCCAATACTGTTTCTTTTTTGCCCTTTTTATTTTCTGGTTTCTTTCCACTTCTCACTCTGTTGAGTAGTTAATTTGTGCATATATTTCAAGGGGTTATGTACTGAAAAAAAATTATAGGGATTTGGCAAAACATTTCAATAAAAGTCTGGTGAAAATTAGATCTGGTGAAAATTAGGAGCCGAGGTGGCGCAGTGGTTAAAAGCAGCACTGCGACCTTCAGCTGATTGCTAGTTCAGCAGTTCAGCTGTTCAAATCTCACCAGGCTCAAGGTTGACTCAGCCTTCCAATCTTCCGAGGTGGGTAAAATGAGGACCCAGATTGTTGGGGGCAATATGCTGAACTCTGTAAACCGCTTAGAGAGGGCTGTAAAGCACTATGAAACGGTATATAAGTCTAAGTGCTATTGCTATCTTAGGGAAGCAACCTCCACAAGATAATTATATTTTTATAATTGCACTATACAATTTGTTAGCCTAGCAAAAATTAGTAATAAAACATTAATCGCAGGACTTAATTTAGCAAAACAAACATGTGGATTAACAATTTTTCTATTTATCTTCCTTTAAAACCCCAATGAAAAATAGAAACAACTCTTACATTCTTGAAATACTCCTAGGGCAGCTCTTGTCCACCACATTTTTCAGGGGTTCCCTTATACTCTGAGCGTACATGGGATCATTGGGAAACAGGATTTGGGTGTTAGGACAAGTCCAATCAAAATTACTATCATCCAGCTCCATGTATTCTGTAGTCTGTAGGGGGAAAAAGATATACACACCCTGCTAAGCTTAGAACTACATTTTAATACCTATAAATCATCACATTATTTTAAGAAATAGACCATCCAAATGCATAAAAATGATATGTGGACAGAGACAGACTCTTCTTCCAACTGATCAAGATTTTATATTCTGCGTACTCTGTGCACACACAGAGTAAGAACAGAACAAATACTTAAGAAGACATGATTAATTTAATTAGACTGAAAGATCTGCAATGCAGAACTCACAATATTTTTTACCAGGGCTGTTTGGTTTGCAGTTGATAGCCAAAGAGGTAGCAAGTGAGCCTCTGTTGTAAAAATGTAGTCTTCAATATCAAAAGTTAGGTCTTCTTTATCAGCAAACAGCAAGTATAAATATTTGAACATTTCAGCTAGGAAGAAAGAATCCATCCTACAAAAAGAAGAAAGAGAACATGCATTTGCATATATATTACTTCTTTTTGATGTTTTCATTTTCTTACAGTTCTAACAAATCTTTAATAAAGTAGCTAAAGAACAATTACTAATCACAGCTTTATCATCTAGATTGTGTTAGCCACAATATCACAATTGTACATATGGATATATTTAATTGAGCAATGCAATATTTAAACAAAGTATATAGTGCAAAAAATTGTCCAGCCTGCAAAAGTGTTCACAGAATTGCACATGCATGTTTTCTCTTGGTCTTATGGACCCTAGCTATGGAGTTATTTTTCCAGTTTCTATTATAAAGTCTTAATTATGTTTATTTTAAAATTTTCATTAGCTGTCTTGGAGGTTCCTCTATGCAAATATTTTCCAAGATGATAATTGAATCTTATTTTATATAAGCTTAAATAATAAAATAGTAACATTAAAAAGAAAAAATCCTACTAGCATCAAATCCTATTTTTCCCAATGTTCTTTAACAGGCAAATGAGCACCAACATTTTAAAATTGAATTTTACAGACTTTTGTCTCAAGATTTTTGAAAAATTCAGTTACCTGTCCTCATGGCTTCCCGTGCGAACATCCTTCATAGCAGCAAATCCACAAGGTACTCGTGCATATTTATTTAAGTTTTCAATGAGAGTTTTTCCTACTTCTAGATAATAGGGATCTCCGGTAGCCTATTTTCAGGGAAATAATTTGGATTAATATATTACATTGATTAAAACCCTAACTGGATTACTCTGATATTCGATCTCTGATGCATTTTAAGGTTTTGATCTGAAGTCATAATGTCTAAAACATACTAGGGATTTTAGCCTGTTAATAACCACAGTTAGAGGCTGCTTCTGTATCTTTAAAGAAAATTCTCAGGTATTTTTGTTGTGGAAATATCACAATATCTCAATAGAACTGCATGCTAATTATCTTAATTCCAATACGCTTTAAAATATAGTTTTAGTCTTCCAACAAAAACTCAAAGTACACTCCAGAATTGTTTTCTGCATTCAGTTAAATCAAATCAAATCAAATTTTATTTTAATAGCAGGTTGGTTACAAATGTCTCAACTTTCTCAGACTCAAACCATAATCTGCCATCTATGTAGGCTAAAATTAAGGATTCCAGAATTCCAGAACTTCCATCAAAACAGTACTTAAGTTATGCTGAATTAAAGATAACCACCCCTCCTGCTGTCCTAGCATCTGCTAAAATTAAGAAAGGTTTTGTTTTCTAGTGCAGCAATTACACTTAGCTAGCATACCTCCTATTCATCAAATAAGCTGTTTTCCCCCCTGAACTATCTAGCTACTGCCATCTCTCAGCATAACCAATTTCACAGAAATATTTTTCATCAGTCAGACTTGAACAACAAAGCATATCTAGCTTTCCTAGATAACAGGAGGAAAAATGAGTTCTGCAAAGAGAAGATACTCCATATATTTCATTTCATTTGAATGTGTTTCCTGCTATTTTCTAGAATGTAACATATCTTGAATTTGAAGAACCTTACTTTATACAAGAAATAGGTGCTTTCTGCAAATTCTGGCCGTAAAGGATGCTGAGCCCAATGAACCCGGAAGTCTGTTGTAAATGCCTGAACAAGACAAGTGGAAAGGTAAAAATACTGAATTATTCTTCTTTGAAGGAATAACTTCTAGCATACTGGGATTCCTGCAAAAAATTAATTCAAAATTCAAAATGTCCCAAAATTGCTATATTGTCCTGCAAAGAAACAAAAATCTTCTGAAACTTAGCTTATAACCACTAAAACTCTAACCACTAAATATCAAAATATCAAACAGATGCCATCAAGTCATACAGATGCTGCAATGATGACCTTTATCTTAAGTCTGCTTCTACTGGACCAACTCTCAAATGAATGAAACAGAATGCACAGACATTTTTGGCACAACACATTAAAAGAGGCTCAAAAGACATTTTCAATATGTACAGCAAAATTCAGAATGGACAATTCACTTATGGACAGAGTAACAAGTTCACATTTTCATTTTCATTCAAAAATCTCTTCCAATTTAAATGTAATAAATACACAGCAATCCACAAACGATAAGAATAACACTGATTTTAATCATTGAATAAGCTTTTATTTTATCATTCATGATCATTCATTGCTTGAAGGTGTTTTTTTTAATATTTATGGGACGCCATCCAAATATTATATTATCAACTTCAAAATAAGGCAGTCAGTGGTAAAAATCTTATAGAAATAGACAAGCAACCGAAATAACAAATACCATATTAAATTATATAAATTTATTTTCCCATACATCCGTGCATGTTTTAAGGGTTTATTTATTTAGTCAAAATTAGAAGCTTCTTTTTATTTAGGAGAGTCAGTATATAATTGGCCGTTTGAAAAGTGACAGGGTTATTAATGCAAAGTCTCAAAAAGTAAAAATTGACTAAAAGTACTAGGTGGATACAGTTAAATATTCCTAACACTCATGGACTCACTATTAAGCTAAATTCACCAAGTCTGAAATAATATTTTCCCCAAATACCTGAAATTTATACTTTATATTTATAGTCCCTAAATATTGAATTTATAAGACATGGTCATTGCCTTACCTCAGGAAGGAAATTATGCTTTTTTATGACCTGATATAGCATTTCATGAGTTTCTATAGCAGGTCGAATATCACCTTTCAGTACCTAGAATTCAAGGAAAAAAGGTACATCACATTATATTTAAATAAAAGAGTATATTATTTTCTAATCTACAGCACAGGGCATTACAGTAAGACTGCAAGTTAACAATAATCTAATGAAAACAATTTTACATTTATTTTAAAAAGGTAAGTTGTTCATTAAAAGCAATAGACTTGATGACAACACTATGTCCTCTAACTAAAAACATACATTTGCTTTGAGCATGTAATGGTTAGTGGTACACAGAAAGTATCAAATTTGAACCATTTTAAATTCAGATTAGTCTGTAGCAAATTTGAAATATTGTTCTGGGTTTGCCAGTTTTTTTGTATTTGATATAGGCTGTTTTGAACATTTTGGAAGTATTTCAGATTTGAAAAAGTGAAAATGGGACATTTCGAATTTGCATATCCTTTGTGGCAATCTTTTAACAAAGTATAAAATAGCCTGTCTATAAAATTATCGTTTATAATAAATACAGATTATTAAATGATGTTGAAGTGCATGAGTTGAAATTGCTTAAGAAATACAATGTTAACAAGTACATGTGGAATATCTAATAATTTTACACATTCTTAATGACTAACAAATTTATAATTTAGGGTGAAAGATGACCCTGTGCATAGATAAAACAATTCTGTAAAAATTAATTATATTGTTTGAGGACTAATATTAATTGAGGGGGATGTGGTTAGAGATTATGTTGTCTCCTGAATGTTGGTTGTTTTTTGTATATTGCTACTCTTCTACCTTGTGAAGCCATCTAGAGATGCTTTGGAATTGAGTGACTTAGAAATTAAATATCATTGGATGAAAATGTTTTGCACATGCAACTTACTTGCAAACCAGGAAAAAATGCTAGTAGCGAGTCCATCCATGTGCGAGCATTGAGCATTGGCTTATGTATGTGCACATCAAGCAAGAGAGGTGGCTGGCTGATGTATCTCATTATGGCATCATAATGCTAGAAAATATCAACATTTGATGTATTTATTCACTTTGAATACTGAACCTGTTTGCAAAAGCTGACAAAGCAGAAAAGCACACTAAACAATAATGCTTAGATTTAGAGGCTATAAGCCAAATATCAGCCATCTACAGCTTTTATTTAAAAATGAAATCAGCCACACTCTTCAACTATTTTACTTAAGACATAAATAATACGGTCAGAAATACGATTTACATAATTTTATTGCCCTACTTAAAATGAATTATTCAATTAATCTAAGTTCCAGAAACAAGCAGAATATGCAATTAAAGGATTACCTTCTGTCCCCAGAATCATTTTTTCTTTCCCTATTCACAGGTAGTCTTCAACTTATGACCATTCATTTAGCAACCATTTCAATTTATAATGGCGCTGAAAAAAATTACCTATAACCAGTCCTTACACTTACAAGTGTCACAGCAACTCCATGGTCATGTAATAAAGATTTGGTGCTTGGCAACTGGCATCTATTTATAACAGTTGCAGCATCCCAGGGTCATGTGATCATCATCTGTGACCTTCCCAAACACCTTCCAAGAAGCGAAGTTGGTCGGGGAAACCTGATTAATAATCACATGATTTGCTTAACAACTATGGCAAAAAGGGTTGTAAAATTCGCTTAACAACCACCTTACTTAGCAATGGAAATTCTGGTGACAATTGTGCTTGTAGGTCAAGGACTATCGGTATTTTCCTCAACTGTACTTTAATCGCAATAAAGCCCTAGTCTTGGATACATAACATTGGCATAAACCTGCTTCAGGACAGAATATGCTACATTCAAGATGAGTTATAGTGAACATTTTAGCTGCCAATTTTTTTTTGGGGGGGGGGGGGGTCAACATGATAGATAGACCTCTAAATCCAACAATGTATAAACATTAGCAAACATTTTGATCCACTTACTTATTGCCCATTTTACTTCTAACACTTAAGAATTCTAAACGTGAGTGATGCCTCACTAATAGGCAACTTTAAAATGAGTTCTATGATTAATTTGAGTATATTTATTACAGATATACCAATATTTGGAAGTAGATGAATTTTATGCTAAATGGAACAATGCAAAAAAGACAACTTGTGTTGGAGTGGAAGAAACATCATATAATTACAGTATTTTTTGGATTATAAGACGCACCTTTTTCCTCCCTAAAAGAGGCTGAAAATTTGGGTGCGTCTTATACTCCAAATGTAGCTTTTCCGAACCTTTTTCCCCCCAGCCCTAAGGAGGTGCTAAAGATTTTCCCGGCTTCCTACTCCTCTGAAAAAGGTATTTTCAGCCCTAACGAGGTGCTACCGGCTTGCAGCATTTTTTAATTCCTACTCCCTAGTAGTAGTTTTTTCCTACTCTAAGTCTTTGCAGGCTTGTTTTCATTCCTACTCCCTCTGAAAAAGGTTTTCTCAGCCCTAACCAGGGGATAAAATAATGTGCTGAAGCTGAACAGACTAAGGATGCTAGCCAGATGAATACCTGGTAGGTAGATTTTTTTTCCCCCATTTTCCTCCCCCCAAAACTAAGGTGCGTCTTATACTCCGGTGCGTCTTAGACTCCGAAAAATACAGTATTTCTGGCAGTGTAATAACACACTAATTTTAGAAGAACAGATCCACAATATCTAACATAATACATCACAAGCATAGTACAAAGTGCTATAGTTCAAGGAGAGAGAAATTCCATCTGTACTTACGGTGTTAAATCTTTCTAAAAAACTGTCATCTCCAAGCAAGACATAGGCCTTTAATAAATACTCATAATACGAATCTATTCCTGCTCCAACTCCGCTATCTAGAATAAGATAAAAACATTAATACAATTAATTTCATTACTAGTTTTCAGTTCCATGAAGTAAGTTAAGTGCAACCAAGAAACAGATAAGGAGGACCATGGGATAAAAGTAAGCATAATGCAATATCTTTTTTTAGTCCAAAGGCAGGCACAATTTTCTGACATATAGTTCAAGTCTCTACATAAAAGCCTCTACATAAAACACATCTAAACTCTAATCTCATTCTTATGTATAATTAAGAGGGAACATAGCTTCATACCTTTACGGACCCAGTCACCCGTATGAATGTTAATAGTAACTCCTACTAAATTGCTGCTACGTTGCCTTTTCTCCCAAAGGAAATCAAGTGCCTTCCGGGCATATTCCTATAGAAAATAAAATTAACATTTTCTAATTAAATACAGCTTTACATGGAATGAAGTAGTCAGAAAACTGATGCAAGCAATACGTTTATGCAGTGGTTCTACTTTTAAACTTACACAAGTTGGTGCAGCAGTAAATTATATTTTGTATGTACTGAACATCTCAGAGGCGGCTTTAAAAAAGTTGGATGCAAATGCGGTGCTGCCAAAAATGCATCATAAAAATTGGAAATAACTCATATAGTTTGGACTTGTCATACTATTGCTGCAGTTTGGACACTGACAGATCATTAATATAACCTTAGATTGATCAGAGTTGCTAAGAATGCAAATTACCTGTTTGGCTTTAAGCCCCAGCCATTTAAAATGTAAGATCAATAATTAATTATACATGGGGAATATTCCTTAAGAATTGTCATACAATATTGGAAGGATAACTCTACGCTGGACTCACACCAACAGATGGCAAATGTGAACTTCTGAAATAAGCCTCTCTTTTTTTAACAAATAAGCAAGAAAGACTTTTGAGTAAGCTTGTTAAATTTGGGAAGCTGTTTTGTAGATGAGATATATTTCCAGATATTTTTCTCCCTTTTGGGGGGGGGGGAGAAGTAGAATTAATATCATTTTGTAGTAAACCTCCACTTAATGGACTAAAAAAGAAAGTAGTGTATATTAAAGCTAGATGCCTATTAAATAACGAATGGTATTTTTCAGACCCCCCCAAACATATTGATATATCAAAAAACCCTTCTCACTAATGCTGCCTATTTTGAGGAGACGCAACAAATACTGTTCAGACTGATTCAGACTTGAACCAGCATTTGGGGCAAAGCTTCGTTGCCTGAAATTCAAACAAAAGAATTCAGATCCAATGAACATTGTATCTTAAATCCAAATCCGAAGTCTGTCAAAATAAACCCCTCAAATCAAACATTTGTCACAATTTTTTTCCATTTTCATTAGACACAATAAAAAAATCAGGAAACAATATTATGTACCAATATTAAGCTCTAGAAGAATAGTTATGAATGCCAAAACAACAAAAATATGATTTTTAAAAACAAAAAGCTCATTCATTTAAAAACCCCACCCTATTCTTTGCTTCAAGTAATAGATGTTTGGTAATTTAGGACACCATATACTAAAATTCAATTTCCAAAAGCCTCAAGTAGCATGGCCAAGTTTTAAATGGACAGAGCTTCTTTAAACTTTGTAATTAAAGATTAACTGTTGGCTCCACTTCTATCTGTAAAGTTTCTAAAAACTACCTTGAATAATATTGCAGATTAATGGATTAGTAAAGGAAAATGTTGCCCATTAAAACTGAAATTGCAGGTTTATTGTATACAATTATTTTGATGCAGTATTCTCTATGGCTAATTGCAAGAATTCTAAATATAACTTCAAGAAAAGATAACGACTAAAATGCAGATATCGCAAAAACTGAAGTATCTGGAATTATAGGAAGAGTTGGACTGATAAGATGCAATGATGCAAAAACGAATGTAATATTTTTTTAAGAATTTTTTTTTTATTGACAATCCCTAATATAAATGCAGACTTCATTCTAGATGTCACTAAAAATGCAGCTTCAAAATCAAATTGACTGTTATACGAAATTGAATTTGAGATGCTGCCTGGTCAGCCAAAATCTTTCCGCGTAGACTGTACAACAGACCATAAATTATTAATGTCAAATAAGAAAGTTTTTCAGCATAATTAAAACAAGTACTTGTCCCAAAAAGATTTGTGTTGAAGGACATACAATCAAAAATAAGAATCATATAAAGACAAAATCAGTATGCTTTCATTATGCATAAGATAGGCTAAGGAGTTATAGAATAGACATGGCCAATACTGTAGTTATAATAGTGTCCAGTGGTAAGGCACCAGGCACAAATAAAATCCCTAATGAACTACTTAATTTATTGAGGGAATATCATCTGTATGTTTATGTTGTTCTAAGTTGCTTTTTTAAATTTTTGTAGTAACACAAAATTTAATACAATATTGTATAATTACACAGGGGGATTTTATGTTCATATATTTTATAATGATTTTTACTTATTAAACAATATACTGCCCAACTCTCAATATCTCTGAGTGGCTCACAACAATCAAAGAAATTACAATAAAATCAATTTAAAAAATAAAGATAAAAGATACAGCATTATGTCATAAAGAGTCTCACTCTCCCAAACACAGCACAGCCTTCAGGCCCTGGGACAGAACGCTGAAAGATATTTTAAGCAGTACCTCATAATATAAATAGAAAAGCAATTTCTGGTATGAGAGATTCAGTGACCAGTTCAGCAACAGAACATAGCTGAAATTAATACTATCAATTTAAAAAAAAACCTAAAAGTTAGCAGTTGCACAAAAATAATTCATCACTTATCATTAAGCAAACCTCAAATATTGATGCCCCTGTGAAACGACTCAGAGCAGCAAACTCTAAGATCAACGTTCCCGCACAAGCTGTACAAGTTTCAGTCTCTGTTCCTGTCCGGGCTTCTGGACTTCTTAGACCAAATTTTAAATTAATCTAGAAGAAAAAGAAATGCTAAAATCTGTTATTGTGATAATGCTATTTCTTAAAAACTTAGGAAAATAAAATAAATTTGTTTTTTCAAACAAGACACAATAAGTAAGACACGAAGTTTGTACTATATTGCAGAAAAGCTGGAATAATTACCGTATTTTCAGAGTATAAGACGCACCAGAATATAAGACGCACCTTAGTTTTGAGGGAGGAAAACAAGGAAAAAAGGCCTCTGCCTCCCAGCAATTTGCCAAACTGCAAACAGCAAAGATGATATACACTGTTTGCTGTGTATTTCTGCGCATGTGTGCCTGACCCATAGAAATAGCAAAGAATTGGAGAAGTGTACATTATGCCAGAAAGTTTTCTTAAATGTAGTCACACTAACTCCTCCCAATTATTTAAATAGATTTACTCCAAGGTAAGTCAGGATTTAACTCAGCTGCTTTATCTTAATACTAAACAGGACACTGTTACATTTCAGACTATACTTGTACAGAGCTGTTAAAATTAATTAAAATTTCTGTATACATTATTCTCTATTATTTAAAAGAAGATACAATAGCACTGGGCCTCTTCAGAGCAAGCATTTATTTTAAAAAGCTTCTTCATTTTGTTAAGTTGTCTAGAACAATAATAAAGCAGTCTTTAAAAAATAAGTCTAATAATTTGAACATTCTACAGACATTTATAGTTATTCACTTACCCCCTTGCATCCAGTTCAGCAGAAAATAAAAATCTGCGTGACTCTCCCAGCTATTTGCCTCTTTGCATCTAGTTTCACTTTCATTTTAGCACGTGGCAAATCAGCTGAGGGTCGGGAAGCTGCTAATGACTTGCTTGGCTTAACAGGCTCTTCCCTGTTTGCTGCAAGCAGGTAAATTGCTGGAAGACAGAGGCCAAAGGGTGGAGGTGGGTGGGTGGGTGGGTCTACATTTGGTGTATAAGACACACCCAAGTTTTCACCCTCTTTTTGGGGGTAAAAAGGTGAGTCTTATTTATTTATTTATTTATTTATTTTGTTATTCTTATATGCCGCCCAACTCCCGAGGGACTCGGGGCGGCTTATACTCCGAAAAATACGGTAAGTAAGCTGCAGCAGTTAGAAGCAAAGAATGTTCAGCACCGTAAAAAAAAATAGCGTTCAACAACATTTGAGAGTGGCAAACCTATGCAAACTGACTTAGTATATGAGTTTAAATGTCAATGCTAAAGTCACTGTTGCTTTAACTTTAAATGAAGCTATCTCTGAGTATATCACCTGCTATAGATAGAACAGTCCTCATTTCATAATCAAATCATGTGGCTTTTTAAAGTCCATTGCATTTGAAAATGTAGTAAATATAAACATATAAATATCTTCATAAACCATGCTATTAGCTGAAGAGTTAAGATTCTAAGAGTTATAAAAATCAGATGTTTTCAGCGATATCACTGATAACTCTCTCTCTCTCTCTGACTCAACATGTAATTTTATCATACAAATAATACATGGTATACATTTGTCGTAGCTCACAGTTTACTTACTCTTGGATATGGGAGACCACTTGTGGTGTTAAAAGCTGGCAACAGTTTGTAGCCTAACTGTTTTGCCATGTGCAGAAGTTCTCCACTGTACCACTGCATGACTTCACCTTTCTCTTTCAGCATGATTGCTACTGAGTGCCCACCTAAAAGACCTCTAGATAAAATGAAAGGGAGAAGTCAGGAAGTTTATTAGCTTAGTAAATGCTGATCCAGAAGAGAACCAAAGACTGGGGAAGCAGAGGAGAAGAGAATGTCATTCTCCAAACTGCTTCCAATCTCTAATGATGTTTAGTAATTACCGTTATACTGGCCTTAAGCATAGCGTAAGTGCTGAAAAACTGAAAATAGTGTAGAACCTTTAAATACTACTTACTTCTAAAAAGTGTATATAAATGAAGATGTGTAAACCCTTTTTACAGTAATGCAGAAAATGCAGTTTACAAACAAGAATAGGTTTACAAACTATGAACTATGAATTCTATTATGCTTAAGAATTTAAGAAATAAGTGTATTTAATTTGAGATCACAGTATAAAACTTACCCAAGCACTCTTATGTTTGTTTCAAACACTGATACCACAATGTCGTTGTCTAAATTAACATCTCTAATTACTTTTTTAACAGCCTCTTCAAACTCTTTGGTTTTATTTAATACCTGCAAAACAAGAATAAACAGGCTGATTATCTCTTAAGAAATTAAGTTTTGTTAAGGAGAAACTTGAAGTTTCATTTTAAATAAAAAATAAAGAATATCAGATTCTGTCATCTTTGGTCAGCAACAGGCTAAAAATCCTATTACAAAGGCAAACTCTGAATGAAGGTTGTCAGATTTCTTTAATTTATCCTATCTCAAAAAAGGTAAAAGAGGTATAGTTGAGCAATACATACTGAAGAAATCTGGAATCTCATTACATTCTCAATCCACTTAAGATATAAGTGCTGGTCTAGGAGCAGGGAGAGCCAGGTGTTAGTTCACTCTCAAAAGCTCATGGATGACTTTGGATTAATCACAATCTCTCAGCCCAATTTATGTACTCCACTGGGTTGTTGCTGTGAGAAAAATGGGATGGGGGAGCACTGTGTATGCCATCTTATACCACTAATCCATCTTCTAAAGGTAGATTATAATTTAAGTAAATCAAGTATTTGGTTAAGGTCAATTATTAAGTTCTACACAATATTGTAAAATGAGAATTTAGATTTAATACATGGTAGAAGAAATCAAACCTACCACAAGAGTGTCCAAAGTATCTATTAGTGTCAGTGAAAACCTGGATGAGAAAGGAGGAGGAGATGAAAAATAGGATTTAATCAAATGCAATAATTTATTATTAAATGGTTCACGTAAGAACTTGTAACAGGCTGCCTATTACTAAAAATGGTGGACAGTGTTCTCCTTCGTCAAGTTGATGAACTGTTGAAGACACACAATGCTTTCATGAACCATTGAAGACTTCTGAAAACAGACTATATGTTAAAAATATGCAGCTTCAGCAATTCATGAAAACAATGAACAACTTCAGCAGTCAGCTCAAGAAAGTTCAACACCATCTGCCACGGCAACCAACACCTGTTTGCAGTGTTGTAGCATTCCCAGAGTCACATGATCACCATTTGCTACCTTCCCAGGAGGGCTTCTGACAAACAAAGTCAACGGGAGAAGTGAAATTCACTTATAAACTGCAGCAAAAAAGATCACAAAATTGGACATGAATCATTTAACAACCGTATCACTTTGCAATGGAAGTTCCTGTCCCAATTGTGGCAATATTTTAAATTAATATTTATTTTACTTAATTAAACTGTTTTATGTTATTAAAACACTGTAACCTACTACAACATTCTCCAGATAATGCCCAAACTAAAAATAATTTTAAGAAATTAATAATATTCATCTATGATGTGATTGTTAGTCAGATATTATTTTTGTTTTTGTCCATTTTGGTAAATATTCCTGTTCTGTTTATGGCTATTTATTCAGAATTTAGATTCAGTTTTATTGGATTCATAATGGATCCACAGAATTTAAATTAAAACTAAATACTGAATCTTCAAATAATTATTTCAAAATACTAACTTTCCCAAGGCATCATCCACATCTCCACGACTTGGTTCTTGACCCCGAATTCTTCCACGGCAAGTTAAAGGCATGAGCTCATCAGCTGGGTAAGCATGTTCCTATTGGGAAAAAAAGGAAATGAAAAACAAAACAGAATAATAATCTAATGAAGTTGAAATGCATGGTACAATAGCAGTTAGATCAAGTTTCACCATTTACTCTTACAAATGCAGGAAATAAAAAGGAACACTATTTCTATATTCATGGGAGTATGCTTTTACAACATTAAACAATGCAGAAAAGCTCCAAATGGTACACAAGTCTCTTACACTGGATTAAATCAATATTTTTCATGAACTGCAATACAGGTAGTCCTCGACATATGACGACAATGGAGCCCAGAATTGTAGCCATAAGTCATGTGATCATATGCGGAGTCAGCATGTGACTGGATTAAAAAAAAATAATGACCATTTTTATAGCAATCATAAAGGGAGTCACCATGGTTTCTAAGCAAATCCAGCATATCCAATTAGCGGTTTCTCCTGGAAAATGGCAAACAAGTAGCAAACATGATTATGTGACCATGCAATGCTGCAGCTGGTCCTAAATGTGAGCCGGTTGCCAAGTGGCCAAAATATGATAACATCACTGCAGAGGGGTGGGGAGGCAGCAGTCATAACTTTGAAGGCAGGTTGTAAGTAGGTTTATTAAGATCTGTCGTAACTTCAAACAGTTGTTAAATAACTGGTTGTAAGTCTACCTTTAATACTTTTCCCACAGAAACACATTAATGCATTCAGTTAGTACCATAGTAAAGAAGCAGATTGCAAGACAAAAGCCATAATTATTCCAATGTTTTCTGAACTGTAGAAAGTAAGCGGGGAATTTTTCTGTTTGTTTTATGGTTCTGGGCCTTATTTACTCACTATACAGTCTGGAACAATATTTTGTGGTTCAGAAATTATTTCTCAGAATAAGGTGCATCACAAACATTAGCAACTCTCTACCCTCAAGTTGGCTTTTCACAGAAATCTTTATTAAACCCTGAAAAATGTACCCATCAGCCCTTATTTGCTTCTCCTAAATTGGCTGAAACAATAAGTCCAGCCTAATGTCCTCAAAAAACTTTCAACACTACCAGTATAAATTTCTTTTTTCAACTTTCAAGAGTCAAAAAGTGAATGGTTACATATTGGTGGAGCACCAAATTTTGTATTTGCAAGATTGGCTTTGAAAAGTTTCTTATTCAGCATATCTCAAGTTGCTAAACTAAGAGTTCATTGCACCATTATTGCACATAAATAGGAATTCTTTGTCAGCAACTTGGTTTGAATTAATTCAAATTGTTTTAAAGAGATAATTAATGCAATTCAGGAATATAAATAAATAATTTACAATGGTTTTGCCATCTAGAACTAGTTACACCTGAAAGTCTCTTACACTGTTTTCATTTAAAGAAAATTGGGAAGACATCCTTGCAATTTGAACATTGCCCCTTCTGACTCCATCCTTAGTCATAGAATCTAACTTAATACTTAAATACAATTGAATAATCCATTTGGAATAAGAAAGTATTTACATTCAAAATAATGTATTTAAGAAGATCGCTACATTGACAAGTAGTGGTCAGCAGGTTTTTCAAACCAAGGTCCTTAAAATGGTGTATTACATTCTCACTAATGTCCCTGAAAGGGATGTGTAAAATGTATAAAATTTAAAGGATTTCGGAAATACTTCAATTTTAAAAACCGCTTGATACAGGCTGTGCAGACCATTTCAGGAATATCCAATCTGAAACAGAAATTATGAGCTTGAGATAAGGTCTGTTTAAGCTCAGAACACTTCTAGAATGGCCAAAATGGATTCTGTAAGGATTTAAACCTTTTAAATGCAGAACGAAGTATCTAACTCAATATATTTCAGAATATATTTTTACACACCACTAGTTCTTAATAGAAATATACACCATAATAGGATGGCAGAATTTCATTTCCAAACCAAAATTCAAACTTTGCCTTCAGAAAAGTGCTAGCAGATAATAGATGTTCATCTTTATGTATATGTATACAAACCGTCTTGTACCATTTTTTGATGTATGTACGTCTATATACAAATAAAATCAAATGACTTATTACTTTAACTATTCCAAAATACTGAAAAAGCAGTCTACAAGATACCTTTTAATGTCACCATTTGCTTTGTTAAATGGTAAATTTAGCAATAACCTTTTTAAAAAACACATTTAATCTCATGTGGCACATGGGATGACCACATTCTCACATTTATAAAGATGATGATTCTGCTCTTTTACTAGCTCTAAAGATAATCCTTATATTTCTTTGACCTTTACTCACTTATTTTCAACGCCGATGGAAATGACATAAATGACAATAAGGATTCTATATTTCTTTGAAATGTCAGTAGCCTCAAGATAAGAAGTTGCACTAGATGTCACTTAAAAAGATTTTACGAAATATACAGGATTGCAGATTTATCAACAAATTATCTGGTACAGAAGTGTCACACTAGGCTTTTATGGGTATACTGTAGGGAAGAGGGTTTAGGGCAAGTCATCAGCTGGATTGTACTTTTAAATCCATCTAAACATCCTTCTCTCCTTATCACTAAGTGAGCAACATCAAAACCGAAGGAGTAGAATTTGTAACTACGAGCACTATGTAATTCTTTATAAAAGTCAGTGAAAAAAATGGAACTTTTCATTGAAGAAATGTATGATATACGTATAAAGCAAGTCTTAATTAACATTCCCTTTTTAAAAGTAGAAAAGCACATTTCTACTTTAAATAGTAATAAAATCTATTTCTAGAATAGAATTTTGCTACATTATTGTAAAAAAAATCAACTAAAAAGCCTTACAAGATTGGAAAATGAGGAAAGAACTGATCCATAGAATCATCAAGATTAGCATCATCAAAAAAAAAGTTTAAATTCTTGATCTTGTTTGCCAAATTCAATACGCTCACAAATTCTATTTGCTTAAGACTTTATGACCCATTCTAAATAAATATATTTTTGACATATAAGCTTCCAGGATGTGCCGAGTCATATACTTCCTTAAGTATAATACAAATAATTCATGCTACAAGTATAGAAATCTTTTGCCACCTCACAAATGACAAAAAGGTCTTTTCACAACACAGTGTAAAAGAATGACAGCATGCCCTAGGTTTTCCCCAGCACAAAAAATATATACAATTTTATGTATATTTTATTTGCAGTTACATGTACCATACTTATAAATACAGTAGGGCATATATGTGCCAGTTCTGTCCTAGGAAATATTTAAAACAGATTGAAAACCAGGAAAACAGTGAGTCCCAGTTGAATATATTAGCAGTCAAAATTAGTATAATATTCATAGTTTCAGTGTTATTCTCTGGAAGAAATTCATGTTACCCATATTCACTAAAACTCTTGATAAAAATGTTTACCATGAAATTATGCAACAATCATTCATCTTAGCTAATTATGATCGGCTGAAGTGTTTGCCAAGCAACTAGTAGATCTTTGATTAGTGGGATTTTAATGAAACACTTGATTTCCATTTGGATTTTAGACACGAAAGCTACACCTAAATTGTACTATAGCTTAAGCATTTTTATTTGATTGGTAAGTATCTTTATCTGAATTGTTTCAAGGAAACAATTATAAAATTTCTAGCATGACAAAGAATCTACCTTTTTTTAATGTAAGCTTTATTTCATATTATAATTTTAAAAAGAGTTAAAAATTGTGCAAGTAACTCTGAACAGCTCTAGCTGATCTAAGTAGAATTGTTTCACTGGATTGGAGTCTCTGGTCCTAGAGTGTTTTTGTCATGCTCATAATCTGCAACTCCTTCCCATATTATAGATTATGCTTTTCAATTCAACAAATTCAAGAACTGAGAAAAAGGACTCATACCTAGGACAAAAAAGCCAAGTCTTAAACAGATTAAATCTCAACACGTCAACAGCCTAACAATTAAACAAGTAAGAACTGCAGTGTAATTCACTGTAAATAATACATCAGGCCAAACCATACATTAACACAATCCACTTTGAACCAGTTTTTCAGTTGTTGATAGTATGATTCAGCATATTACACCGAACAATAATTATGACCCTTAATTGTATTTTAGTACAAGAATGAGCCTCCAATAGCCTGCCCATCATTTGTGGACCCCAAATTCCTTTTTGGACACTTGCCATTGAATTTTGTTAATTCAATGTTTGTTAACTCTCAGGGAATGGAAGTATGATTTATCACCATTGTTTGCAGGGAAAAAATATTAGGATATATGAGGTTTCTCTTAGGCTTAATACACTAAGGAAAGAAACAAAAACCAGTTTCCAAAAACATAGTATCAGTATGAAAGTAGAACACTGCTTATCTACTACTATCTGCAGGTGATGGTCTGGCCAACCTTGTATTAAATCATGATTAATTAAAAATATACTAGCAAGAGTTCATCATGTATAGTTTATGTAAAAACAGCTTTAAAACACTGCTATTTAACATTAAAATAATATAAACATTGCACTTACCATGTAATTACTATAAGCATGATCAAACATTTCCTGTACTTGATTTCTGAAAAAGAGATAAAACCAGAATAATTCAATTGTGCTCAAGTGAAAGATTTACTAGCAACATTTTTCTTAATCTGCAGAGATTTTCCAAACATTTTGATGAACTGTTGGGAATTTTACAATAAGATGCAACAAACAGTACAACTGAGCACTTATATAAAACCAAAATCTACACACTATTTACATTTTATAAACATTTATTTTAACAATCCTAAGCTATGTAGCCATTTGTTATTATAAGAGAGCAATGATTCTTTATGACATTATTTTTAAAAACACATGGCTTTTTTTTAACTTAATAGGAATTCAAAATGATTATATGAATGTAGATGTTCCAAAAAGAGATCCACGTACAGTATCTATTGGGATTTCCAAGCAGATAAGATTCAATGCTAATGTGATTTTTTTTAAAATGCTCCGTTAGGTGACAGTACTTTGCTCTCAAAGAAAAAAAGTCAAATATGGTTAGCATTTAGAAGGAAGATTACAGTAAAAGGAGATTTCAGGATAGTATGCTAGATTGAGAATTCAGAAGTATCCTGGAAGGGGGCAATAAATTCTGTACAGTTGCCAAGAAAATTACATGACCATGTTCATGAAATCATGAATTCAGATTCAAATGTGCATTGCTCACTCTGCTTAAGTTTAAAAAATGTGCCAACTGAATACTGTCACTGAGTTTGTCATAAGACTCACTGAACCTATATGGGTATTTGGGTATAACAATACATCAATCAATTTATATTCTATGATTATTCAAGAAAACATCAGACTGTAATCTGATATACTTACATACATATATTTACTTTATTGAGGTATCACAATAAAAAATGAAATGCTTTTAAGTAAATATGTACAAAATAGTCCCTTGAAGAGGAAGTAGCATTAAATAAAATAAGTTTATTTAAATCTTATGATGAAATCAGATACATTTTCATATCATTTAAAACCTTATAATGAACACAGATGCATTTTCATACCAAAGATAGACTTTATTAGAATACTGCAGTTAATAAAGCAATCAAGCCATAAACTATGAAATTCTTAATTTAGAGCCCCAGAATTAATCCAAGTTCTATTTTTCATAAAGGCCAGAGGACTCCAGAAAAACTAATGTTCTCCTAACGCTCTCAAAAATGAAATTATTTTCTGCCATAGGTTAAATTAATATTACTAGAGTTTAAAAAAAGTGAAATGTGCAAATATTATAAATGTAATGTGTAGATCATTCATCATCATTGGCATCCTTCAGTCTCGAAAGACTATGGTATCATGCTCTGGAAAGAGTTCTTAAAACGCTGTATGCAAAGCTGGAGTATCCTCTCCAGAGCACAAGGCCTGGGTAGGTTAGTATGGAGGATAGACAGTTACCCAAGCAGCAGATCCCCCCCCTCTCCACGTCTCTGAAATAATCCAATGGAATGGCAAAGCCAATACAATTGGTTCCAGCTACGTCTCAGGAGTTATCAGAACGTGGCTGTACACAGTCACGAACTGCTTCCGGGACTCCGGCTCTGGATTTTGCCTCAAGGTTTACTCCTGAAGCCTTTTCCAATGAGGGATATAGGCAGTGGAGGTTTGGAGTCAGAGTTTCCCTTCTCCTAGAAGATGGTTTTGCCGCTTTATCTACCGTTGGGGCATAGAGTCCTCTTCCGCCTTCAAAACCGTTGACCATCTTCTCCTGTAACCCTGGAAAGGGGCCCTTACAAGGTGCTACCAGCCGGGCCAGCTGGACCAAGGTTTTTTAATGTGGAATTACTCCTCCAACATGATGGTATAACGGACGATGATCTTCCAAGTATCCATGTAAATTTGGACAACTTCTCCTCCCACAATCAGGATCAGGAATGGGGGGGAGGAAAGCAGGCCAACTGCCTATCGGTGGCAAAAGGCAGGATCAGGAATGTGTAGATGCATCCTTGATTATTAGTACCACGGACATTGAAGATATTTGCTATAGTCAGGTTCCTCAGATGTACATTTCTGTCGAACGTGTATGCATTTTGGTTTTATTCTATGAAACACCAGCGTCTGATTTGCCTTATAAGTAAGCTCACTATTTGCCATCATTTTAAAGTATCTGGTCTTTCGAAACAAAACAATGTTTGCACAGCTAACAAGATTATCCCTTAACAGTGAACCTTTATAAGTAATTATATTATCCACATAGCATTACAGTTTACAGAGCTTTCAACTGTCCTCAAAGGACGTCAACAGCAAATAAATAAATGTATTTCTCTGAGAAGTCCCAAAATTACTTTCAACTGTGGGATTCACTCCTCTTTGTCAATATCTGCTACATCACATATTATGTACAAAATTCTATATTAAGTACACTTGTGCCTTCTTATTGAAATATTAGAACCGCCATCATACTGCCATATATGATAAACACAGATGGAAAAAACATGTGTCACTGAAAAGTTGATCAGCCAAACTCGCAATATCAAAATGAACAAAAAAGTGTTCCAACCCACCTATAAAAAGCAACAACACAAAGATAAGAAGAAACGTTCAGTGAACTTACATAACTGAGCTTTTACATTGTACAAACATCATTTTCTAGAATGACATCCATGCGTTTACGATCCAAGTAGCATGTTTTAAATTTGGAGAACTGCATCTTTCAGCTTAAAAAAAAAGCCCCTTCCCATCTTTCTGTTCTCTTTCAATGACAGCATTTGTTTTGAACTGTTATTACTCACTTTTGACTAACGTTTCTCACTTTGACTAACCCAAGTTCTTACATCCCTGCCTTGCTATGACACTCATCATTTCTAGACAGGGAAGTTTCGCAAAAAATAGGTGGGTGGAGAAAAAAAATCCGAGGGCATGGAGGTAAAAAAATATCTAATGAAATACAACTTAGATTTTGAAAACCTACCCAAGTAATATATGTATTGTCCAGCTTTACATTTAAAAACTGAAATTAACAATTAGCTGAGGTAGCCTTCTCTGTCTGCCTCGGGGACAAGCTTGAAATCAGCCTGTGTCAGTCAGGTTAAAGACTTCAATGTAACTTGCTCGGTCTCCTCAAGGCAGCCAAATGCAACCTACAAAAGGAGCGGAGCTTCAATCAGAATAGTGCCGGAAGGGAACCTTAGAGGTCTTCTAGTCCAACCATCACTCCTTCCTTAGGCTACGGCACAATATGCTCCACCCTCGGCTTCACAAAACCACGGTTCGCAACCGGGCCAACGGCATCCTCGCCAAAGTAGGCTCGGCTGCGGCACAGAAAAAGAAGAAGAAGCGGGCGACGGGGGAAAGCGCTCTTACCCAAGATGACGCTTCTCCTCCCGGCTCATCGCCTGCACAGCCGGCGCTGCTGCCAACACCGAAGAAGCGGAGAGGAGGCCCAAAGCCAGCAGTTTCCAGCCGGACCAACGGCCTGCCAGGCGGTTGCCGCTCCTTCCCTCGCCCCCAGCTGCTGCTCCGCTCATAGCGGCAGCTGCCCCGCTAGGCCCGGTTCTGTCCCATCCCTTCAAACAGCGCGGCCGCCACCACAAGACGAGGGACCAGCCCTTCGCTCGCCTCCTTTCGCTCTCTCTCTTTCTCACCCTCCCTTTCTCTGGCGTAGCCAAGGAAACCGGAATCTTGCCGCTAGGTTGCTTCCGGGTTCCCTTCCGGTCGCGCGACACGCCGCTGCCCGCGGCCCAATGAGACCCAAGCTTTGTATCACCTGACCGTGCGTTACTCCTCCCCTCCCTCCCGGATGCAGTGATACGTGGAACAAGCGGGCGGGCTACCTCCTAACCTGAACGTGGCTGTCGCACTCTCAAAAAGATAAGAATTTACTCCAGCGACCGCTCTCTCTCGCTCTCCTCTCGCTCTCCGTCGAAATACGTAATTTCCGGCTTCACCTCGGGTTGGTCCACGTTTGAAAAATTATGCCCGGGGCTGAATTTAGAACGCTCCCCCCCTCCAATACATTGAACGTAATAGGGAATCTTCCAGCCCCGAGACGTCGGGCATTTTCGTTATATCAGACGTGTTCGTAATGTCCTGATCAGGCAGGGAAAGAAGGGAGGCTTAAGGAGGTCGGAATCGCGGCGATTTCACCTTCGGAGCAACGACGGCTCGATGGACGCTACTCGGCCTCGGAATAGCGAATGCGATCGTGGAGAACCTGCGCGCCTCGGGGTTGGGCTTTTAGAAGCTTGCCCGAGCGGACGTTCTGTCTCTCACCTACGGCACAATACCAGGGCTGCGATCTTGAGAACGGCCCGTTTCAGGATCATACGGTAGCACTGAAGTTGTCGCCCAGGCGTAGTGACACACCTCCAATTTTTATTTTTAAAAAACCAAGTTAAAAAAATCTGTGTCAAACCGAATTGTTCGCTTTCTGCATTTTCTTTGTCTGGGCCATCATTTCTCCCTGGTCCTCTATCTATCTGCAGCTGAACCTGACGCTTTGCCAATCGGATAAAGAGACATCTCTTAAGTTAATGCCGAGATGGTAGTATGGAACGTATCCTAAGCATCTTCGTTATATTTGCTGCAACCAACAGGCATGACCTCCACCAGAAATCAGTGGGAAAATGGTTGTTTCCTGCCAAAATCAAAAATCAAGTCTTTAATATTGCTTTTAATTTTTGAAACAGAGCTTCGGTTTTTGCCGCAGTCCCTCAGCTTGCATATTTATTTATTTATTTGTTATCCCATCTTTATTTATTTATTTATTTATTACAAAAAACTCCAGGAACTAACATATCCAACACAACTTGGCTAAGGCATGAATTCATGGTCTCTCACTTTCTAGTGCCTTAACCACTAGACTAAACTGGCTCATATTGGAAGCTGCAGGATTACAATTAGAGTGGATAGAAGAGAGAGTGGATAGGAGTTGACAGATATTTCTATCAACCCCATCATTTTAAAAGACTGAATTCCTGGGATTGGAGAGCAAAATACTTTAATAGTCACAACATTGCTATTGTTCTATTCTTTCCTTTGGCAGTTTATTATCACCATTCAGAAAATTCATCTGCCTGCCTACCTGCCTACCTAACTCCCTTCCTCACTCCCTCTACCTGTCATCAGTTCTTGCTATGTGACCAGTCCATTTCCATTTCAATTCTTTCTCTTGATTATATCGTATACTTCCGTTTGTTTTCTTATCCATGTGCAGGTCTTTTTATCTTGTCTTGTAATGCCGAGCATGTATCTTTCTATGTATCTATGACCAAGGCAGTCATAGAATGGATCCTACTTGATAAAAAACATCCACTAAAGAGATCTAAAGCAAGATGGATTGATGACATCAGCAAGTATTGTGGGCCCAATTGGCAAAAAAGCTTAGGATTTTATTGGTTGGAAAAATGTGGAAGAGGCCTTCATCCTGCAGTGGATAGACAATGTCTAAAATGATGATGACATCACATATATCTAGTAAAAACAATCATGTTCTAAAATTTTGAATATACTGTATACCCATAGAGATTATAGGTCATAGAACCAAACTGTTGTATTAGCTACTGCTCTTATATCCAAAGGTTAATCGCATTAAATAATTGTAATTCAAGTTCTACTAGTCTTCTGCAAGCAGAAGGAAATATGTTTTGTGTTTCTGAGATTGCCAGGATTCTAGTATAAAAAGGGCAACATTTAGACAAAAGCATGATGTAAGAGTGTTCAGTTTGAAGAGTGTCAACATCACAATAGCAATTTCTGTTGTAAAACAGGACCATGGGAACTTGGGAATCAACAAGACTTAGGCAGTCTCTCGAAAACCTCCAGAAATTTTCTTATCATTTTCATTGTTAAAAAAAACCCAAATATAATGAAATACTCATTAGGAATTTTTAATTAAATGGAAATGAAATCTACTTTAGATTTTTATCTCTGCTATCTATCTGTTCTGTTTCTTGTGGTGTTTTGGACAAAACAGACCTGTTCTGGAACCAAGCACTGTTTCTAATTTTGAGGTTTAACCCTGGAAAACCAGCAAACCACTTGCATAATGTGTCTAATCAAGGTCTCAGTCCGTCAGGCATGCCAGTTAAAGGCAAAGTTACCATCTTTGCCATGCCAGCTATCTGGAAATGCAACAAAGGCAACCAAAGGAAAATTGACTCTGATGGGGGGGGCTTTAACGCCATGGTGGCACAGGGGTTAGAATGCAATATTGCAGGCTAATTCTCCTGAATGCCAGCAGTTCGATCCTGCCTGGCTCAAGATTGATTCAACTTTCCATCCTTCCGAGGTCAGTAAAATGAGGATCCAGATTGTTGGGGGCAATTTACTGCTTAGAGAGGGCTGTGAAGCACTATGAAGTGGTATATAATTCTAAGTGCTATTGCTATTTTGAGGGGGGGGGAAGGGAATGGGGGGAAAAACAAGAAAGTAATAGTCATGTTTTCAGATTTATCTCCAAGATCTTCTGGACTTGATTCTCCTTAGGCTTATCCAGGCTTTGGAGAGACAAAGGAACTATTGGTCAAAGAAGCAGCTGCATTCAGTGAACTGCAAATCCTGTTTATTTCTTTGAGTAAAGCACACTACTTGATAAAGTACAGAAGAGCCAATTCAAGTATTAATTGTCAAAAGATTTACAAAGTAACACAGTCCCCCTCTCTACACATTTCTTGGCATAGCACAATGAAGCAAATCATTTTTCTTTTGCTTTGTTCTCATATTTCTTTACCTCAGCAATTCAGAAAGGAGGCAACCTTTAGCCACCCTTAGCAATGCTGGTTTAAAGTCCATTCCCTCCCCCCCAATATGCTAATGTAGGAAGCCCCCCCCCCCGAAAATGAAATATTTTGGGGGATATTAAAAGAGGCAGAATATTATATTTTCCCCAAAGGAGAAATGAAGAAAAATCTTAAAGGCAAAAAGCAGCCTCCAGCAATTATCTGAAGTCTTTAGAAATGGATATTTTGTGCCCATTAAGAAAGACTGGGCCAATCTATTCACAAGCAAAACACCTTCAGCTCCAGTTGATGGGATTAAGAAGTACAAGACAGGACTTTTGGGACATAATATGATTAACTCACCACTATTAGAATAGCAAGACAGGAAGCTCAATACATTGCACCCTAACCCTAACACTGGAGCATTTCAAACACAAAACCCCAAAGAATGTACAAAAGCCTACCTATCCCAATCCCATTTTGTCAGCTGTCCCAGAACTACATGCTGTTGGTTCTGCTCATCAATAAACAGAGTCCTTTCCAATCAGCTTCCATTTTATTTCCAGTGCCTTTCTCCCGGATTTGAACCAGACTGGATTTGTCTTCCTACTCTAACATCCAGGACAGAGTCAAGATACAAGTTCTCTTATGCTTCATTAGCCATTATCTTGAAGCTAAATCAGAGAACCACACCAGGAAGATGTGTTGTTTTAATGTTAGGGAACATAGACGTACCCCCTTACAAGCCAGCATCCATTCTAGTCATCATTTTTAAACAACCTAAATAGATTGCTGAATAAATAGGAATCCCTCAACTTTTCTGCAGTTTAAAAGCTAAAAGATTAAATTTGTACGCGGGATATATTTCCTAAATTGTTATTTTCACTTTTTGTCTTCCAAATATTTCCACCATTTACTTTCATAGATTCAGTCCTGCATGGTATTTATTATCTCAAAATTAGGTGTTTGTATTTATAATCTGTACATTTGTCATTATGCAATGGGTTGCCAGTCCAGGGGTGGGATTCAGCCGGTTCAGACTGCTTCGGGTGAACCGGATGCTAATTTTATATCTGGTTCGCTGAACCAGTAGTTGCAAGGACTGGCTGACCCCACCCCTCCCCTCCCCTGAGTCTCCACACAGCCCATTTTGGATGCCAGGTAAGTGCAGGGCCCGTGTGGAGGCTCTGGGAGGGCGAAAACCAGGCCTACCAGAAGTCCGGAAAGGGGCACAATTCCAGCCTCTGGAGCCAGGGGGAGGCCATTTTTGTTCTCCCAGAGGCTCAAGGAAATCCTTTGAAGCCTGGGGAGGGCGAAAAACAGGCCTACCAGAAGTCCGGAATTGGGCCCGTTTCCGGCCTCCAGAAAAGGCCTTTTTTGCTCAACCGGAGGCTCAAGGAAAGCCTCCAGAGCCTGGGGGCGAAAATGCCCCCCCACTGTGCTGCAGGAAGCTGAGTAGGCCACGCCCCCACACCCCCATGGCTACAACCACCGAGCAACCAGGCAGAGAACCAGTTGCTAAAAATTTTCAATCCCACCCCTGGTTGCCACTGTAATCGGCAAATATGATATTCATTGAGATGTTGTAAATACCTAGCAACCCCTCCCCCCCGGAATAAGTCCCAAACCTCTTTTGAAGAAATGCACACTGTGAGAGATTAATATTTTATTTGTAAACATGCAGTTGAGAAAAGTTAACCATATTACATTGTGTTTTGTAGGTTCTTTTAGTCAAGTTGATTATTCAAATGAAATATGTACACATAAAGAATGTTAAATGATATCTGGAACATTCTATGCATAGGAAAGAAATCATCTACATATGAGATTAGAGTACCATATTTTCGGAGTATAAGTCGCACCTTTTTACCCCCCAAAAAAAGGGTGAAAATTTGGGTGTGTCTTATACACCGAATGTAGCCCTACCCACCCGCCAGCCCCCACCCTTCGGAGGTTTTTGGCCTCCGCGTGTTGCCTGCCGCTGCTGCAGCTGCTGCCCCCACTGCCGTCTGCCACCACTGCCCCCGCCGCCGCTGCCGCCATTGCCGCCCGCCACCGCCGTTGCTGCCGCCCGCCACCACCACCATTGCTGGCCGCCGCCGCTGCCGCTGCTGGCCGCTGCCGCTGCCGCTGTTGCCCAGAGCCACTGCCGCCGCTCACCCCAAAGCGAGCTGCCTGACAGGTTTGAAGACCAACTTTCAAGTTTGAAGAGCCCTGGTTTAGGGGTTAGGGGTGGCAAGGGTCTTCAAACTTGGCAAATTTAAGACTTGTGGACTTCAACTCCCATTCCTGAGCTAGCATGACTGGAGGAGGAATTCTGGGAGTTGAAGTCCACTAGTCTTAAAGCTGTCAAGTTTGAAGTTTGTAAAAAGTATACATGGTTGTAAAAAGTATACATGGTTGTAAAAAGTATACATGGTTGTAAAAAGTATACATGGTTGTAAAAAGTATTCTGCTACACTGGTATTTTATTAAATAATATATTACTACACCATTTGGTTCAGAATAGCTTTTCCTTGTTTTCCTCCTCTAAAATCTAGGTGCGTCCTATATTCCGGTGCGTCCTATACTCCGAAAAATACGGTATATCAGATTTTAAAAAGTCTCAAGAGAAGAAACTTTCTAAATAGATTATTTCCTATTAAATACTCAAATCTTCAAAATGAAAAAAAGGAATATGCTTATTTTAAGACTATACCCCTAAATATATTCTCTTAAGACTCAACTGCAAGCAATTGGAGCTATTACAAAATAAAAAGAATTCAGATTTAATTATAAGTAAATATTTAGATCCCATGTTTGAGGAAACAAGTATGTATTATCAATCATAAGCACGATAATCACTTTTTGAATGAAAATGGTAGACTTGCATTAATTTTATCTCCCTTTTATGAAATCTACTAGAGCTGGGCATGCTTTGAAAATAGCGCAGAAAAGATATTTTGGTAGATAGGGAAGCATAAGCACAGCATTGCCCTAAAACAACTAAATTATTTTTCAGTCTCCTATGGAAACCTGAAAAAAAGTTTGCTGCTTGAAAGAGGTGTTATGCCTGTGCATGCTCCATTGCACCTGTACCAAGTCATTTTTTTAAAATATAAAGATCCAACACATCTTTCTTAAGATCTCATGTTAAATTCAATAAACAAAGACCTGCTTCCACATCAAATACTATAGAATGGAGGTTAGAAAACATATTATGAAAGCATATTGTGAGAATAGGAGCACAACATAGATTATTATTTTCAGTATCAATGCCAAGTTTCTTAGAACACCATAAAGACGCTCTATTTCTGAAATGATATTCGCCACTGCTTTAAGAGTCATGTAAGTTGACTCATTAAAGCAGCTGCATGTTTTTTTAGGCTCACCTATGAGCTTGAAAAAAAGGAATGGTGGCAGTAATTAATAGTAGTGGAACATTTTCTGAAATCTCAGGATGCTGAATACTGGTTTATCATGTACAGGCTATGGATATGCAAACTTTGAAAACAATTCAGAAGGAATGTTCATAGTACTACTACTATTAATTACTGCCACCATTCCTTTTTTCAACCTCATAGGTGAGCCTTTAAAAAAAGATGCAGCTGCTGTAATGAGTCAACTTACATGACTCTTAAAGCAGTGGTGTCATTTTCAGACTTTCAGAAATGTGAAAAAAGATATGGAAGTTTTAAGCGGAAACAGAGAGGAACTGTTCACACATGCTCTGCAGTATTTCTTCCAAAGTGTATTTTGGCATGTATAGTTAATATCGATATAGAATCTATACCTAAACAGAATCTTCACATGTTAGGCAGTGCTCTCCAAACATTTTGGACAATAACTCCTATAACCTCTGATTACTCATGGTAATTGTTGTCCAAAATGCTGGCATTTACTTCAGTCCATATCCTAACTCTAATGCTTTGATAAAATGTTTACTTCCAACATAGGAATATATTCAGTCTAAGCCCGTGGTGGCGAACCTATGGCACGCGTGCCAGAGGTGGCACACGGAGCCATAGAAGCCGGCACGCGAGGGTTCCCACCGGCAAACCGGAAGTGCGAAAAAACGCACTTCCAGTTTGCTGGTGTGCTGTTTTTTGCACTCTGGAGGGTTCAGGGAAGCTCCCTGAAGCTCCGGAATGCAAAAAACTACAAAACGGACAAACCGGAAGTGCACTTTTCCGCACATCCGGTTTGTCCGGTTTGTAGTTTTTTGCATTCCGGAGCTTCAGGGAGCTTCCCTGAACCCTCCGGAGTGCAAAAAACAGCATACCGGCAAACTGGAAGTGCGTTTTTTCGCACTTCTGGTTTGCCGGTTTCGTCGTTCCAGGCTCCGGTAAGCCTTTGTGCGGGGGTGGGGGTGTGTGCGCATGCGCAGGGGGCAGCATGGGGGGGTGTTGTGCACATGCGTGGGGGGGAGGGAATGGGTGTGGGCACGCGAGCGCGCGCCCCCCCCTTTTTGGCACGCGAGCCAAAAAAGGTTCGCCACCACTGGTCTAAGCATTCTTTTTAAAAACAAACAATCGAAAAAGACTTGAATATCTAGATGTGAGGATATGTTTCCTTTTCAAGCACAAATACTAAAAGACTGGAATAAATGTCATTCTATATATTGTATTGCAAAGAGACAGGAGATAACTCAGTTTTGTGTATAGATAACTATTCAGCTAGAATATTTTGCTGCATTAGTACCTTTTAATTTTTAAAAACTTATACGGTGAAAATTAAAACAGCAATACATGAAAATTGCAAGTGCAACCAGCCAATGAAAATCTTGCCCAGTTTTCATATGTGTTGCATGCACTGCACACAGGTAGAAGAGGGCAGGGTTTTGATTGCCTAGTTGTACCTCTTCCTATTTTGAAGCAGTGGCTGTTACTATGAATGTGCCTGATGCTTGACAGACATTATTTCTGAAGCAACACTAATAGCAGGAATTAAATATTTAAAATCTCAAATTAATTCACATTGTAATATAACTATGACAAAGATTAGCAACTAGAGACTTTAGGGCAGTGGTGAAATCCACATTTTTTTACTACCGGTTCTGTGGGCGTGGCTTGGTGGGCTTGGGGGACATGGCTTGGTGGGCGTGGCAGGGGAAGGATACTGCAAAATCCCCATTCCTTCCCCACTCCTGGGGAAGGATATTGCAAAATCTCCATTCCCACCCCACTCTGGGGCCAGCCAGAGGTGGTATTTGCCGGTTCTCTGAACTACTCAAAATTTCCACTACCGGTTCTCCGAACTACTCAAAATTTCCGCTACCGGTTCTCTAGAACCTATTAGAACCTGCTGGATTTCACCCCTTTAGGGCTAAATCTGCCCTCTTTGCCTTTTCCCAGTTGTCAAATAATGAGAAATCAGTTGAGAGTAGTAAGTGCTGCCTGTGACAAATGTAGAACTAATTGGTGACTAATTGTTTCTATTATTTTGCTAATCTGCCATCATTCAACTTTTCCCCCCAGCATGCACAGTGAAGCTCTATTGTTGTACAGATCAAATCCTAAGTGCGTTTTTTTTCTGTTGCTTGACTAACAAAAGGGAATATATTTTACTGTTCTGGATCTATAGGAAATGGAGAAATGTAGCCATAAATACTCTTTTCAATTTATAACACCTCTGGGATATAGGATGCTAAATGCATAACTGACATAGCATGCTATCAATTATTCCAACATGTTAAAAAAAGAGATATGTAGTTATGCAAATTTATTTAATGTCTTTTTTATTTCATGCACTGAACTGAAATAGTAGAATGATGGCTTATCATCAAAATAATCTGACGGTTTATGCAATTAAAAGGTATTTGTGCAGTTTAGAGTTCAAAGAATTATAATCTAAAAGTATTTTAGTTCTCAGGATTTGTGAACAGCAGTTAGAAAACAGGATGATGAAATATGAGCAATGAGTTAGTAAATTTAAATAGTAATTTTGTGGGAACATTTTGAAGCAGCCAAAAGCATAGTCGTCGTTCGGCTCTAGCTGGAGAGTTCTCTTCCTGCCCAAAATGAGTGCCAAATCTCTTATTTTGTGGTTAATACTATCTGCAGCTGCTCTGGAATCTGCTAATGCAACTAATTACAAACTTTTAAAATTATAACTTTTAAGATTGACTACATTTGCGGCACTTCAGTGGTGGGTTCCTACCGGTGTGGTCCACTCTGTCGTTCCGGTAGTGGCCCGCCGATTGCACAATTTGCGCGTGATGGCTCTGGTGCCATCTTTGCCAGTCTGTTGCACGGTACCATCTTTTTTTTCTGAATTTTTGGTCTTTTTTTGCTTCCTGCGCGGAAGCAAAATCTTGCGAGGGGACGTGCGTGTGTGCGATTTTTTGGCAATTTTTTGTTTCCACGCATGCACGTAAGCAAAGAAACACCGAAATCGCACGTGCGTGCGCGTCCCCTCGCAATATTTCAGTGATTTTTTGCTTCCTGCGCATGCACGAAAGCAAAATCGCATAAGGGGATGCACGTGTGTAGCGAGCACGCGTGCGCGAAATGTGATGATGCACGTGCAGCGCACTGGTAGGCAGGTAAGAAGAACCTGCCCCTGCGACACTTGCTTTTAATAAATGGATTAACTTATCTGCCTTTGCTATCAATTTTAAAACACTGTACTTTGTGATCATCTGCTAGCAGTTCAACCAGTCTTACTGCAATGGATTTCCCTTTCTCCTATTCAAGGACAGGAGTCAGAAAAAATCATTCTAGTCAGGCAAACAAAAGTTAGTCTTAGCCCTTAGAATGCTCTTCAAGTTGAGAGTCAGAGGAATGGAGTTATAAATGCCCTGTCCTACTCTGGAAGAGTCACTAAATATCTGAAGACCTCTTGTTTGTAGAGATAAAAAGAGAAAATAGGCAGGCATTATTCAACTACACTGTACATGAACAATTAAAGACATTCTGGTTTCCAGTCTTCTAGCCAAATTAGTTCAAGGGCTTTGGACTGATCCAATGGCCTACTACTTCTTGTCTCCTTAATTAGCACAATCAGAATAAATGGTCTCAAATAAATAACACAGAAATTGTCTTACAGATGCAAAACGTGTTCAGGAATAGAATTCAATATTAGGAAAACAGACTGCCACGATACTGCGATCTGAATTATTAATTATTGGCTGGCTTGCTTCTGTTTCATTTTTTTGTGCATGGCACAAGTTACAGTAAAAATTTGTCATTCCCTTTGAAAAAAAGCAGGTATAAAGTGCTCTGCAGAAAGTGTAGAAAAATAGGATAGAGAAATCTGTTCCAATTATTCTGGTAAATTTTAAATATAACAACAATAACAATGGTAAAAGAAGAGGAATTAGTTCTCTCCATTCTCAAAATATCTGCCAAAGCTTTTAAGTACAAAAACAACAATATACCCAGCGGTGGGTTGCTCCCGGTTCGGACCGGTTCTTAGAACCGGTGGCGGCAGCGGGAGGCTCTGCCCACCCACCTGGGACGCTTCTGCACATGTGCAGAAGTGTTGCACACGCGCATGAGCGCATGCACAAACCGGTAGCAAACTAATTCAGAACCCACTACTGAATATACCTATGAAAATTCAAAACAGTATGTACAATTGTGTTCCATAAGATTCCAGTAAGGAAATGTTACTATTACTTCTGTTAAAAGATTTGCCTTCCTTTTTTCTTTATTATATATCAAGTAATATTTTTTTTCTCTCTTGCAACACCTGATTTTAGCACTTACTTCTAAATTCTGAGAGTCACTGACATCTCATCCACAAATAGATTGTTCATTGTCAACAGGGCAATCAATATTCCCAATGAACTGTATTTTCAAAAAATAGGGAAGGCTAAACATTCTGTCAAGTTATAACTGGTAGTTTGCAAAATTCTTCACCACTTGAGTGATGATTCTTTCATGATTCACTTCTGAATGAGTAAGTGACAAGCAGCAACTGGCAGAAGAGTATTATTCAAACAATGCAAATTTTCAGAAAGCCACAGGTTCAAATTAAAAGATAGCTCTCAAGTAGGTTGTGAATTTTGAATAAATCTCTCCATTCTAGTTTTAAGGAAAGTAATCATAACTTGGGCTCAGACTTTAAATCTACAAAATTCTATTTTGTAAGTGGTGAATCAGAACAGTCGCCCTCAGTATCTTTTTTCAACTTTCATCACTTTTAATGATATCTGCAGCATCCGTTTCCAGCAAGGACTCACCTGCTTGTTCAGAATCACCCCCTTGATCAAAAGTGACATTTTCTGAGTCCATGCTTACCACATAGTTAGCCTCGGTTTCTTTTAATTCTAAGGAAACTAGCAGAGGGGGTGACTCGATGCTTAAAGATTCTGTATGCAACATGCTTTCTTGAGTTCCAACAGAACAACTCAAGAAGGATGATATCTCTGTTTCCCTCAGGACAGATTGCAGAAGGGACAATTCTGCTTCCTGAGAATCTGTTATAATACATTGTCCCATTTGGGAATGATTTTCCTTTGGAAAAGAATGGAGAGAGGAAAATCCTTCTCTTATCTGGTCAAGTTGTTCACCTTCAGCATGCTCTGTTTGTGACTTCTGTTCTTCAGACACAACATGAGGTGAAGGGCCTATTTTACTCTGGTCAGGTTGTCCGCTTTCAGTAGATGGCTCTGTTTGAGACTGGTCATAGGTACCATCATTCTTTTCATCTGGATGCGCAATGGTTGGCTCTGTGTGCAACTCTTCCCTTGAGATATCACTGGGACTCTGTTCTTCAGACTTCTCAGAAGCATCCTGATGAATTATGGTGCTTGTTTCCCCAGAACAACTTACAATATTTGTATCATCTGCTTTCACAGTGGGAGAAAGGGGCTTCTGCAAATCACCTGTTTGATAGTCCTCTTTACTCTTTTCTTCAGCTTCTTCCTTTGGGTTTGACATTCCACACTCTGGTAAATCTTGTTCTTTGTTCGTAGACTGTTCATATTCTTTCAGTTCAACAGTCAAGGTTAACAAATTTCTAAT
Organism: Diadophis punctatus similis; assembly: GCA_023053685.1. Classification (NCBI taxonomy): domain Eukaryota; kingdom Metazoa; phylum Chordata; class Lepidosauria; order Squamata; family Dipsadidae; genus Diadophis; species Diadophis punctatus. The sequence goes on along the minus strand of JALIGW010000003.1, from coordinate 90,237,063 downwards.
TTCATTCACATCATCATGAACTGGATGCTCTTCTTCTTCTGCTGTTCCTTTATTTTGTTTTATTGTGATTTCACTGACATTTGTGATTGGAAAGGCTCCCTCTACAACAGTAAGTATTTTTGAACAAGATTCACTGCTACCAAAATCTGAAATTATTATCCCCTCTTCTTTTGTCTTCCTAGCCTCATCACATTCCTCTTCTTGATGCGGTTTTTCTGTTAAGAAAACTTCATTACTTCCAAGGCCAGCATCTGATTCGTCCATCAAATTGGGGGCTGGCCCTCTAGCTGGGCTAGCCTGTGCTGATTCGACAGGAGTTTTTAGATCACTCAAACTGGACACGCTTTCAGAAGGCAGGTTTATTTCCTCATACAGATTATGTTTCTTCAAATGGACTGCTTCTTTTATCACTAAGCAGGAGATGGACACAAACAAACAGAGAAAATATATTCAGCCATAGAATAAGAGCACAGAAACATGCTGAAAACAAGGTAATATTATCTTGGAAGAACTAAATGGAGGTCAGTGTCTCTTCTCAAATCATCCATAAAGTCAATAAAGCACCTTCCTCAATCCTGTACCCCCAGATCAGTGATGGGTTGCTCCCGGTTCGGACCAGTTCTTAGAACTGGTAGCGCCGATGGCAGGAGGCTCCGCCCACCTGCCCAGGACGCTTCTGCGCATGCACAGAAGTGTTGCACGCGCGCACAAGCGCACAGGTGAACTGGTAGTAAAGGGTTTTAGAACCCACTACTGCCCCAGATGTATTAGTCTTCAACTCTGACAATGCCCAGTGAAAGTATAGATAATATATTTTGATTTTTCAACCTTGTTTTAAACCTATTGGTTTTTGGGAAGAATCCAAAGACTGCAGAATGAAAAAGATCAAGGTAAAACTTAAAACTCCTTGAATTAATCAGTTCATATTTATACTTGCCAAGACAGATAAATATGAATCTCACAAGAAGTTACCTTTTAAGGATTCATCAAGCAATGTCTGAAACAGAATCTCTTCATAGACATTTTCAACTTGTATCAAACTGTTATATTCAGCAAAGATGTACTGTTCATACTCCTGAAGCATCTACAGAACAAGATATAATTTGAAGTAATAATGGCTAATTGGAAAATAACATATTTGCAGAAAAAATAATAAACTCTAATACAAGTGAGGTTTATTAGAATATCTGAAAGTGAAGGTGTCTTAATCTATCTCTGCAACAAGATGAATTTCACTGGGAACTGCCACAAGTAAGGACAGTGGGGTCCTCAGACACTGGAAAGACAATGTGGTTTGCAAAAATTTATGAGTACAGAATATCGGCACATTCTTCATTTACTAGGAAAACAGATAGATTCCTTAATCCTTTTGCTAATCACTCTTTGATGCACCAGGAATGTGGCTATCAATTTTCTAAATGTATCTAAATTGAATGTAAAAATGTATCTAAATTGATTAAAAAATCATGCAGCCTTTTGCAAACTGCCCTCCTCTTTCTCAAGCTCTGAGAAATCCATTGCAAGAGGATACCACAAATACTATGTACATGTTTCCATTTTTTTAAAAAAAAAATCTCACTCTTACTTATATCTGTTTCCTAACAGAATGTCCATAAGAACTGCATGAATTAGTTTTTCAAGTAAACATAACACATGCTTTATACACAGGATTATATAAGTTCTAACTCATTTTTATAGGTATAATATGCAACATCTTATCATTTTGCCCAAAGTAACTTTTAATTATCTTTTAATATTTCAGAAGAATACAGATCCTCTCCAAGGTCCCCTTCAATCCTTATATTTTATGATTTGTTCTAACATGAGGAACTAACCATATCCTGCGCCCAATATATTCCTTTGGCTTTCAAAAAAAAAAGACTAGCTTTTTTACAACAACCTTGGAGTTTTAGGAAGAGAGATAGGTTTAAGAAAAACTTGTCATATGTAATCTAGATCAGTGAAAATCAACAGGATTTAAATTAACCATAAATCCTAGAGATTTCAATGGATTGGCCCTAAGAATAACTAAGGCTGATTCCAACTCACTGTTGCTGTCTTGTCTCTATCATTTCATTTCCACAGACTTTAAAACTAAAGAACCATTGTCTGCTGACATTATTAGCATTTTAGTTTTGATTTGCAAATCCTTTTGAGTCATATATGTCAGTATATTAACCTACCGGTTTACATGTTGAAGCCAATGTCCGCTGCAGTGTGGGCAGAGTGATCTGGATCAAGGTATCTTGAAATATCCTCTTCCGGATAGTACTGCTGTCATAATCATATTGCTGCCATATAAGTTGTGTAAAAAAAAGAATCAGGTATGAGATTTTGGAGAGCCAAACACCTACTTCCCAACTTCCTCCCCTGCTAACGTACACTAAAATCAAGCATAAAGCCAATAACTATCTCTATTCCTTCATATTTATCTGTAGGATCAGAGCCAAACTCGATGTTATCTTTTTAATAAATATATAATTTTTACTAAAGAAGTTTTCCACAGAATAAAAACAGTGCTACAATTTGAAAATCAGAAGAATAAAGAAAAATAATAATTAAAGAAGTAATAATGAGAGAAATAGAAAAGAAAGAAAAAGAAAAAGAAAGGAAAGTTACAAAGATCTTAAAAAGATAGGAAGTCACTTCTTTGTAGCAAAATTGGAATAGACTTATTTATTCCTAGTGGTGTGTTTATTTGTTAATTTATTCATTCATTTATTCTCAATATTAGATCCAACTAGGTGTATGGCATTGTATCAACAATAAAACACACACGTGCCTTTTATGTCATCTTTCTAAAATGTGCATATATGGTTGTCTGGGTTACAGTTCCCAGAATCCCCAGCACATCTAAATACATCAGGTTGGCGAACTATCAGCCTTACAAGGGTAGAACCAGAGCAGACTCAGTGGAAGATTCACTGTTACTTTTACTAAGATTGGCTATAGTAATGTAAAACTGCAAGTCTGATTATGTTCCCTCTATTGTTTCTTTTATAACTCTACGATTTAGGGAAGTCTCTGCAATGTTTGCACACACTTTCTACAAATCCCAGACTTAATCTTTGTTTTCTCACTTTCTTTCGTACTGTAACATTTCCCTCATTTCTTCTTCAAATCCATCCTCTTTATCTCCACATCAGTTCAAATTTGACTACCGTAATCTTTAAAAGCTTAGCAAAGATGGAAATGGCTAAGTACTTCAATGGGAAACCATTATAATTATAGATTGGGAAGTTTTAAAAATGCAAAAAAAACCAGTGTGAAACTATTTTTGTATTATTGCCAAGAACATTACATGGACCTGTCCATTAAGCCTCGAAGAATCAAATTTGATTCCAACAAGACTTTACCTTTTTATTTTATACAGTGGCTTTCTAAAAAGCAGATTTCTATTTTGTGACTACTTGATTTGCTCTAAAATCCATATCCAAAATTCCGTATTGCACCCAATATCTATCAGGACACTCTGGAGTGTATTTAAGCTTATCGACAGATATGAAGGGGAATTGGAAAAATAGTCATCTGATCTTCCATAGTGTAGCATAGGATGCAAATTCAAATGCATACATATATACACTTTCTATATCTGCTGCTCACTTTATTGTCAATTCTCTCTCATTTTTTTGGGTAAAAGTGACCTTAGGCCCATGTTGCACAAATATATTTGATAGTATATGTCCATTCAGAATTGAATTAGAAGTCAGACTTCTAATTATTTAGAAGGCCAACTTCAGATATATTAGCTAATGCAACTCAGGGTCCATATAGAAATACCGTACATTTAAACAGGATGTAATGCATATTTTGCCTAGCAAGAACAAATCCAAGTTTTCCCTTCCTTCAGTAAGTCCTTCTTAATTATTTCAAAATGGTAGCTGTTTTACTTTTTATCTGTCTCAATTTCCAAATTTCAATTTTCAACTTCTTCCCCTTTTAAATGTACCATTAAATTTATTTTCCCACAAAAGCTGCACTACTCAAACACAGCTTTACTGTGTTTTTAATATATTATCATGATCACCATTATCTCTATCAACACAACACAGATTAAAGACATACTATTAAAATATGTGATATTTTGCATTTAGTCAATTCAAATAATTATCTGTACTTTTCATTAATAGAAATACAGAGAAAATACCTTGTTTGGCATTTGGATTTTATAATGAACATTATAACCTAACATTCCTACTTTGAGAACAAGCAAAACAAATAAATACTTCACCTTAAGAACACGAAGTTTGACTTTTTCTATGGCTGTTGCCATTTTGGTTATGTCTTTGGAGTGATTTAAACCCAGTAGCTGCTCAAATGTATATACTGCATTTTCCAGAATCTATAAACAGATAAAAAATAGTTGCTTTATTTATTTTCTTGCAGAGATCCATCTGCCACTCAGATCTGTCTCTTTGTCAACATCTACTTACTTTATTTGTACATAGAAATATTTATTTACAAGGCATGTGGCAATGTTTTTTCTTATTATTGCAAATATTTTTGTCTTTATGAATTATTCCATGAATTGGTTTGTACAGTTATAAAACAGGGTTTTTTTTGTTTATGTTAGTACATTATGTGAACCCATGTATTAGAGATTTTAAATCATGCTCAAGAAACTGTGGGTTAACATAATCCACAAACCATTTATGGTTTATATCATCGGAACCTTGCCAGATGGGAATTAATCTACTTTCATGACTACGTGATTCAGAGATTTGATTTAAGGCAGTGGTTCCCAAAGGGGGCGGGTACCGCCCCCCGGGGGGCGGTGGGAACCCTTAGGGGGGCAGTAGGAGGCAAGGGTGGTGTCAGGGGGGCGGTGAGAGGGGCCAGGGGGGCGGTAGGTGGTTTGCAGGTCCTGTCCCCGCGCCGCCACCCATGTCCACACAATCGCCCAGGAGCGGCAGAATCGGAAAAGGCGGGGAGGCTCCACAGAACGGCGGTGGGCAAAGGCGCAGGACGCGGTGTGAATCGGCAGGGGGAGAGTGCTCTGAGCACGGCACAGCGACGAGGGAAGCCGAATGCTCCCGAAGCTGCTCGGGTGAGCACTCGCAGACCCACGGGAAGGCCCCATCTTGCCCTGGAACCTGCGCGTGTGCGGACTTTCCCGCCCGGCATTCCTGTTGCCTAGCAACTTGGCACATGCAATTCGGCGGGCTCCCCTCCGGCATGGCGCACCCACAGATCTCGGCCCAGCTGCCCCCCCCCAACATCGACCCCACCAAGGCGCCCATGGCCTTCAGCTGCCGAGGCCTCCCCAAGCTCAATGAAGAGCTGCAGCACCCCGAGCTGCTGACGCGGCAGCAGGCCTGATAGTGCTCTGCGACCTGGTGCACGACCCAGAGAATGCTTACCAAGCCATCGGCCTGGGTGAGTGGCGGCAGTTGCCTGGCCAGGGCTGGCGGGAGGGAATGGAAGGGAGGGAAGAAGGAAAGGAAGAAAGAAAAAAAGGAGGGAGGGAGGGAGGGAGGGAGGGAGGGAGGAAGGAAGGAAGGAAGGAAGGAAGGAAGGAAGGAAGGAAGGAAGGAAGGAAGGAAGGAAGGAAAAGAAAAGGCCAGCTGGCCCATTGCGGAGCCAGGGCCAGATCTTTTCGGGGGAGGAAGAGGCTTCACCTTCGCAAAGGAATGAAGGAAGGGCCGGAGAGGCATTTTTTGCAAAAACGAAGATGAGGCTGCCAGGCTGGCATTAAAGCGCAGCGCCGAGGAAACAGCCAGAAGAAGCAGGATTCGTTCCTCTTCCCCCCTCCGCCCCTCCACCTGTTCCACTCAGGCTTCGCTTCGAAGCCTGGTTGTGCCTCTCGGTGTGTGTGTGTGCGTGCGCGCGTGCGCATGTGCATGCGTGCGCAGCAATCCACGCGTGCTTGCAGGCAGCGCGCGAACAACCCCTGAACCCTGGGCGGGCTGCAGCCAGGGCTGGCTCAAGGGAGCGAACTTGCAGCCCCGGCGGCAAATAACTGCATGACTGAATATTCAGGCATGCCTCATCTTCGCGAGCAGCCCACACCCTCTCTGGCTAATCTCCGGGCAGCCTGGCTCTGCCCCAGCGCCACTCGGCGCTTCTCGGTGCTGGAGGAAAGCGCAGGAATTCCTGGCCCTGTGCTTCCCCACCACCGCCAGCTCCAGGAGGAGGAGGAGGAGGAGGAGGAGGAGGAGGAGGAGGAGGATATGGCTCCGGAGGCACGGAGCTCTTCCCCGCGGCGGCTGCCTCCGCTTGCAGTTTTAATTCCTCAATGAAACGGCCCTGGTTGGACATTTCTGCCTGGAAGAGAAATGGTGGGCGAACATAGTCAAGGCATGCCGGAGATATAGTTCCCCCGAGGCAGACAAGCCTGTCCCTCGGTACCAGGGGCATCCAGCTGTGTTTCTAGAACTGACAGCCTGCAATGGCTGGCCCCAGCATCTGGAACAGCCTCAAGTCAGTCCTGAAGAAAAACAATGATTTCTTGTTTCTGAACGACAAAATAAAAAAAGAAAGAAAGAAAGAGAAAGAAAGATAGTAGGAAGGAAGGCAGATAGACAGAAAAAGAAAGTAGGAAGGGAAGGGAGGGAAGAAGGAAAGGAAAGAAAGTAAGTAAGAAAGAAAGAGGGAGGGAGGGAGGGAGGGAGGAAGATAGACAGAAAAAGAAAGGGAGGGAAGAAGGAAAGAAAAAGGAAAGAAAGAAAAAGAAGATGGTAGGAAGGAAGGAAGATAGACAGAAAAAGAAAGTAGGAAGGGAGGGAAAGGAAAGAAAGTAAGAAAGAAAGAGGGAGGGAGGGAGGAAGATAGACAGAAAAAGAAAGGAGGGAGGGAAGAAGGAAAGAAAGAAAAAGAAAGATGGAGGTAGGAAGGAAGATAGACAGAAAAAGAAAGGAGGGAAGGAAGGAAAGGAAAGAAAGTAAGTAAGAAAGAGAGAGGGAGGGAGGGAGGAAGATAGACAGAAAAAGAAAGGAGGGAGGGAAGAAGGAAAGAAAAAGGAAAGAAAGAAAAAAAAGAGGGTAGGAAGGAAGGAAGATAGACAGAAAAAGAAAGTAGGAAGGGAGGGAAGAAGGAAAGAAAGAAAGGGAGGGAGGGAGATAGACAGAAAAAGAAAGGAGGGAGGGAAGAAGGAAAGAAAGAAAGAAAGAGAAAGAAATATGGTAGGAAGGAAGATAGACAGAAAAAGAAAGTAGGAAGGGAAGGGAGGGAGGGAGGAAAGAAAGAAAGGGAGGGAGGGAGGAAGATAGACAAAAAGAAAGGAGGGAGAAAAGAAGGAAAGAAAAAGGAAAGAGAAAAAGAAAAAGAAAAAGAAAAAGAAAGAAAGATGGTAGGAAGGAAGGAAGATAGACAGAAAAAGAAAGGAGGGAAGAAGGAAATAATGAAAGAAAAAGGGAGGGAGGGAAGAAGAAAGACAAAAAGAAAGAAAGAGAAAGAAAGATGGTAGGTAGGAAGGAAGAAAGACAGAAATAGAAAGGAGGGAGGGAAGGGAAGGGAGGGAAGAAGGAAAGAAAGGAAAGAAAGAAAGAGGGAGGGAGGAAGACAGAAAGAAAGAAGAGGGAAGGGAGAGAAGAAAGAAAGAACGAAAGAAAGAAAGAAAGAAAGACTTATGACCACAATTGAGCCTAACATTTTGGTTGCAAAGCAAGAGCGTTGTTAAGTGAGTTTCACCACATTTTACAAGTTGGCCATGCCCACCCGGTCACCTGACCACTAAGCCACGCCCACCTGTGGGGGGTGGGAGGCGGTGAGGATGAGTTTGTAGCACCAAGGGGGCGGTGGACTGAAAAAGTTTGGGAACCACTGATTTAAGGGGTCTTGTTATATCTCTAAAGGGAATTCTAACTTGCATTTGGGAACCCAAATAATTAGAAATCAAGAAAGAGGTAACCAAGTATTGGTTGGCAAGTAATCCAAACCTATATTAAACTCAGAAGATCAGCCTGCATATTGCTGATGGTCAAAGTATACATGAATCCTATCATACCTCCTGCATTACATTATGTGTCCTCTGGATAACCAAGTCAATGTTGTGGAATTTGAAGCGGATCTTGAGATCCTGAAGTTGCTCTTGAAGAAAATTTACTTTTAGATAGGAAGGCTCCATTTTGACAGAGTCATGCGGCAGGTTCATCAGGTGATTCACATTCTGTCAGAAACACAGATTGGGAAAGAAGTAGATTTTCCAGTAGTGGTACATTTACTATCCTTTCAAAAATTAGAAGGTTGTGCAATCTGGTAGTTACACAATTACAGCAGCCCTTAGTGTCATATGGTAAATAAGAAAGGTTTCTGGAGTTCTGCTGGCATTCCTCAGTAAAAGGAATGATTAAGCTATCATGGAAGGAAAGGGAAAGGAAAGAAGGCAATTCCTGAATTGTATCATCACCTTACATGGTTGACTCGTGTTTTCTACTGTGCTGCAGTTTATCTATATTATCTATATATTATCTACATCTAAAAAGTACCTATATTTTTTGTTTTGTACAATATTTTTCCCCTTTCAAACATGTTGTTTCTGAGATTTTCAGGGGCATTTGATTGTGTAGAAATTTAGCACCCACCCGTCTCCTAGGAAAATAAAATACCCTAGGACAGTGATGGCGAACCTATGGCACGCGTGCCACAGGTGGCACGCGGAGCCATATCTGCCGGCACGCGAGCCATTGCCTAGCTCAGCTCCAGTGCGCATGTGCGTGCTGGCCAGCTGATTTTTGGCTTGCACGGAGGCTCTGGGAGGGCGTTTTCGGCTTCTGGAGGGCCTCCAGGGGGATGGGGGAGGGCGTTTTTGCCCTCCCCATGCTCCAGGGAAACCTCTGGAGCCTAGGGAGGGCGAAAAATGGGCCTACCGGGCCCACGGGCCCACCAGAAGTTGGGAAATGGGCCATTTCCGGCCTCCAGAGGGCCTCGGGGGGGGGGGCGGGAGAGGCCGTTTTTACCCTTCCCAGGCAGTGAATTATGGGTGTTGGCACTCGCGCGTGTGCAATAGCACACGCGCATGCACTTTTGGCACCCGAGGAAAAAAAGGTTCGCCATCACTGCCCTGGAAATATTGAAAAAGGAAAGAATATGTTTCCCTGAATGAGGAAAGGAGAAACATGTTTTAAATACAAAGCAGCTTCCTGCAACTCCCTGCCCCCCCCCCTTCAGCTCCAGGGTGATGGGATTAAGATAAAGTGACCAGATTTTTTTTTTAAGCGGGACGGTGGGCGGGCCCGCCTGGGCGCCGCCATTTGAGTTTTGCCCTCTGCGCATGCGCAGAACGCTGCGCATGCGCAGAGGGCAAAACAATGCAAATGTCGGCGTCCAGGTGGGGGGGAGAGGCGGGAGGCCTTTCCTCACCTCCCGCCTCCCCTTCGGGAGCCGGCAGTGGCTTGGGCTGGCAAGCGACGAACGGGAGGCGGGAGGCGGGAGGCGGGGAAAGGAGGCAGCCGGCAGCTTACCTGCGAGGCGGCGCTCCCGCAGCAGCCCATGGCGAGCTCCAGGCATCCAAGCGCCACGGTCTCCCGGTCGCCCACCCGGCCCCAGGGCAATGACGGCAGCGGCGACGGCTCCTCGTCTCTCACCCCTCCACCTGCATCCCAACAGCAGCGGCGCCTCCGAGGGCGGGGCTAGGGATGGGGCGGGGGAAGGAGAGGAGGAGCAGTCCCCCTCTCCCCAGCAGGCAGCCGGCTTGCTGAAATTCCGCTTTGCCCGACTTGCTTCCGGTTTGTATTTCGGTGTAGTACCTCTCTTTTGTGCTTCCCCTTCTAAGGTGACCAGACGTCCCGCTGTTTCGGCATTCTTTCCAAAAAAGCGTGACTTTTTGGAAAGAATGTGGGATGCGGGACACACGCTTGAAAAGCGTGTCTGTCCTGCCAAAAGCTGGACGTCTGGTCACCTTAGATTAAGACCTTTACCCTTAGGACATGAGAGGATTAGCCCTCTACCACCTGGAAAATTACCGGCACTCAAACAAACTTGGGAGATAGCCTAAAAGGCTAGCTAAGACCCCCGCCCCTAGGGGGGGGGTCTGATCACCAATTGGAGTGCATTACATACACAGGAACAGGAAACTAAGAGGTGGGGCCCAACAGAGGTCATAAAACCAAGGGACTCAGCATCTTTCCTCCCCTTTTTGTCTTCACCTACATCTAGAAACATGTGATCCACCTTTTCTGTTCAGGGGCTCATGCCATGTGCTCCTGTCCACCATATTAAACCTTCTTTCCAAGCAACTTCCATGAATCCAGTGTCTTTTCCCCCACTTGGAACTGAACCCAGAAGGATATTCCTTACAACAATTGTTTAACAATAAACAAAAATATGACAAGTCCAGGTTATGGAATGTAGTTTACCAACTTTTAATAATCCTGCTCTATACATTTCGGGTGAGACAGGTTCTTCTTATTTTTAATGTACAGATGGAAACAAAGAGATAGTTATTTGCCAAAGGCAAGATTATGAGATCTCACTCAGACTTGGAAACATCTGACCAAGATAAAACTATTATGCCTCAGAGGATAAACTGAAGGCTGATGACCCCAAGTGACTCCCATCCATGCAGAAGGCAAACAATTGAGCATCATGGCTTCCTTACCTCATTTAACGTTGCAACATCATTTGTTGCTTGAAAGGTTTGGCTGATTGCATTGACTTCCTTTTCAAACAGCAGACAGACTTCGGTGAATCCAGAGCTCACTGGCCCCATGAGTTCCTCTAGTACAGAAGCTAAAAAGGGCTGAATACTTTCACTGCAACAGATCTGGATAGGTTCAGTTATGCTCCCTGAAGATTTAAGATAAACCTGAGTTGAACTCTTAAGAAGGAAGAAGACTTTAAACAAAAATTGCCATCTTATACCGGTATCATTTATTAGACGTAATCCTCCCTTACTGTCTGTGCATTCAGCAAACATTTGACTTTACAACAGCACTGAAAAAGTAGATTTAGAACCAGTCTTCAAACTTTTAGCATCCCTGCTAAACACCTATCACCAGTTGGATTGCAGGACTGGAACTACTTATGTATGCATGTAGACATCATATTGTAGGAATGCAAATTTTATGAGTTGGTGCATTTTACATACTAGCATACCACTTAATTGAAAAACATAATAATGGGACTATTTCACTGTTAGAGAATACAAGTACAGTATAAGACCACCAGCTCAAATATGGTTAATGCAATGATGCCGCCCTACTATGCAATTACATTTCAGAATTAAGAAAATACAAGATATTTTCTCTAGAAAGCTGAATGCAGCTGGTCACTTTAACAGATTCCTGATACAGAGTAATTTGCACCAGGATGAGCCCAGTTTGCATGTCATATTAGAATACAGTATTGGAGAATCTGATAGTATCAGAATCTAACCACTTCTATCACTGTGCAAGCTTTGTTTACTTGAATTAGAAATGATTAATTTTTGATTAATTAATTGATTGATTATGTGTCATCATTTTCAACTCCCAATGACCACATAGAGAGTTTTTCTCCATGTTGATCTACCCTTAACCTGCTCTTTCAGGTTTCCCAACGCTGTGCTCTTTGCCACTGTGTCCATCCAGATAGCTAATATTCTTCTCTTTCCTTCTATCTTTCTCAGGATTAGAGACTTTTCCAGAATCTGGATCTTTGCATAATGTGTCCGAAATATAATAATTAAAGCCTGATTATTTGTACTCAAATGACAACTTTGAGTCGATTTGTTCAGAGGTCCTTTGGTTTGTTTTCTTGGTTGTCCACAGTATTCTCAGGAGTCTTTTCCAAAACAAAAGTTCAAAAGCATATATACTCTTCTATTCTTCTTTAAAGTCCAACTTTCATTTCCATAGAGGAGGGGTCCCCAACCCTCGGTCCATGGACTGGCACCGGGCCACAGCATACCGGCAACCGGGCCACATAAACAAGCGAAGCCCCTGGGGTGGGGGAGCATTTGTTGATTGGTTGTATTGTGTTTAACAATTTATATTTAAGCAAATAATTGTTATATATTATGATTTATGTATGTTTAGGTGATTGTATTATTTGTAGTTGTTTATTTAGCATATGTAATAAAAAATTTTTTAAAAAAACAAGTGAAGCCCCATCCGTGGGATGCAGGCAGCACACAAAACCACGTCCCCTCCAGTCCGCAGAAAATCCTCTCTCCATGGTGCCCAAAAGGTTGGGGCCACTGCCATAGAGTATCACAGGGAGTATCACAGATTCTGATCTTTACAGTACAGACCAGTTTTTCTCAACCTTGGCAGCTTGCAGTTGTGTGGACTCCAACTCCCAGAATTCCCCAAGTAGCCTGAGGGTTGGAATCCACCCAAATGAAAGCTACCAAGGTTGAAAACATTGGTATAGAGCAGTGATGGCTAACCTTGGAATTGATTTGCAGATTCTGTTACTATGAGATTTTCCAATATTCTGACAAGACATGCAACCCAATTTATACTTTTTTTAAAGGAAAAAAAAGCACTAATTGTTCAATGAGGCTAATCCTGATAAATGTGCACAGAACTGCAGGCCAAAACTGTAAGTGCTATTGATTATCTTCATTTGTACTATACATTTATTTTTTTTTATTTTTTATTTGCTTTTTAACAAACTAGAATTAGATCATCTACAATATCAATCATGCATTTGTTGCATCCACTTAAACAGAGATTTCCAATTTTTCTTTCCATCTCAAAAGAAACAACATGCAGTGTGAACATATTATGAAATAAGTTTAGGCCCATGCCATATAAATGTAGATATTTTCAAAAGGGGCAAACATAAAAAAGTCTGAATTAATTTTCTTTTAGCCATATGCAAATTAGGATTGTCAACTGATACTGTGATTAATAGATATAAAAAGGAAAAATACAAAATGCTGATTATGTGACATTCAACTTACCTTTTATTTTCGCAGCCAGAAAGTCTTTCGAATTCACAATCTGGTCTATATTTGAACGAATAGTTCCTTCTAGTCCTAGAGTGACCTCTTTGCATTCTTCTTTCAGAGCCCGTAAGCCATCTAATACCTGATCATGTACCAAACGGTATGTTTCTTCTAAAATCTATAAGAAAAAGCATGAATGAAATTATTTGCCAGCCATGCAAACCAGCTACAAACCAGCTTCATGAATTGACCATGAAGTTAATGAATATTCTTGCAATTAATATATAACTATAACTAAACTATAACATATATATATATATATATATATATATATATATATATATATATATATATATATAATATAATATAATATAATATAATATAATATAATATAATATAATATAATATAATATAATATAATATAATATAATATAATATAATATAATATAAAAATAGAAAGTAGAGAGTCACATATTTTGTTAATACAGGTAGTCGTCGACTTTTGACCATAATTGAGCCCATTTCTGTTGCTAAGCGAGACATTTGTTAACTGAATTTTGCCCCATTTTACAACCTTTTTTTTGCCATGGTTGTTAATTGAACCATGGCAGTTATTCAGTTAGTAACAGGGTTGTTCAGTGAATCTGTCTTCCCCAGTGACTTTGCTCGACAGAAGATTGCAAAAGGTGATCACATGACCCTGGGACACTGCCTAGCATCTGACTTTTGATCATGTGACCATGGGGAAGCTGCAACGGTTGTAAGTCATAACAGTCATAAGTCACTTTTTTCAATGCTGTTACAACTTTGAATGGGAACTAAATGAATTGTTGTAAGTTGAGGACTACCTGTAATCTTTGTCTCTCGGTGGCTACTTCCAGCTGCAACACCTCTTGAAAGATACTAGGTTCCAAATTAAAGAAAGAACAAATGGTTTGGAAATATTTAGTGAAAAGAAGTCTGAGTTTTGCCATTTGCTAGCAAGGAACATCTTAGAGGAGTGATGGTTTTAATGTTTTCAGTAATTACATTTATAAATAAGCTGCTTAAATTTGAAACATACTATTTTTTTAAAAAAAAGGTAGCATCAATCTGAAATATTCTACTTTTCAAAAATGTGAAAACATTCTCCTTTTTTTCCAGCTCAAGACTTATTGACTTCATATACACATCCACACTGAAAAGAAGTGGTTGTTATCAACTTCTGTTTTTTTTTAAAAAAAGAACTTCCTGATCAGGAAATATAATATAGTACTTACACCAAACCATGCCCGCTTTCGGTCATTTCTTTTTCCTTTCATTTTAGGGAGCACCATGCTCTGAAGGCTAGATAGGAGCTCCTCCATCACAAGGTTGCTAAGAATCTGGAAAGAGATAAAATTTAATAATTTTTTTCTTTAGCCTCAAAAGCACAGACATTGGTTTGACCTGAGAATGGTTGAGATGAACATCCTTTTCATAAAAATATTTCCATAAAGAATGGAATTCTGTCAAAAAGAATGGGAGACTTTTCATAAAGGTTTTCTATTCCCACACTTCCCGATGTAATTACCTGATTTTCATTTCCTATAATCATTTCCGATAGCCCATAATGGCCTTTCTCCTGACGGAAAAACTGGACAGCTTCTAAAAATGCTTGACTTTCAAAGGAAGGCTGTTTGAAAGGATCTGAAAGACACAAGAAACAACTGATTTGGATAAATAAATGTGATGTTGGTTTTCTTTCTCAGTTTTAAAGAAAATAAAAACCTTGAATGCTTCTTTAGCTATTCATTCTGGATAGCAATAGCAATAGCACTTAGATTTATATACCACTTCACAGTGTTTTACAGTCCTGTCAAAGAGGTTTACAGAGTCAGCATATTGCTCCCCAACAATCTGGGTCCTCATTTTACCAACCTCAGAAGGATGGAAGGCTGAATCAACCTTGAGCCGGTCATGTTCGAACTCCAAACTGTGGGCAGAGCCAGCCTGCAATACTGCATTCTAACCAGGGGTGAAATTCAGCAGGTTCTGACAGGTTCTGGAGAACCGGTAGGGGAAATTTTGAGTAGTGGAGAACCGGCAAATACCACCTCTGTCTGGCCCCAGAGTGGGGTGGGAATGGAGATTTTGCAATATCCTTCCCCCAGGAGTGGGGAGGGAATGGGGATTTTGCAGTATCCTTCCCCTGGAGTGGGGTGAGAATGGAGATTTTGCAGTATCCTTCCCCTGCCACGCCCACCAAGCCACGCCCACTGAAGCGGTAGGGAAACATTTTGAATTTCACCCCTGATTCTAACCACTGCGCCACCAGGGCTGCTATCTGGAGGGGTTTTTTTTTGTTTTTTGTTTTGCATACTTGGTTTTTCAGTTGCTAGATATGAAATAATTTTGATAGGCAAAGTCCATTATGAAACCAACCAGACAAGTAATGTACCTTTCTATATGAAAGCTCAGCCTTGGCATCTTGCACCCATGTTTAACTTGTCATTTGTATGTGAGAGCATCCCTCTAGCATCTTCTCTAAGACATTTCTTTGTTCTAGGAAAGCTTTAGGAGCAAAAGCCTCACAGCAGCCCAGATCAAAAGGATCCTGATATTAATATATCATTTGATCGACTTTCATTAGATTTGAAATTTATTATTTTAATTGTACTAAGACGAATTGTCCTGATAAAGTATATAAGGCTTAAGACAACCAGACAGTTTAAAAAATACCTTTCTGACTACCTGGACCAGAAATCAACATAGATATCTTTAATTTGACCACTATATAGCTGTTAACCTCCAAAAAATCCTCACCAAAGTAATGGAATAATTCTAATAATATAAAAGAAGAATGGATTCTAGGCAGCAAGTACATTTCAGTGTAAACAAGTGTAAATTGATAAAAGTTGGCACAAAAATCCAAAATTTCATTTATTTATGGGATCTATTTATGGGAATGAGTGACTTGGAACTTTTCCACATTGGTTGCAAATGGCATCAATTGAACAAATCCCCTTCTGGATTTCAACTCCTTCCTCTATTTTGGTAATATTCTCATGAGGGCTTACTACTGTCCAGTTTGTGCTTCAACCAGGAAGGTTCTAATTCTTTCTGGAACTAGAACAGGAAACTTGAGAGAACTCTGGTCAATTTCATCCAGTGTTTTTTTTTTAAAGAAACCATCCTTTCTCTGCTGACCTCTTTAAAAAATTAATAAAAGTGATTTTACTGATCTGCTATTAAACCTATAAAAAGAAGGGGGAGGGGGATGCTGCCTTTCACAGCAACTGAATCCAGCACAAATGGCCATCAAATGCAGAGAATGGGTTCTGGAAAGCATGCCTGCCAGAGTACACATCAGTCAATTTGAAAGGAGGCCTTTTTTGAGGATGGAATGAGGTTGAGCAGGTGGACTGGATTGTCCCACTTGAATAGTAGAGGAGGAGAAGCATTATTTTTGTTGCAGAACCATAAAATTCAGATGAGTATCACCTTCCCAGAAGAATAGGGGCAGGCAGATGACATCATCCATCCCTTTGCTCCCCAAACAGTAATGGAGCTCATGCTGAGGCAAGCAGGAAGTACAGATCAGCCTCTAGAAAAAGATCTTAGGGTCATAGTGGACAACTCAATCATTTCATGCTTGGAAGCCTTAAGAAAAGGAGTGAAAATATAGAATACTGCACAAATCTATGATAAGAACACATTTCAGAGTGTTGTGTAGCTGCACTTAAAACATATTCTGTAAAATATATCTGCACTAGTATACATGAAAGGGCAATCAAAATGATTAAGGAGTTTCATCTCCCTACAAAGGAAGATTATTTCACTTAGCATGAAGGAAGATAAGGGAAGATCTGATAATGGCATATAATAACATGAAAGAGAAAGAAAATGCAGCTAAAGAACATAGGTTATTCTCTGACAGTGCTAGGACTCCGGTTCATGCATTGAAACTTATTGCAGGAACATTTAGAACTAGCAGAAGTAACTACTTTTTCCTAAAGTGCACAGTTAAACTGTAGACTTTGATACTGACAGTTGTGATAATAGAAATTTGGATTATTTTAAAAAGGGCCTGGACACATTTGTGAAGACTGAGACTATAGTGGTTACTAATTCTAATACTGTTTATTTGTTGCCTCTTCTATCATAGGTAGTGTGCCATGAACACTATAAACAGAAAGTAGGAGAAGACTATCACATTGTTAAATCCTGTGAGGCAGACACACTCTTGAAAAAGAATCACATGGATTTCTGAAAAGGGTAAAATACAGAAGCTTGACAATCGGCTTTAGGAATTCTCAGATTAATGTACATGTAGCATAAATAACCCCAAATTTCTTTGTCACATTTCTCTTCTTCCTGGGTTGAGATGACTTTTTTGCAATGACGCAGTTTCCATCCCCAATTAGCTATGGAAAAGAACAGGGATGTCCCACATGGCTCCCACTATATTGCCAGTGGAACTATTAAGCAAATACAAAATTTAAGTCTTATTTCTGGACTCTGCATTTCCACAAACATATAGCAAACACTTGGTGTTCGATGCTGAAGAGGAGAATGGAATGGAATGGATGCATACACACATACAAACATATGTACATATATACATATAGATAGTCCTTGTCTTACGACCACAATTGAGCCCAAAATTTATGTTGTTAAGTGAGACTGATAAGTGAGTTTTATCCCATTTTATGACTTTTCTTCCCATAGTTGTTAAGTGAATCATTGCAGTGGATGTTAGTAACCTAGTTGTTAAGTAAATCTGGCTTCCCCATAGACTTTGCTTGTCAGAAGGTCGCAAAAGGGGATCACATGACCTGGGACACTGCAACTGTCATAAATACGAGTCAGTTGCTAAGCATCCGAATTTAGATCATGTGATCATGGGGATGCTGCAAAGGTTGTAACTATAGAAAATAGAAAATAGAAAGTGAGACCAACTAGATTAAATAAGGGTCTCCCCCCATGATAGTAATGAGATACTCTTTTTAACTTTTGTATTTTTTGTATTTTTAATTATTGTATTTGATATTGTTATATATTTTAATTATTGCATTTTACTCTGTAATGGAATCTAACATGTTGTGAGCCGCCCAGAGTCCCCAGGGAGTGGGCGGCATAGAAATCCATTAAATTAAATTAAATTAAAATTAAAATGATCATAAGTCACATAAGTTTACTACTGCAATGCGCTCTTCAATACTTGAAGAGTATTCGGAGACTTCAACTGGTGCAAAATGCAGCTGCACGTGCTGTGGTGGGTGTGTCAAGGTACACCCACGCAACACCTATACTCCGCCAGCTGCATTGGCTGCTCATTGGTCTCCGGGTACAATTCAAGGTGCTTATCATCATCTTTAAAGCCCTACATGGCTTAGGACCAGGCTATCTCCGGGACCGCATTCTACCGCATACTTCCCTTCGACCGGTCAGGTCCCACAGAGTGGGTCTCCTCCAGGTCCCGTCAGCCAAATAGTGCCGACTGGTGGGGCCTAGGGGGAGGGCCTTCTCTGTAGGGGCCCCTGCTCTCTGGAACCAACTCCCCCCGGAGATCCGAATCATCCCCCCCCCTGCTGGCCTTCCGAAAAGCCATTAAGACATGGCTCTTCTTGCAGGCGGGGTGACTTTGAGACGACCTTCCATCTGACATCTCCCCCATGTATATATGATGTGTATGTTTTTCTAAAATTGTTTTGAATTGTTTTTAACAATTTATTTGATGTTCCCTAAAATGTTGTACGCCGCCCTGAGTCCTGAGGGAGTAGGGCGGCATAGAAGAACTTCGAATAAATAAATAAATAAATAAATAAATAAATAAATAAATAAATAAATAAATAAATAAATAAATAAATAAATAAATAAATAAATAAATAAATAAATAAGTGAACTGTTGTAAGTCAAGAACTACCTGTATTAGGTTGGGGAGGGGTGGGGCAGGGATGGCTGGAAACTTCTACCAAAAGCAGAAAAGAAGTCAGATGAAGACCCAGAAGCTTTAATCATTGCAGTGGTACGACTAAGTCATCTATTTTCAAATTTAATTGTGATGCTCATTCCTAACCAGGACCATTTGTGGAGTGCTGGTATCTGAATGCCAAGAAGATACAACATGCTCATCCTTTCTGCCTTAGTCACTGTCATTGGTAATGGGTCTTCTCGCGCATCCACATGCTTTCAGAGATAGGAGTAGCACCCTTCTTGAATCCTAAAATGGCAGTGGGCCTGGGTTAAAGAAAAGTAACTTAGTTAGAGGATATCATTTTTCACTCTCTGGGTATTATGGCAGATTCTCAAACACTAGCAGAGCCAAAGACTCTTTTTACTTCCTAAAGGTTCCAAAGGAAACAGACTGATTTGAAATGTTATGAGGCTCATAGCCTCAAAGGCCAAAAATTGTCAAGGCCAATAGAATCATCAATTACTAGATTCACTTGATAGTGTAACTTTGGGTAATCAGAATGAATAAAGGTATTCAAAATGCCTATTATTATATCATTAAAATGAAGGAGTTTTTATTTTAGTTTTTCTGTAAAAACAGACTAGCAAGCATTTGGCAATATGGTATTTTTGGAATAATCCTTACCAATTAGGAATTCATTCTGTCACCATTGAATTTAATCCAAACAATCTTCTGTAACATTATTCTCTACCTCTTCTGAAAATTGGAATAAGATCCTAAAACTAATATTTGAAATAACAAAACATGATTATTTATTGTTTCATTAGTTGATTCTAATAACCAGGGAACTACTAAAATGTATTAGATAGCTTTGCCTGCTATATAGCACAACATGACATCATCATTCCACAGGGATGAGACAATTATACTTTCTCTTTTTTTGGGAACAAACTATTAGCTTGATACAGTACAATGCTAGCAAACAAAAAAACTATTTTGTGGATTGTGAACCAGAACTAAGCATATTATCTGCACAGAATGCTCTTCTGTTCTAAATAGGAAGTTAATGAAATAGAAATATAGCTTCTCAAGAACTTATTTTTGCAAAACTTTTTGTTAATTAATTTTACTCCCCTATTCAATTTAAATCTGGGATGGAGGAATAGGAATGGCAATTATTAGTGGAAAAAATTAGCTACTGAAGGGGGAAAAAAGGATCCTGGTATCAGAGTTTGTTTCAACTTACGGCTTGAGAGATACTATGATCCTAAATTCCTATACCATGATCCTAAAGTTTGTTCACCCATGATTTAGTGTGACTCTTTATCTTGTTATGATTAAGTGATAATTCTGCTGTATATTTGAAAGTCTCTATTGAAAAGCAAGAACTTTTAGACAAAGGTTCCCAAGGGGATTTTCCTAGGATGGCTCATCAAGCACAGCTAATCAACTGATAAAGTACATTAATGAGATTTCTCTCAGAGACACTGAACTTCTTCTATTTTTTTTTTGGTAGTAGAATAGTATTTTTCCTGTACAAAATCTATATGGATAAGGGATCTTTATTTATAATGAAAGTGAAGTATTCATGATGTTTTCTTTGCACTAATACAGAAGGGGTTTGTCTCTATTTCTATAATTGTTGTTGCTCTATTTTCCAGTCTAGTCTACAACCCTAGCATTTTTTTGGTGATATCTCAAGTACTAAGCAGACCATGTTTCCGAGGTGGGTTTCAGCAGGTTCTGACCAGTTCTGGAGAACCGGTTGCAGAAATTTTGAGTAGTTCGGAGAACCGGCAAATAACTGGCCCCACCTCCATCTATTCTCTGCCTCCCGAGTCTCAGCTGATCAGGAGGAAATGGGGATTTTGCAGTAACCTTCCCCTGGAGTGGGGTGGGAATGGAGATTTTACAGTATCCTTCCACTGCCATGCCCACCAAGCCACGCCCACCAAGCCATGTTCACAGAACCGGTAATAAAAAAATTGAATCCCACCACTGCCCTGTTTAAGATATTTTTAGAATCAGCCAAAGTTGTCTAGAGACTGCCACTGCTGCAACAAGGGTAAAGATGCCCTTGAATCAAACTTGATGTTGGTAACTGCATTTATAAACTTTTCTTGCCAGCTTTGTGGAAGTAATTGCCACTGGATTCTTCTGGACATTTTTGACTTTCCAGTCTAGCCCACAAGCTCTGGAATTCCTGGACAACCGAATGCCTACATTCAAACATGCATGAATATATCCCAGATATCCAAAATAAATTTAATTCTCTCACAGATACGTGAGAAGCGATTATTGTATTATATGAGATGTCGATCATTATGAACAATGCTTTTGTGTTGTAAAATCTTTCTTGGAGACCATTTTCACAATGTAAATAGATAGATGAGCAGGAGAATCATGAGGTCTTATCTTCAGCATGCAGCCAAGCACTCAAGAAATAATAGATAAATAATGCAAACTTAAGAAAATTTTCATTTGGTTTCATTCCGCTTTGGTTTCTTTCCAGCTTGGAAAGGCAATAGATTTGAAGATGAAAGTAAAAGTCTGAAAGTTGAATTCAATGTTATTGTAGCTTTCATGGTAGTTAGCATAGTAACCTTCTGAATTGCTCACTCACACATATCGGGGAGGGTTTTTGATGCAACTTTGTTATCGTCCTTTTCAGAGGGAAACCAAGATTTCAAAACAATCACCTGCAGAGATGACTGCAAAATCACCAAAAATTATTTTTTTAAAAAATCCTTCAGATGTGTCATTCTCTCCAACACAAGAAGCCAGGAGAATCCCTTCACTATGCCCAAGATCACAGCCCAGGAAGGGAAGTATTTGTTTGTGAAAGAGAAGAACAACGAAGATGATTAGGGGACTGGAGGCTAAAACATATGAAGAAAGTTTGCAGGAACTGGGTATGTCTAGTTTAATGAAAAGAAGGACTAGGGGAGACATGACAGCAGTGTTCCAATAGCTAAGGGGCTGCCACAAAGAAAAGGGAGCCAACCTATTCTCCAAAGCACCTGAATGCAGGACAAGAAGCAATGGATAGAAACTAATCAAGGAGAGAACATACCTAGAACTAAGGAGAAATTCCCTGACCATTAGAACAATTGGACAGTGGAATGACTTGCCTTCAGAACAGAGGCGGGTTACTCCCGGTTCTATAGAACTGGTAGTAACTTGGCGGCCTGGGTCGCTGGAACCGGCAGTGACCCAGGCCTGCCACGCTCCCGAACCAGTTCTTTCGGCGGAGCCATAGGCGCCACCATCTTGTTTTTAGCTTCTGCGCATGTGCAGAAGCTTTTTTTAAGCATTGTGCATGCGCGCAGCGCACCACTGAGTGAACCGGCAGCGAGAAAATCCAGAACCCACCCCTGCTTCAGAAGTTGTGGGTGCTCCAACACTGGAGGTTTTCAAGAATAACTACTTGTCTGAAATGGTATAGGGTTTTCTACTTGAGCAGGGGGTTGGACTAGGAGACCTCCAAGGTCCCTTCCAATTTCTGTTTTTCTGTTAAGTACACTCCCCATTTTATCTTGAACAGAGACTGATCAGGGGACCCAAACAAGATCACCCATTGCAATATCCTTTCCCCTCCAAAATCCTGCTCTTCTCTTCCACTTTCTCTCTTCTAATTTACAGAACATTCAAAAAATTAGATCCTCCTTTTGGTCTTTGTTTCATCTTAGCTCAGTATGATATAGTCAGGTTTACTTTCTTATGTCTTTTCTGGTAACTAATTAATCTTTCAGAGACTGGGTTCCATTTTTAAGCACTTGATCAGCCAACACTAAAAGCATTAACCTTAAAAATAAATGGCAAAACAGCCATGCAATGCTTCCCAGCTTTACAAATGTCAAAACACAACACAAACATCACAGAGGAAGCAGTGGTGCAACCTGTTGGGCAACCTGCAAGTAAGAAGGAAAACTTTAATCCATGTCTGTGTAACCTAAACCCAGATGCTTAGACAAATAGACACAGAAAACACTGGGCTTTCTGTCTAGGTCTCTCCTCCACAAATGAACCACTGTGTGAAATAATAAGTCCGGGTTTAAAAAAAATAAGCCTTGCTCTGCTCTGCTATTTATTTATCACATGGAAATCTGGATGACAGTCTGTGGGTGTGCAGATCCATTTTTCCTGTTCTTCAACCTCTCATCTTCCAAAATGCTACAGGGGGAGAAAGGACTGGGTTATCCAATAGATGGGAGTGTCCAATTACTACACTCCTGCAGTAGTGAGAACATTGTTTCCTCCACTGTATATAGAAAGACCATTGCAAAACTCGGAGCTTCCTGAAACAGAAGAGGCAATGTTTTTGGGTTCATGAAGCTACTCCCATAATTCTGGAGAAATAAGAGCTATGAGCTGGCATTTAAACATACAACTGTCTATTAGACTTCTTTGCTTCTCAGCAAACCATGCCAATGTTGCATGGTTTCAGATTGACCCGAAAAAGCAGTCTTTACTCCTGTACTCTCTTTGTCCTCCCCTTTTTATTACTAGTTCCCTCTGAATAAGAATCAGGATGTCCAGCAAAAATATATGAAATTTCCATACTCTTGGCCCCAGGAAATCTAGAGAAATAGGATAGGTAACTAGTTATAACTTTTAATATAATAGTCTAAGGCAGGGGTGGCCAACTATGGCTCTTTGAGGACCTGTGGACTTCAACTCCCAGAATTCATGCATGGCTAGCTCAGGAATTCTGGGAGTTGAAGTCCAGAGGTCCTCAAAGAGCCATAGTTTGGCCACCCCTGGTCTAAGGGTTCATAGCAATAAATAGGGATAATCTATTTATTTATGGTTGAGCAGATCTGGAAATTTTCAGATGGTAGGGGTAATGATAAAATGGCTTGAATCTTATCAAGTCATGAAATTGCTACTCCAGCCAGTTCCAGAAAACCAATCAGTTTGTTATCTGCAGCCCAGGGGCTGGTGCTTTCCTTCACAGCATCCAATTTAATTTTATAATTAAAGAACATTGGGAAAAAAGGTAGTCAGGGACATAGCCATGTGTACCCAAGTTGCCTGTTCAGGATGAAGATGACTGTATCAGGCCACTTTCATACTGGACAACACAAACTGTGCTTTAACCCTCTAGTTCACGGGTATCAAACTCGTGGCGTCACGTTGCCGTCACGTGACGTTTCATGACATTTTCCCCTTTGCGGAGCTGGGGTAGGTGTGGCCTGCATGGGACGCATCCGGCCTCCGGGTTGCCAGTTTGACACCCCTGCGTAGTTGCTCTGAAATCAAGGGAAGAAGTAACAAAAGACAAATAAACTCAGTTAAAAGAGACAGGGATGATGAATCACCAAACCTATGCACTGCAGTTTCAGGTTACACAGTCCATCTTTGGAGGAACAGCATTAATCGGAATGGGATCTATCCATGCACCTCTCACAAAGCAAAAAGGAGATGAAGTGCCTCAACTATACAATAGAACCACCATTCCTTCCTCTCTTCATCAATGTGCTTGCAGGAGTATCAATGCCCTGCAAATATTAAACAATTTATTATGTTTTAAATACTGTTTTATAAAGTCCAATGCATTTCCCATGGATTATCCAGTGATATTTGCAACAGACACTTACAATATTTGTTATGATTTCCATACTATAGATCAGGAGTCTCCAAACTTGGCAACTTTAAGACTTGTGGACTTCAACTCCCAGAATTCTCTGGGAGTTGAAGTCCACAAGTCTTAAAGTTGCCAAGTTTGAAGACCTCTGCTATAGATAAAAAGTGGAAACAGATTTAGCTGCTTCACAGCACTTAGTAAGTTAATAACACAGGCAAAATTTGAATTTCTAATTTGGAGCTTAGTCCCCATGCTATACTAGCTCCTTAAGCCAGTTCCCCCCTTTACTTTTTATTCAAACTTTGGTAGTCAGCTCATTTTTGTGCTTAAATCATGTAGACTAGAACCATAAGCTACTAAAGAGGAAACAAGAAGACTAACTGTATCTCATAGCCCTGGCCTGGCCCACAGGCTTTGTAGCTTCCATGTATGATGCCATGAACTTTTCTTGTGCCTCTTGGAGCTCAAGCTATAGGATGGTATCCTTGTAGTTAAACTTTGTAAGTTAAAGACCTCATCTGGCTTTCCAAAGAAAAAATTAGAAGACTAATTTGTCCTGTGCAATTAGATTGGGAAGGGAGCACGGTGGTTCATGTGGTTAGGATGTTGGGTTGGAGATTAGCAAGCCCACATTTGAGACTTGAGTGCTGCTGCGTGGTGGGGTGAGCTCCCATCATTCGCTCAAGCTCCTTGCATGGACATGAAAGGAACCCCCACAGGTGTCTCTCGGGCAATGGTGATGTCAATGGCTAATCTTTCAACCTGCAAACACCTTGAAGAGCCCCTCTGACACGAATAGGATGGGAGATTAGGGAGAATTATTGAACATTTTAAGCATTTTTGTACTCGAAAGAGTCCTGTTAGGAAAACTGGGAATCAAGAATACTGTGTTTTTTTTAAAAAAATCAACATTTCACTCTTGTAGAGAGAAGCTTGAAAAAAACAGTAGGAGAACCTATGGAGTATTCAGCAAAGGATGCAGACTCGAGTTATGTACAGTCTCATACATGGAAACTTAATTTTTTTTTTACAAAAGATTGTTGTAGTTGAGGATCCAGCTGCATTATAGGAAGTCTTGGCTGTAATTATTTCCCCTGATTTTTTACTTTTTTAATGCAGGAGAATTCTATAGTGTTCTGAGGTTTAATTTTGAATAGCAGCTTTGTGGTTCAGCATTTGACTACAGTTTATTAACCTGGAAGACTGATTAAAAGCAGATTTTTGGACAGCTTGACTTTTTTTTTTAAAGAAGCTTCACTGAGTATCATCTATTGTTAAGAAAAGCTGACTTGCTTGAGACGGCAAAGAACCAAGACTCGGAGGTTTCCTTAGCCACATCATGTGATAGAAAAGCTGCTAACCACCAACAGAAATTAGATGAGGTCACTTCCAAACAGGATACAGGCCTGTATTCATATGCTGTATTTATAGCCACTAAAAAAATTGCATACTTCATGTGCAGAGTTACACATTATTGAATACAAATGTTACAGGTTTTGATATTTGTATGAACACTTCCTAATAATTTGCAATAAGTGCAGCCTAATTTCTATCCTGGAATTTTCCAAAACCTGGTGCCCAAAGCACAAGGACTAAAATGAGGCAATAAATATGAATGTATTTTAGGAATTTAAATCTTTTAGTTCCACAATTTCAAGGGCCCAAAGATGATAACAACCAAATGTACCATAGGAATGTCTCCAAGAATAAATCCCAAAGTGAGTATTTCTGTTTCCTCTTCAGATAAAGCATCTGAAGAATGTTAGTCAAGATAAAACAGAAGGTTAGCAAAATTTCTCAAGAGAAGAAATACAATCTCATTAATAGCTTTTACCTCTGGTGAATTGTTACAGTATCATTAAAATGCTCTAGAAATTCTAATGTTAACCTATCTAACAAATTATTTAATTCTAGATTTACATCCTGTTTGTCTTCAGCCTCTCAAGATGATAATAGAGAGCACCTTCAGTTTGTTCTCACACAACTGGTCTGAGAGAAAGCACCAGTCAATATTCCAATGAGCTCTGAGGGCTGAAATTGGACTTGGATTTTGGTTTCTCTAATCTTAATTCAACTGCACCATACTAATTCTCAAATCAATGCTCACAGAAAGTCAGTAGGTATGTATAGCACCACATACTGTAGTAGTATCTGGAAGAATTACTTGAATCAAAAGTCAACTGAATTCATCAAGTAAACAGAAACTCCACCCTAAAATAATGCATACCTACACAACACATACAAAATCTATTTCTTTTGCATATGCAGTAAATGAACTTTTATGCCTCTAATACAGGTAGTCCTCAACTTACAACCACAATTGAGGCCAACATTTCTGTTGCTAAGGGAAACATTTTAAAGTGAATTTTGCCATTGTATGACCTTTCCTGCCGCAATGGTGAAGTGAATCACTGCTGTTGTTACGTTAGTAAGGCAGTAGTTAAATGAATCTAGCTTCCCTATTGACTTTGCTGGTCGGAAGGTTGCAAAAGGGGATCATGTGACCCTGGGATATTGCAATTGTCATAAATATGAATCAGTTGCCAAATGTCTGAATCTTGATCATATGAACCATGGATATGCTGCAACCGTTGTGTGAAAAACTGGTCATAAATCACCTTTTTCAATACCATTCATTGTAACTTTCAATGGTCACTAAACAAACTGTTGTAAATTAAGGACTGTATTTTTTTGCAGATAAGAAATAAGCATGAAGAATGATAACCATAGGTTGGTGGAAATTTCAATCGACATTAGCCTTTCTTTTTTTATTATTAAATTTGTATGCTGCCCATCTAGTTGTCCATTATGTTTACTCTTGCACATAATGTAAGGATTTATAGCCCAACCTGATCTATTGTGAATATGCTACTGCACATAGCCTGTTTATTCTCACTTTGTTCCTCCATTCATGCAAGTGGACAAAATTAACCAAAAATGGAAACCTTATTTGGGGATCTGACTTTGGAGATTTAACTTTTTGCTTATGTGCAACCTTAATCTGTTAGGAACAAAAACCTACATGCCAAATATAGATGCCACATTGAACCTTAATTTTCACATTATGCCATCTGAAGTCCATTGATTCCAGATATGATCAATCCATGCCATGCTATATGCACCTCCCATTTTTCTGGGAAAATAATATCTCATATCCTTGGCATTATTAGATTCTGGTTACAATTTCAGACATTTCAGCCAACACATTAATAAGAAGTAGGTCTGGGAGAAAATCTAACCTTCTGCTATTGTGAAGATCTTTTTCACCTTTCACTTTCAGAAACATTACAATATTTATATGCAACATGACTGAGCTATAATGGGAATATTTTGAGCAAAAGCAGAGCTGACCTTCAGCCTAATTACCGTATTTTTCGGAGTATAAGATGCACCTTTTTACCCCAAAAAAGAGGGTCAAAAACTGGGTGCGTCTTATACTCTGAATGTTGCATTGGGGGAGGGGGGAGGGAGTTAGTGCGATGGTGGCAACGGCGGCAACGGCGACAATGGGTGGCAACAGACAGCTGATTGGCAGTATTCCATGAGACTGTTCCTCTGCCTGAGGAAGAGCCCCTGTCACCGGTCCTGCCCGAAGCCTGTGAGAAGCCGCTGCCGCTGTTGCTGGATGCCGCTTCCGCTGAGCTGCATGAGAAGCCACTGCCACCATTGCTGGCCGCCGCTGCTGCCAGACCATGTGAGAAGCCACTGCTGCTGTTGCTGGCCGCCGCTGGCTGAAGCCTGCACCTGAGGCGCTGCCTCCGCTGCTGCTGCCCGAAGCGAGCCGCCTGACAGGTTTGAAGACCAACTTCCAAGTTTGAAGATCCCTGAGTCACTGGGTCTCCCAAGCAAGCTCTCCACCATCCTGAAATTGCACCACGCCGGAAAACTGCCCCGGGCGGCAGGGTTCCGGGATGGTGGAGAGCTTGCTTGCTTGGTTTCTGGCCGACTCTATTGCGGCAACTCTTCCATTGCTGGGGCGCCACTTTGCCCCTTTCTCTGGATTGTCGGGTGGACTGCAACTTCACTTCTGCCTGGGAAAGAGCATCCGGGCTGTTCCCCATGGCGGAGGTGCCAGTGTGTCGCGGCTCTCGGGCACTCGCTGCTTGTGCCTCTGCAGCTACGGAGCCCTGCAGTCAGTTAGAGACGCGCCGGGCCACAGGTCGGCTTTGCTGCCCCTTCATCTCTGCTTCCCACCCCCACCTCCCGCCCCCACCTCCCTCACTTGCTGGCCGTCTCAGGCTGCTTGTCCTCCGCCTGCCCTTTCTGCATCCTTCAAACGGGGGATACAGGCGAAGGCGACATGTGGGAATCCCCCGCAGGAACAGCCACCCGGCCAGACTGAAGGACAGTGACGTGGGAAACCGAAGGAAATCTGGGCAGTTAGTGAGAGTGAAAACGTGACTTCTATGTGAAATGAAGAGGCTTCGGCACAGAGCTGCTTCCCTTCTAACTTCTCTGATCATTTCCCATCTGGACATTTATTCTATGATTTTTATACAAGTCTCATCCAGAAAGTTATAAGTTTGAAGACCCCTGGGTTAGGGGTTAGGGGTGCAAGGGTCTTCAAACCTGGCAAGTTTAAGACTTGTGGACTTCAACTCCCATTCCTGAGTTAGCATGACTGGAGGAGGAATTCTGGGAGTTGAAGTCCACAAGTCTTATAGCTGTCAAGTTTGAAGTTTGTAAAAAGTATACATAGTTGTAAAAAGTGTATATGGTTGTAAAAAGTATTCTGCTACACTGGTAATTTATTAAATAATATATTACTACACCATTTGGTTCAGAATACTTTTTTCCTTGTTTTCCTCCTCTAAAATCTAGGTCCGTCTTATACTCTGGTGCGTCTTATACTCCGAAAAATACGGTATTTCCCACAGTCTTAACAAATTCTGAACTTGTTCTTATCAAATCATATCAAATTTAACTTGCTTAGAATTATCAGACTGGCATATAAAACTACAATGTCTCTCAAGGGAACACAAACTATAACAGGAGGGCTGGGGGTGTTAGCTGCAGTGTGTCTATACTTTGCTACCGATAACTGTTTAGCTTTTAAATAGACTTAAGATTTTATTGGTGCTAGTTATTTTCCTGAGGTAGCATATCAGCCTTACTAGGTTCACCAGACAGGAAATGCAACCAGATGAGCTAATTCTACTTTATTGTTAAGTTACATTAGCAGAATCTTGCAAATCTGAAATACAATTGTCTATCTCGACCCCAAGCTCCTTTACAGAACTAGGGAGGGTGTCTTCTAAGTCCCTTGCCCCACCCACATTCCTGCTGTAGGCTCAACTGTCTTCTTCCCTGGCTGCATCTCTTTGCCTTGTCTCCCAAGGTCCACCTCATACATAACCATCCTGAGGTAACTGATGCCAGAAAAGGAAATCAGTCAAGGCACTGCCATCTTGTTGCTAGATTCCATACTAATCTTCAGTTAAAAACATATTGCAATGAACTTCCTTCCTCAAAACAAGATCACATGATTAGGTATGCTGAAATGTCACTTTGTGCAACAAGTATATCATAAAAAGCAAAACAAAAGGCACCTAGAAACATCTAGCCCAGAAAATCTTTAATTCAAATATCCAAATGTTTAATAAGTGGGAAAACTTTCTAGAGTATGGTAGTTCCACCCTTCTGACAAGAAGAAGTAAGAGGAGGAAGAGAAGGGGCAAATATTTCAGGAAAGAAATCCAAAACTGTTCAAAGATTGAAAACACTACTTTGGTCATTTTGTAAAACCGTATTGTCCTCCAAAGTGATGGTTTGGAATTCAATTTAAAACAGAAACTACCAAGAGGATTGCACGTCTGGAAACAGTTCTGCATTTTGAGCAAACTAAAGTATTATTGAAGATCTAGAGTCACAGAAGATTCACACAGAGCCAGGAAAAACTGAGCCCTTCTATTACTTTCCCAGGACAAAACAAAAGGTATTAAGACTCCACACAGATTATTTTATTACTGAGGTTTTGAGAAATGAATAAGGGAATTATAAGCCATGAAATGGAAAACTTTCCCTTTAAGAATGCTTTACCAGATCATGTGTTCCTCCTGTGGGATTTGCAGCACCATATGTAGGCTTGGACTTAATCTTCCTTAACCTTTCGGTGCCAAATACACTGTATACTTCACAGTTCTGCTTACAGAACTATAGCTTGGAAGGAATGGGCCTCATTCATGAAGAGGGAAGATAAAAGTGGTAAAGGAAAATATTCTGAATTTCTCCTGAATTTCAGGCCTCGGGGTCTTTAAACCATGTTTTGGCCTGCCATGGCCATTTACATCTTGACACTGACCATAGAGTAAGGGTTACTCCTTCCACCACCAGTTCCTTCCACCAATTCCACTAGAATTGTGATGTTTTAAAAATCAGTCAATATTTGATAGACATTTCAAAATACATTATGAAATCATATATTGAGTATGAAATCATCTCAACACTGAAACTTGAATGTGTTACCTTTTTGCCACACAATATGTTGATGACAAAACACACTTTGACTGAGATCATCCCAGTTTTATGCTCCAGTCTGGGTTTCCCAGTTGGTTTTTAAAAGGGCTCAGAAAGAACAGTGTTTAGCTATTTGCCATCACTTATTCCCCGTTTGCCTGCACAAACTAAGAGAGGCTGAAACAAGCCAAAAAGAAAGAAGTTGAAAACAGCTAAATACACATTTTCCCTTTGCCTGGAGAAGTGTAAGTTTAGCCATTTCAACTTGCTCCCTTTTTTTTTTCCTACACAGGCAAAATGGGAGAAATTTAATCAAATGGCTTAATGCACACTGACGATTATTCTGCAAATCCTCCTGATCGAAAAAAGATGGAAAAAACTTTCTTAAGAGCTGAATGGTCAGGGAACAAATCAATCCAGGCGTTTTTTGGAGATATATGGCTAATTTCTCTGCATGAGAAAAACAGGAGTCACATATTCTCTGTGTCAACAAGTGCAGCAGGCTTTTTCTGGGGAGTCTTAACATCAGAGGTGGGTTCCTGCCTCTGATTGCCGGTGCGGTTAATCGCTGAGTTCGGCGCAGAGCCGAAGAAGCTGCTCCCGTTCGCGGAACGGGAGCTTTCCCCAGGCGCTTTCCCCGCCCGCATGGATGCCGCCAATTGCGTTCTTTTGCCCTCTGCGCATGCGGACCGCTTTGGGCATGTGCAGAGGGCAAAAGAACGCAATTGGGGGCATCCATGCGGGCGGGGAAAGCGCCCAGGGAAAGCTCCCGTTCCGCGAACGGGAGCAGCTTCTTCGGCTCTGCGCCGAACTCAGCGATTAACCGCACCGGCAATCAGAGGCAGGATCCCACCTCTGCTTAACATATAATTGTTATGCAAATTTCAAATGCATATGAAAATTGTTAAAGGACAATAGTTGGAATTTTCCCCCTTTCTGCTCTTTTGTGATATGCAGTATATCTGTCTGTAAATTAGGAAATTAAAAGCATATCTGGCTTTCTGAATAAGAGTATTCTACATTTCAACATTATGTTCAGAAGTAGCCACAGCATTTGGAGGTCTCATCAGAATGACAAACCATTGTGATGTCACAGTGCAAACTCTATTGCTTCTCCAGTATCACCTCTTTCTGGCAAATCTTATGCTCTAAAGAGCCAATAAGCAATAAATGAGAAAGTATTTTCTCTAATGTTAACAAAGTTAATGTAATTCGCTTTGTCATATTGGAGTTTCGAAGCTGCAAACTACACTCTTGTAGTAACTCTACAACTCTCTTTCCTGTATGGTTGGGCAAAATGACAGAGTAAGGAAATAAATTATAGGATTCCCAACCCAGCTTTTGCCTTCTTCATGTCTGGCTGAATTACCAACCAAGTTCTCTCCATAATATACAGATGATTTTGCTACTGTCAACAGTTGGTTTCTCCATCCAGCACCCACTAGCTGATGCTTAAAGAGATAAGAGTGTATATAACACGAAACCATATCACTCTCATTTAGAAGTTGTTGAGTCAATTCTAAGCATGTCATTACTTATCAGAGTAATGCAAGAGAAAGATAGATTTTAATTTTGCTACATGGATTGGTTAACAAACAATGGTCAAACTGATTTTTTTCCTGAAAGGCAGAACAATAGCAAAATTATTAGATTATGTCTGCTAGACTCACCATGGTTTAAGTGCCTGATGCAATCGTTCAACATGGTGCTGAATTGCTTCTGGGCTTCTGGATCCGGAAAACAGTAATAACTATGTCTAAGGAAAGGCTGCCACAGGTAGACTGGAAATTCCTTTGGAGGGACAACAAAGGCCTGGGTATTCTCCTTTTCACTGGAACCTTAAAAATATGCATACATTTATGTTTTTAGTCATTCCATCAGATTTACCTATAATTATAGACAAATTCCCAGTAGACAGGTAATCTTGCCTTAACATTTGTGCCACCAATGCTTAGTTTTCATTGTAACTCTATGTACTCTAGACACCACCCAGGTTGTAGCATCTGAGCATTCAGTGAGCAGATTCCTTAGTCTGGAGTCACAATTACCCAGATTCAGAATGTATAAGTTATGTGCCTCAGATGAGCAGTTATATAAATTTAATGCATGCATGCATGCAAGCATACATGCATACCAATCCCTAATCTAAGTAATTTGTCTCTGGCAAGATTGTGCTGCCTCTGTGCCTGTTTTCTTGAATATTAGTGTTTACTTGACTTTGATTATGACTCTGTTTCAGTGGTGGGTTGCTACCGGTTCGGACTGGTTCGCGTGAGCCAGTGGCGGAAATTTGGCCCCGTTCGCCGAACTGGTAGCGATGGCTGGCTTGCCACACCTTCGAACTGGTTCCCCGGCCACCGCTGCTTGAAAGCGGCTGGCAACAAACCCTCTGCACATGCGCAAAGGCTTCTGCGCATGCGCAGAGGGTCAGTACCTAGATGTAATGCGACACGCGCACTTCCGAACCTGTTGGAAAGGTAAGAGAAACCCACCCCTGCTCTGTTTCTTACTTTCTTTGCTTCTATTCAGCTTCCATTGTTGCTCTGAGTTTTGAGTTTGATATGACTCAAACTATATTTACATTTCAGGACAATCACAGGATAACACTTTATAGTGTAAGATAGGCAAGCTTATTAAATGTATGCCTTTTAAACTATGTGTGTAACTCTTTATAAAGACAATGCAACACTTGAAAGAGAACATCAATTAATACGCAAAGTAGTATAAAATATAAAGAGGAATAGGCTATACCTTACCATTAGGTTCTGGAA
This sequence comes from Diadophis punctatus similis, assembly GCA_023053685.1. NCBI lineage: Eukaryota > Metazoa > Chordata > Lepidosauria > Squamata > Dipsadidae > Diadophis > Diadophis punctatus. The sequence continues at coordinate 90,203,560 of JALIGW010000003.1, read as the reverse complement.
AATGCTTATCAGATAGCGTGTTGTATTCTTCACCTGTAATTAGCACTTTGCCTCCAACAGGGAGAATGCAAGTTTTTGAACTTACTCCTTTCTGAAATGCCTAGAATTAAGAAAAATTAGAAATGATTTTCTTAAATAAAAAAAAGCACCCTCAACTTATAAAGTGGATGCTAAAAATGAATGAGAAAATGTGAACACCACTTAAATTTCAAAATCCAGAATAGGACTTACACAAATTTTCCAAAGAACCAGAAGGCAAGACACAAAACAATGGATGGAAACTAATCAAGGAGAGAAGCTTATTATTATTAGCTTGAAGAAGACATTGTCAGTAAATGAGGCTAATTGTCTCTTTAGCCTCTCTAGGGAAAGTGAATCATTAATTATACCTTTCATTCACTAAATGAAATTTCTATTGCTGTTCCTCCTTCCTCTAGCCCAATCTCCATTCTTCAACATGCTAACATTGTCACATTATTGGCCTCCCAGATTGGTGTCCTAACCAGGCTTCTGCAACATGCTGTACACGGAGCTGCCCTTGAAGAGTGTTCAGAAGCTACAGATGGTGCAAAATGCATTGGTACAGGCAGTCATGGGTGTCTGTCATACAGCACATGTACCATCTCTGCTCTGCAAAGTGCATTGGTGGCCAGTATGCTTCCAGATTCAATGCAAGATGCTGGTCTTCATGGCTTGGGACTAGGTTACTTATAGGACTTTCTCTCCCTGGTTGTATCTACCTGTCTTATAGATCTGACAGGATATAGCATAGCAATTAGCAATTAGACTTATATACCGCTTCATAGTGCTTTACAGCCCTCTCTAAGCGGTTTACAGAGTTCAGCATATTGCCCCCAACAATCTGGATCCTCATTTTACCAACCTCAGAAGGATGGAAGGCTGAGTCAACCTTGAGCCGGTGAGATTTGAACAGCTGAACTGCTGAACTGCAGTGCTGCACTTTAACCACTGTGCCACCTCGGCTCCTGGTCCCATCAGGGAATGTCATCTGAAGAGAGTCTTTTCTGTTGTGGCCCCTGTCCTCTGGAACATCATTCCCACAGAGATCAGACTTACTCTAACCCTACTGACTTTTTGTAAAGCCTTGAAGCCTTGGTTTTATCACTGAGCCTGGGGCCCTGATGATGCAAGTAAAGCCATTTCTTGGTTGTATTTACTGCTATGAATTCACTATTGCTATTGATTGTTTTTATAGTTTTCTATTTATAGTTTTAAACTATTTATAGTTTTCTTATATTGTTTTTATTCTGTTTTAAGTATCATTAGCTGCCCAGATTCATGTAGGCTTGAGGTGAAGCCCATGTGCATTAGTATCTTATTTTCAAGATGAAAAGCTGGACAGTAACCATTCCGAAATTAAGATGTTGTATTCATCATCAAATTAATTATGGAAACAATTAAATAATCAAATCAAGTATTTTAAATATCGAAGCATTTACTTGGAAGATTCCACCACAGAAAATAGTATTAAATTTTACACATCTGCCTATAATATGCTCTAAGAGTTACAAATGTGCCCAGTGGCTCAGAAAGTATAGTTATTCACTAGTTTTGCATTCAGAATAGAACCCAACAGATCAGCAGTGCTAAATATCACGATTGCCTCAGCACTTAATAAATCGACAGTTTACCTCTTTGCTTTCAAAGCTTTCCACAGCGTAATTATTTTTAATTACTATGTATCTATCTTTCCATTTCTTCAGGTCTTCAGCAAAATGTGACACCTCTCCTTCATAAAGGACTATGCTGGATGATCCAGGTGGCTATAGAAAAAGAATAAGAATGAGCTTCTTGCAAGCACTATGTTCCTTTTCTTTTGTAAAATAGGGAAAAAGATCTAACACTTTGGAAAGATTGGTGTAGCACTTCAAAGCACTGATATGAATGTATGAGATTTTTCATGCTACTACAAGAAGATTAGAGTATACTGTGTCGGAGGCCTGTATCCTCAAATTCGGCTTTCAAATGAACCCTGACTATTCTGCTTTCATTATTCACTTGAGAGGAAAAGGACTTAGAAACAAAACCAATTTACATAATTTATTTATTTACCAGTAGCTGGTTAGTTAATTCATTAAATTTATTAGCCGTTCAACTCCAATGAACTCTTGGATTGATTCACAATGAAGCCTATTTTTCAATGTTTTTGTTTTCTCTACCCTACCCATGCGGATACTTTTTGCTCAGGAATCTAGGTATTTTCATCTATTGTGGTTCAACAAAGTTCTTGGGAAGCATAACATGTGTTTCTATTTGTGTGTGGAGTAGAACAAATATGGTATTTTAGGCTCTTGTGAAATAGCTGCAACTCAAAGAGGATAACTGTACTCATACATCATCCGCAATACTGGTTGATTAAATAAAGCAAAACTAGATAAATTGGCACCTTGACTAAGGCATAAATTATCATTCACACATCAAAATCGTTTTTGCAAATGCACAAAGGTGAAACTAAATGAAATCACATTCTAGCTTATCTTGATGTGTGAACTAGACCACAAATGAAGGCATGATCAGCCAGTAACCCCCACAGCCGACTGGACCCTTCAAACACAAGTTTGCCAGATTGTGATATAACAACTACTACAAAGAGTTTCAATTATGGAGGGTAGGAAGGAACTAGTGCATCTGAATAATTGGAACATGCACAAGAAAGCAGGTGTGGGTTCTCCCGGTTCGGACCGGTTCGCCCAAACCGGTAGCAACCTGCTGGTGATGTCATGATGACGTCACCGACCCGGTTCGGTCAGTGCCGGTCCATGGGTATTGCCATCTTTTTTTTTTTATTTTTTTTTTTGAATTTTTTTAAATTTTATTTTTCTTCTGAGCATGCAGAGAAGCTGAGTTTCCGGCACTGTGCATGCAGTCACCATCTTGTTTTTGGCTCCCCCCGCCCGGATTTTTTGGCACTGCGCATGTGCGAAGCACACGTGCGCCCACGAGGTGTGCCCATGCAGCGTGGGAGGAAGCGAACTGGCAGCGAGGTAAGTAGGAACCCACCCCTGCAACAAAGATATGGCCAATGGTAATGGTATGTGGGGATGATCTTGGGTCAGATAAAAGACAGTTTAGCCTGCAGCAGGAATGTAGCTGGGGCAAACAGTTCAGAAGGGACTCGCCTGAGTTTCATGGGCTATAAAGAGGGACAGGGAAAGAAATGTATTTTGAGACTTATGAGACTTTGTTTATGTAACTTTACAGTATAGAATTAGCTCATCTGGCTGTGTTTCCTGTCTAGTCCACCTTGCAAGACTGACACAAACCGCCTAAAACATAGGGTAGAAACAAATAATAATAATAATAATAATAATAATAATAATAATAATAATAATAATAATAATAATAATAATAATAATAATAATAATAATAATAATAATAATAATAATAGTTACCTTTATCTTTAGGAATTGAGACTGCAGATCTCTGTTTTGTTCCAGCTCATTCTGGATGTGCTTGCAAAAGGATACAGCATATTGGCGCTTATAGTGTGGGCTGAAGTTTCTGATCACGGCTTCAGTCTTTCCTGGAAAGGCATGTTAAATATATCACATTTAGGCTCCATTTTGCTTAGGCTTCACAAGGGCATGAGGCCCATCCCCAAACTATTTTGGAAAACATTTTCTGCAAAAGGACTATAGAACTACATACAGTGGTACCTCGGTACTCATCATTAATTGGTTCTGGGAGGTGCAATGAATACCAAAAATGATGGGTATCAAACAAATTTTTCCTTAAGGAATAAGGTAGTGAGTCACAAGGCACCGACAAGTTTTAGCTTGTGCATTGAGTATCAAATGATGAGTACTGGGAGAACATTTTTACTCAAAATGTGTTCAGTACCAAATTAAATGAGTTTCAAAGCAGCTGAGTATCAAACTACCACTTTACATGTATCTGTACTGAGAAGCAATATAAGATTCTATCATGAATACTAATATTCCCTGACCAAATAGCCTTTTGTTTTATCTGACTTAATCCTGATTCTGGTCTTAAAAACATAATGAGATAGGATATCTCATCACTTAAAGAAATCTCCTTGTTCTTGTACCAGTGTATTTGATTAGTTGCAGAGGCAGATAACAATCGTCAAGCATAACACTTTTACTTATCTGATTCCAGGCGACAGAGTTACAAATCTATTTCCCCCTGCTTCTAAATAGAGAAGTACTATAGCTATTAAGAATCTGTGTGTATAGAACTTAATTTGGGACTCAAACGGGAAACCCTGGTTACAGAAGCCCCATGGGGAATTTTGACCAATCATGTTCTCTCTCAGTCCAGCCTTGCTCACATTATTGATTTATTTCAAGCATGCATATACCGGTAGTTGCCCCATTCAAACAATGCAACTCTGAATAGCATGCAGTAAATTAATAAACAAAAATACACCTGGAACAAAATATCACCAATTACAAATAAATATACCGTGTTTCCCCCCAAATAAGACCCTGTCTTATATTTTTTTGAACCCTGAAATAAGCGCTTGGCCTTAGTGCCATGCACTCAAAAGCCCGATTGGGCTTATTATCAGGGGATGTCTTATTTTGGGGGAAACAGGGTAACAAGTAATTAACAATCAGAGATTCAAATTTATCATACCCTTCAGTGCATGAACTTTATTCAACTTGACCCAAAAGAAACAGCCAATTTTTCATTGTTTTTCTAAAGGTTTCACGCCGAATGTATAATCTGAGATTACAGTAGTAGAAAATCAGATTTAGGATAGGAATATCATATATGTAATTCTCTCTATATATCTCTATAAAAAATGAGTCTTCTTATTAGGACATGAAGTTTGTACAATGAATGGAGACATCCATATGATTGACCTTCCCTCTTGCAGTTGAAATATTTCTTATTACTTGCAATCTCTCAGATTTGATTTCCTACTACTATAATCTCTCAGATTTTTAAACAATAAACACCAAAAAAAAACATTACGAGAACTCTCCATGTCTTGAAAATAGGTGCATTTCTATGCATGGACTGATTGTACTTGTTCTGCACAAATACAGCAGGACATAATAGCCAATTAAAGTTTGTTACACCAGAATGATATCTCATTACAAAAATGTCTGAGAAGCAAACTTCTATAGAAACAATAGATAGAAGCAATATTTTGAATTCCGTATACATTTCAAAAGATTGGAGAAATGAACTCTCCCCACCCCACACCCCCAACCCCCGGTGCCCCCTTACTAGCACATTTCCAAATTTGGTCTTGAATCTCTGGCATGCATATTGCAGTTGTTTAAGGTGAACTACAGCCAAGTTTTTCAATTAATGTGCTTGACTTCTCTGCTTGTCCCCAGCTGGGGAGGGAAAGGAAAGCCAAGAACTAAAGGAGGCAAAGATCTCCTTGGAAATCTTGGGATATAGGGCAATGCCTCGCGTGTCCTCAGATATGGCTCCACGTGCCACCTGTGGCATGCGTAGCATAGATTCGCCATCACTGATATATAGGCTTTTACATCCTGAGGAGGTCTCACAGAAGATTTGCATCAGTTATAGTTGAACTTGATAACTTTTCTCTGGTTCAGAAAATGATCAAGGGTTACTGCCCTTGAATCATGATGTATAGACTTCAGATAGTCCTTGATTTACGACCTCAATTGAGCCCCAAATTTCTGTTGCTAAGCAAAACACTTACGTGAATTTTGCCCCATTTTATGACCTTTTGTGCCACAGTCATTAACTGTGGCAAGAAATCACCGCAGTTGTTATTTAGTAACACGGTTGTCAAGTGAATCTGGTTTCCCCATTGATTTTGCTTGCCAGAAGTTTGCAAAAGGCGATCACATAACTCTAGGACACTGCAACCGTCATAAATATGAGTCAGTTGTCAAGTGTCTGAATTTTGATCACGTGACCATGGGGATGCTGCAACGGTCATACATGTGAAAAACAGTCATTTTTTTCACTGCCATTGTAACTTCGAATGGTTACTAAATAAACTGTTGTAAGTCAAGGACTACCTGTATCATGGTCCCAGTGCTATAATCCTTTACTATGTGCTATGCCGGCTGGAGAATTCTGAGAGTTGAAGTCCACAAATCTTAAAGTTGCCAAGTTTGAAGACCTCTGCTTTACAGTGCTCTTCTCTAAGTTTGGAAACTTTCTGACTATCTTTTGCTGGCCACTGATTGATATCGAATGCTCAGCTCACTGGGTTTCAGCCAAAACCAGCACGACTGCTCTTATGTGTAGAAGTGGGGAGGCAAGCTGATCCTTGACCACAAGCAATAAAATTCTGTCTGCATTTTAGGCCTTTACCCTCTTGGTATTTTGCAGCACTCAGGGATACCATATGTTTGGGATGCTTCTTGAGAAATAGAGCAATATGAGGAAAAGAATTCCATAAGTGTGTGCTTTGTAAAAGAATAATTGCTCTACCATTTGGGAAGGTTCTTGTTTGAGAGCTTAGAAACCATGGCACACTGGCCAGCTGATTTTTGGCCTTCTTTTTGGCCATTTCCGCTCTCCCCAGGGTTCAGGAAAGCCTCCTGAAGCCTGGGGATGGCGAAAAACGGCCCAACGGGCCTACCGGAAGTCCAGAGGCTTCAGTGAGGCCTGTGCGCATGCAGGGGAGGCAGCGTGGGGGGTTATGCACATGCACGGAGGGCAGTGTGGGGGTTGTGTGCATGCACGGGGGAGGGCATTGCATTATGGGTGTGGGCGCACGTGTACATGCTATCGCATGCGTGCACAGCCTTTTGGCACCTGAGCCAAAAAAGGTCACCATCACTGCTATATATAGTCATATGCATACACAAAGTGTCTATTAAATATCTTGCTGTATGGTCACTGTGAGGCCCTTCCTAGGGTTTACATTTGAACATTTCCATTCCTTGGAAATAGCCTAAAGCTAATCCAATTGTTTCCTGCTATTTTTTCCCCTCAATCTTAAAACAATGCATATAAACTGAGATACATACATCCTGTACTTTTCTGGCACTGAATGAAATCAATCCGCTGCCCTGGAATAAAGCACCCTGCTCATTCAAACCTATTTTCTTACCTCTTAAAAAAATGGTTATTCGAATGTAAAGCAACACTGTAGCTGCATTTATGTTGTGGGTTCCTAAACTAAGCTTTGTTTGCTTTTTGTGAAACAAGTTATAGAATAAACTACAGCCATTGGAGTTTATTCAGTGAATCGTGGTTAAACAAGTGACAGCTTAGTACAGTGATGGCGAACCTTTTTCGGCTCAGGTGCCAAAAGGGTGCGCGTGCATGCAATAGCGTGCGCACGTGTGCCCACACCCATAATGCAATGCCGTTCCCCCCCATGCATGCACACAGCCCCCGCGCTGCCCCCGCGCATGCACACAACACTCCCGCTCTGCCCCCCCCATGCATGCGCACAGGCCTCACCGAAGCCTCCGGACTTCCTGTAGGCCCATTGGTGTGTTTTTCGCCATCCCCAGGCTTTAGGAGTCTTTCCTGAACCCTGGGGATGGCAAAAAACCGCCCAACGGGCCAACCGGTTGGCCATTGGGGTGTTTTTCGCCGTCCCCAGGGTTTAGGAGGCTTTCCTGAAGCCTGGGGAGAGCGAAAATGGCCAAAAAGAAGGCTGAAAATCAGCTGGCCAGCGTGCGCATGCACACTGGAGCTCACATAGGGCAACGCCTCGCGTGGCCTCAGATATGGGGCCATAGGTTCGCCATCACTAGCTTAGTAGGTCAGTCATTTAAAACAAGAAGTTGCAGTTGCTCGCTAAGTTCAGAACTTCATCCTGCACTGAAATTCTAAACTGATTTCCCATTCTCCACTGACTCACTAGGATATGCATGAAACACACATCTGGACTCTGAGTTCTATTAAATGCAAACTCACCACCCTTTCCTTTTTGTCATGCACACTAGACTGGAAATTCTCCATGTTTAGCAATATCTCACAAGGGTAAAAAATGTTGCTCCTCTGAGAGGGTGAGAAAAGAAATTTTGCAGCCATGGGTTCAGTGAAAACAGTAAATCTAGATTTCCTCCCATTTTTTTCAAGGCTTTAAGCAGCGAACCCCAAAATTATAGTCTTCAGAAACACCCATAGACTATTCCAACAATATAGGAGGGTGAAGGAGTTCTTTGAATCATTAAAACAGTAGTACTCAAGCCTAGAAGTTTTCTGCAGTTTTGAATGTTAGAGCTTTACTAAATTTTTAGGGACTTGGAACCTTTAGGCAAACCAAATAATAATTTTGTTTGCTAGAGAGAAAATCTGGGTCCTTGAACTTAAATATTTGCATGGCAATTATTTACTCTACTGCTAAATTTAAGTCTTTGCAACATTAACAATGATTTTTATTGTTGCAGCAACCGTTCACCCACAGCGTTATGCGCACATGACATAACAATACCTGCATTAATTCACCATCACACATATAATGGCCATTATATGAAAATCACTTTCAAACAACTCCCTATGATGGCTGTCATCAATCCAGGATCCATAGAAGTCACAGTGGTACACAGAAAACATAGATGGTAGCAAGAGATGCCCTATTTTTTAAAAAATAAAATGGTCAAACTCTTAAGAGCCGAGGTGGCGCAGCGGTTAGAGGCAGGTACTGCAGGCCACTTTAGCTGACTGTGATCAGCAGTTCAGCTGTTCAAATCTCACCGGCTCAAGGTTGACTCAGCCTTCCATCCTTCTGAGGTAGGTAAAATGAGGACCCAGATTGTTGGGGGCAATATAAATATACATTGCTTACTGGTGTAAACCGCTTAGAGAGTGCTTGCACTGTGAGGCGGTATATAAATCTCACTAACTAACTAACTAACTAACTAACTAACTAACTAACTAACTAACTAACTAAATAAATAAATAAATAAATAAATAAATAAATAAATAAATAAATAAATAAATAAATGATTCTTAATATGAGAGGATTCTACTTTTAATTTTAATTAAAATTTTGATTTTTAAAAATTGAAAACTTCATTTTTAATTTTGTTTTATACAATTAAATTTATCTGCTCTGGGCTTTGCTCTCTGCTGCAGTTTTTCAAGACTTGCACAAAGCAGGAACTAATTTTGACAGTGTTCCTACTTTGTTTTTCAAAGTTTATCATTGGCAGTTATCCTAACAGAATTATTAGTTTGACGCATGGGATGGACATATCAACACTCCATTTATCATTTTATATGTCATAAAAGTTAGAGAACAGTACAAAAATAAGTATGATCTGTTTGGGTGCTGCCAATGTCCACTTTTAAAAATTCATTTGACATTATACTTATTCTCAATCTTGTTAGTAAGGAGGAAGACTACTCTTGCAATCAGTTAAACATTAAAATGTTTAATTCATATCTCAGATCTTGGTTGAAGACCACAGTAATAGTAAACATAACAGAACTATAAAACTGGAATGGACATTGTGCAAATAGCTGGATAGATAAGATTAATTTGTTTCTTACTAGATCAATTGCAATTATTTGCATTTGTAAAGATATCTGTTTTCTGTTTATACGTGTTTATAGTTCCACATTTCCACATTTTCTAATAATACTTTATATCTTTTCAACCAAAACCTACATTTCAAAAATCTTACATTTCCCCAGTCCTTTGTAAAAATGGAGAAACTTGAAAGAAAATGGAGTTCTATGTCAGGCAAATTGTGAATCAATGTTGTGATTAAAATGGGATCTTGGTCTTCAGCCAGTAAAAATAAAGATAAGGGAAGAAATTACATGTTGCCAGTTTAGCTCATGTTAACTACCATTGTCTTTTTTATTTTTTAGAATTTTAGTTCTCTCTTCACCCTTTGTAATAGTTGATGGATATTTAATTTTGAGCAAAGTTGCATTAAAATTGTACTGTAAATTTCTCAATTTGGTTTGCCCTCTTAGAGAAAGTTCATATGGTTGGCTGCAAAATGTAGACATTAACTCTGGTGATTTAACTTTGATAAGCAGTACTGAGGCAGCATGCGTATTTTGGTGGCTAACGACATGAGGACTGCCCATCTCTGGTTTGCTTAGTGTGATACATAAACCTGGTTCCCTAATTTGTTTATTTTATTTACTTATTTGTTCAATTTCTATGGGCGCCCATCTCAGTCAATGATACTTGTTCTGGCATTTAGTATCTGTTAGCTCCTTTGTTCTCAGCTTGCAGCTCTTGATATGTTTCAACTTGAAGGATATGTTTGGAGTTATTAAGTAGCATTTAGTTTTATATTGGCCTAGGTATGATTACAGTCTTAAGGATTCTGAGTGAAGCTTGTTTTAGAGTTGCCTGCAACTGCATATAAGTGTTGTTGCATACCTAAACTGTGAAGGGTTGAGGGATTAGCATAAATTGGAGATGGCTGCAGATGGGCTGAGATGCACACCTCCCAAATCCCATTTTGCATGCTGATTGGTTGATCCAACTTCCTTTCTGTTTGAGTGTCCCCTAGCCAGAACGTTACATTTGCAGAAATATGAACAGAACAGCTATTTAACTGTCCCCGAATGACAGACCTACGTTCCCTGATGTGCATTACCAGGGAATTCTGCTTGACCCTTTACTGTCACATACTCCAAAAGTGACTAGTTGAGTTGAAAAAGATCAGCAGCAACAAACAATGCTAAAATCTATTGCACAAAAGCTAGAAATAGGGCTTAATAAATCTTACTATATAAATTATGTCTCATGGTACCAAATGGAGGAAATTTGCGACGGCCTGTTTTCTTAGGCTGTTATTTCCAACATTCTGGATATTTCACGTTAACAAAATGTACTAAGGAAAAAAATTCTAATAACCATAATGATAGAGCTTTTTGCATTCCGCTGTTATTGTAACAGGAAAACAGCCTTAGCCACAACAGCTGGAAAAGTCATTGGGTTGGGGGGGTTTGTTTTGAGAGGGAATCAGACCAGCTTGCATATTTCCATTCTCCTATAGTAAATTAAAATAGTGATTGTAGGTAGAGTTCTAACCTAATTCTAAAAACATGTCAGGCAAAGCATCTGAGGAATTTGAAATTAGATCTAAGTTGATATATCAACTAAAGAGTAGTTCACTCTTGTTGTCATGTCTACAACAGAAATTGAAAACTAGCCATTTGCTAGTCCATCTGAAATTTAAATAATATTGTGTGAGGAAAATGAAGGCCAATACACAATGTGTAAGTTCCATTAGCTTTTTTGTCCTCTGACATTTCTTTTAACAATTACAACCTGATTTTTTCTTCATTAGATAGAAATAAAACTACCCTAGTAGCAATTCAGTGTATCATTTTTGGGTTATCACAATTTTCTAAAAGAGTATAATGGGGGGGGGGGATTTAAAGCATAGCACTACCAGATTGAAGGATCTGCTAAACTGCTCTGTCAGGTTCCTCCAGTTATTCTTTCTTTCAGGAGCACCTCCATTTGCTTTGACACAAATACTTCCAGTGGTTCCAATGGCTTATTCCAATTATCACACTGACCAATACTGCTGCTTTTAAAAATGCAATATTAAATCAAAGGATGCATTCCACATCATAACTAGTTTAGCTCTTATTGTTGTCATTCAGTCACTAAGTCATATCCGATTTCATGGACCATAGCATGCCAGGATCCCCTATCGTCCACTGTTTCTTAGCTCTTGTACTGCTATACAACAACCTAAGTCTCCAAACCTTTAGTGGCTTGGCCACACTAGGCATCTACAGGTATTTGTTTTGGATTTAGCACTAAGAATATGTGCATGCACATTCCTTTCATTTTGCAAATACAGGATTGATGCTTCCTACATTTTTAGAATAACTAATCTAGATTGATTCTTATATTAGTGACATAGTTAGAATGGATGACTTTCATGTGGGTGCTCCATAATAAATTTCAATGCAGAAAAATGGGATCGAAAGTTCTTTTGAATCTGAAAATACTATAACTAATACCATTTCCTAGAACACAGGCCTTATTAAGCAGTTGGATGCTTTTCTATCAATGCAACTAAACACCTGCTAATGTTGAATCTTACAGGAAAAGCAGAGCATTTCAGTTGACCACATTTCCTGTTACTAAAATATAAGGCACGCAAAGAGGAAAGCAAGACCTTAATCCCTTTTAGGCTGCAAGACCTTACTCAAGTTACCGAATAACAATTTTAACTCATAAGGGTGTATTTTAGCTTGTTTACAACAAACTTGTATCCAAGCAGAGTTTTTGAAATGATTCATGGTCGATATGGTTAGGGCATATATGAAAATGCATCCCATTTCCCTTTATACAGCTAGGCAACCAAAAGAAACAGGAAGAAAACAACAGTATAAAAGGAATATATCTCTAGAGAACAAATTAATGACCTCCACACTTTCTGAAGCCATTCTGGTTGATGTGGAATGGAAGCACTTAGTCTTATGTTGATTCTTTTTCATCAGAGGTCATCAGTGTGGTACCCAGGACACTCCTAGACAATGTCCACTAAGATTTCAGGATAAATAAAAATTAATTAAAAATTAAAAAGCTAAAATCTTAAGAAGGTGATAAATCACTTAAGATTTCATCATCCTTGCATGCCAATTCACGTTAGAATGCCACTTTTTAAAGTCCCAGAACCAGAGGGGCTGAAAACCCAAAGACACTCAATCTTGCCAGGGTTCAATTGAAGCCTGTGGTTCCCCATCCAGATGCTCACAGCTTCTAGATACTAGTATAGGATGTCTACAGGGTAACTTAATTCACCAGGGGCGCAGATGTACAAATGAGTATAATCAGCATACTGATGTTGCCTCACCCCATTGCAATGGATGAGCTCACCCACCGCCCTCATGTAGATGTTGAATAAAACAGGGGAGAACACTAACCCCTGTGGCACCTCACATAGTAGGAACTCTCTCCTTCCCAATCACCACTGACTGGAACCGATCTTGTAGAACGGAGGTGAACAAGCACAATACTCTGCTAGCCACCTCCAATCCTCTAAATCAGTCCAGAAGGATACTGTGCTATTGAAAGCTTCCAAGAGGTAAAGGAAAGATGGATACCACTATCCCGGAGCCACTATCTTCTTCATGCCATAGATCATCCAAAAACATGATCAATGTCATTTTCATATCATATACAGGTCTACATCCTAACTGAAAAAAAACCAGTTAATCTGCTTCATGCAAGGTCCTCTGAAGTTGCTGCACAACCACCTTCTCAATCAGCTTCTCCCAAAAGAAGAGGTCAGATACTGGATGAAAGTTGTCCAGAATCATGGGGTCAGCAATTGCTTTTTGAGGAGCGGATGAGCCAAAACCGCTTTAAGAAGTGAAGAAACAACCCCTCACTTAGAGAAGAAATCACCACTGCTAGAACTTATCTTCATGAAATTCCCTGGCTGCCTTCACAAGCCAAGAGGGTCACGGATCAAGAGCCCCAGCGAGTTTGGATGTTTAAGGCTGCATGCTTCTTACTTATATTGTATGAGTAGGAACAGGGTGTAGAACCACTGAGTTTAACAGATCTGCTCTGTTAAAAATCAATTGTCTATTCCCCAATGTTTGCTATAGAAAATATTCATGCACCACAACAAGGAGGAAGAGTATGTAAGGGATGTGCCCTCTAGGGTTTCCAAAGGCCAGGGGAAAGAGTACCAGATGACTTCCGTGCAATATGACAACATGCAGATCTTCAGGCTTTCAGTATCTGCACAATGGGAAGCTCTTAAGAGGATGAGCTTAATTTAAGAGTTTTCCAACACATATTGTGGCTTACAGTAAAATGTAAACTCAACCACTTTGACTTATTTACTGAACGGTTGCTTAGCCTGATGTGTTAATATAGCCTTTTAGTTCCCAATTTTGTGGACTTTGAATGCAACGTATCAATTTTCTGTTGCCATCCACCTAAAATAAAGGACAAATCTGTTTCTCCTCAAACAGTCTAACACAATAGTTAAGCTTACCATAATTTTATAGATCTGTTATTTTTACAACATTCCCCAACAATCTGTGTACCCTGTAAAATGTCATCATTTAATTACAGTAGACATCATTAAAGGAGCTGGTTAAAATCAGGCTATCATAACTATGTGTTGTATTCAACCACAATTCTCAAAATGTTTATTGTATCAATTCACATTTTTACAGTTTTCACTAGATGTTTATTCACAAGTTGTATTGTATGTAAGAGATTCCAATGAAATCAGTAGGGTGAATTTCATCTAATTTGATTTCTAGTGGATAGGCATGCCCAGTCAATAAATAAGTTATATGAACTTCTGTGACTTTCTGGAATTGTTCCTGTAATATTATCACATTCAATGATGACAGACAGACACCAATCACCATGGAAGTGTGTATTTATTTGTTAAAGATCCCATCTTACTCCAGGAACTCAAGGCAGTTTATACTGGGGGCTTCCCTTTTTTCAGACCTCACAAAAATAATCCTGTAAAATAGGTTGTGATGAGAGTGACTGGCCCTAGTAAGTTTCAGTGACTGAACACAATCTTAAAGTTGGGTCTAGCTATTCTTAATCAAAGTTCTTAATAATTTCTCCTTATACTCTCTGATTTATTAAGACATTAATAAAAAGACTACATGCTTCTGCACGATAAGGGATTCTATTCATTTAAAGCAAAATAGTTTGGCATATGCAAATATATGCAAGCATAATACTATCTTCTCCATCCTAATAGAGTGCATCTACTAAAGGCCTTAAATTCACTCCAAATCAGTAGACTAAGTAGGTATACCATGTCTTCTATAATTAGTCCTGCACACTATTTTACAAATCTGGATATAATTGTAGAAAACAATATTGTGTGTGGCTTTTTAAAAAATGCCATATTCTACATGGGAGATGGGAAACTTCTGTCCTATAAGGTAATTTTCTCACCTTCTGACCATGTACTGATTTTGATTAAGGCAAGATATCTATTTGGTTGAGAGGGAAGAAAACAACCTATAGGAGACAGATAGATTCCAAGTCTAAACAGGTTTACATCCTGTTTTCTGTTTTGCAACTAATATCCTGGCCATAATCATTAATACTTTGAAAGAATTCTGAAGACACCAAATGCAACTATGAGGAGCATGAGGGACTCCACAATATCAACTTCAAATGCCAACTCTGAGACCCATTTGAGTGAATGGATTAACATGTTGCTTCCTTAGAACCAACTCGTTTCAAAAGAACCAACCCATTCGAAGCCAGCTATTCCTCTATGTGTGCACAGGCTGGGTCTTCCCATACTGTTATTATTTTGCAAACAACCACAACTGAAGTCATCACATACAGTGGGAAAGCAAAACACAAGCAATGGAAACACTGCTGCAGAAACAGATCCTCTTGGGGTTATCCTTGCCTGCTTTAGGGGCAGGACTAGTAGATGCAAAGCTATAACTGAACCTTAGTTTGGGTTAGGATGACATGCTAACCATGGTTAAAGTAACCAGACCTATAACCACCACCACCTTTTATCAATTCTGCCTCAGGTGCTCCTCCTTAAACATCATTTGATCCATGGCCTGAGGGCAGACATTACAGTAAACAAACTATATTTACTTTGGGATGCAGATAAACAACAAATCCGTTATTCCTGAACCCCTCGGTTTAACTCTTGGGTGTTAATAGACTGTCCTCAATGCAACTATCATTTAAGGGTTAATCTGCTATTTGTAGTTCAATCAATCAGAATAGAGCAGGAAGTTACTTTGGAGGTCTTTTAGACTAGCCCCCTGCTCAAGCAGGAGACTCTAAACCATTTCAGACAAGTGACTGTCCAGTCTCTTCTTAAAAACCTCCAGTGATGAAGCACCCACAACTTCTGAAGCTAAACAGTTCTACTGGTTAATTGTCCTCACTATTAGGAAGTTTCTCCTTAATTCCAGGTTACTTCTCTCCTTGATTAGTTTCAATCCATTGTTTCTTGTCCTGCTCTCTGGTGCTTTGGAAAATAAATTGACCCCCCTCCTCTTTGTGGAACCTCTCAAATACTGGAATACTAGACTAGTCCTTCTTTTCTCTAGACTAGCCAAACCCAAATCTTGCAAACGTTCTTCATGTGTTTTAGTTTCCAGGCCTTTAGTAATCTTAGTTGCTCTTCTTTTCCAAAATCTCAACATCTTTTTTGCAATGTTGTGACCAAAACTGGATGCAGCATTCCAGATGTGGTCTTACTAAGGGTTTATAAAGCGGTACAAATATTTCATGTGATTTTGATTCTATGCCTCTGTTTATACAACCTAGGATTGTATTAGGTTTCTTGGCTGCTGCCGCACACTGCTGACTCATGTTTAAGTGATCGTCCACTAGAACTCCAAGGTCCCTCTCACAATTTCTGTTTTTGAGCCAGGTTTCGCCTAATCTGTACTTGTACCCTTGCTTTTCTCCACATTAAATTTCATTTTGTTACATAGGGACCATTGTTCAAGTTTGTCAAGAACTTTTTGGACCCTGAGCTTGTCTTCTGGGGTGTTGGCTATTCCTGCCAGCTTAGTGTCATCTGCAAATTTGATGAGTTCCCCTTTTATTTGTCATTTATTAAGATATTGAAGAGTACTGGGCCTAAGATGGAAACTTGTGGTTCCCCACTGCTTACTTCCCTCCATGTAGATGTAGTACCATTAAGGACTACTCGTTGAATATGGTTTGTCAGTCAGTTACAAATCCATCTGGTGGTAATGCTGTCTATCCCACATTTTTCTAGCTTACCAAGAAATAGGTTGTGGTCTACTTTGTCAAATGCCTTGCTGAAGTCTAAATATGCTATCTCCACAGCATTTCACTGGTCTACTAATTTAGTCACTTTGTCAAAGAATAAAATAAGATAGTTTAAGTTAAGTTTTAAGATTCTGATCATAATTCACAGAGTTACCTAAGTTGAACAGCCTTGACATGAGAATAAACCATTTCTAAATATATTTTTAGTGATGGGTTTGTGAGGCTGCATAATTCAGACCAACCTCTCAATCCAAAACACCCTGCACATATTAACATTAAGTATTCTTGTAAATTCAATCATTTTTCCACTTCTACTGTACCAATGCACAGTATGATTTCATAAAACTTTAACATATAACATGTTTTAAGCTGCAATAATGTTATCCTATTCTATTTTTAAGTCAATTTGCCAACATTGTTTTTTCTGATAGTCAACCTTTTTTTGTTTGTTCATTGTATTGAATATGTGAATTCAGTTATATCACAGCTTCCTAATACTAATTTACATACATTTATTTGGAGTCACGCCCATTCAATATTATGGATGGTATAATTCTGATTTTCTCAAAAAAAATGCAATTTAATGCAATTGTTGCATTAAAATTTCAGAGCCAATCAACCCCGCAGCACTTATAATTCTATTTCGAATTTCTTTTTATTTCTTCAGAGTAAGTTAATTATTATTTATTTACTTGTTTAGGATTATAGGCGATTTCAATAAGCAGTTGATAATCTCAAGGAGAGCCTTAAAAGCATGATTTCTAAAATAAATAATGCTGTAAGTTAAAATTCCTCACATGAAGAAAAACTTTGGTTTGCAGGGTTTCTCCTCATCCCAGATGCATCCTATAATCCTTGATTTTTAAACTGCATTAAAAAAAATGTCTTTGCTTTGCAAATCTTATTTAACAATCTCCGGAAAGTTTACTTTTTTCTATGAAACACTGTGGATAGTAACAATTCAAAGAGAAGTTGAAAACCTTTGCTTCTGCTTCTTATCCAATATTTATCCAGAAAAGGAACTTTCTGCTTAAATTTGGCAGCAGAAGATCAAGCAGAATAAAGGTAGTCCATTTCTGCTAGATTTATATAATTTCTTTTGAGAATTTTCTGCAGATACAACATTCAGAAGAGATGCATCTTAAAAGAGTGGAAAATTGCTTCTCCCTACCCTAGCATTTTATCTGCTGTTATAATTTAAAGATTATGGTTTCCTCGAAAGTCTAAATTACAGGAGTTACAACTTGCCCCAGAAAGTTTTCCGATAATACATGAATAAGATCAGATACACTTTTTTTCCTGTCAGCAAACAAACTTCTCCTTTCTGTAATATAGAATGCTGCTAGTGTAATTTTTTTAAAAAAATAGAATACTCATAATTGTGATGGGGCAATTGGCTTGGAGACCAAGTTAGCCTTTGTGTTTCACACAGATACACATTATTGTACAATCAGAAATCCCAGTGTCAGAGCAGAGACAGGTACAGATAGGTACAATCCTGGAACAGGATTGATTTTTCTATTCAGGAGAGGAAGACATCAAATATGTTAAAAACAAAATAAAGCTGTTAAAGACAGTACGTTTTGATTTCTCTAAATTCCCTGTTGAATAAATGAAAACCAATCACTTCTGCAATGCAAGTCTATGAATAGTTTCAGCAGCAGATCCAAAGGTGCTTTTTCAGGAGGCAACTGGACTTTCTTGTTTTTTCTTCGAAGATGTTTCGCTTCTCATCCAAGAAGCTTCTTCAGCTCTGACAGGATCGTGGGGAATGGAAGGAGCTCCTGTCAGAGCTGAAGAAGCTTCTTGGATGAGAAGCGAAACATCTTCAAAGAAAAAACAAGAAAGTCCAGTTGCCTCCTGAAAAAGCACCTTTGGGACAACCATGACCTGGATGACTGAGAATCTCTACAGACTTTCAGCAGCAGAGAGAAACTCATTGCTGTCCAGAGAAATCTTCCTAGTGCTCTCAGCCATGATGTGATTTGTCCAGTTTTGGTTTAAGATTTTGTGCAAATCCAGGCAGTGTGGTCTGTAAAACAATCCAAGTTTAACATGCTGTGTGAAGCTGGGTATAGGTTAACGATGCTTAAACAATGGCTTAGCTCCATTCGTGACTCCAACGTAACAGGATTTCAGACTCCAGCTGCTCAGACATGACTTTTGACACTGTCCATGGAAGTATCTCTCACTTTCCTTTCCAGTAAGTAGAAGCGGCACCTGGTAAGAAAGGACTGACTAAAGAAGAAATGAGCTTAAAGATACTAATACAGGAAAGTTAAATTGGGGGGGGGGGAGACCTGAAAGGTGCCTAAAGGTAAGAATCAGTTTGGTATTAGACAGATGTGGAGTAAAAACTATATTTCCACCAGCATGTAATAATGGGACATGTCTACCATTGTTTTTATTTTTCTGGTTTTGCAAATATCTGAGGACTTCATATTATACATTAATCTTCACTATCATATATACTGATCTCTGAAATTCAGCATGCCAAGACAAACTCAGCTCTCAATCAAAGCTGAAAAGGCACAATGTGTTACACACATCAGAAGGCAGAAAGATGTGATCAACATGTTTTCCACTGCAGAGCTTTGCTTCCTAAAAGCTAGAATGAATTCAGGCAACAGATTGAAAATGTTTTCTTTTCCTCAGCAGTGCTCTGCATGGATTTTCACCATTGGAATCATACAACAAGAGATCCAACAGGTGGATTAAGAGATAATTTACCAAACCTGGTATCCTGAGAAAATATTGTTTCTTACATGAATGTAAATGGATTTACTTAGAATGAAGTGGTGCTAATTTCAGGTCCTATTCTAAGCACCCATTTAAAAGCAACCACAAATTGTGTGTGATTGATTTCTGTACATACAGTAGATTATAAAGATTGGCACCCTCTTCACCATCTTGAGTCTACAGACAACAGAGCTCTGCTTTTGATGGCCAAAATACTTGACATTTCTTTCAAACAATGTTCAGCTTTGTACCTTACTTACGACCCTTGCAGCATCCCCATGGTCGTTGAGATCAAAATTCAAACGCTTGGCAACTGACTCGCATTTATGACAGTTGCAGTTTCCGGGATCATGTGATCACCTTTTGCGATCTTCTGACAAACAAAGTCAATGGGGAAGCCAGATTCACTTAACAGCCATGTTACTAACTTAACAACTGCGGTGACTCAGGTAACAACTGTAGAAATAAAGGCCATAAAATAGAGCAAAACTCACTTAACTGTCTCATTTAGCCACAGAACATTTGGGCTCAACTGTGGTCATAAGTCAAGGATTACCTGTAATTCTAAAATGTAAGAATAAAAGGAGTGTTATATTTCACATATGCATCTCCATACATACAAAGATCTCTTTTAGCAACTAGGCAGGGAATCAACATAAACTTCTGTCTGTTGTTTGGTAACAGCTATTTCATGAAAGGCCTTGCCAAAGGAGGTCTTCCAGACTCAATCTTAGAAAATTAGTTTGGTATCCCTATCTAGAATTAATTGTGCAATAATAGTTTTCAGCTTTTTTTTTTTTTTTAGTTTAGCATGCTCTGCTGGAATTGTAGCAGAATTTATTGGGTGGAGGTTATACCTCTAAGTTCTTTATGGACCTGACATAATTTATGAGAATGTCAGTTTTTTAAAATGATCTAAGTTTCAGCAAATCAATCTCTCAGTGGGATTCATTCAGTTCACCTGTCTTTTAGTAACAGAGGCTCCAACTCTGACATTATGTCACAGAATAATTTATAGTAATATGCACCATCCTTATTTGAACTCCTGGACTAGAGATATAAAGCTATATCTTATCTTATTAGATTTATCTAACTCAATAATCATAGGAGAGACTCCATGTTTCTACTCTATGGGTTTACACAATACTTATAAAGTTAGGTGCATTGTATAGAGATGGTGTAAAAAGCACAGTGACCTACAAATTCAATTGTATAAAGCACAGTGACTACAAGTTCAATTCCCAATAGAAGAATTTGAACCACATAAAATCTAATACTATGTATAATAGCTGCATGTACTTGCTCATCTCAATAAACTCAAGGATACAAATCAAGAAAAAATGGCGTTTCTGCCACTCCTGATTCCCCCCCCCCCGAAGTTATCAGTTTGCTCAAACTCTTTGACTAATTA
The DNA here is from genome assembly GCA_023053685.1 of Diadophis punctatus similis. Lineage (NCBI taxonomy): Eukaryota > Metazoa > Chordata > Lepidosauria > Squamata > Dipsadidae > Diadophis > Diadophis punctatus. The sequence continues at coordinate 90,182,762 of JALIGW010000003.1, read as the reverse complement.
GGAGCATATCTGAGGGCTTTGGTGATATCCCTGCATTCAGAGCCACTTAAGCAGAGGTTCACACCGGTTCTATAGAACTTGTAGCAAACCGCTGGTGATGTCATGGTGATGTCACAAAATCGGTTCTGTCAGTGCCAGTCTGTGGACGCTGCCATTTTTGGATATTTTTTTTGAATTTTTTGCTGATTTTTTTTCTTCTGCACATGCGCAGAAGCTGAGTCCCCGGCACTGCGCATGCACCGCCATCTTGTTTTCAGCTTTTTGGGGGGGAATTTTTGTGAATTTTAGGCACTGCGCATGTGCGCGCAGCCACACAGCGCAGGAGGAAGTGAACCGGCAGTGAGGTAAGTTAGAACTCACCCCTGCATTTAAGACCTTTCTCTCTTTTTTGCTTCTCCCAATGTGTTTATGTTTATGTTAAGAGCCTGTGGGATACTTTTAGAAATGATATCAACCTAAGGAGCAGATTCATCTAAATCAATAATCAACAAAAGAGTCCTGTAGATTTGGAATCTAGACAAAAGCTTCTAAAATCATCTTTGAAAAGCTCAGGAACTTTATTATATGACTGACTGACAACCTCTTCTTCTCTCAGGAAATCACAAGCAAATTGTTCATCCCAAAGGTGCTTTCCCCCCACCCCAAGAGGCAACTGGACTTTCTGGTTTTTCTTTGAAGAGGTTTCTCTTCTCATCCAAGAAGCTTCTTCAGCTTCATCCAAGAAGCTTCTTCACCTCTTGGTGAGAAGAGAAAGGTCTTCAAAGAAAAACTAGAAAATCCAGTTGCCTCTTGAAGTGTTGGGGGGAAGCACCTTTGGGACAACCAGGACCTGGATGACTGAGAATCTCCATAGACATTAAGCAATTTCTTCCTTCGTGGGGAGAATATGACAAATGAGGGCTATATTTCCCCCTATATATAGCACAATTCCCATTCTCCTGTTCTTCCCCAGCTATCACAGCCCCTAAATATTCTTTCCCACTTAGCAGCTTCCAGTAAAAACAGCAGCCCTCTTCCCAGTTAACCAACTCTACTTTCTACTGTTCTGTCGGAGCAAATCCTTAAAATGCAACGTGTGACCCATTCGTCAACTACCAGTACAGAACTCCCCCGTGCTTTTACCAATGCATAGGACTGCGCTACACGTGGCTCGCCTCCGTTGGGCAGTCGGCGCTCAGCCCTTCAGTCACATGTCCGGGGTGACTTGAAGCAAACCCCACCAAGTTCAGAGAGAATTACCCGCAAGTTTACGCGCCTCAGCCGCCACGTATGCTGTTAGTAACGGATTTCAGTTTTCGTGCCCTTCGCATAAGAAAACGAGAGGCGACAGCTGTTCGGTTGAATAATGGCAAGTGAAGTGTGGCAAGTTTATCTCGCGGCGACCGACCGTAGGGGCCGTGCGGGGAAACGCGCGTTCTTCTCGGCGCGCAGGACTAAAAGTTTGCAGGCGACCCCTGTCAGCGCCCAGCGGCACACAAGGCCCGCGTTCCCGAACACGGAGCGACAGCTTCGCAAATTTTTCCCGCGCGTCATCCCTGGCTAGTCAAAACGGTCGTTCCCCCCACCCACACATACACCCCGAGCGCGCTCGCCCCTTTTCCCGACCGCTTGGCCAAGCTCTTTCTCTCTTGCCCTCGACTTTGGCACCAGACTCGCCCGCGCAAACGTGCGCCGAGTGAAGGGACGCTCGGCGCCGTACCTCGGATGTAGGTGCACTTGCTGTCGTCCAGCAAACTGGAGCTCGATCCGCCCATCCTGCCGGCGATCGGAGCGGCTGAAGAGAAGGAACTGATGCGCGGCTGAGTGAAGGGAGCTGGAAGCAGGATGGGTTCGAATCCAACCTTTCCTCTCCGCGCTCCTCTCTCGCTCTCGCCCTCAGGCGCTCCTCTGTGTCTCCCCCTCTGCAGCCCAAGTGCAAAACTTCCTCCAGCCCCAGGCACCGCCCGATCAGGCGCCTCCTTCCCCGCTCCTCCTGGCAGAGGGTCAGGCCGCCGAAAGCGCCCCGGTTCCGGGAGACGAATCCTCGCTCGGAGCAAACGTAGAGCAGAAACCAGCTTTCTTCTGGATTCCTAACTCCAGCTCCCTCTTCGCTGCCTTTTTCCGCAAACTGCTGAACTAAATTCAGGGCCCTCTTGATAGATGCCGAAGGGGCGGGCAGAGGTCTTGTGTTACTGCCATCGCCAGCCAGCGAGAGATAAATAGAAGCAGCTTGTCTTGACTGCACTTTAAAAGAAAACTGGTCGGTGATGGAGCGGGGATCACCTGAGATTTTCGCAGGAAGATCAACTCGCTGCTTCAAACCTCATATCTAATCTGCATGAGAAAGACCTTTCTCTCCTGGCTTTTCTGCTTAAAGCAATAGTCTTTTGGCCTCCTAAATAGCTTGGACCATATTCTTCTAAGCATGGAGATTGTTGGTGGGGTGGGGTCTGAAGTGCCCCAGCATTGATGATGTTGTTTAGTTTGGCTAGTGAAAGAAAACAACCAAACTCAGAGAGCACAAAGAATCCCTGATTAGCAAGCTAGAATTTTACCTTCATAAATTTGAAGGACCCCCAGACTCTCTAGTCTAACCCCTCCTCTCTGCCAGAACTCCAGTTTTCCTGACTGATGGCTTCTCAATCTTTGCATTAGGACAGTGCTTCTCAATTATTTTCTGTTACGCCCCCTCTAGGAAGAAGTATTTATTTATTTATTTATTTATTTATTTATGGTTTCTTATATGCCGCCCCACTCCCGAGGGACTCAGGGCGGCTTACAACACAGGAAAAATACAAGAAAACCAATAAATTCAATTTAAAATCAAAATATAAAAATTAAAAATTTCAATATAAAAGCACCATTCAACCGCCAGACATACCCGGGGGAGAGTGTAGATGGAATTAAGCTCTACCCCCTGCCTGCAGGAAGAGCCATGTCTTAACGGCTTTTCGGAAGGCCAGCAGGGTGGGGATAGTTCGGGTCTCTGGGGGGAGTTGGTTCCAGAGCGCGGGGCCGGCCACAGAGAAGGCTCTCCCCCTAGGACCCGCCAGCCGGCATTGCTTGGCTGACGGGAGCTGGAGGAGGCCAACTCTGTGGGCCCTAACCGGTCGGAGGGAAGTATGAGGCAGAATGCGGTCCCGGAGATAACCTGGTCCTAAGCCATGAAGGGCTTTAAAGATGATGATCAACACCTTGAATTGGACCCGGAGACTAATGGGCAACCAATGCAGCTGGCGGAGTATAGGTGTCACGTGGGTGTACCTTGGCACACCCACCACAGCACGCGCAGCTGCATTTTGCACCAACTGGAGTCTCCGGATACTCTTCAAGGGTAGCCCCATGTAGAGCGCGTTGCAGTAGTCCAAACGGGAGGTGACAAGGGCATGAGTGACCGTGAGTAGAGCCTCCTTCTCCAAGTATGGCCGCAACTGGTGCACCAGGCGAACCTGTGCAAAGGCCCCCCTAGCCACAGCAGTGAGATGGTGTTCCAATTTTAGCTGTGGGTCTAGGAGGACCCCCAAGTTGCGGACCTGATCCGAGGGAGTCAGTTTCGCTCCCTCGAGAACCAAGGAGGGATAGTTGTCATAATCCTTAGGAGGCAATATCCAAAGCCACTCAGTCTTGTCGGGGTTGAGTCTGAGTCTGTTCCTCCCCATCCAGATCCTAACGTCGTCCAGGCATCGGCACATTACATCGGCTGCCACACTGAAGTCAGACGGGGTGGTGATGTACAGCTGGGTGTCGTCAGCGTACTGGTGGAAACACACCCCATGTCTGCGGATGATCTCCCCCAGCGGTTTCATGTAAATGTTAAACAGGATGGGCGAGAGGACCGACCCCTGAGGCACCCCGCATAACAGGGGCCTAGGGGTGGATCTCTGCCCTCCCGCCAACACCGACTGCATCCTATCGGCGAGATAAGAGGAGAACCACCGTAAAACGGTGCCTCCCACTCCCAACTCGCCGAGACGATGCAGAAGGATACCATGGTCGATGGTATCGAAAGCCGCTGAGAGGTCAAGTAGCACCAGGATGGAGGAATTTCCCCCATCCCGGGCCCGCCAGAGATCATCCATCAGAGCGACCAAGGCAGTTTCTGTACTGTAGCCGCGCCTGAAACCCGACTGATAGGGATCTAGATGGTCTGTTTCATCCAGAAGCCGCAGAAGCTGAGTGGCCACCACCTTCTCCACAACTTTCCCTAAAAAAGGCAAGTTGGAGACCGGACGATAGTTCTTCAAATCAGCTGGATCCAGGGAAGGCTTCTTCAGGAGGGGTCTCACCACCGCAGCTTTTAATGACTGCGGTACGGAACCCTCCCCCAAAGAAGCGATGACCACCGCCCGGATCCAGCCGCGTGTCACCTCCCTGCTGGCAGAACCAGCCAGGAGGGGCACGGGTCCAATAAACAGGTGGAGGCCCCCATTGCCCCCATGGCTCTGTCCACATCGTCAGGAGAAACAGGCCCAAACTCCTCCCACAACGGTGGACTAAGACTTGCCCCTGTCAACTCCATGGACTCTGCCCAGCCAGAGTCCAGGTTTGACCGAATCCGAGCGATTTTATCCATCAGAAACTCGGCAAATTCCTCAGCTCTGCCTTGCAAGTGCTCCTCGCTCCCCCCTTTCGCAAGGAGGGAGCGAGTCACCCTAAACAAGGCGGCTGGGCGAGAATCTGCGGACGCAATAAGAGTGGAAAAATAGGATCGTTTTGCCGCCCTTATCGCCACTAAATAAGATCTGATGTAAATTCTTAATAGTGTTCGGTCGGAGTCGGTTTTGCTGGACCTCCAGCGGCGCTCCAGACGTCTCTTCTGGCGTTTCATCTCCCGGAGCTCCTCGGTAAACCAGGGGGCTTTCCGGGATCCACTGCCGCGGAGAGGTCGCAAAGGCGCAATTCGGTCTAAAGCCCCTGATGCTGCGATGTTCCAGCCAGCCACCAGGGAATCAGCCGAACTGTGTACCAGGGCTTCAGGTATTTCCCCAAGTTCCCTCTGGAATCCTTCTGGTTCCATTAGGCGCCTGGGGCGGAACCACCTAGTCGGTCCCGCCTCCCTGCGGGGGAGGAATGGAACTGCGGAATCCAACCTCAGTAGGAAATGATCTGACCATGACAGAGGGGTGATGACTATATCCCTTATCTTCAGATCATCTCTCCACTGCCCCGAGAGAAACACTAGGTCGAGCGTGTGACCACCCTCATGAGTCGGACCCTGGATTACTTGGGTCAGGTCCATGGTTGTCATGGAATCCATGAACTCCTGGGCTATCCCAGAGGTTTCACCAGCAGAAGGCAAGTTGAAGTCCCCCAGCACCATGAGCCTAGGGAACTCAACTGCCAAGCCGGCTACTGCCTCGAGCAGCTCAGGCAGGGCCTTACTTACGCAGCTGGGAGGCAGGTACGTTAAGAGAAGGCCCACCTGTACCCCTAAGTCCAACTTCAGAAGGAGCGTCTCACACCCAACAATCTCCGGGGCAGGGATCCTACGAGGATGCAGGTTTCCACGTGTTATTATTGCCACTCCTCCCCCCCTTCCCTGGGGTCGGGAATGATGCTGCACTGAGAACCCGTCCGGGCATATCTCAGAGAGAGCTACTCCTCCCTCCTGGCCCAGCCAGGTCTCAGTTATACAAACCAGGTCGGCCCCCTCTTCTGTGATTAAATCACGAATCAGGGGGGCTTTGTTAGAAATTGACCTGGCGTTAAGCAGTAGCATCCTGAGCCCAGGGCCCTGAACACCCTGGTTGCCAGGCACTCGGGATGAGCAAGATGGAACCACATCGGAGGGGCCGGAACAAGGGATCGCTTGTACACAGCGAGGTCTTATTCCCCGAGAGCGGCCCTCCCCTCTGCTCCCGCCATACCTGCCTCTTCCCATTATGACCGAGATGTTCCGGCTCTCATCCCTACCAGATACCCCCTCCCCCCCCCGCTGGTCTCCCTCCCTCCCTGCAGGCCATACACACCATTCTCACAAGATAGGGTCACTGAACCCACCTCCCCGCTTCTGTTTCTGCACTCAGCGGGGGGGAACGGAATTACAGCCCCTAGCTTTTCCATTTTTTATACAGACATTTCTTAAATTATCAAACATTCAAATCACTCATCTCCATACATACACACATCCATACCACAATTTTTAGAGGAGGAGAGTATAATTAAAAGTCTTTTCCAAAAAGGAAGGCAGGGTCCTCCAGGCAAGGGGGTGTTGGGGGAACAAATTCCCTGGATCGGCTCCGCCTCCCTGTTGCTCTGTATACCCGGAATGGGAGGGAACCTCGTTTACGCTGATGATGTTGGGAGTATAGTGTCTTATGTCCCTCGGAATACAACCAGTCTCCGACCGAGGGGGGATTCCACATCTTCACCCTGCTTGCGATAGTCTTAGGGGTGGGCAACAACCTCCACGAGCGCAGGGGTGATATTAGGCCAAACAACCGGGGAGATGTTATCACCATAGATGTAGGAGCAAACAATAATGGCGGGGAATTCACGTGATCTTTCTTGCCTCCTTGGGCAGAGAGAGGTAGTACTAATAGCTCGCTTTCTCTCCGCTCCGATGTCATCGAAAACCGGAACTGTAATCTTGATCTTATTGTCCCGTTTTTTCCTGTTTCTATTTCTCCTCTTTTCCTACTTCCCCTCATTGCTGGACTATGATAACTATAATGGCGCCAGCAATAAAAGCGGCCGCAGTTGGATCCATAAATAGGCCTCCATGGGGGGGGGAGGGCGAAGTCACGCCGATCGAAATAAACCCTGTAACCGTAAAAACATTTCGCGCGCCCCAACTCTCCACCGGGCTGATTGTTTGCAATATTTGGCACATTTTCACTGAAAAATCTCAAGCGGCTTATCAGCGTAATTGGGGTGTAATGTGTTTAAGTGATGCCTTAATTTATTTGGCTTCATGCTGTCCGCTGCCAACATGTCCGCTGCCAACATTTTTAGACACAGTAAACATACAGGTCTTTCCTCGTCTCCCACCGTAGTCACAGTGAAGCCAAGCGCTACATACACTTCATCATATTTCCTCGTCTTAGCTTTCGGGAGACTTACGTTTGTCTCATTATCTCCATCTCTCTCCTCCTTTCTTTTCATCCCTGTTAAATATTTTTCCATGGTGTCTCTTAAGGGTTTGTTATCTGCACTTCATATCTCCTGCTCTGTGCTGTGTGCTATTGTTCGGTGCAAAAAACCCCTACTCCCTGCGGCAAAAAAGCACGTTCCCCGGGGTCATGCACCCCACCTGGCATCGCTCCGCGCCCCCCAGGGGGCCCCGCCCCACTATTTGAGAAGCACTGCATTAGGACAATCAGCAAAAGGGAGAGTGAACTCTCACTTACTGGCTCAGCTCCAAAAACTGTTCCTCTTTTTAGGATGCATTTCCTCTTGTTCAGCCAGAATTACCTCTCCTGTAACTGAATTCATTTTTCCATGTTCCATACTCTGGAATAAGAGTGAGCAGATCCTAAGCTTCTGGGTAACATCTTTCAGTTATTGGAAGTGTGCTGCACCCTGCCCTTCTTCAACTAAGAGATTGTGTTAGTTGGGAAAGGTGCTCCCAGACTTTTTTTGATTTTCATCTCTTCTCCTTGTTGTCTTTCCTCAAGGCTAACAGCATCTGCTTTGATCTCTTCCTTGGCTTCATTGCCCTTCCCTAAACTTGATGCGGATTTTGTGCAATTTCTTGTTCAAGTGTGGTGCCTGCAAGGGGACCAGGGACTTCAGTTGGGATCTCCCCAAAACTAAACCTTCACTTCTTGAGATTCTTATGGATGCATTGGCCTTCTTCCCTTGATGATCACCCTACTGACTCAGATTCAGTTTGCAATCGACTACTATTTTGAGATCATTTTAATAAATATTTTTAAAATTATTTTCTAAATTTAAAATACAAATAAATATCAAAATAGTGGGTAAAAGGCTAAGAGGAAAAGGGAAATATTGCATAGTGAGGAAAAGGGGAAGAAACAAAAAAAAGCAGTGACTTCCATCCTTTTTTTTGATGCAGTGAATTATATAATAAAATTATAATCTCAGCATTGTCGTACACATACATTACTTCTGTAACAAGTATTTACTTAACCATCCAAACCCAAAGTTAGAATATTATTTTTATCTCTTACGCTCAGAAAGTCCAGAAGCAGTTTCCAAGTGGAAATAAAGCCAGTTTATTTATTTGGTATTACAAGTTACATTCTTTTCTTTAATCAATGTTGTTAACTTTGCCATTTCTACCACCGGCTTCTTCGGCTCTGCGGCAACCAACAGGTAAGAGCCACCTCTGATCCACATATGATAAAAAGTACCTTCTTTATAAGTACATTTCTTTACAATTACATTTCCAACAGACCTTTGAAACATCTTTATATATCTTTGACAATTTATCCAACATTAAATGCCAACAGGACATCATTTTATACAAACATACTATAAATGTCTTATAATTACGTTATAATTCAACCTAAATTTCCAACAGATAATTTTCATCGATTCTTTTCAAGTTTTATCTTTCATTCTTCACTAATGAATCACTAATTAAATTATCATGTTAAATATATGATTATATAATTATATCTAATAAATTAATTACTATCACTAATTTATTATAATCAATGACCAGTATACATATATAATATAAAAAAGTACAAATGAAACCTTAATGATAGAACTACATTGTAGCTCCCATATATCTGTTCTTATGCAGCTCCTATCACTGATGATGTTATTTAGTTGGGTAATGAATATCTGTAATTAATCAGCCAAGCTCAAGGCACCAATTTCACATCTTTCCTTTATTAGCACTCATTCATGAGCCACACTCAGTCTTGGGCATTGTGTTAAGTGCTAAGGAGTGTAAAGGAAAAAGCTTGTTTCTGCAAGATTTAGAAACAAGGCAACAGGAGTAGGCAGAATCAAATTCAAAAGGTGCAACAAATTATTGCAATTAAGAATTTAGCTGCATGAAGGCAAATTCTAGGTCAAGCAGTCCAAACTATTGCTTGGATCCTTCAGGACATCCCATCTGAACATTTTCTATTGATTCCTGGAACCATTTCTCCAGATTGTTTCTGGTGTCTTCGGGAATTCTCATCTGGGAGGGATGTGTGGCCAAACCCTGCAGCGGCATGGAGTCCCCCGCGCTCTGCAGGGGAAACCAGAAATCCTAGCCACTTGGAGGGATGGGGACCAAGAGAGGCACATGTCAGTAGACTGGGGGGTGGTAAACCCCCCAGGGAGGCAACACCAGCCTCTCAGCCAGCAGCGATGGAAAACGACTGAGTTGTCCTAGTTGCGGCAGCCACAAACGGCTTGATTGTGGAGATTGGAAGTCACCTGGGAAAGAAGATTGAAGCTTACGTGCTGGAAAGAGAGGAAGTTAAACATAAGCTGGTGAGTGTTTTGCAGACAGAATGCTTTAAAAAAGTTTTCTACCGGTAAGATTTAAAGGGAACAAAATAACTTTAAATGGAAGAAGGCAGCTAGTAGAAGACCATAGAGAAACTAAACTATAAGGAATTGAAATTAAAGCTCAACTTTCAGAATTTTGAACTTTGTTATAACAGACCTGGTGGAGATTTAAGTGACTAGGAAAATAAATTTGGAAGAGAATATTTTGTGAAAGTCAAGTTGATTTAAAATATAGAGGAATATTTTTGAAAAGAAAAAGCAGATCTGGGATATTGGAAACGGAGAACGCCATCTGCTGGCTGGAAGAACTATTACAACTGGAAAGATAAGCATGTGTATGTTGACAGTTGTTGACCTTGAATAAAAAGAACTATCCCAGAGGCTGGAAAAACTTAAAAACAGTGTACAATTTGTTATTGCGTTAAAAGGACTTGTTTATATTGGAATGAACTTGGAATGAACTTCAATATAAAAAGATCAGAAGGACTTGGAATTTGAATAGGAAATACAGAGATCTACCGGTAAGTGTTTAAGAGAATTGCTTTAACACAGGAGGAACTGACAATATTCCATTTAAAAGGAAATAATTATAAAAGGCTGTGGAAGCAGACCTATGCTAACAGCTGGAGTGATTGTAAGCTTTTGGATTTGTGAACTTTGATTTTGATGATATAGAGGCAAGTGATTATGAAGAGTTAGTTGGATTTTTGAAAGATTTGGTTGAAGATTTAAAAAGATGCTTTTTGGGATTTGGAGTTGGAAAAGGAATGGGAAAAGAGATAGATGACAATAAAGATTTTGAAATTATGATGGTAAGAAATGAAAATGGAAAGAATGAAGAACAAGAAGATAACAAAGGGGAGAAGAAATTAGAAGAGGAAAACCAGATTGATGAATACACTGGGACCTACAGCGATAAAAAGGAAAAGGACATTGAAAATGAAGGACAGACTGATGATTATATTGAGATTCATAATGATTACACTGGGATTTACAGTGACCAAAAAAAAGGAATTCTCATCTGAGTTTTTTGAGAGATGTTTTTCTTTTTTCCATGTTTTATTGATTTTAATTATCATACTTTCCATTTCCATCAAATAGTGTGTGATCTGGGTACAATTGTTTAACAATATATAATCTAAATATTTGTTATATTCCTCTCATTAACCTAATCAATACAGCTACCTCTCAATCCAGTTACCATAATACATATAATTATCCTCAATTGCTTTCCATATTAGTGTTCTCTTTTCTTGTGTCTCCTCTTCCCTAACTTGTTTCTTTTATCTAACCATTGGTAAAATACATCCCACGTCAAAAAGTATTCAGTTTCTTCCTTATCCTTAATAATAAGTGTTAATCTATCCATTTCTGCACATTCTAATATTTTCTGAAGCACCTTCTCATTTGACAGGGTCTCTTCACTTTTCCATTGTTGTGCATATACCATCCTGGCCACAGTTAATACATGTAAAATCAAATATGTAGTCTTTTTGTCGTAGTCTTTGGGTAGAATGCCCAGCAGAAATATCTCTGGTCTCAGTTCAATATGTTTCTTTGTCATTTTTCCCAATCAGGTACATATTTTCGACCAGTATTTTTTTAGTTTTGGGACATGTCCACCACATATGAGAGTATGAACCCGGTGTTTGGTTACATTTGTCAGATCTATCTTTATACATTTTAGCCAATCTTGCTGGTGCAAAGTGCCATCTATAAAACATTTTATACAGATTTTCTTTATATGCGGTTGACATTGTCATTTTAATATTTCTATCCCATAATTTCTGACATTTATCTAGTTCTATTGCATATCCAAAATTTTTAGCCCATTAGCGAGATTATATGTATTTGCATTTGTGGCCATCATGCAATTTCTATTCCTTGCCTACTAAGTTCCTGTTTAGTTTTTAATTCCCCTTTGTTGTTCAAAATATCTTTATATCTTACAATTTTTACAAAATTAACTATATTAGGGTGTACCAGTGCCTCCATTGTGGGAAGCCAGATTGGTATTTTCAAACAGTGTTGTTCCTTTATTTTAAGCTAAACAGATAACAATGCATTTCTAACATAATGTCTCTGAAAATAACTATGTATTTTATTATTCCTGTACCAAAGGAAAGCGTGCCAGCCTAATTGAAGATCATGCCCTTCTAGTGTTAGTAATCTTAATGTGTCTCAAATTGATCCATTTTTTCACCCATGTAAGTACCAAGGCCTGATAATATAATTCCCAATCTGGTAGTCCGAAGCCCCCTCTTTTTTTAAGGGTCCTGCAACATTTTCATTCCTATTCTTGCTTTCTTCCCTAACCAAACAAATCTTGATATTGTTTAATTCCTCAAAAAAAATTTCTCCAATCTTATTGGTATAGTCTGAAATAAATATAAGATTCTTGGCAAAATATTCATTTTTATAGTTGCTATTCTTCCTGTCAATGATAGTTGTAGATCTTTCCATTTCTCCAAATCTTGTTTGATTTGCCTCAGCAATTTCATATAATTGTCCTCTTTAATTGTTGCACATTTTGCTGTTAATGGTATACCTAAATATTTCACTTTTTAAACTATCTGTACATTAATTCTTTCCATTAACCTTTTTTATATGTCTGTAACATTCTTAACTAAAATCTTTGTCTTGTCTTTTTTTTATTAAGGTTTTTTTTTAATTTATTTTCCATTTTGAAAAATATAAACATTTCATCTCCCTTTAAGCAGTGTGTCGTCTGGGTACAAATATTTCTGTGCAACATCCTTCCACAAATTATATACATTGAACAATTTTTACCTTGTGTAACTTATTTCCTTCATAACATATCTTCTAATAAAAATACAGTAATAATATTAAACATGATTATTCTCATCATACTCATGTTATCAGTTGCCATTTTATTCTTATCTCTAAATGGATTTTCTATTTTTCTTGTTGTCTTTTTCCTTTATTTCCAATTTCCTTTTTTATTCTCTAACCATTGGTAAAATGCTTCCCATATCATATAATAATCAGTTTGTTCTTTCTCCTTAATTGCTAGTGTTAATCTATTCATTTCTGCACATTCTAATATTTTCCTAATCACCTTCACTTCAGTAGGAATTTCTTCACTTTTCCAATATTGTGCAAATACAATTCTAGCTGCTGTTAATGCATGAATAATTAAATATATATATTTTTTTGCAAAAAAAAAAATTCTTCATATTTAAAAACATACATACAACATCATATACCTTCAATACAACTTAATAAACATATCCTAAATATAATCATTCATGATTCTTAATTTTATATCCATTCTCTTTATGTCTTTACTTTCGGTATATGTCATTTGTCTCATGCTGCCTCCTTTGTCTAATTTCGTTACCTGGATAACACAAATTATTTTATCTTCCAATTAAATTTATCGCTATTGCTTATTAATTCTATTAGTTGTTATATCTCTTGCTTCTTAAATCTAGGCTGTCGTGCTTCATTATCTTCCTTATATCAATTACTCATCATTCGTTTTTCTTAACCCATTTTCTCATAACTAAATGCCCCTAAAAAATCCACATTTACCTATCTTCAAAATAGAGTATCAGTTCGTATTAAATGCTTTATACAATACTATTATCCTTTACAATGCAGGAGTAAGTAGAAATTATTCAAGTTCCAAAATTTCAACAAACTAACTTGTTTGATTCATTATTCATTATAATGTATCTTTCATTCTAATGGTACAAATATATATTCATTAATTTTAGATTTAATTCAACAAATCCAATTTAGAATATTTAGTTCCTTAAATAGAAACTTGTTCATTATCAATATAAATTATCATCATCAACTACATTTACAAATAATAATAATTCGACCATGGTATCCTTCTGCATCGTCTCGGCGAGTTGGGAGTGGGAGGCACCGTTTTGCGGTGGTTCTCCTCTTATCTCGCCGATAGGATGCAGTCGGTGTTGACAGGAGGGCAGAGATCGTCCCCTAGGCCCCTTGTATGCGGGGTGCCTCAGGGGTCGGTTCTCTCGCCCATCCTGTTTAACATTTACATGAAACCGCTGGGAGAGATCATCCGCAGACATGGGGTGTGTTTTCACCAGTACGCTGATGACACCCAGCTGTACATCACCACCCCGTCTGAATTCAGTGTGGCAGTTGATGTAATGTGCCGGTGCCTGGACGACGTTAGGATCTGGATGGGGAGGAACAGACTCAGACTCAACCCCGACAAGACTGAGTGGCTTTGGATATTGCCTCCTAAGGACTATGACAACTGTCCCTCCTTGGATCTCGAGGGAGCGAAACTGACTCCCTCGGACCGGGTCCGCAACTTGGGGGTCCTCCTAGATCCACAGCTAAAATTGGACCATCATCTTACGGCTGTGGCTAGGGGGGCCTTTGCACAGGTTCGCCTGGTGCACCAGTTGCGGCCATACTTGGAGAAGGAGGCTCTACTCACGGTCACTCATGCCCTTGTCACCTCCCGCCTGGACTACTGCAACGCGCTCTACATGGGGCTACCCTTGAAGAGTATCCGGAGACTTCAGTTGGTGCAAAATGCGGCTGCGCGTGCTGTGGTGGGTGTGCCAAGGTACACTCACGTGACACCTATACTCCGCCAGCTGCATTGGTTGCCCATCGGTCTCCGGGTCCAATTCAAGGTGTTGATCATCATCTTTAAAGCCCTTCATGGCTTAGGACCAGGTTATCTCCGGGACCGCATTCTGCCTTATACTTCCCTCTGACTGGTTAGGGCCCACAGAGTTGGCCTCCTCCGGGTCCCGTCGGCCAAGCAACGACGGGCCCTAGGGAGAGGGCCTTCTCTGTGGCGGGCCCCGCGCTCTGGAACCAACTTCCTCCAGAGACCCGAACTATCCCCACCCTGCTGGCCTTCCGAAAAGCCGTTAAGACATGGCTTTTCCTGCAGGTGGGGGGTAGAGCCTAATCCATCTGAGCTCTCCCCCGGGTATGCCTGATTGTTGGATGGTTTTTAATATTAAATTTTTAATTTTTATATTTGCTTTTAATGTAACGTTTATTATTGGTTATTCTTGTATTTTCTCTCTGCTGTACGCCGCACTGAGTCCCTTGGGAGTTGGGCGGCATATGAGAAAACCAAAATAAATAAATAAATAAATAAATAAATAAATAAATAAATAAATAAATAATTCAAAATTTTCAAAAATTAACTCATTTCATCCATTTTTAGTTGTGATTCTTCCCTCCTAATAATACAAATATTCATTTACTAATTTTAAACTTAATCTATCAAGTCAAACTTACATCAACCATCTATTTATATCAATAACTATATTTAATAATTATCTTAAGTGTTTAAGTGTTTAAGTAACTCTTATAAATTGTCAGTATTAATTATTATCATCAAATATATTCACAAATTTGCTAGGTTATATTTAAAAAAAGAAAAAAGTAATATGATAATCAAATAACAATCATCCATTTTCTTTAAATTTCCATCTTTTTAACCTTAGCTTCCTTTTTTTTCTTGTAACATTGTACCCCCAAATTCTTCCCCTCTGTCCTTTTTTCTTCTTTATATATGGTAATTGTATAGGTTTTCTTTCAACTCTCCTCACTCCCTTCCCCCTGCTTTCTTCTCCTTTATTAATTTGCCAAACCCAATATCTATATCACCTTATTGCCTTTTTATCACTGTTTACCCCAGTGTAATCATCATAAATTTCTATATAATCATTAATATGTCCATTTTCAAAGTTCTCTTCCCTTTTATCTCTGTTATTCTCTGAGTCTTCTTCCACCTGTTCTTCCTCTCCTGATTCAAATAGTTCAATATAGTCCTTGGTCTGTCCATTTTCGAAATTCTCTTCCTTTTTATCTCTATCGTTGTCTGTGTCTTCTTCCACCTGTTTTTCCTCTTCGAGTATCTTCTTCTCTTTGCTGTCTTGTCTTTTATTCCTTGCAATCATGTTTTCAAAGCCCTTACTGTGTTCAAGAACTTCCTTTATTCCTTTATTAAATCTGTCTTCGAACTCCAAGAAGCATCTTTTTAAGTCTTCAAAATAGTCCTTAAAAAAGATTATAAGTTCCTCATCTTCTAAGGCCTCCATATTACCAAAATCACCATTCACAGGTCTTTACTATTAGTCCAGCTGTCAAAGAGATATCTATCCACAGCCTGGTATAGTCCTCTTCTTTCCACATTGTAAGATGTTTATTTTTGGCCTTTAACACCTAGTCTTTAATACATTGGAGTTCATTCAAAGTTCATTCAATTCCAGCAAATAAGATAGCTTTGTATTTTCTCAAACTATTCAATGTTCCCAATTCAAGGTCAGCAGCTGTTTAAACATCTGCAAAAGTTTTCCACAGTAATAATTCCTCCAACCAGCAGGTGGCACTCCTCACTGGGTCCATAAGTCTGTTTCTGCTCATTAGTATACTACCGTATGTTCCGGCGTTTAAGACTTTTTACCCCTTGAAAATCTTCTCAAAAGTCGGGGGTCATCTTATACGCCGGGTACTGAAACTTCCAAGCTGGGGGGAGCTCAAAAACGGCTGCGGCCGCATCCCCGTTCTCCAGCCAAGCGGCCGAAGGAGCCCTGCCGCCACCCTGCATCTCGGTCTCCTGCTGGGAAGACTGCGGCTGCCACCACCAGCCGCAGTCTTCCCAGCAGGTGGGGGCGCGTGGGAGGGACCGCAGAGCAGAGGCACCCGGCGGATTAAGGCAAGAAGGGGTGGGAGACGCGGGCAGGAGCCTGCCGCCGATGCCACCACTTTTGGCATCCCCGCGCCTCTTGCCCCGCTCACTGGGCGCCTCTGCTCCGCAGTCCCTCCCACGCACGCCCACCAAAGAAATATTGGAGCGGCGATAGCGGCGGTGGCGGTAGCGCTCTCTCTCCTTCCCTCCCATGTACGTTAACCCTGCCGGCACCGTGGTCGGGGACTCAGTCGGGTGGCTGGAGCCTTGCGGGAGATGGCGACAGAGGCTCCTTCTTCCTCCGAGGGGAGGGGAACAACCCACCCATCTACCTCGCTTGGTGCGGTTCCCCGCACTTGGCATCTTGGAAGAGGGCTGCGCGAGGGAGAAAGGAGCCACAGTGGGGATTGGTTTGCAGGGAAAAAGAAAGAAAGAAAGAAAGGAGGGAGGGAGGGAGAAAGAAGTTAGGAAGACAGACAGACAGACAGACAGACAGACAGACAGACAGAAAGAAAGAAAATCATTACCAATGCTATGATGGAAACCACCAACTCAAAGACAAATATCACTGTGGAGTAAGGAAGCTGCTACAGCAGCAACAAATTAAACAGCACAGACACAGGGATTATCTCAATATCCCATTGTCCCTATTGGACAATATTGGAGGGTTGCCAGAAAGTTTCTTCATTTGTTCTACAGAGAGCAAAGTAGTTTTCACAGTACAAGGCATATGTTGCCTAATTGTCTATCACAAAGCTTGCAATTGCGAAGAAATTAAAAAATCCAAGGTAGAAGAAAAGGGTTCCTGTTATTGGTTCTTTGTCATAAAATGCATAGCAAAGGCATCAGATGGATTCTTACTTGTAGGAAAGTATGCAATAAAGTGTGAAAAGGAAGGAAGGAAGGAAGAAGAAAGAAGAAAAGAAAGAAGAAAGAAAGATGTTAGGAAGGAAGGAAGAAAGAAAGAAGTTAGGAAGGAAGGAAGAAAGAAAGAAAAAGAAAGATGGTAGGAGGGGTAGTCTTATACGGAGAGTATATCCCAAACTCTATATTTTAACTGGAAAAGTTGGGGGTTGTCTTATACGCCCAGTCGTCTTGTACGCCGGAACATACAGTAATATATTTTAAATCAATTCATATTAGTTCAAACAAAGTTCAAACATTCAAAGTTTATTCAATATTTTCAAAGTTTTCAAAGGTTGGGCTTTAGTTGCTACCTTCTTTAAAAAAAAATTTCTATAGCCTTCTGTGCTAAATAGCTGCTTCATTTTATTTATTTTTTTCAATCCTTTTGTTCCCATTTTAAACTTAAAGACAAAGAGTCCCAAAGCTTCTCTCCAGCAAAATAACTCACCAGCTCAACTTCTGTTCTTCTGCTCTTCCCTCCTGCACTTATCTTGAATTTTCCTCTCCAGATGACCTCTGATCTTCAATCAAATAATCAGACAGTTTGTCACCCCCCTCCAGGTTGCCGACGGTGTCTCTCTTCTTCACCACCCCTCCAGGGTGGTTCCAACCTAGCTCTGACCGAGCCAGGTCCCCTGGCGACGTGGATATCGGGGTTCCCCTGCAGAGCAAGGGGAACTCCGTGTCGCCTCGGCAATATATATTTTCCCTCCCCCATATATATTTTCTTTGTTATAAGTTTCAGGAAGGATCCCCAGCAAAAATATTTCTGGTTTAAACTCAATACGTTGTTCTATCATTTTTTCCAACCATATCTTTATTATTGTCCAATACTTCTTTGCTTCTCCACATGTCCACCACATATGATAATAAGATCCAGGTATCTGGTGATACTTCCAATATTTAGCTGATTTGTCTTTAAACATCTTTGCCAACCTAAATTAATTAATTAAATAAATAAACATCTTTTATTTTCAATCCTGCTACTTCCCCATATTCTTCTATTTTTTTAATTACCGTATTTTTCGGAGTATAAGACACACCTTTTTCCTCCCTAAAAGAGGCTGAAAATTTGGGTGCGTCTTATACTCCGAATGTAGCTTTTTTCAAAGCTTTTTTTTTCAGCCCTAATAAGGTGCTAACAATCTTACCGGCTTCATACTCCGTCCCAAGTTTTTTTCCAGCCCTAAGTCTTTGCAGGCTTGTTTTCATTCCTACTCCCTCTGAAAAAGGTTTTTTCAGCCCTAAGGAGGTGCTAACGATCTTACCGGCTTGCAGCATTTTTTTATTCCTATTCCCTTGCAGTAGTTTTTTTTTACCAGCCCTAAGTCTTTGCAGGCTTGTTTTCATTCCTACTCCCTTCGAATAATATTTTTTTCAGCCCTAACCAGGGGATAAAATAATGTGCTGAAGCTGAACAGATTAAGGACGCTAGCCAAATTAATACCTGGTAGGTAGATTTTTTCCCCTATTTTCCTCCCCCAAAACTAAGGTGAGTCTTATACGCCGAAAAATATGGTAACTTCAATCCAGTCTCTAGGGGATCTTCTAATATAAAAACCAAGTCATCCGCAAATGCCTGTAGTCTGCATTTTTTAAAAAAATTCTATTCCTCATATTTCTTCATCTTTTTGGATATTTCTAGTTAACACTTCCAACGTTGATATAAATAGTAAAAGAGACAGTGGACATCCCTGTCTTGTGCCTTTATGTCAAAATTCTCAGTCATGTCTCCATTTACTATCACCTTTGCTGTTTGTTTACAATATATTGTTTTAATCATATTAATAAATTTCTCCCCAAAGTCAATATATTCTAATTGTGCCAACATAAATTGCCAATTGACATTATCAAAAGCTTTCTGTGCGTCTAAAAACATCAATGTCATTTGTTTTCCCAGATGTGTCTCATAATATTCCAATGTGTTTAAGATCATTCTCATTTTTGTAGTGAATATATTGATTCAATTGTTTTAATAAATTTATCCCCAAATTGCATATACTTTAGTTGTGTTAAGAGAAATTTCCATTCCAAATTATCAAAGGCTTTTTGTGCATCTACAAATATTAATGCCAATTGTTTGTCCGGGTGTGCCTCATAATATTCCAAAACATTCATGACCATTCTTGTGTTATTACTAATTTGTCTCTTTGGAAGGAAACCATTTTGATCAGGGTGTACAATTTGATTTAATATTGGTTTTAATCTTTCCGCCAATATTGTTACAAAAATTTTGCAATCCGAATTCAATAAAGAGATTGGTCTATAATTTTTAGTTAAGCTATTGTCTGTATCATCTTTCGGTATTAAACTTGTATGCCTCCCCCCATGATTTGGGCATTTTAGCTTTCTCTAACACCTCATTATATAATTCTAGCATTTTGTCTTCTACACTATCTTGAAATTTTTTGTATATCTCCAATGGAAGTCCATCTGGCCCAGATGTTTTATTATTTTTTTGTTTTTTGATGGCATCTTTTAATTTTAATTTAAAGCGTAATTTCCCTATTAAGCATTTTTTACTTTTCCTCTGGCAAGATTGGCAAACTTTGGCTATCCAAATAGGTCTTTATGTCTTCTTCCTTGAATAAAATAGAATAGAATTCTTTATTGGCCAAGTGTGATTGGACACACAAGGAACCTGTCTCTGGTGCATATGCTCTCAGTGTACATAAAAGAAAATATACATTTGTCAAGAATCATGAGGTACAACACTTAATGATTGTCATAGGGTTCAAATAAGCAATCAGGAAACAATCAATATTAATATAAATCGTAAGGATACAAGCAACAAAGTTACAGTCATAAGTGGGAGGAGATGGGTGATAGGAACGATGAGAAAAACTAATAGTAATAGTAATGCAGCCTTAGTGAATAGTTTGACAGTGGTGAGGGAATTATTTGTTTAGCAGAGTGATGGTGTTTGGGGAAAAACTGTTCTTGTGTCTAGTTGTCTTGGTGTGCAGTGCTCTATAGCACTCTATAGCGATGTTTTGAGGAGTTGAAACAATTTATGTCCAGGATGCGAGGGGTCCGTAAATATTTTCACGGCCCTCTTTTTGACTCGTGCAGTATACAAGTCCTCAATGGAAGGCAGGTTGGCAGTAATTGTTTTTTCTGCAGTTCTGATTATCCTCTGAAGTCTGTGTCTGTCTTGTTGGGTTGCAGAACCAAACCAGACAGTTATAGAGGTGCAGATGACAGATGTTGATATTGTCTTGTTGGTATAATGTCTTGAAGAAGTTGTGGATAATCTTCTTTGTTTCTTCTAGTCCATGTTGTAGATTCCCTTCTTCGTCCTTGAGTTGTTGAATTGTCCTATTTGTTTTTTCTTTCCTTAATTTATGGGCTAACCATCTCCAGGGTTTATTTGCATGCTCGAAGAAATTTTGTTTCATCCTTTTAATATTACGGCTTATTTCTTCCTGTGTAGCCAAATTAATCATATGTTTTGTTAAGTCCCTTGCCTCTTTATATTGATTGTTTTTTTTATTCAAAAAGTTTTATTAGTACAAAGTACAAGCATTTTTGTCAATTTTCTCCCCCCCATCCCCCCTGCCCACGACCCACTCTCTTCCCTCTCCCCCCCGGACTTCCCAGAAAAAGTACAGGGCATAGTATTCAATAACATAAATTTAAATTAAATTAAAATAACTTCTTAGATCCCTCATTTTATCGGCATCTTTAACTCCAGATTAAAACTATTCAAAATGTTAAAAATTAAAGAGAAAGTAAACAAGTGAAGAACAAAAATAAGCAAAATAAAAAAGAAACAAAGATGAACCTCATACACTAAACTTAGTCATAACCTCAAACATTATTAATAGCATAATTTTACAATATACCAAAGTATTAACTTCCCAATATTTAATATATATATATATCAATAATGGTTGGCTGACCCCTTATATTTCAACACCCTTAAACTTAGTTAAAATCCACCCACTTATTAATAGCATAATTTTATATATATAACATTTCCTCTAAACCTCAAACTGTAAAATACACCTTCATAACAATATTCCTATACCTTAAGGTATCACCTCAGAATATATATTATCTACTATACTAAAAATAGTAACCAAAATATATAATAATAATAATAAAAAGAATAAAAACCAACTCTTTATACCTCTAAATTTTTAAACTTAATCCCTATATCCTCAAAATAATAATACCAAAATATTACACTATATCCAATTTATAACTTCAAAATATTTGGTATGAAAATACCATCAATAAACAATATTAATATTTCAGATCCCCAAATTAATGATAACGAAATACTCTATATCAAATTTATAACTCCAAAATATATAATATATATCTAAAAAACAATCTAAAAATAAAATATAATACCATTAATAGACAATATTAATACAACATATGAAAAGAAAAAAAGAAAAAAATGATTACAATCTTGTTCATCTTTCCAACCATCCTGTAAGTTTTAACACCATCTGTCCTTTGGCCATTTCCAATCTGTCGCTTCAGCTGTCATCTGATGCCATTCCTCCGTCTCCTTATCCACGTCATAAACATCTGTCTGGCTCTGCCACTCTTTTGAAATCTTCGGAATTATTTCCTCTTGATCACGTATATCTGGATTTCCGTTCTCCTCCTCCCTTATTTCCATGCCTTTTTCCACTGGAATTTTAGAAATATCAGCCTTTAAAACATTAATGTAGAATTCTGTAGCTTTCTTTATTGTATTTAGTCCATATCTTTTTCCCAAGAATTTTACAGTTACTCCTGTTGGTACATTCCATTTATATTGTAAATTTTGTATTTTTAATTCCTGAACCAGAAAAGAATATTCTCTTCTATCTTTAAGCATCTTGGCAGGGATTTCTTTCCATATCTTTATTTCTTGACCATTTGCCTGAAGATTTTTATTATAAGTCGCCTGCATGATTCTGTTTTGCAAAGCTCTGGTAGTGAAGTATATTACAATATCCCTTGGCAAGTGGTTTTGTTTTGCATACCAAGAATTAATTCTGTATACTTTATCGATTTTTGTAGCCAATTCATCTTTAGACAATCCAGACACCTGCTCCAGTGCCTCTGTCATTCTTTCTTTCAGATTTTCAAATTTTTTTTCTTTCAAGCCCCTGACTCTTATAGCAAATTTCATCTCTTGAAATTGAGAGATCATCGCTTCTTTTTCCAATTTTAATATATCATTTTGAACCTTGGTTATATATTCTTCTGAGATTGTTATATTTTGCTTATTTTTTTCCAAATCCTTCTCCAAAATTTCCATATTCACTGCTAATCCTTTGCAAACTTTCACCACATCCGCTCTCAATTGTAAATTCATCTTCTCCATAGCAGCCTGCATTTTTTTTCTATCTCAGCAAGTTTTGAATTAAATTCTAAAATTAACTCTTTTTTCATAAGTTTCAGGGTATTAAAAAAAGTCTCAGGTGTTAAAGAATCAGGCATAGATTGTTTCTTTAAAATATGATCAAAGGAGTACTCAGTTCTTTTATTCACTACAGTCTTTTCAAGTTTAGAAGCCATTTCAATGTTTTCAAAAAAAAGACAAAGAAGAGAGGAAGAGGAAACCCAGATCTTTACTTAAAAAAGAAAATTCTTTTCCAAGTCCAGAGCCATTTAGATTTTTCCTTCTATAAAACTATAACTTAATTCCAAAGAAGAGAGAAAAAAAAGGGAAAAAAAATCATCCTTCAAATCAAAGGTTTCCAGAAGGAAAGGGATGGTAACAAAGCAAAAATAACTTTCTCTTTTACACCACCGTTGCCAATCGCCATCTTGTTGCCACTCCTTATTAAGTTACTTTGTTTCTTCCATCTTAAAAACCCAGGAATGGAGTTAAAGTACAAACTATTACCTCCAGGACTCCTGTCTTCTTCTGGCTGCTCTCTGTATTTTTAAATTGATTGTACCTCCTTTAAAGCAGCAGCGGTGGTCGCGGCATCTTGCTCCGCTTTTTGAGCGGAGGCTTCCAATCTTCCGGAGCAGCAGACAGGCTACCTGGGGAGCCCTTACCCTACGCGCCCTAAGTTGGTTTTTAGGGCACTAGGAGGGCTCTACCCCACCTGTCTCGCTCTCATCTCTCCCCTTCGCCCGGGGAGAGATTTTCAAGCCGCCAGACAGCTGTTCTGGCGGCTTTTACAGAAGATCGGAGGTGCGCCCTGCAAAGAGCGCCAGCGACGCCGTCGGAGCCGGAACCGGAAGCCCTTTATATTGATTGTTTAATGGTTCATTTTGCATTAATAGCTCTTGTTCTTTTAATTTTGTGTTCAATATTTCTAATTTTTTCTTTTTTTCCTTGTGTTTCTTTGCTGTTTACGCAATTGTTAATCCTCTCATATATGCTTTCATTGTGTCCCAAATGTTTTGAATTGAGGTTTGTTCTTTCATGTTTCTTTTAAGAAATAGCCTAGTTCTTTCTCAATCTTTTGGATATATTCTTTTTCTTTTAAGATACTTTGGTTAAACGTCCATCTAATTGTCCTTCTATTTTCCCCTCTCCATTTTATTACTACTGGGTTATGGTCAGCCCATTTATTAGTTAAGATATCTATTTTTTCTATATCCATTGTCAGCTCTGGGTTCATCCATGCCATGTCGATTCGGGACCACGACCTATGGGGGTTTGAGTAAAACGTGTACTGTTGTTTCTGTGGGTTTAACTTTCTCCAAGTATCCTGTATGTCTAATTCTTTTATCATGTTTAAGTAGGTGATACGGAGTTGTCTTCTAATTTTTTTCCTAATTGTAGATTTGTAATCCATTTTGTTGTCAGCTGTCGCGTTGAAATATCCTAGAATGCATATATTGTCCCATTTTATTTCTGTTATTATTTTGTGTAATTTGGAATAAAAAAATTTCTGCCATTCATTTGGTGCATATATTCCCACTAATAAAATTAGTTTTTGTCCTGTTATTATTTCAATAATTAGAATTCTGCCTGCTTTGTCTGTATAAATTAATTTTGGGTTCAACCATTCTTTTACGTATATTGCAATTCCTCTTTTCTACAGATCTTTCCATTTCAAGATGGGAAATGGCTTCCTCCAAATTTTTGTTTATTTCTTCCAATTTATTATCCATCCTATCAAGTCTTTTTTCAGTTATGTCTGTTCTTTCTACTACCTCCTTTATTTGTTGTTTGCTTTTTTATTAATGTTGATTGAATCGTTCCTACCCTATCATCTATTTTAGAAATATTTTCTTCACTTCAGTCATTTCACTTTTAACATAGTCTAATCTTTGCGTGATTGTCTCTTGTATTTTTAACATAGTTTCCTATAACAAATTTAGTGATGATTGTATATTCGTATTTGAGCCTGCCTTATCTCCACTCAGCATACTCTCAATTGATCTCTGCCCTGCAGGAGAAGTTATGGAGGTTATTTCTTTTTTGCTTCCTTTGGTTACAGTTGATGTCATTGTTGTCATTTGCAGTGTTTTAAAAAGGTTTTTCCACTTTAACATATATTTCCTATTATATCTATTTAGTATAATATATATGTAGTATCTACTATCTAATATAAATACATAAATTCAAATATAAATATATAAATATATAGTATAATAATGTAATACTTTATAATTCATAGTTTATCTTATTAAGTTGATCAATCTTTTTGTTTAGAAGGTACAGTCAAAAATACAGTCGATTAATGAAGGTAGTCAAATATCTATACACTATGCTTCTCAGCTTCTAACAATATACAATAATATTTAGAAACAAAATCAAACAATATATTTTACCTTTCAAATAATAATGTTAATATGCAAATATCCAAATATATAGTAGTATTAATAAAATGTATATAAACAAGAAAAAAACCCAAAAGGGACAAAAAAGAAAAGACTGAAGTAATAAAGTGTTGAGGAGTGGGATACCTCCTAAATGTAATAGCAGAAAAAAGGAGAAAAGTTTTCAAAAAACAACGTCCAACCTTACTCTTCAATACTTTGTATCTTCTTCTGGAATCTTACTTTCCCTTAAATCTCCAAGAGCTCTCAAGATGGCCTCTTTCCATTTTGCAATGTCACTGTCGCTTGCAATTCCTTTTATCAATCACTCTAACTTTTTCTGTCCTTCTGTCTCCCGACCTTTATTCCTTCTTCAAATCTCCCAACTTTCACTTTCACTCTTCAAATCTTTCTCCAAATCTCCACTTCAATGCTTTTCTTCTTCTCTCCTTCCGAAAATCACTTTCTCCATCCTCTCTAGCACTTCCTCTTTCCAATCGCAACACTTACTTTACTTTCTCTTCTTGATTTAAATTTGCCGCTTTCTTATCTGTCCCAGCTCTCTTCAAGATTCCTCTATCTGTTTCGTTCTTCTTTGATAAAGAGGATTTCTTGTTTCCCTCTTTTGTCCTCGATACGCTTCACTGCTGCTCCCTCTTTGCTTCCTTCTGTTCAGCTGACAGTCGCATCTTTGGATCGGCCATAAGTAGGCTGATTTCTTCTGCACTTGATCCGAGGGTACCCCTTGCTCTCTCGGGGGATCGCCTTTCTCCCCTCTGAGCTCCGAGGCTTCCCCTCTCCACCGGGGCTCTTTCCCAGAGCAAATCTTGCCTGCAATGGCCACAAAAATGCAGAAAACCGTGCGAACCGAACGGAGATCCGTCAGCTAGTTCGCAGCGTCTTGACAACAGCACTAGAAGTCTCATTTTTTAATCCGCATTCAATAAAGATATTGGCCTATAGTTCTTTATGTGTGTTGAGTCTGAGTCATCTTTTGGAATAAGGGTGATGTTTGCCTCCATCCATGAGTTCAGTATTTTCGCTTCCAATAATACTTCATTATAAACTTCCACCATCATTGGACTTAATACCTCTTCTAGTTTTTTTTATAAAATTCTGCCAGTAATCCATCCAGCCCTGGTGTTTTATTTTTTGTCTCTTAATCGCTTCTGTCACTTCCAATATAATTATGCGTTGGTTTAACATGTCTTTAACTGTATCCGGTACCTTGGGAAGGTCTGATTGTTCCAGGTATTGTTGTATTTTATTTCCCAAGATTTCCTCATCATATAATTTCTCATAATATTCTTTTATAATAGGTTTTTTCTCCTCACTTTGATAATGAAGCATCTCTTTCTCATCGCTTAGACAATGTATAATTTTCCCCCTCTCCTTTTTCAACTTATAGGCCAACCATCTGCCAGGCTTATTAGCATTCTCAAAGAAATTTTGTTTTGCGCTTTTGATTTTAAGTGTCAGTTCTTCTTTCTCCAGGAAATTCATTTTACTAGGTCTATTCGATTTCTCAATTCCTTTTTTTTTTTGGTGGTTCTCATTGTAGTTCGAGTTCTAGTCTTTTACATTCTTCTAAAATACTAGTTTTTTCTTCTTTTCTTTCCCATGTGTGTTATAGCTAGTCCCTGAGTAAATGCCTTAATAGTATCCCATACAGATTGTAGGAAAGTCTCTTCTTTGCTATTTTCTTTAAAGAAGAAGCCCAATTCTTTTTATGTCTTTTGTATAAATTCTTTTTATTGCAATATTGCTTGATTCAATATCCATCTCCATTTTCTTCTTTGCTCTTTCCATATAACCTTCATAGGGTTATGGTCTGCCCACACACTTGGTTCTATCTCTTGTATGCTTGTTTTCAATTCTACAGTCATCCATACCATATCTATTCCAGACCACGATTTACTGCTCTTATAGTCAAATTCTCTATCTACAATTGCATTGGAATCTCCTACCATACAAATATTTTCATATTCCAATTCTAGTATTTTCTTACAGAGTTTTCCATAAAACTCTTCTTATTTATTGTTAGGTGCATATATCCCTATCAACAATATCTGTTTTTGATTTATTGTTATTTCCAACATCAATATTCTTCCCTCTTCATCTGCAAAAACTTGTCTAGCCTTTATCGTTTCTTTAATATAGAGAGCTACCCCCCTTTTCTTTTTTTGTGCTAATGAATAATATAGCTTCCCAATTTTAGGGTACTCGAATAACTTACTGTCTTGCTTTTTAATATGTACTTCTTGGAGATACACTATGTTCAATTTAATTTCTCTAATTTATTTAAAATTCTTTTTCTTTTCATCAGTAAGTTTAGTCCATTTATATTAATTGATATTAGTTTTGTTTCTTCTTCCATCTTTTACTTGTAAACATGTTTTCTTGTCCTAGTTGATCTTATTTCTCTCGGTTCTTTCTGTCTCTCTCCTTCTCTCTCCCTTCTCTCTTTATCCTGTTTTAGTTTCTTCTTGTTGTATCTTTTCCTCCTTTCTCTTCTGCTGTCCCTACTTGCTCTTCTTTCTCTTCTCCTTCTTGTAATGCAGGGATCAGCAACCTGCTGCTGCTCCGTCACTTAAAATATGTGACACAACTGCCAATGTATGACACCTACCGACGTGCAATTTATCAAGCTTTTCGACCTCCGGTAGGAAACCATGGATAAATCCAAGAAAAGTTTCAGAAGAAAACAGAACCTTTAATTCAACTATATATGCTAGTTTTGTGGCCGCTCAGGAAATAGTCAGGCACCGGAAGAGTTTTGTGGCTCCCGGTGTTTTCTTTTCTGTGGAAAATGGGTCCAAATGGCTCTCTGAGTGTTTAAGGTTGCCGACCCCTGTTGTAATGTAAAATAATACTCATAAAATTGTTGTGCACTCTCCACTGTATCCAGTCTGTGTCTTTTCTCTCTCCAAGTCACCAATATTCCCTTGGGTATCAGCCATCTAAAATTAACCTCATGTTTTATCAAATTACTATATTTATGTCAGACAATACCAATCAAATTAAATACAATTTTTATATAAATTTGCACAGAATAACTTCTAAATTTATTTGGCAACAAAAAAATCAAGAATTAAATTAATAGATTTACAAGACAGTAAGGGTAGAGGCGGCTTTGGACTCCCAGATTGGAAACTGGTGTGGATAAGAGATTGGATCAATTTAAATAATAACCATATTTTGACCATAGAAGGCCACGATCTACTTATGGATTGGCATTCCTGCCTTTGGAATAAAGAGAAGATTTCAAAATTTTTCCGGAGACACATAATTAGAGATGCGCTTATTACAATTTGGCTAGAAATAAAAAGAAAACATATTAAAATTCCAAATTGGCTTTCAATAATGGAAGCAATTATATACCCAAACACAATTGACAGGAGTAAAATGGTAAAGTAAAAAGATATATTGGATGGAACCGGTAAATTAAGAGATAGAGAAGATCTACAAAGACAAAACATAAACATAGACTGGTGGCCTTATGCACGGATAAAATCTCGATACAAGATAGACATTGAAGAATGAGGAATTAAATTGGAATCTAAACCGTTAGATAAATTATTGATTGGCCCAGAAAATAAAATTATCTCAAAATTATATAATTATTTACTGCAATATGAAAGATTCGAAGATGTAGTAAAAGGTCCCATGATAGCATGGGCTCAGAACATAGGACACAATATTCACCTGGCAGATTGGGAACAGATATCGACCAGAAACCTTAAAATATCCAAATCAGTAGCATATAAAGAAATTTTTTACAAAATGAGTTATAGATGGCACTTAGCCCCAATTAGACTTGCTAAATTTTATCCAAATTTGAATCCCACATGTTGGAAATGTAAAAAAACACAGGGTACCTTCTTCCACATGTGGTGGTTGTGCTCTGAAACAAAAAATTTTTGGAATGCAATACACAAATGGCTATTAGAAATAACTAAAGAGATGATAGAATTCACCCCAGAATTATTTCTCTTGGGTATATTTAAAAAAAAAACTATCATAAAAACATTATTTAGTTCTCCATATTACGACCGCAGCCAGGATAGCCTTTGCACAATTTTGGAAAAATGCAGAAACACCACCGGAAAATGTAGTAATTTAAAAAATTTACGAATGCACAGAAATTGATAGGCTTACAATGTATCTAAAGGGCCAAAAAGATTTGGGATATTATACTATCTGGGAAAAATGGTATCAATGGGCTAAATTAATAAGAAAAAAGGAAATAGTGAAACCATAGGTTATAAAATGTAAATATGTAAATAAAAATATATGTGTAATTATGATATGTGATATAAAATTAATGGTAATATGGAAATGTGAAAATGAAAAACAATTTTGTATGATTGTAGAAATGCTTAAGGAAATATGGTAATTGTTATTTTAAAGAAAAGTGTTGAAAATTAATAAAATATATAAAAAGAAAAAAGAAACGGGGAGACTGTGAGTTCTAGTCTTACCTTAGGCACAAAGGTAACCTAGGTGACCAAGGGCCAGTCGCTCTCTGTCAGCCCTAGAAAGGAGGTAAGGACAAACGACTTCCAAAATCTTGGCAAAAAACTGCAGGGACTACTCCAGGCGGTTGCCAGGAGTCCAGACTGACTTGAAGGCACCAAATGTAATATGTATATATGTACACACACACACAGAGCGCGAGAGCGAGAGAGACGGGGTGGGGGAGAAGGACAGTAAAATTTAAAGGATTTATAGCAAGTGGTAGGTAAGGGGAATCAAAGCTGAAGAAGTTGTAAGAGAAGTAGAAACTGATTTTGCAAGAAGCAATAGGAGACCTTGAGAACTGAACAATACAGCAGGAAGGCAAAGGACCGTTGAACTGCCTAGATTAGAACACAGCAACGGAACCGCACCGGCAGCCCCGCAAAGGGGCTGAGGACAAGAAAGCCGAGAGGGGCGTGGCCAATGGGTGGAGCTTTCGCGAAACGTCGCCGCCCACTCCGCTTATGACGTGTCCCGTATAGTGTAACCTCTCCCCGCTTGTTTTTCCCAGCGTCCTTTGCGGCCACTGTTTGCCGCTGCTCGCCATATTGTGTTGCTTAGCGAGGAAGTGGGGGCTGGGGCGAACGGCGGTCGACGCGCCTCAGCCCTGGCTGCGGGGGAGGGAGTAGGGGGCGGGGGCGCCGACGGCGGGGGCGGTGACGGCGACCACGACGGGCAGGAGAACCAGGTGCGCGGGCGGGAGCGGGCCGGCCTCCGAGACCTCGCCAACAACGGGGCCGGTGAGTAAAAAGGAGACGGGGCGGCGGGGCTCTGGCTGGGCTAGCTCAGCTGACGACGAGCGCGGAACGCGGCTCGAAAGGGAGGGTCGCCAGGCTACAAAAGCCTCCGCCTGGTTTCCCTTTCGGAGCTGAAAATCTCCCCCCCCCGACGGAGAAGTCGTTATTGGGGTGCTCAATAGGACGCGCCTCCCCTTTCTACCGCCCCCTTTCTTTTCAGACATCCCCCTTTTCAGGCTAAGAAAGACAGCGCTTTAGAAGGGGGCAGTCAAGATGTCAGCCGGGGTGGGTAACCTGTCTCCGTTGTTCCGGCTGCCTTCACCTACCTACGTGTAGCCTAAGGCGGTCGGAATCGCTCCGGCCCCCCCGGATGGCCCCGGCCAGGGTTAGCGGGTACAAATGGTGATTGTTTCCCCTGCGGGACTCTTGCATGTGTGTACGCGCCCAGCTGCTTTTTCTTGACAAAGCTTTGGGTCTCGAGCCTTTAACGAAAAGGTTTGCGTTTGTGTGGTTCGCGAGCGGACAAGCTCTTTTGCCCAGGGGCGCTCTTTTCTTATTATATGAGAAGAAGTGCAAGTGGGGTACTTTTTTAGGGAATCAAAGGATGTTTTCAGTCGGTGGAAGTGAAAGTTATTGTCATGTAAGTGTGACTCTGGCACACATTAAAAATGAAATTCTGTTGCCTGCTCTCAAAAGTGTACATATACATAACACACATATAGATATGCTATAACAGATTAACAGAGTTGGAAAGGACCTTGTAGGTCATCTAGTCCAACCCCCGCCCAAGCAGGAGACCCTACAGCATTTCTGACAGATGGCAGTCCAGTCTCTTCTTGAAAGCTTCCAGTGATGAAGCTCCCACTACTTCCCAAGGCAAGCTGTTCCATTGGTTGATTGTTCTCACTGTCAGAAAATGTCTCCTTATTTCTAGGTTGAATCTCTCCTGATCAGTTTCCATCCATTATTCCTTGTCTGGCCTTCAGGTGCTTTGGAAAATAGCTTGACCCGCTCCTCTCTGTGGCAGCCCCTCAAATATTGGAAAACTGCTATCATGTCTCCCCCGGTCCTTCTCTTAACTAGACTAGCCATGCCTGGTTTTAGCTCCCAGTCCACTAATCATCTTGGTGGTTCTTCTCTGCAGTCTTTCTAGAGTGCATAATAAACATTCATATGTATATACCTACACTCTAACATATAAATATTAAGTTAAGACAGACTTGTATTTTGATGAGCGATATGTGTAACAATATGCAGTAGCTTAGTCCCTTTGAAAGAGCTTTGGTTGCTAGGTGTTGCTTTACGGGCAGCCCTCAACTGACCACAATTGAGCCCGACATTTCTGTTGCTAAGTGAAACATTTATTAAGTAAGTTTTGTCCCCATTTTTTACGACTTTCCTTGCTGCCGTTGTTAAGTGAATCACTGCAGTTGGCAAATTAGTAACACGGTTGTTAAGTGAAACTGATTTCCCTGTTGACTTTGCTTCTCAGAAGGTTGCAAAAGGTGATCACATGACCCCTGGACACATCTACTGTCATTAATAGAGTCAGTTGCTGAGCATCTGAATTTTGATCATGTGACCATGGGGATGCTGCAATGGTTGTAAGTGTGAAAAATGGTCATGTCACTTTTTTCAGTGATGACGTAACTTTGAACGATCACTAAATGAACTGTTGTAAGGCGAGGTCTACCTGTATTTTTAAAGACCTCTCTCTTGTGGACTTTGAACTCTCTGAGCTTCCAAAAATTCTCAGGATTGACCACAGATGTTGCTTTTTGTAGGTATGACAAGAGGACGGTTTGGTGTTTCTAGGCTTGTCAAAAGAGTGCAATCACTTTGTGATACATCTTTTTTTTAAGGCAGAACTTGATTTTTTTTTGTTCGAAATAATAAAACTCAGTTTATTAGCTTTACATTTAAACCAAGTAAGATGGAAATTGTGTCGTTCAGTTTCCAACATTTAAAAAAGGTAAAGGGGTCCCTGTGTGTTGTGACCCAGCACCGCAAACCCCCAGAAACACACACACACAATCGTTGGGAGGCAAACAAAAAGGTTCCTTTTACTAAGAAAGTTCCTTAGCAAAACTCAGAGGTTTTAGAAGTCCAAAACAACACAAACGGAAAGTCTCAAGGAATAAGGTTCTTTGGGTTACGTGAGGGTTAAATAGCACACAGACAAAAGTTCAAAGCAAGACTCATTAATTCTTCTCTTATCTGAACAACTTGGCTGGCTTCCCGGAATAAAGCTGGCAGAAGCTGGTGTCTTCGATAAGATTCCCAAACAAACGCCGAAATGCAACTCTGGATATGCCGTGGTCATTGATTCGTTGTTCTCAGCAATGAGCACTAATTGCCCCGGCCTAATATAGGCACTGAAGGGCGTGGCCCAATTAGCCCTCACTGCTTCCTCCGATTGGACCGACGCTTACTCAGCCAATCCTGTCTTCTGGCTGCTCTGCGAGCTCTGGCATCCAGCATGGGTTCTTCCTCTCCTGATGAAGCACTCTGCTGCGCAGGTGCAGAAGGTCCTGGGAGATCGTCCTGCTCTGGCATCGAGTCCTCATCACCAGCCGTCTCTGGTGCCAGGCACATGGGCTGGTACTGCTGCACCATGAGCGGCTCCACGTCCTCCGGATCCTCCAGACTCGGCGCCGGACGCGGCCAAGGCACAACACTGTGGGTTTTTCTCCTCTAGTTGTTGCCAACTATAGGGGGCAGTGCTCATCTCCATTTCAAGGCCATTGAGACAGCAAAGACATTTCCATGGTCATGTGGCCAGCATGACATCACAGAGCGCTGTTACTTTCTCACCAAAATGGCACCTATTTACTCGTATTTGCATGCTTTTGAAGTGCTAGGTTGATAGGAGCTGGGATGAGGATGGGAGGTCACCCGGTCACGTGGTGCTAGGGTCTCGAACCAGGGCTGCTGGCTTTCCAGCTGACAAATCTAGTGTTTTAACTGCTGTGCAACCATGCCATTCCAGCAATATTCCAACATTTAAAATTGTAAAATTCAAAGTGTGGTTAAATGATGAGATTTAAAGGTACTTATGTTTACGATAGTATTAGTTTCACTGAATATTTGTTGACTTTGTCATAGGTTAATCTATGGTCAAATGATAACATTTAGATAATATTTGACTGAAATTGATCAGTATGCTTTAATGGTTAAAAGCAATGTTGCAGAAAAAAATATTTCCTAAATTTTATTTAGATAGAATTTAATGTGGGTGGAGGTTCGTTCTCCTAGCTTGTGAGTTGGTTTCCGAACGTTTCCTTACCAGGCTAAGAGAACAAACCTCCACCCTTATCCTACACATGAGCTACAGATATTTGCCACCATCACAAGAATTTAATGTATTAATAGTGCAAAAACATAGCAAGTTTATGTGTGTGCCACAGAGCCTGCATATTACCTATATATAAATCACAATTTTATGTGTGCTTGTTTCAGTCAGAGTCTACATGTTGATGAGCGATATTTGCAGCTGGTAGACTTTTCAGAAAGTTGATAACTCCCTCTAAAATTCAAGGTTAGAGATACAGAAGGCGGCCTTGAGTCTTAATTTGGAATCAAGATATACAGTGTTCTAAATATTTGTTACACAATTTGATTTGCTTCCAAAGAAAATTATCTGCTGCAAAATTATTTATCCAAAAAAGTTTTAAATAAAAAATAGAAAATAATTCATTTAGTCTATTTTATATTAGGGAAAGAAGCAATCAAAGAAATTAAGTGCTCCAGTAGAAGTCGAAGAGCCAGTTTGATGTAGTATTTAAGACAATAGGTTAGATTAGAAACTGGGAGATCATGAGTTTTAGTCTCATCTTGCCCATGAAGCAGCTGGATGACCTTTGGCCAGGCATTTTCTCTCAGCTTTACAAGCCAGTTCTGAAAAACCTTTCAAAAAAGCTACAGTCTAAGTCCGTGGTGGCGAACCTATGGCACGCGTGCCAGAGGTGGCACGCGGAGCCATAGAAGCTGGCACGTGAGGGTTCCCACCGGCAAACCGGAAGTGCGAAAAAACGCACTTCCGGTTTGCCGGTGTGCTGTTTTTTGCACTCCGGAGGGTTCAGGGAAGCTCCCTGAAGCTCCGGAATGCAAAAAACTACAAAACGGACAAACCAGAAGTGCACTTTTTCGCACTTCCGTTTTGTAGTTTTTTGCATTCCGGAGCTTCAGGGAGCTTCCCTGAACCCCCCGCAGTGCAAAAAACAGCATACCGGCAAACCGGAAGTGCGTTTTTCCGCACTTCCGGTTTGCCGGTTTCATCGTTCCAGGCTCCGGTAAGCCTTTGTGCGGGGGTGGGGGTGTGTGCGCATGCGCAGGGGGCAGCATGGGGGGGTGTTGTGCGCATGCGTGGGGGGGAAGGGAATGGGTGTGGGTATGTGAGCGCGCGCGAGCGCGCCCCCCCCTTTTTTGGCACGCGAGCCGAAAGAGGTTCGCCACCACTGGTCTAAGTAGTCTGTGAGAATTGGACATGATTGAATGAAAGGAAAAAAATAGAAGTTGACACTGAAGTTGAAGTGATAAATGATCATCCCTTTTGAATGAACTAGGAGAAGTCAAATATTTTTATGCTATAAGTGATTTTGATAAAAAATGTTCTTTATTGAAAAGTCTATTATATGCAAAATAATAAATGCTTAAAAAGTATAAAAATTTATACATATAAGTTCTTGTCTATAGAAGTATATATATATGACTATGTAAGTGCATACAAAAGGAATGTGAATTATTGTATTTATATGTATACATGTATACATATTAAATATCAAATACAATACAAATGCAACCTGTGGGTGCCTTTAGAAATGGCTAATAAGTATATACATACATACACTACTTTGTGGCTTAGTTTCTGGGGGGGAAATAGAATTTTAATTTCCGGTATGGGGCAAAGTACATGGTTGTAAAATAGTCCATATAAGTCAGTTATACTCCACCTTTTAATGTTCCTACTCTGATTAGTCAAATAAAATAGTTAAAGCAAAATATGTTCATGAGATCTCAGGGAAAAAAATGCAGAAAGAAAGGAATGTGAACAAAATAGCATTGCTCTGTCGGTCTCCAACATTGGTTAATACAGCAATTGACATGTCTGAAATGTTTTTTCGTTCATTGAGTCTTTTCCTTTTTAGCTGAGTCTAATATTTATCCTGCCATAGAGAGTTGCTGTTGATGGCTGAACTGAACCTTCATATTCAAAGGTAGCATGCCTGTAAATACTAGATAGCGGCTGAGTTTACGTACTGTAATAAGGTGGGATCAAACAAGTGACATTATAAACAGGCTACCTACATTTACTGTGATTCAGTAAATCAGCCTGAGTACATGTAAGTAAAACTACTCCTTTGTCTTATACTTGCCAAATTTCAGATGCTCCTGCTTGGCCACTGTTATCATCATACAATTCTGTCTATATGAATCTTTTTCCCTTTCTCATTGGTGATAGGGATGTTCTTGATTCAAAAGCTTATTCCTCTTAATAATAAAGAAGACTAATCTGAAAAATTTGCTTGCTTTATTTGTATCTTCTAAACTGAAGGAATTAATGCTCTTGGTTTTGTTATAATGTGGATTTGTCAAAGGATTGCCTTTTTAAATGTCCAGTATCTGCTTTTGGTAACAAAAAGTGTGTCCTATTAAATAAGTAAAAATGTTAATCTGTTACATTATAAATATTACTATAGTTTTGTGAGTAATTGTAGTCAAGGTATGAGGTTTAGGAAAAAATTTGAAATGGGATTATTTTTGACTATTGGCAGAAAGACTGAAGAAGGTTTTACAAACATATATTCATAAAGATCAATCTGGTTTTTGTCAAAGAGACAGTTAAGAGGCAATGTGAGAACTATTATTGAATACCTGCAGTACCATAATGAGAAACAGGCAGCTTTAATATTTTTGGATGCAGAGAAAGCCTTTGACAACTTAAATTGGGTTTTTATGTTTAAAATTTTGGAAGATAGCGATTTTGGGGGAAAATTTATTCAAGGGATCAAAGCAGTTTATATGTCTCAACAAGCAAAGATTATTAATAGAAATTTAAGTAAATGATGTGAAATTCAAAAGGGTACGAGATAAGAAAGCTCCTTATCTCCCCTGCTGTTTATATTGATGTTCGAAGTTTTGAATAGGGATATTAGGCAAGATGAGAAAATAACAGACATAAATATCAAAAAGGAAGTTGAGAGCATTTGCTTATGATTTAGTTATACTTTTTCAAGACCTGAAAATTAATATAGAATATTTTATGAAGAAATTAAATGTTTGGAGCTTTAGCAGGTTTTCAAATAAATAAACAGAAAACAACAATGCTGTTAAGAATATAACCTGTCAAGATAGTGAAATATTGACTAAAAAGTCGGGTTTTAAGGTAGAGAAAAAGGTGAAATACCTGGGGGTTATATTGACAAATACAAATGCTAAACTGTTTCAAAATAACTTTGTGCCTCTTTGGAATGATATTTTAAAAAACCTTATTAAAATGGGACAAATTGCAACTATCTTCATTGGGTTGAATCTCTCTATAATTAAGATGAATATTTTACCAAAGATGCTCTTTTTGTTTTAGACTTTACCAGTACTTGTAACTGATACTCCATTTAAACTATGGCAGATGGACATCTCTAAGTTTATATGGCAAGGGAAGAAAACAAAATTATATACAAATTATTGCAACATGCTAGGGAAAGAGGAGGCTTGGGCTTACCAGATTTTAAATTGTATTTTGATGTTGTTTAGTCTGACTAAAACAATGGATGACTCCAAAATAAGAGGTTACTTGAGCTAGAGGATCATGAATTAAGATTTGGATGGCTATTCATGGTGTGATAAGATTAAAATAAATGTTGATTTTAATAATCACTTTGTTTGATGTTTCATCCTAAGACTTTGGAATAAATATAAACTAAGGTTCTTTGCAAAGATGCCTCTTTGAGTGTCTCCCCTATCCTCAAATCTAAAGAGAAGTTGGAGTCAGAAGGATGTGTTTGCCATTGGTTCACATATTTACAATTGAAAGGAAGATTTAAACTAGACAAAAAAAGCTATAGATTTGATTTTGTGAAAAATGAATTGGAAATCCTACTGTGTGGTAGCGATGAACACATTATTGCTAAGGTTTATAAATTATTATTGGAATTGAACTTGGACAGTGAGTATACTCATTGTATGATTTGTATGGGCAGAGAACTTTGAATATAATACAATGCTTGGACATCCAAAAGGTGCTTTTTCAAGAGGCAACTGGACTTTCTTTGCTTTTTCCATGAAGACATTTCTCTTCTCATCCAAGAAGCTTCTTCAGTTCTTGGATGATAAGTGAAATGTCTTCAAGGAAAAAATAAACAAACAAGCAAACAAAAAACCAGTTGCCTCTTGAAAAAGCAACTTTGGGACAACCATGAACTGGATGACTGAGAATCTCGCTTGAGCAATGGGAGAATATGTGGACAAAAGGTCTAAAATTCACATTAAATTATAATTTAAAATAATTTTATAAGATGATGTACCCTTAGTATCTAACATTGGATAAATTGTCAAGAATGTATACAGGCATTTCAAATGAATGTTGTAAATGTAAAGAAGGAACTTTTTATCATTTATGATGGACATGTGAGAAAGCAAAGAAATATTGGAGTAGGATCACATCTTAATACAGAAGATTTTTAAATGAATATACTTTTAAAAAATTTGGACTTTTGATGCTATACTATATATGTTGATAGCAGCAAGAATACTTTTTGCACAAAAATGGAAGGATACTTTGATTCCCACAATAGACAATGGCTGCAAAAGTTGAGTTAGCAGAAATGGCTAAATTTACTGCTTTGATTAAAGAAAAGAATTCAATTAATTTTGTTTCTACTTGGAAACTGCTTTTCAACTATGTGCTTGAGAAGGAAAAAAATGAAACTTTGATTTTGGATTTTGCTGATTAGATAGGTTTGTTAAATGGCTAGTATATATTATCATATAAAAGTAACGAAGCTGAGTTTTAGCCATCTCTGCTAACTTCATCAACTTTGGTGCCATTCATTCATTGTGGAAATCAAAGTATCCTTTCAAGGATAGACAATCATTTTTGACCTCCAGCATGTTATGTTGCTATCTTACCCCAGGACTACAAAAACTATGGTGATGTCATGATATCAATGAAGAAGGCAGTGTTGGAATTTTTTATTCTACTTTGGGACTATAGAGAAATGCACCCATTTTGCTGCTTTTGAAATGTGGAAAATCAGTGTGATTTCAATTTTTTCTAGTTTTTAGAAAAACAAAATATTGTCCCTCCTACTTCATGAGGTTTATAATAACAGTCCTGTGCCTAACAGTAACATATTTAAAATAATAGTTTGAGACAAACAATAAAATAGTCTCCAACTCAATTCCATCCTTACATGTGGGGGTTTCAAAATTCTCAACAGTAACTCTGCTGATGGGGAATTCTGGTAATTGGAGATGTCACATCTGGAAAGCATCATATTTAAAAACTAAAAATATTTGCTTCTAAAAATAAAGGAACAGTGGAAAAATGTGTTAGAGTCATGTATTAATTATACCAATGGTATGGCAGGATTGGCTTGCTTAGGCTTGTATTAACCAGTCTCTGTATTTCAGTTAATATATTATTTCAGTTTGGGGTGACCATGAAATGGAAAATGTGTTTTTTCCAAACTTGAAACAAAACATTCGTTCTGAAAGTTCCATCACGCTGGTGCAATAGCACAAAACTGAAACTGGCTTGGATGTTTTATGTTTTGTCAAAATAAAACTGAAAAACAGTCCGAAGAGTTTAATCATAAGAAGCAATGGGACTGTCACGATGTGAATATTGCCAGTTGAGCATCTCCACTATTTCTAGGTTTACTGTAGTTTCTAATCAGCAGACATGTGACATGTATTACTGCACATGTGTGCATTCCAGGAGTCTCCTCCTTCCTTCTTCTCCTGTGAACCTCACCCGAGGCAGACGTGATTTCTTAGCTGAGACAATGTAGCTTAATAAGGTTTATATTTTTTTTGTTACTTTTGTACTGAAATAAATATTTTGTTAATTAGAATTGAATCTCGGTTTTATTTTCTAAGTAAGGATGACTTTAAGGAAGCAAGATCCTATATCGTCTCGATAGGAATAATTCTTATTCCGTCAGGGACCTCAGAACAAGCCTCTTGGCATGAAGAAATCAAGAAGGCCATGTGGTGACAACAAAGAGAAGACTCTATATGTCTTGCCATTTAGAATGATGGTCCCCAACCTTTTTGGCACCAGGGACCGGTTTCATGGAAGACAGTTTTTCTATGGATCAGGGATGGAGGTAGTTTTGTGTGCTACCGAAATCCCGCAGATGTGCAGATGATGCGTTGCTCGCTTGCACGGTCCGGTTCCAAACAGGCCAGGGAACAGGACCGGTCTACTGCCCGGGGTGGGGACCCCTGATCTAGAAGGCACCCAGATTTTTGCAACCCAGCTATGGAAGCCTTAGTCCTAATCTTCCTAGAACTTAGAATACAACAATAGTTTGTCCTGTTTTACAAGTATTTTTAATAGAAAGGAATGTGAAGGGAATCGGGCGGGGAAGAGAGGGGAGGGGAGTCCCGGCTGACTTTTGGGGACAGGAGATCTCCGCTCTTCCCATTCACCAGGGCCATTGTGGGTGGGGCAGCAGGTGGGAAGCTCATCTCACATGTGCGACAGAGCTGAAGGAGGAAGTTTGGATGGCGGGAGCCAAGCCCATTGTGGCGGCTGCAGGCAGCATAGGCACAGGAGGAAGCATGAAATTTGGCCCGCCAGGTGGCCACGCAGCTGCCTGCCCTGTCCCAGCTGTGGCAGCTGCAGGTAAGCAAAAACAAATGGTGGGCCAGGCAGAGGTGCGGGGGGAGGCACACAATTCGGGCAGCCACCTGCCCCAACCCAGCCGTGGTGGCTGCGGGCAAGCAAAAACAAATGGTGAGTGGGTGGCTGCCCGGTGTGTCCAGCAGGCTGGATCACATGCCTTCCCCCGCTTGCATCTCTGCTTCAGCCTGCTGCTTGGAGGGCCGGGCCGGCAGTCGCTGCACTTGGACCCACCTGCATGGGTTCCGGAACCCTGTGTGCATGCCAGGGCGGTGGCGGCCGGTCCCTCGCCATCTCTGGGCCCATCACAGCCTGGATCCGGCCCACAGGCCTTGTGTTTGACATGTCTGATGCATAGTGTGGAAGAAGTAGACAGGGAGAAATTTTTCACACTGTTTGAAAACTTTATGAGTCATCCAAGGAAACTAATTGAAACTTGAAAGGTGTTTTTAGGGACCAAGAAAAATATAGTACTACACACTGTGTATAATTAACCAAACAATGGAATCAATTACCACAAAACATGGTAATGGCCACTAACTTGCATGCCTTTAAAAGCAATTGGGTAGATTCATGGAAAATAAGTTAGTTAAAA
This sequence comes from Diadophis punctatus similis, assembly GCA_023053685.1. Classification (NCBI taxonomy): domain Eukaryota; kingdom Metazoa; phylum Chordata; class Lepidosauria; order Squamata; family Dipsadidae; genus Diadophis; species Diadophis punctatus. The sequence continues at coordinate 90,142,365 of JALIGW010000003.1, read as the reverse complement.
ACCAGTAAGCTTGAAGATCCATTGTTATCTGTGTGGAGGCAGTTTGATTCCAAATACCAATTTTAGGTGAACAGTTGTGGTATCTGTCTCCTACTTGGGAACGTTCTAGAGCAGTGGTTCTCAACCTTCCTAGTGCCGCGACCCTTTTAATACAGTCCCTCATGTTGTGGTGACCCCCAACCATAAAATAATAAAATCATTAGGAAACTCAGGGATGGATTCTAACTTATCTTGCTGCCGGTTTGCTTCCTCCTGCGCTGCGTGGGTGCGCCTCATGGGCGCAGTGCCAATTTTTTTAAAATTGAAAAAAAAAAGCCAAAAACAAGATGGCAACGCATGCACAGTGCCGGAAATTCGGCTTCTGCGCATGTTCAGAAGTTCCCATGGTACAGATATATTTTTTTGCAGTAGTCTGCATGTGGATGGACCCGTCTGGAGACCGATAGAGGAGCGGTGTCTCAGTTCCTAAGACCATCGGAAATATGTGTTTTCCTATGGTTTTAGGCGACCCCTGTGAAAGGGGTCGTTCGACCCCCAAAGGGGTCGCGACCCACAGATTGAGAACCACTGCTCTAGAGGTATTTCATTAATCACTATAAGAATGGATCTTATCCTGCTCTAGCATTCTTATGCTTATGTCCAATCTATCCAATCTACATGGCTTATTAAAATTATAAAAACCGCCTGGTGATTTTGGGCTGGTCTTTCTCAGCCCAACTCCCCTCACAAGGTTGTGGGAAAAATAAGAAGCAGGAATATTGGGGATGTTTGCCATCTTGAGTTTTATATATATACTGTATATATAAAAGGTTGGATATATAAAAGGTTGGATAAAATGATGATGATGATGATTGATGATGATGATGATGATTCTTTTTTTTAGCCATGTCTCAGGCTGTACAGACAAATGGCACGCAACCATTGAGCAAAACATGGGAACTCAGCTTATATGAACTTCAAAGAACACCTCAGGTACTATAGTTGTTTTCTCCTCCATCTTTATATAGTGGTGTGTAGCTTGTATCATTGTATTGTATTGAATGTGATCTTCCACACCACAAATAGTTTGAACCAAAATAAATTAGGTAGTAAGAAAAGTGTTGCAGTTATAAGAGTAATAAAAATGTAGCATTTGTAAATATTAATTTCAATGGAGCAAGGAAATAATTTCTTGAAAACACTATTTTGATCACTAGGAAGCTATAACAGATGGCCTGGAGATAGTGGTGTCACCCCGAAGCCTACACAGTGAGCTAATGTGTCCCATTTGTTTGGATATGCTGAAAAATACCATGACTACTAAGGAATGTCTACATCGATTTTGTGCCGATTGCATTATCACAGCCCTTAGAAGTGGGTAAGTTGGTTGACAAAAAACAACAACAACACCACACCACCACTGTTACAGTGCGGAATTATATCTTGGAATTCTCTTCATAGTGTAAACCAGTGATTCGAAAGGTTTTTTGGAGTTGAAACCGCATGGGATACAGCCAGTGATGCATGAATGTTTCAGATATAGATAAGTCCACTGTTGTTGTTTTTTTGCCCCATGCTGGAGTATGTGATTTGGAGTGGAAATTTTAAGAGTAATTATTTTTAAAAAAACTAGGTGCTTCTTATTTCAACAAGAAATGTGGGTAGATAGGAAAGGGGGAAAAAACAGATTGCTGCCAACATTTAATGATATATGGGATTATAGCAATAAGATTAATATATCTCTTCATAGTGCTTTACAGCCCTCTCTAAGCAGTTTACAGAGTCAGCATATTGCCCCCAAAATCTGGATCCTCATTTTACTGACTTCAGAAGGGTAACTATATAGTCTGCTTGTTGCTGTCACAGCTCTACCACAAAGGATCTATAAAAATACTTTCGCCTTCTTTCTCCTCTGAATTTGTCTCCTGTCACCTGTTATATGTGGTTGGCCACATTTGAGACCCAAAGAAGGTTATAAAGAATTTACAATCAGGATAGGAGAAGCATTTTTTGCTATCCTACTTAATCTTGTGAGATGGGGGGTCCTTGATGCTCTCTGAGCTTGATTGTTTTCTTGAAGACGTTTCATTACCCAAACTAGTTAACATCGTCAGCACTGATGATGTTACCTAGCTTGGGTAATGAAACATTTGCAAGAAAACCAAGCTCAGAGAGCACCAAGGACCCTTCATTTAAACCCTGAGCCCCAAATATTTTCCTTTATTGACTTATGAGATAGGTTTGCTGGAGCAATAACTGATCCAAGGTCATCCGGAGCATCTTATATCCAAGCAGGGACTTCAAATCAAGATTTGTGTCCAGTATAATACACTGACTCCAAGTAATGATTTACTTTTTTCAGCCTTTGAAAAAGTGGATAGATAAAGAATGCGACGTTCCTTGTACTGTTAAAGTTGTCATCAAATAATGTACAGGACTAAGAACAAAGAGGGTTAGTGAGGATTGATCAAATCATTCTATTGAAGTCTATACTGCCTTGTGCTGTTTAACTGCTATGTCTGTCAATTATGTGCAAACCCTATGTCAGTATGGAGTATAGCAAATTTGTTAACCTTCAAGAATTCGGATTCTGAGATGTGCAAAATTAACAAACAACGGTTGCCAGTCTGACTAATAGTTAAGTATTTCAAAAGAAATTTGAAAGGTGTGCCAACAATTCAGTAATTATACAATTTTTTTGAATTAGTAAGAACATATTTTTTGGAATTCTTTTTTTTAATTCTCAGAAACAAAGAATGCCCTACTTGTCGTAAAAAGCTTGTTTCCAAAAGATCTTTGAGACCAGATCCAAATTTTGATGCCCTCATCAGTAAAATTTACCCAAGTCGTGATGAATATGAGGCTCACCAGGAGAGAGTTTTAGCAAGGATCAGTAAGCACAATAATCAGCAAGCTTTGAGCCACAGCATTGAGGAGGGCCTGAAAATCCAAGCCTTGAACAGGTAAAAAATTATATATAGTGAAATGATGCAGTAGTGGGTTCTAAAATCTGTTGCTACTGGTTCGTGCTTGCGTGCATGCGCGATGCTTTGCATGAGCAGAAGCGTCCCGAGCGGGTGGGCGGAGCCGGGAGCAACCCACCGCTGAAAAGAGGGATATACAGAGCTCTCTAGTTGGGTGATTGCATGCTTATTTGCATGAAGATCAATCTTTGTCTTCAGACTTCAGCATAAAAAGAAAGAATAGAAAAAGAATGTTGCGTACCAGAAAGCTAGATAATCGCTTCTATTTGAAATACACATTACTGGATTGAATAGACTAGTGCTCTGAATCTATATTGGGTAGTGTCAAATGTATATTTATTTGAAATAATTGAAAAGCTTACATTTTTAAATAAATTCCTGCTTTTTTTTCTTTAATTTGAAAACTGGATCATGCAAAATTGACCACAACAGCCTAAATTCCAGTGCTTCATTGTATCCAGCAACATTATAGCTAACCATATCCTAATTTTTGTTCAAAATCTATATTTCAAATGACATGTCTACTAAATACTATAAATATTAAATATATTTGTAATATGTGTATTGTTTTGCAAAATGAATTTCCTCATGGCAGAAGAATGTAATGCATTGGTATTCAGCATTAATATTACTACTGTTTTAAAACTACAGCTATATAATTTAGTTGCCTGCTACTTATATTCAGTATAATCTCCTTGAAGTTAAACTGCTGTTTCATGAAACTATTGTATTTTTCCTATCACTTATATCGATGGAAGATCTATTTGATGTTTATTTTACATAGCCCTATTCCAAATTTGAAAAATTATTTTATTCTATCTCTATATGCTTTAGAATTAACCATTCATCTACATTTTCAATTTTCTTTTTACTGAATTATAAAACACCCTCCTTTATGGGTAAAATACTGCAATTTCTTAATAATTTAAGGTAATATGTTTTGAATCTTAGCCAATTAATCTTTAAGTCTAGCTTAAAGGCTGTTGTAGCCCTTATATCTATATCCTTTTAATATGCCTGCACAAGTAAAAGGAAAAACAGGGTTGATTGTATATGCTACCTTGGTGTCAGCTTCCACTTGTTCTTTTCTATATTATGAGCTGACTTACTACTTCCCCTTCCAAGTATTTTATAATTTAGAGAATCAGCTTTGATATAGTTTTAATTCAGCTGGAAGTTGTTGATTCTTAACAGAAAAATTTCACAACTGTGCATCCATAATAGGGCACATTGTTATTACATTTCAGAACTGAATTCAAAACAGCAGTAGAACTAGAATGCTGAATATTATGTACAGATGGGCAGTTTTTTATATTATGTAGCAGAGTATCTTATATAGACTAAATGGTGGGTGATGGGTTGTATGTTGGATATGTGTATTTAATGAAAAAATAATCATAGTATGGATTGGACAAAATTTGCTAGTTGACACAAAGACTCTGAAAATGAAGAATTTGGATTGTTTCTTGATTGTACTAACTAGGTTACAGAGAGGAAAGAAGCAACAAATAGAGAATGGCAGCGGAGCAGAAGACAATGGTGACAGTTCGCATTGTAGTAATGCTTCAACCCACAGTAATCAGGAGGCTGGACCAAGTAACAAAAGGACCAAAACCTCTGATGATTCTGGGCTTGAACTGGACAATAACAATACAACAGTTGCCATAGACCCAGTATTGGATGGTGCAAGTGAAATAGAATTAGTTTTCAGACCCCATCCTACGCTTATGGAAAATGATGACAGCGCACAGACAAGGTAAGCAATGGTTCATTTTTATTTTAGAAGGCACACTGAATATGGTAATAGATGAATCTTGTTGGACCTTGTAGGCTCTGTATGACTTCATGTAGAATAAACAATAGAAAATACTGGCTTGCTTTTACATATCTGTGGGATTGTTTTCCTTGCAAACTTTCTATATCTGTCAGTCTTCCTTCTTGTAACCTGTAGGCACATAAACCATCTTTGCTTTTGTACAGGTATATTAAGACCTCGGGCAATGCCACTGTTGATCACTTGTCCAAGTACCTAGCTGTGAGGCTAGCCTTAGAAGAACTTCGGAGCAAAGGAGAGTCTAATCAGATGAATCTTGAAACAGCCAGTGAGAAGCAATACACAATTTATATTGCTACAGCTAATGGCCAATTCACCGTGAGTAACTGTTTGAGCAAACATGCAGTTGGGAAAAGGCATTGTTTCAAAATAAATTTGAATTCTATTCAGAATGTCATTATGCCCAGGGCTAAACATACAGAGGCAGAGCAAATAGGGCATGTTGTCAGGATGTGTGATGCTGATAATGTGTCTAAAGGGTATGATCTATATACCCAGGCTTAACCCTCTATGTGGAAAATTTCTGAAAAGGATTTTTTTCCTGTTTAATTTCACTTGTAGTAACATACCGTAGCTATTTATGCATTACAATGTGAACGAAGAGGGGAAAAAAGCAGATGTGTGTATATGTTGCTAAAAAGAGGTGAGGAAAATCTAGTTTCAGACCATTGTTGATTTGTTTCTGAGCCTCTCCTGTTCATCTCACTTTCTTATACAATCCTAGCAGAATTACATATCCCCTACCGTGAAAGGTAAACATGTAGAGGGGGAAGTTTCCAAAAATATAATGCAAACAACCAAGTGCTTTGTTGTACATTAAAGCTTCACCATTTATTATCTCATAAGCCTTTGCAGAGAACAATCCTGTTTCAACAGAAGAAGGGAGTACAGTCCTGACAAAGGGGGCAAAATGTATACTCTCTGTCAAGTGGGGGAAGAAGGGAAATGAAGAATGGTGAGAGATGTTGACCATTAACAAAGCAGAAACATTTGGGGGGGGGGGTTGAGAGGGGAGGCATGCAATTCACTGGTACATGAACACTAAAAATGGCAATGGGATAATTTCAGACTCTGAAAATATTCTTGTCACTGTGCCCAAGGCAGTTATTATTGAACAAAGCAATTTTAAAGACACATTTTATCCTGCAGCAGTTGAACCAAAAGATATCACAGAATAAACTGTGATTTCTTATAGTATAGGATTTTACACTGGTTTATTAGTGCAAGATTGTGTCTCATTAAGCTACTGCTTTGTTAATAGTCACTCTCTTGCCTCTCCATTCCCTTCTCACTATTCCCTCTTCTCCTTCCACCTCCTACAACAGCTGCTTGTTGTCTGGACTCCACGCATTTGATGAAGTCGACTGTACAAAAGTTTATGTGATAATTATAATAAATGGATTAGTCTTTAAGATGCCATAAAACTCTTACTAACATGGCTAACCTATGGAAATGCATATAAACATACTAAGTGAATATGCTAGGAAACTTCTATTTGTATATCAGGGATTTTGATCTCTTACATGATGTGTAAGAAGGACGAAAGGTCTTTTTATTTTGGACACGATTTAAATATACAGTGTGCTTCTTCCAACATCCTGGAAACCAATGGGAACTTATTGCTGTTTTTACAGTGCCTAAAAAAAGAGTCTGCATACCTTATTGGCTGCAGCTCTCTACTGACTGGCCTACTACATGCACACACCCTCATTTTTTCAGAATTAGTGTTCACTGTAGTGAAGCTCACAAATTGTGGGAGCATATAATAAAAAGGATATTGTAGGGAATCTAGCTGTCTGATATATTTATTCGTTACTGAATTGTGTACTTAAAATAAATTACATGACCCTTAAAAAAAACTAAATTAGACCTAGCCTCCCATACACATTGTATCAATCTTAAAGGATTTGAGGCTTCTAGTATAAACTTAAATGTATATGGTCTAAATTAAACTTAACCATCTGTTCTTGATCTAGTTGCAAAGAGCTATTTGATACACTGAATAGAATTGTGCATTGTTAGTGGCAAGTAATTTTGGGAGCTAGGCTTGCACTGAACAGAGTTCAGTCTGTTTAGGTGTTTGAATAAAAAGGATGTTATTAAATATGTGCTGGATGCAGTAATATATGCACAATTTTGTCCTGCCCACTTGTAATTATAATTACCATAAGTGGGTGGGATAAAATGGCAGCCACATTTGGATCACTGCTGTGCATCCTGGGGATACATGGCCTGCCCTCCTTCCACATGAGATCTGGAGAGAGTGGTACATGATGAGCGTGTGGGAACAGGCCCAAGTGCTGCAGGGTTCTGGTGGGGTGGGATGGAGGGGTGAAACAGGGTGCTGCCAAGTAAGGGTGAATGACCACAGGGCCACTGCCCCGTCATAACTTTGAATGTGGTTTTTGTGGGAGGGGTCTCTTGTAACTTCAAATGTTCGTTAAATGGCCTGTCGTACCTCGATAACCATCTGTATCTGAGCTCATGATGCTGATATTAATTGCTGTTGTCATGTTCTACTTACTGACTCCTACACCAGGCAATTGTGTTACTATGATTTCATTCCATGCTTTTAACAAGTATGGATTATGTCCCGTGATATTGCTAACATATTTGATGGGGAAATGTAAATATTTTCTGATTGTGATTGACAAGGTGTTCTTGATGAAGGTATCAGCATGAAAGATACTGGACAAAAATGCAGACAGCTAAAAGCTTTCTTATTACTTAAACCCAAAAATTTAAATGTTGATCGATTTTTTCAAAATGTTAAATGTTTGAAGATCTAAAGATATTCGTTCTTCTGTCATATTCAGTGTTCAAAGATAAGAATTGGTATAATATTTCTTAATTTCAGTTTGCAAAGCTGGAGTGGCTTTTGACATTGCTGTACTTTGAACAAAGTAGCTTTATTTACCTTGATGGTAGAGTGCAGAAATTTCAAGCGTACATATTTGCTTACTAAAGCACCGGGCTCTATTTTGCAACGGGAAGGACATATTTAAAAAGACCTATAGCCTTTTTTAATGGAAATATACTATAACACCCTCATTTGCTCTGCAGCTGCTTTTCTTTGGGAACTGAAATATCTGGTTTATATTAGGCTATTCATAGACAGGAGTGAATGTTGTTGACCAGCTGTGATTTGTCAGTGTTTGGTAATTTTCTAGTTGTTGGTTGTTGTTGTTCTTTTGTTATTCATTTTCAAACGGCAATAACACTTTTCTATTTTTAACTTTGGCCCTATTTTTGGCTCCCATTCTAGGTATTAAACGGTTCTTTTTCCTTGGAGTTGGTCAGTGAAAAGTACTGGAAAGTGAATAAGCCGATGGAGCTCTACTATGCACCAACAAAGGAACACAAATAAGCCTTATAAAAAGGCTTTGAGTTGGAACAATAATTGCTTTTATATCTCTGCTGAAGTACCATCCTCTGCATCATGGACAACTGCACATAGACTCTGATTCCCCAATGAGTGTCTTTAGACAGTATTTTGTGTGGTATTTTAACTTATATTTTTCTTTCTGAAGAACTGAATGATCAGAACATTCCATTGTTACTGTCGTATGTGTTTTTTTGATTTGGTGGCTCTTGGTTCATGTGCGTGAAGTTAGTGGCAGCAAAATTTCTTTGGAACATGGAATGTTGGAAGGCTTTGGATGAGCAGACTCAATAGCACCTTGATGTACATTGGCAAAGGAACAAGAGATGCGATAATTCTGTTAGTTATATATGATTAAGAATAGATCTGCTAATAACTAATTCAGATGCTAAAGAAATAATGGGCTGGAAGAAAAGACAGATTGTTCATAGCAGTACCTGAATTTTTATACATTGCCCTGTAATGTCATTCTGCTTTGTAAATAAAAAAGCCACCCCATATACAACACTGTCTTCATTCCCAGTGTCCATGGGAATGCAAGCTACTCCTTTTCCTGTTTTCATCATATTAAAGGTAAATTATTCTTTCCAAGTTCACATTATAGCTGAGAGAGCACTAACTGTAATACTGTTGCATTGCTTAATTGCAGTTTAAAGAGTGACATAGAACTAGCTCTGGGAAGAGACTTTACAGAATGAGCATACATTTCTGAGACAAGTTCCAAATTTTATTAATCGCAGTTCCTGAAAGCTGATGATGCTACAATCATATTAACATTCCCAGAAAAAAGGGGGAGAAATGTACTGATTTGTACTGATACTACTTAAAAATAGTAATCAATGATGCAAAAGTTGACAAATTTCTTTGAAGAAACATTCCCATGTCAAGTATACTTGGCACTTGTGGTATAAGTCCCTCGGGAGTAGGCGGCATATAAGAACCAAGAAATAAATAAATAAATAAATAAATAAGTAAATGTAATGTGGATTGTAATGATCTTTAATTTTTATAGGATCAAAACTATACTTACATATCGTAGCATCCAAATTTCTGTAAATGAGTTATCATCCATGACATAGTAGAGGACTTATCCTTCTCTATGCCTGATGATGTAAAAAAAAAACCTTCTTTTCACTGAAATGTTCCCCAGTACACTTGAGAGTTTTGAATATGCTAAGGAAAGAAATGTTACAGAAAAGTGTGGACTTGTAGGGGATTAACATCAATATTTACCAACTTCTTATGGTTGTTGGTCTAAAAATTATGATTAATGTAAAAGTCAAGTCAAAAAATAAATTACTGCAATTCAAAGCTGAGAATATGCCTACTAATTCGAAAGATCTGATGATCATACAGAAAGAAAAAGCTTTATAGTACTCCGTTCAATGTTAGAGGTTCCTGAATTTTTTTACCAGTTTGTGCCATGACAGTTAATAAGTCCAAGGTGGGGTGGGGTGGGGAAGATGTATCATGCTTATTCAGTTTTGTTCAGTATTTTTGGTGTAATGTACAAACTATATAGCTTGCTAGTGCATGTCCACTAAATATAATCACATTTCTTTTTATGTGAAAAAATGGTTTTGTATAAGCAAACATCAGGTGCAAAAAAAGCTTGCTTTATGATCTATCCAAGAAATTGTTTAGCCCTAGATGCAGATCAAATATGGCATTCTGAAAAGATTTATCTGTCTAGGGGGAAGGTACATTGTTCCCAAGTTGGTGGGAAAGAATGTGAATTTTTAACTTCTGTTATGGTGAATTCTATAAGTATTTATATTTACTTAAATATATAAAGTAGCTGTTTTAATCAATGAATCGCACTGTGACTTTTTTAATGGATCAACTATCGGCAGCTTTGAGACGTTGCCTTACTGCCACATTTTCACAAGCTATTTTGGAAAAGTGATAGTCCTGTCATTAAATGTTACATCTCTCATTCCTGAGGTTCAGAGATCATGGGTATATATAAGAAATCCCAAAGAGAAATAAGAGCCTAAACAGGTAATAATACATCCTCTGTGACTAGCTAAGATCTGATGTGATTCATATCCATTTACAGTAGAACTATGAGCTCTGAAAGAGATGAGAATAATTCTGAAGAAGCAACTTGTCCATTTAGTGCCTCTCTCAACTCTCTGCCCAGCCTTTAACAAATCTCAGTTTTCTCTACCAACAACTTTTCTTTACTGTAGTATATGGTGAAACAAGTGCTACAGAAGACTTATCTTTGATTATCCCTTCTTGAAATTCCCTATCTGTGCAATAGTAGAAGCAGTAAAGGGAGACCATCTTGGATCATTGGAATCATCCAACAACTACATACTGGCCAAAGCAGCTGATTATTCTTCCTGTGAAGGTGTAGGATTTGGAGGAACAGAGATTCCTCATTACAGTATAAACTAACTGCCCTTAGTATATTGAATACCTGTATGAATATGAGTGCAAGCTTAAGTGATTGCTTTTGTCCCTATGGCAATTAGCTATCCAATAACAATCATGCTTGATAGTGGCAATGTGAACAATCCTGATGTGTGCTATTTTGCCTTAAAAATATTTGAATTTTATCCAAATCGTTTAGAAACTACAGTATGTGAGTAATGGGTATTCTACAAGCAATAAAAATATTAACATTCTGACTTCTGATACTTTTAACTACAGAAAGCAATTGGTGGCATGCCTAGATTCTTAAATATAATCCCTAGGTCAGGCTCGCCAACCTCCTTCCTCTTATCCCTCCAAATCATATTTGAAAGCTACTAATGACTTGAGATTCAAAACAAATGAAAACACTTTATTGGTAGGTACCAGCTGTGCTTACACACATGCTTAACGTCTTTCAATTCCACATTATCTTAAAAATATACACCTGAACAAAGAATTACAAGTCAGGAATACCGGTGTTTACCAAGTTTAAATGCAAGCATTACATGAAAAAGTTTCCTGCTGAGCTGGGAAATTAACTGTACATTTGTGATTCCTCATCACTTTTTTTTCTGAAAAATTTGAAATGTTAAAATAGTCACAAAAGTTGAGACGTAGGGCTCAGTAGGTGCTCTCAACGTAAATCTTCAATAAAAGACGGCAGGTCCCAGAAGGACCCTTTCAAATGCTCTCTTCTGCAAAGTCACCTTCGGTTCCTGCTTGGACATCCTCAATCGCCTCCAAAGAGTCATCTGCTTGTCCTCCTGTATATGTAGGAAGGCTGTACTTTACAAGGATAGATTTAAACTGCATCAAAGGAGCATTGGTGCGGACACCCATAGGGTCAAAATGAGTTCGGCTTACACGATATCCGGCTTCAAACAGAGAGTGCAAGAACTTATTTAACCTAGGGGGGAAAGTATAGGCATAAGGTAAGTGCCTTTAGCGCTTGCTCTTCCTATTTCCCCCACAATTCCAACCCTGACAGGTAGCAGAGAATATGACTGGCTCCAAAATACCCAGTGAGAGAGGCTAGGGCCTGAGTTTCTGTACTCCTTAACGTTTACACCACTGAGTTGTTTTAAAATTGCACTTACTTTGGCATGTTCATTCCTTTAATGCTGTGCCTGTGGACATTATAATAAAAAGCAGGATGCTCAGCATTACTTTCTAACTTCTGCCGCTTTGCTCCATTTTGGTTGATGTCAACACTTTTCCTTTTCTCTGCAACAGAGGTCAAGCATCAGAACTTTTTAATATCTTGATAAATATTTGCTTAGCAAGGGAAATTGTGTACGAAACATTTAAGTGCATGCTTCAGCCAGCAATTACTGCTCCATGTGTATGCTGAAGCATATGTTGGTCCAGACATAGATTTTCTGGCAGAATTGTTCTGGATGGGAGTAAGTAGCCCAGAAAAGACAAAGAACTAGGAAACTGGAGGAGGGGGATGGATGGGCTGGAGAGTTACGCAGCAGCATTGCATGATCTGTCTGGATTGATCAAATGAGTTGAAAAATCACAAAATGTTTGTTTCGTACACAGGTGGTTTCATGGATATCTTGTGCAAACCAAAATTAAGGATGCTATCCCAGTGTTATTGTTCAATGAAAGTTTTTCTTGTTTCACTGACTTTCTAAACTAGAATATCCTAGATAAATATTCCTGTTTCTGGATATTATTTTAGATTGATAACTACCTACCATGCACGATGTAGTAATCAGCTGCAGCATCTGATGTCTTAATAAATACACCACATTCTTCTAAAATGTAAGAAAAAACATGATAATTCGGTCATTATAAGGAACAAGTATATATTTTATAAGATGAAAAGGTTGAGTTAGAAAAACACACTAAATAACTGAAATAGTACCTTTATAGTTAATGGACTTGCTTAGAACAGTATGCACTAATTTAAATAGCTTATACTGAGTATTTGTGGGCTGGTATTGAATGTATTTTCACATAATTATTGCATTTTCATTTGGATACAATATGCAGTAGATTAGACTTTGCTAATGCTATGTATCACTGTTCTGGTAAGGCCACCGTAGCTTTTTAAATTGTTCTATGTAAATGAAACTGCAGATGAAAGTACACAGAATCTATTAAAGAAACAATGAGGGAAATCAATTTTTTAATTCTAGAAGTATATAATAAAAATACCGTATTTTTCGGAGTTTAGGACGCACCTTTTTACTCCCAAAAAGGGGGTCAAAAAGTGGGTGCGTCCTATACACCGAATGCAGCCCCCAACCCCCCCAGCCCCCACCCTTTGGAGGTTTTCCCCGCCGCCCGCCGCTGCCTCCGCCACCGCCGCTTGCCCCCCCCCGCTGCTTGCCCCCACCGTCCCCGCTGTTGCTTGCCGCCGCCACCACCGCTGCTTGCCCCCGCCACCCATTGCTGAGCTAGCATGAAATCTAGCACCCCAGTCCTTTCAAGGTGCCACCGCTCCGCTTCGATCCCCACCGCTGCCCGCTTGCGAGCGAGCGGGCGTACGAGCAGGCAAGGCGCGGCGGCAGGCAGGTGTCTTGGAAGCGCCGAGGGCAGCACGCGCGTCCGGGATGCCCCTCTCGCTTAGCCGGCAGCAGCGGGCGCAGCGAGTCCCGTCCTCACGCGCGTCCCCGGCGCTTGCTGTGGCGACGCTGTTTTCTCCGAGACCTTTGTCTACTGCTCCTTCTCTGAGACAAAGGTCTCGGAGAAAACAGCGTCGCCACAGCAAGCGCCGGGGACGCGCGTGGGGACGGAACTCGCTGCGCCCGCTGCTGCCGGCTAAGCGAGAGGGGCATCCCGGACGCGCGTGCTGCCCTCGGCGCTTCCAAAACACCTGCCTGCCGCCACGCTTCGCCTGCTTCCTCAGCTGCTCTTCTCTAGCGAGCGCTCTTTGGCCGGGAAAACCAGGAGCCGCCGCTTTCGCCGCAGATCTGCTCAGCTCAAGTTGCAGCCCTTGAACTTCAGGAGGGAACTGGCTGCGAGACCGGGAGGACTTGTGGACTTCAACTCTAGCTAGCATGACTGGAGGAGGAATTCTGGGAGTTGAAGTCCACAAGTCTTAAACTTGCCAAGGGGGTGCAAGGGTCTTCAAACTTTTGGACTTCAACTCCCAGAATTCCTCCTCCAGTCATGCTAGCTCAGGAATTGGAGTTGAAGTCCACAAGTCTTAAAGCTGTCAAGTTTGAAGACCCCTGGGTTAGGGGTGCAAGGGTCTTCAAACTTGGCAAGACTTTTTACAACCATGTACACTTTTTACAAACTTCAAACTTGACAGCTTTAAGACTTGTGGACTTCAACTCCCATTCCTGAGCTAGCATGACTGGAGAAGGAATTCCGGGAGTTGAAGTCCACAAGTCTTAAAGCTGTCAAGTTTGAAGTTTGTAAAAAGTGTACATGGTTGTAAAAAGTATACATGGTTGTAAAAAGTATTCTGCTACACTGGTATTTTATTAAATAATATATTACTACACCATTTGGTTCAGAATACTTTTTTCCTTGTTTTCCTCCTCTAAAATCTAGGTGCGTCCTATACTCCGGTGCGTCATATACTCCGAAAAATACGGTAAGTCATCTGACTTCTGAAGAGCAAGTTTTCTCTGCTATATGCCAAGACCTATTACTGTTACGATCATTAAAAGTTGCCATTTTAAAGAGGTGCATGGAAGGGCTATTTCTCATGCAGTTCAAAGCACTTTTAAGAAATCAAATCCCTAACCTACACATCTTACTACTCAATAAGGAGGGCTGAGAAAATATCTACAGACCCCTCACATCCTGGACATAAGCTGTTTCAATTCCTCCCTTCGGGACACCGCTACAGGGCATTGCATGCCAAAACAATCAGACACAGAGACCATTTTTTCCCTTGTGCCATCACTGCTGAAGTACTGTCTTGTCTTCTGTATATTTACCCAGGCAGTATGGCTATATTACTTCTAATCTTTTCTACTACCTTCTATTATTGGTATCATTAATATTATTATTATTTTGCATGTACACTGAAAGCTTATGCACGAGAGACAAATTCCTTGTATATCTAATCACACTTGTCTAAATAAAGTTTTATTTTTATTTCGATTCCTACTCAATAACATACCACTTTGTGGATGTTTTACCTTTTTGCAAACATTAACACCACAAATTTATTTTTCTTCTTCACAGAAGTCAACAATAACCAGAACACAAAACTTGATTTACAGCCCCTTGTTGGCTTTATGTATTAAATTTGACTTTTTAAAAATTACTTAAACTTTTTTTAACTATCATCATGCCTTCTCACCTTGTTTACTCTGACTGCTAGGAGCATGAATTGAAAACTGTTTCAGTGTTGTGCATTCTGCCTCACAGATCAGTGTTTTTAGAAGTGCCTGGATGTCTTCTAGGCCATACTGAACTGCTTCAAACAGCATTCTTCTAAGAAATCCTGTATTGAAGAGGGATCCTGACCTACAATACAACAAAACTATAGAATGTAATGGAGAAATTTATTTTAAAATGAGAGAGTATTTTATTTTAGGAAAAAAATGTCATGGGGTGATATTGCTAGTGTTTATTTTCTAGATTTTAAAGGGATTTAAATAATCTGAAATGTATTTGGATTTCTCTTTTACAAACAACATATTCAGATGGTTAATTAGTGGAGGTAAAAAAAATCTTGGCCTGTTTCCCAAACAACAAAATGTTATTGTTCCCAACAAAAATAAGAACTGGATTAAAAAAGTGTACTCAGCCCATTTCTCGTAGTAAATCTTAAAAAAGAAGGATGGAACCTATTAATTAGGAAAACTATATTCTAGTTATGCATATTCAAAATTATATAGAAAATATATGTTTGCACTTATTTTTTACAAAAATCCAAACTGTACCCAGAAATTTACAATGATCAAGCAAATGTTTTATTTATTTCCTCTTTTATAACCGCACATAACTTTTTCAAACAGCACAAATCTCTTCTGGAGTGCAATGGGTAACATTTTAGGTAAAAATAAATTGCCTGATTTCAGATTGATTCTGAATAGCAATAGATTAGAATGTAATAATAATAGACAGCCAAGAGAAATGTTCTTTGAGATTGATTAAACCTCAGCATTAATGCCTTACTGGGCTATGAGGAAGCCATGGAGGAGAAAACAAAGAGGCACATGGGTGAAAATCTGGATTAACAATAGAAACCAGGAACATTCAGATGCATACAGGTAATCCTCGGCTTACGTCTAAAATTGACCCCAGAGTTTATGCTGCTAAGTAAGAAATTTGTTAAATGAGTTTTGCCCCATTTTACGACCCTTCTTGCTACACTTGTTAACTGAATCACTGCATTTGTGAAATTAGTAATACGGTTGTTAAGTGAATCTGGCTTCCCCATTGACTTTGCTTATCATAAGTTCACAAAAGGTAATCACATGAACCCGGGACACTGCCACCATCATAAACATGTACCAGTTGTCAAGCATCAAAATGTAAATCATGTGACCATAGAAATGCTGCAACGGTCGTAAGTGTGAAAAATTGTCATAAGTCACTTTTCAGTGCCATTGTAACTTTGAACAGTCACTAAATGAACTGTTGTATGTCAAGGACCACTTGTAACTGAAAATGGATACATTAAGTATATTTAGAATGCACTGTAGTGTTCAGTTAAAGCCAATGAAAGAATAATCCCCTAAAGGGGATTTTTGCAACTGGACAATATAAATATTTAATGGCACAATGAAAAATACAATACAATATCCAACAAAGAAAAGGTAAATGTGAGATGATTTCAATTTTTTTTCATAGCCTTGATTAAAAGATCTTGCATCTATCTAATTAAAAGAGACATTAACTACATTTTCTTCCAAGTAAGTAAAAAAGGGATTGCACTTTAGATGCTAGATATGGGTAAGAGTATTTTATTAATGTATTACACATCCTTCTCAATCTAATTTTCATTCTTAATCTGACATGAGAAGAGACTCAAAAATAATACTTACCACAAAGGTCCCAGTTCAACTGCTGTCTTCCCAGTCATTTGGTTATAGCAGTCACATGGAAGCTGCCAGTAAGGATTGTCTGTGAAAAAGAAACAGTAAAACATATTTTTTCTAGACCAATATCTGAGTGATATATAATTTATGAATGTTATGGAAATTGAAATGCTAATAAATTAAAAGCCATTATAATTACAAAAGTAATTTGTTCTGGCTGTTTAACTAAACACTATAATTTCAGAAATGGGTGAATTAATTCCTGTAGGCATGCATAAAACATGTGCTTATATTACAGCTTACTTCCTCTGATTATACTTCCTAAACTTGATGGAGAGCTGAAGTTCAAGTGTAATAATAGCATTAACATTTGAACAATGAGATTGAAGTTTGAGTCAAAAGCTTAGGTTTTGATTTTGATCCAATCACTGTAACTTAATTTAACCTGCCTCATGGCACTTCGAGATACTAGTTTATTTTAGTAAATTTAAGGCAGATGCTTTTCCCTAAGAAGCACTCCATGGAACAGGCAAATTCATGTCCTGGGAAATCATTATTCAACTCTATATGTCCACTTAGTACCGTATTTTTCAGAGTATAAGACCCACCTAGATTTTAGAGGAGGAAAACAAAGAAAAAAGTATTCTGAACCAAATGGTGTAGTAATATATTATTTAATAAAATACCATTGTAGCAGAATACTTTTTACAACCATGTATACTTTTTACAAACTTCAAACTTGACAGCTTTAAGACTAGTGGACTTCAACTCCCAGAATTCCTCCTCCAGTCATGCTAGCTCAGGAATGGGAGTTGAAGTCCACAAGTCTTAAACTTGCCAAGTTTGAAGACCCTTGCACCACTAACCCCTAACCCAGGGGTCTTCAACTTGACAGCTTTAAGACTAGTGAACTTAAACTCCTAGAATTCCTTCTCCAGTCATGCTAGATAGGGTAATTAGAAGGCAAAAACACCCCAGTTTTTGCAAAAAACGGCCCATTTTTCGCTCATTTTTTTTTGCAAAAACGGCATGCAGAGAATTTGGGAAGCCTGCAGAGCACTCCTAGGGGGTGGGGGAAGGCAACAACGCCCCCATTTTTGCAAAAAATGGCCCGTTTTTCACGAAAATGGGATGCGGGGGTGGGGCTTCGGGAGGCCAAAAAAAATTGCTGTATTCGGTGTATAAGACGCACCGACATTTCCACCCTCTTTTTGGGGGCAAAAAGGTGTGTCTTATACTCCGAAAAGTACAGTATGTTCTACAAATATCACCTGAAGTTAAGTCCCACTAATTGTGTACATGATTACAGCCTTCCTGTACAATAAGTAGTTCTCATTTCTCATGAAAACAATTCCAATATTGTTTTCAATTATTAGCTCATTAATTTTATTCTTCTTTATGCTGTTGCTATTTCTCATTGTTAAGAGCTTTCTGTTGCAAAAAGAAAAAGGGTACAAATAAAATTTATGCAGGACTATCATTCTAGATTTTAAATCAGCACTGTACTGAAATAGTCTGATGCAAAGAAGTTAATTTGAGAATAGATTACTATTGAACAAACAAGCGACACAAAAGACAGGTGCTGTGGTGATTTTGTTTTCATTAACTGAACCATCCTGAGAACTAGCTGAAATTACAAAATAGGATTACCTTCTATCATGTTGCCCTCTCTTTTGAATATCCTCTCTTCACACCATTGACAGTGAATTAGGTATCGAATTTTCTTGACAGTATCATCTGCAGAAGAGGGACCTCTCAACACTCTCACTTGTACTAGTATAAAGTGTTCAAGAGCCACAGCAAACAAAACTTCAATACCTTTGTTGCATCTAGCAGCAGCTCTGTAGAAAGAGAGACTATTAAGAATAAACTCCAGCAAAGGCTAACTCTTCCCAAATGACCTACTCGTAACTTCATATAGAAGCTTGTCTTCAATGGACAATTTTTCGGATTTATGAATGCGTATTGAAGACAAATATAGCAAACTCAATCCATTGATTCCTTTAGTAATGTATTTATATACTGCCCAACATTTATATACTGCCCAACTCCTAGTTACTTTGAGGAAGGGGAGCAGGTATTTTGTTTAAAAAAACCATGTAAAGCGAGAAAACAAAAAAGAACAAAGATGGCAAAGATAGCCAGGCCAGGTAAAACCAAAGAAAAAGAAGAAAAGAAAACTTCAATCACACTTGGCAAAGAGCTGGGCAAAGAGTCAGAGCTTCCACCAGTAGAGTGGAGTGTCAGACCTGGAAGCCATCTTTCCACCTTTGAGTCTTCAGGCCTGCCACAAATTCTACTGTGGGAAAACGGGAGGGGGGATTGTATGGAGTGAAGATGATGTGTAGTCAAAATAACATTCTTTCTAGAAAGTCAAGGCCGTTGTGCCCTGCAGCTGTGCTGAGAAGAATGAGAGGTATTTTCTGTTCCGGAGGGTATGTGATTGGTGAAGGGTAAGGACTTGAACTTTCTTTTGGGTGAGGAAAACCCGGAAGCTCTCAGATTTGGGTTTTCCCAGATGTGCCAATATGACATCTCTAATAAAATTTAGCTTTGAGGAAACTCAAGCCTCGGAGTTTGATTTCGTTGGGGGTGTTACTTGGAACCCTGACATGGAGGCTGATTGAATCTCATGGAGACCTCATCATAGCTATCTATTTTTTTTTTAAATTCCTAATTCCATCAAATTAGTTCTTGCATGAATTGAGGCTTAATAAAGATGAACTCAAAATAAAAGTGTAATTCAAATTGGTGTTTTAAAATGTGTCTATTCACATTGTACAACTGACTTGTGTACCCACATAAACGAAAAGAGATATGTTGTTCTAGAGGGCAGTCACCCAATTGCAGAAGACTTCCTTCCCTGTTATGATAGTGTTTTTTATGCCAACAGTTGGATGCTATTCCAGAATAATTTGTTGGCATTTCAAAGATCTATACATAATGGGGTTGCTGTTGAGGCTTCCTAAATCAATTTGATTAAGAAACCATTTTCATAATCTGCTTAATCCTGGAATATTCTATCCGGTGATTATTCTTATGTAGCATAATTGTTTGTTCTCCCTTTATTGAAATGGCTCTTTAGCAATTATCTGGATGTGTTTTCTTGAAAGAAATCTATTTCAGTAAGGTTCCAAACTTTTGCAGTTATTCCTTAGACCTGCAAACCATCAGCCCTATAATAATTACTAGAAATTCAGTTTCTGCCTATTTTTGTTCACATTCAGAGAGTGTAAAAAGGATGTAGAGGCTCAAAAATACAACATTCAGCTTTGTGGATCAAACCTTTTGTACACAGGCTCTGAAGAAGTTTTCTGTTTACACTTTCATAATTCTTGATCTAATTGCTGAAGGTTACTGAGAAACAGGATGTAAAAATCAATTTTACTTAGACCTTGTTGCTTATAAGCAACAAGGTAAAAACTGCAGCCACTAATATTAGAATTTGAAAGAACTATTTGGGAAATACAACTGCACCTTGCCACAGCAGCAAGTACCATCCTAGCAGCCAGCTCCTTATAGTATTCTGTCCTGATAATGTTGCAACCATAATGACGTTGGGCCACATGCTGCGCCTTTGAATAGAGAGAACTTGTATCTGTTGATGTCACTGAAACAATTCCAAGATTTCTTATATTTCTGAAAGCTGCATCTAAGTAGTTTACTGATGATCCAAATGGGTCCAGGTGACTGTATGATAATGTAGGAGACAGAACATAGCACAGTAAAAATTATACAAATAAGAAAATGTATGCACAAACTGTATCTTGCTTACTAAAATGCCATACACTTCAACAGGAATTCCTTTCAAAGAAGTACTGTCTGCCTAAGGTTGTAATTTTATGTATTATATTGTCACGTTTTAAAAAAAATCTAGTGCCTATTGATATCTAAAGTAAAACAAAATGTTGACAATATAAGCTGATTGTCAGAGCTACTGTATATAGATAGAAAAGTATGCAGTGAGCCCAATTAACTATCTGAACCCAGATGAAGAATGCAAACAGTTTTCTAAAACTTAGGATTTAACATTGTAGGCAGAAGAAAGCAGCATGAAACCAAAGTGCAACAATGATTCTTAAGATATATTTTTAAGCAATCTTAATTTTCCTAATCAAAGATTCCAGAACATAATTACCCGTGTTTCCCCAAAAATAAGACCCTGTCTTATTTTCTTTTTACCCCTGAAATAAGCGCTTGGTCTTATTTTCGGGGGTCTTTTTTTTAAGGTGCAGGAGGTGGCGAGTACAATCACCTCATGGCTGCTCGGCCCCTTAACCTCGGCCTGGATCAACCTGGATCAGCTGATCCAGTGAGGGCCGGAAGTTCTGTCTCTCCGGGCACCTGGAGATATTTCCAGCACACTCTTGCTAGCCCCAGCCCTGCCCACAGCGCTAGGCAACCTTGCAGTCGAGGGCCCCTCTGTTCCACAACTCACCTTGTGGCTATGGAGCAAGCGGCGATCACGGTTTGTGCTCTGTGGGTGTTGCTTAGGCTCCTACTACAATCAGGCAGAAAGCCATGCGGCCCGTCGGAATCCCCCCCCCAGCTGCTGCTGCTTGAGAAAAGGACAGGCGATTGTGGGAAGTGCGTGCTTACGATAGAAGCAAAGCACAGCCTGTCCCTTTCAAGCAATCAAATGTCTGTGTGTGTGTGTGTGTGTTTGTGTGTGTGTGTGTGAGAGAGAGAGAGAGAGAGAGGATGGAGGGGAATAACAAGAATTGCAGGCAACGCTGTTTGAAAGTTTCTCTCCAACGTTTCTCTTTCTCTCTCTCTCTGCCTCACACACACACACACTTGATGAAAACAGTGGAGGGCAGGCAACAGGGCAAGGAGACTGACCCTCCCTCGCTTCCAGCTCGGCACCTGCTCAGGGTGGCACCCCGAGTCCCAGCCTCTGCGGGGGCAACCCCCGCACAGCCAATGTGAGAAATGGGCTCCCTTGCAGCGCCTCCTCTCTGGGCCACGCCTGCCTCGGAAGCCAGGGATCCTGCAGACATCCAAGCCACGTAAATACTGCCCAAATCCCTGCAACTCGAGCGAGCCACGCAGCTGCTCTACCCACCTGCCCGCAACTGCACCTGGGCTTGCCCCAAACCAAGCGGAGGGAAGGCTTCGGGACAGCACCCTTCTAGTGCCCGCCGCCCTGCCAAAGGCGAAGCAGAAGCAGGCGGGGGCCGCACAGTGCTCCTCCTAATCCTAATCCAGCCACAGCGCTCATGGTGAATGAGTTTGGCATTTTACCTTCCTGCCTTTTGCGAACTTTTGGCTGCATGCAAGAAAAGCAGCAGAAATCTTTCTCTCCCTTTCACTCCAAGAGGCTGCGCCAGCGCAATGAGTCTCACAAAGACTCATTTCTGGCGGAGTTTGGAGGAGAGAAAGATTTCTTGTGTGCAACGTGCAGCCAAAAGTTCGCAAAAGGCAGGAAGGTAAAATGCCAAACTCAAACTCACCTCGTGTATAGGCTACCCCCAGTGATCGCTGTGACTGGGTTAGGGTTTGGAGGAGCCCTTCACTAGGTCTTGTTTTGGGGGGAGGACGTATATTTAGGCCCACCCCCAAAAATCAGGCTTGGTCTTATTTTTGGGTCAGGTCGTATTTTTGAGGAAACACGGTATAATTCCATCAGCAAGCACTGATGTCTTTCTCCAACCAATCAGTTTGTGGTCTAGTTCACAGAATAATAAACCGCAATAGAATATCCTGTGAACCATGTATTTTAGTTGACTTAAAGAGGCAAACCTTGAACCTGCATATCAATCTCCTTTTTGTGTTCTATATCAATATTATTCTCCATCTCGATATTGGAAAGCACAACTGGGGAAACTGGGATTGAAGTAAGACAAGACACTTACATGAAATCAAATGCTCTCAAATGCATGATGACATTGGCATCCATTTTTGTCACCTCAATGGTAGGCAAGTTTTCTTCCCCTTCTTCCATTGCTTCATCACAGTCATCGTCCTCAAAATTCATCACAACTTTCATCTTATTTAAATGACAATTTTCTCGTATCATGGTCACTGAATTTTCATTATAATCATTAATTGTGACTTTTACTGAATTTCCGAGATGCTTTGCCCACTGTAATCCCATTATACCTGGAAGGCAGATTATACAAAATGAATTCAGCAAAATGTATGCCTATAGACTTGTGACCTCACTATGCGGAATACAATATTAGGTTTGAATTATTTAGGAAATGTACATATACAAGGATATATACATATCCTTGTTTAATTACCATAATTTGGATCAAAACCTGGTTATTAAGCAAAATGGTCAATAAGTGAAACCATATCTGTGCTTATGATCTGAGTTCAGTTTTCCTTTGGTCTACAGACCTGAGAATGTCATAAGTGCATGGATAATGTCATAAGTGCATGGATTGGTAGAAAAGTTACTTTTCATCATTCTCATTACTGAATCACTGCCACTGCCACGCCGCCCTGAGTCCTTCGGGAGTAGGGCGGCATATAAGAATAACAAAATAAATAAATAAATAAATAAATAAATAAATAAATAAGGCAGTCACTAAATAGTACATTTAATAAAAACCATGAAATCAATACAACTTTTCTCCAATTCTGTTACAAAGATATATGTACTCATAAAATTTCATGGCACCTTTTAAAAAAGGTGCATTCCTAAGCATCTTTATTCAGAAATAAATTCTATTAATAAGACTTATTCCCTCAGATTGCACCTAGATATACAAATTCTCTTTACAAATTATAAATCAAAATGCATAACAGCTACCTACCAGTGGCTCCAAATGCATCCAGACATTCCAAAGGTTTCCGTTCCTCAGTTAGAACAGTTAAAGCACAGACTATAAGTTGTCTAAAAGAAAAAGAAGAACGTATTCTGAAAATACATGTAAACCATGCATTTACTGTATTATTCTCATATTTTGTTTAAAGGACAATGTCTGAAAAAATAAACTATGGAACATATATAACATAATGCAGTTGTAATTATTCTTATTGTTTTGGCCAATCTAAAGTACTGAGATTTTTGGTAGAGCTTTAATTGTACTAGGCAAAGAATAGTCCACTTCACGTACAATGCTAAGACACAGCGCAATTAATATGATCAAAATTCAGGTGCTTGGCAACCGGTATCTATTTATGATGGTTGCAGCATCCTGGTATCATGGGATTGCTATTTGCAAAACTTTCCCAGCTGGCTTCTGAGAAGCAAAGTCAATGGGGGAAGCCCAATTCTATAATATGATTCATTTAATGGGCAAAACAGGTTGTAAAGTTGGGTGCAACTCAGTTAACAACTGCCTTGCTTAGCAGTGGAAATTCTGGTCCCAATTATGATTGTAAGTTGAGGACTAATTGTAGTCCTGGTTTAATGATGAGATGCTATTATTTTAGTTCAAATCTCACTTGAATTCTTGGTTGACTGACTGGGTTTCTGATAATTTATTAGGTTCTCTTTAACCCTTTATAACCCACAAAAATGTATACAATTACTTCTGTTAATAAGAAAATTCACAATATTTACTTATAATTCTTCCCCAAACAATGTTATCGTTTTTTTACCTGTTAAGTTTCATTTTGGGGTTAAAATAGGAATCGGTTTTCTGAGGTGTTGAATAGTTAGGAAGAACTTGTACATCTGTGTCCGTTTCCTTCAGTACTTCATATTTAGGAGCAAGGGCTAAGGATTATTTTCAGATGAAAGAGTGTTACAGCCCATTTCAGAGGATCATTCAAAGTTCCACAAATCACAGATCAGAATCTATCCTATTCTCCTAACTTGCTAAATGATACTAACCAGAGTTTTCACATTGGGACCGTATAAAAGCTAGAAAGTGAGTTCCAAAATGTTCACATGAATGGAGAGATGGTTCTAGGAACAACTTATCTGGTTAAGATTATTGTTCCTGACTCCTTTAACCTTGGTTAATAAAGACATGAGTGAATGAAAGAGCCCTACTGATGATACCTGCATGGTGTATAAAGTTTAAAACTACCATGCTAATTAGATTCAAACTGAAATATGTGGAGCATTAAAAAGAGACACTGGAATAAGTAAAACAGGATTCTGATAATACTTAAAACTATTTTATGGTGAAATGTCACCACTATGCCATCATATTAAAGAGAATTTAAGCTGTGCTTAGATTCAGTCTCAATCCTTAAAACAGATCCTTATTAGAAAAAAAAGGATCTAATCATGTGGTAAAATATATGACAGTTTTTATAGAAAACCTAGAGCAGAAGAGAGGAAACCTCTTGGTCAGAGATTATTTCTAATGGCATCTCCTACAATTGTTTTACATTAGCTATGTCAGCTAGAACTGATAGGAGTTGTAGTTAAGAACACATGAAAACCACCAGATATATGCACTATTTTGTTTGTTTCCAAATATCAATTCTCAGCAGCTTCAGCAATGGTGGCATTGTAGTTCAGAAACTTTTGGGAGCCACAAGTTCACTACTTATGTCTTAGATGTATTTCATAATCAACATTTTAAAATTGTACAATTAAAAAAGAACAATGACTACTTAAGGACATCTGCTTTTCTAGAGGAAGGAAACAAACTACAAAATATGATCCTTGAATAAGTTATTTCCCCGACAACTAAATCCAAAGATACAATAAAACAACACTTCACTATGTAACATTGTTAATAACTCAGCTTACCCTCTTTAAACAAATAAGGTCAAATAAAGATACATAAAAATTGTACCTAGAAATTACAGAAACCTTGTCCTTTTAAGATGTTCTGAGTTCCTAGACAGAAATATAAAATCATAAAGTTTCACTATTCTAAATTTATAATTTATGCAGTCTATGACACTGAATGTTCAAAATAATGAGAGCTTTGTGAAGAAAAAACAGAGATATATTAACTACTTACTTGAAGTAAACCTTGATTCTGTTTCTCCTTTATTTACATGTCGTTTAATATGTCCTACCATGTCACTTCTTCGGCTGATAGTTGCTGAACAGACAATACAGTGATAATGCGATCCCATTTTTATGGATATCTATAACACACACCACATACAAATTTAAATAAATCTTTTTATTAAAGTTATACTGTGCCTGTGTTTTATATTTAAAAAACAGCCACAGATAAATTATATTTTAATCCTTAATTTACCAAGTATTAACACTGAAATTTTAATTTATTAAACTCAAAAAAACATACTAAGTTTAGATCAGCATTTTTTTAAATCAAAAGTGATACTGCTAGAATACTGCAATGCATTCTATATATACGGTAAGATGCTTTTCAGAGTAGTTTAAATGGAAATTTCAGTATCCAATAAACTAATGAGTAAAGCAAGAATACGTTATCTGTTGAAAGGATTGCATTCATTCTCAACTTGTTTCTGGGTGTAATCTAATTATTTGCTATAGTACTCAAAGACAAAAAAGATATGAGAAACTTAATAATGTACTTTCTCTTTTCTTACATGTTACTATTACCTATTACCTGTATGAATAAAGGGATACAAAACTGAGGTAAAAAGTTTATATTGTAAAGTGGACATTCTTTATAGTGAACATTGGACGGAATATATATAGGTGAGAAATATAATGTCTCAAAGGAAAACTTATTGCCCCCCGTTTACTAGAGTACTCAAGTTCAAAATTGAGATGAATGTAATTCATAAGTAACTAAAATGGAACTGATCATAGCAACCATTCACATAGCTGAATAGCTGTTACCTGGTCTCCTACAACATTTGGTTTCACAGGCCGGCATGGCAAGTCACAGATGCACATTCTGAAGCCTGAAATTCAAAAAAGACATTGGATACCTCTAAATGATTACTCAAGTTTTCAACACTGAATTCATTCATGTTCTGAAGTTCTATCTTGTCAAACTGTTTAATTTTAACTTCTTGAAATAAAATGTAACCACCACTAGTGATGTAAATATTATAATATGAAATGGGGGCAGAGGAGGGCGATAGCTTCAAATAATCTCCAAGGATTGTGCATCCATATTTTTAAAGCAAGTGCCTAATTATATAAAGCTGATGAGTGGAAGAAGGCCTAAACACTAAGTTTTTCTCATAAATAACATCAATGCAATTAAAGACTTCACCAATATCTCTTTTAGTCAATAAAGTAGTCTAAAGAAAAAAAAACTTTCCAGCTATAAGTAGTTGGAAATGATGCAAAGTTCTTTTAGGATGAGGGGAAGAGCTCATGACACTTTTTTTTAGAAAAAGTAGGAGGAAAAAAGAAGACCGCTCAAGTAGGGTTTTCTTTTTATCTCATTCTAGTAAGACAAATGTAGAAAACTCAGATTAATAGATTAACAATTAAAATAAATTAGTAAAGCCAGCAGTATTAATTTAAAAAATCAAAACATTAAAGATATGTATGTGTAAGGACAAACTACAATTCTGACTGGAATTCGGGTTTGATTTAGAAATTGCTACAATATTCAATAAATATTCTAACATTTTAACACACACATTGTCTAAGGAATCTCATTCTGGATTTGAAGAAAAATAAAATGTATATGGACATTTGAAACCAGCATAAGATAAACAACTGAACAGTCTTTATCATTTGTGTTGTTCGGATACTAAGATGTACATTTCATATTCCCACTTTTGTGGCATAGATGGGGGTTGAATTCATTTTAGTAGGCATTTAGAAAAAATCAAGAAGAAAAACAGAAAGTGAGAAAAAACAAAATACTAGATGAAGCTATGCAACGGCTTTGCTGGCCACAGCTGTCACCTGGTCATCAAACAGGAGGTGTAAGTCCAGGAAGATCTTTGAATGAAGAAGTGTCACCCTTATCCAAGAGCAAAAATTGGGTATTTTGGCCCTGAAGCCTAGCTCTTCACCTCTTTTTCTTTGTTCCCTTGTGGGTTTGTTATCTCTGTCATCTTTGTTCTTTTTTGTTATGTGTTGTTTCAAATGTATTTAACAATTTGTAAACCACTGAGAGTCACTGGGAGCCAGTGGACATATCAATTTATTAAATAATAACTTCCATACCCCATAAAAATCTTTCAACCACAGCTCTTTTTCACAGTCATTCAGGATATAGTCATTCCCTTAAAAGGCTATTTAATCTCTTTGCAAGTATTGCATAAAAAGCTTGCAGTTCATTCAATAGAGAAGTCTATACAACTCTAGGTGAGATGAATAGTTTCCCTCTTTTGTAAATCAAGGAAATAAAAGCTTCTTGCCAAGAAGGGGGAATACTTCACATTGCTAAATATTCCATTCTTTACCTGAATTAATGATTAAATCTAGGTCTTATTATATCCTAGAAAAATAACTTGTCCTGAAGTTTTGTTGAATTTTATCTCTTCCATTATTGAAGTCCACTTTACATATACAGAAGTAATAATTTTTTCTTTTTCTTTTTGTGTGGATTATATTTATTTATTTATTTATTTATAAGAGTTGTATGGCCATCCATGTTTTGGCACACAACCCTGAGAAGCTAACAACAACAACAACAACAACAACACACACACACACACACACACACAATACAAGAAAAATCAGGCAACATCAACTATTCTCAAAATCCATCTTCCACATCCATTCATCTATATTATCTCCTGGTCTCCAACCTTATTGTCCTAAACCTTGGGGCAAAAGCCAACTCTTTTCTTCTCTTGAACTCTGACTATTATAAATTAAAGAATGCCCCTAACTAAACATAATGTTTAGTTACAACATTAATTACAGAGAAAAACTAACAGTTGTCATCTAACTGCATTAGCATTAATAATGGTGTTTTAGCTACATTTACCTTCAAATTCAACAGATATTTTCCAATGAAGATTCTGAAGGTGGCGATGGAGCTTGTGACTATTGCAAGCTTTGAACCTCTCTTCAGGACATAATGGGCAGGACCTCTTGTCAGCTGATATTTTAAATTAAACCAAAATAAGAAAAAAATATGCAATAACCCAATCTTTCAGTATTGAAGTTTTTTTTGTCAATATACAGAAGTAGTATTTCATCTCAACTCAATAACTTGCAATCAAATAATTAATAGCTGAAATATCTAAGAAACTTATTTGCTTTAAAAACCATGATTTAAGGTTTAGTTGAACTAGTGTTGAAATATTTGCAATCCAAGACAGAAATAGAAATATTTGGATTTTTTTTCATACACTTAAGATAATCATCTAAGGTTACTAAAAAAAAGTAGCACATAATTGCCTCCTGAACAGACATTCTTTTCTTTGTTCCTTTCCATGCTTTCCATCCATTAGGGATGACTTTGCTCCCAAGCCTGTGAAATTAATTCTACTGCATCTTCCTACTTGGACCTGACAACAAGGACAGAATTGCAAGTATAGCCCTAAATAAGTAAAACGATACTTCTGGGTTTTTTTCCCTTAAAAATCTCTTATTTAATACTACCGTGTTTCCCCGAAAATAAAACCCTGTCTTATATTTTTTTGAACCCTGAAATAAGCGCTTGGCCTTATTGCCATGCACTCAAAAGCCCGATTGGGCTTATTATCAGGGGATGTCTTATTTTGGGGGAAACGGGGTACTTTTGGTAATTCTTTACACATATTGCCTAGACTCATAACCATCGCTAATGGATGGTTCCTTATTTGGTTCCTATTTTAAGATCAGTAACATAGTTTCATCAGATTATCTGAGTTTTCCATAGCTACCAAGCAAAGTACTTGTCCAAGAACTGAATGCCACAAGCATTGCATTGCATTTCCATCATTTGTTGTTTCTTCTGGAAATATTTTAAATACCTGCCAGTTGTTGGTCTTCACTCTTGGAATCGGAGGAAATTAGGCAGCCTTCCTGCAAATCAGCCAGTTTTTCTAAATCATCAAGGGTCCGCTGAATTGAAATATGTTTCTCTAAAATAAACAATTCAAATTACTTTTCAGCAAAGTCTGTGCTTGTATATATGTACTATACATAATCAAATATTACTTAACTTCAATCTTTCAAAAGCTTTTAAAAAGTTTGGAGTCTTTGTGCTATGTTTCTCAAGCAATCCTCTGTTTTTATAATGGCCCATGCTTATCTAATCATCTTGTCTATTATATCATAGCTATGTAATAGTAGTGTTGTACACTTTCCCCAAACAAATCCAAAAGACTAAAAAAAATCATTAAAAACTTCATAATAAATTTCCACAACAGCTCATACATTGACAACATATTTACATAGTACATAGGCTTGTAACTGGAATATCTGTGGATCTCATCAGCTACATTTCAGGATTATCTAACCAACTGAGTGCGTTTGGTTTGCAAGTTTGAATAGTCACTCAATGAGTGGTTGTTAAATCAGGACTATTTGTAGTATCAAAAAATGTTTTTGCTATTTGTAAATTCATGCATGATCATAGGTTGCACTGAAAGCAAAGAATTTCCTCCATGGAATTAGAGTAAATCTTAATCTCTGATTTCTAGCAATAAAAAAATTAACTACTGTATTTTTCAGAGTACAAGACGCACCTCCCCCCCCCCCAAAAAAGTGGGTGAAAATTTAGGTGTGTCTTATAGACCGAATATGGGCATGTTTGGCCTCCCAAACCCTCTTCGTTTTCGCCCTCCCCGGCCCCCAGAAGCATTCTGCAGTGCTCTGTACGGCCCGTTTTTGCCAAAAACGGGCCCTTTTTTGGCTCCCAAGCCCTCCGCATGTCGTATTTTCACCCTCCCCGGCCCCCAGAAACACTCTGCAGGCCAAAAACAGGCGCTTTTTTGGCGAAAACGGGCAAAAAGCGGAGCACTGCAGAATGCTTCTGGGGGCATGAGAGGGCAAAAATGTGACACGTGGAGGGCCTGGGAGCCCCAAAATGGGTCCATTTTTGGCAAAAATGGGCCCCTTTTTTTGGCAAAAACTGGACGTGTGGAGCACTGCAGAGTGCTTCTGGGGACCAGGGAGGGCAAAAACGCGAAGCGCGGAGGCCAAAACCTATTTTTTTCTTGTTTTCCTCCTGAAATTTAGGTGCCTCTTATAATCTGAAAAATATGGTATTTCCTATATTTTTGGCTCAGTTGTCAGTGACAAAAGACTAAATAGTGTATTTTGCTTTTATATATCTCCGGGCATGATTAGGAATGCCTGGTATTGAATATTTACTTTAGTGCATATACTTAATTAGGGAAAAATCCCAGTGTATTCAATGGGCTTCCTCATTACTAACTGTATTGGAATTACATATTAAGTTATATTGACCGGCTATTGGCATAGATTCATTTCTAGAAATTTGGAGTAATTTTATGATGCATAGAATTCCATGCTGCTGAACTTTGGCTGTGGCTTTAGGGCAGGGGTAGGCAAAGTTGGCTCTTCTATGACTCGTGGACTTCAACTCCCAGAATTTCTGAGCCAATCATGCTAGCTTAAGAATTCTGGGAGTTGAAGTCCACGAGTCATAGAAGAGCCAACTTTGCCTACCCCTGCTTTAGGGGACTGCATATGTATTTTAATAAACTTAAACTGGGTTTAGGAACTAATAAGTGTAGGTAATACATGCCTGGCTAACATTATAAAGTTTTATGACAATGGTATTACACTACTTCTAAAGTGATAAGCAGTGATAAGTGAGATTTGATTTATAAATATTGGGAGAAATAAATATGAACATACTGTACCAAGAATTCACATCTTTCCCTGAAGGTGTAATATCTTTCAAAGTAACAAATTAGAGGATGTAGCTCATATTATACTCTTTAACTGTATGTCTTTACTAATTTTAAAAAGATAGATGGACAGAATATTTCATGTCCTGTAAATCACCCCAAATAATGCAAAGGTTTCCATATTATCTTAGCAAACCTTGTGGAGTTTTAGATGATGCATCTAGTAGATTACTGTTAAGATCTTCAATGGAATTTTGCTCTGATTTTTTTATTTTGGCATTTCTATCTTCATTAATGATTTCTGTATCTTGCCCAGGGCTATCAGGTTCTTTGGGGACATCCATCCCATCTACAGAAATTAAGAAAGACACAAGATTATAAGGCAATACACATTAATTAACTACAATATTTTCTGTGTAAATTTATTACAGTATTCTAATTAGTATATTTGCAATGCAAAAAGTGTGAGATTAGATAAATTAGGCCCATTACAATCAACAGGATTTCAATATGTCACCACAAATAAGTCCCATAGAATTTAGTTGCTTTTTTCAAAACAATAATTGAGCTTGTATCTAACAATTTGAAAAGAAAAGTAGCATGTCTAGTGCCAGATTTACTAAAATAACACTTGTGCAATATTGAATACCAAAGGGAACAGGATTAAGCAATTAATTTTCCCAAGGAGCAACATGAGAAACTGGGGCTGTTGTGGAGGGCTGCTGCCCCATCATTATTACCTCCCCTCCCCTGCTGCAGGCCAGATAGGGATGGTCAAAGGCTGGATGTGCCTATGGGCCATAAAATGCTCACGTCTGTTTAAAAGAAAAGGTAAAGAAATACAGGTAGTCCTTGACTTACAACAGTTCATTTAGTGACCATTCAAAGTTACAACAGCATTGGAAAAAATGACTTATGACCACTTTTCACTCCTATGACTACTGCAGCATCCCAATGGTCACATGATTTATCTTTGGATGCTTGACAACTGACTCACAATTATGATGGTTGCAGTGTCCCGGAGTCATGTGATCCCCTTTTGTGACCTTCTAACAAGCAAAATCAATGGAGAAACTAGATTCACTTAACAACCATGTTATTAATTTAAGAACTGCAGTAATTCACTTAACAAATGTGGCAAGAAAAGTCGTAAACTGAGGCAAAACTCACTTAACAAATTTCTCACTTAATAACATAAATTTGGGGCTCAATTTTAGTTGTAAGTTGAGGACTACCTGTAATGTATTCTAGTGTAGACAAAGCATTCAAAGTGAGTATAATCTAAAGTGTTAGGATTAGGATTGTAGTACACCAAAAAAGGACATAGATTGGGGGTGGGGGTTAGGTGAGTAAGGGGAGTTGAAGCGCCTCTATAATTATAAGTGAGGAAAAGGCCTTTTTTTTTCATGTGACCGCAGGAGTGCTGAGATATTGGTAACTTTGAGGACCATTTATAAGCCACATTTTCAACACTGTTGTAATTTTGAAAGGTCACTGAATAGTTGTAGGTTGAAGACTATCTGTAAAATCAGATAGCAGTTCCCACACTTACTTGCACTGATGACATTATGTAGTTGGGTAAAAAAAATGTCTGCAAGCAAACAACCACACTCAGAGAATACTAAGTTCTCCATAGTTGAACCCTGAGCTACATATATTCTCTTCTATTTGAAGCATAGTCTTTTTGTGCATTGTGCCCCTTAAGAAGTTTCAGTTCAGCAAAAGTATGCTTGCCAATTCTGCTAAAATGGGAATATACAATCATTTGTACATATATGTTTTATTTCTATTGAAAAACCTTAAAGCAGTAATGAAATCTATTTCAGGATGCCAAGGCTGGAGGCTCCTAAGCCACAGAGGTGGCATTTTTGGATGTGCATCTGTGCAGGACTCCCCTTTGAAAGGATGATCTGCAGGAAAATCCCCCCCCCCACTCCAGCTTTGGAATCCTGTGCAGGGAAGGTGGAGGTTTGCTCTGAAGCTGTGGCAGAGCATTGTACTGGGGAGGCCTCTGCGGGTAACATTGAGCTTGCGCATCTTGCTCCAGCAAGAGGGGTGCAGGCTGGGAACTCGGCAGCCACGGAAGATGGGGTTTTGGGGTACAAAGGAGGAAGAGGAAATCTCCCACTCCCTCCCACTGCAGGGCTGCCATGGAGCTTGCACAGGGCAGCATGACCACTGGCAAAAGGGCCCTGACAGGCCAGCAGCAGGTGAGGTGCTCTAGAGGTCGTAGATCTGGGCCGAGTTGCCCCACGCCAGGCAGGAGCAGCCTGGGAGTGCTGCTGACAGCAGCACAGCAAGCAGGGGGAAGAGCCCCTGCGAGGCCAGCAGCAGCAGGTGCAGCAGGTGGGCAGAGCCGATTCTGATGTGCCACACAGCCTTCTGCCTCGTTGTAGCATCAGCCTGAGCAAGACCAGAACTCCAGGCCTGATGGAGGGCAAACTGTGGTCGCTGCCTGCTCCAGAGCCACAAGGTGAGCTGTGGAATAGAGGGGCCCTTGGCTGAGAAGTTGCCTTGCGCCGCAGGCAGGGCTGGGGCTGGCAAGTGTGTGCAGGAAACACCTCCAGGCGCCCGGAGAGACAGAATGAGAGGCGGCTCACAGCCCTCACTGGCTCAGCTGATCCGCAGAGCTGCGTTTAAGGGGCCAAGCCTCCATGAGGTGATTGGGGAAGGGAAGGGCTGACTCCTGTGCTAGGCACGCCCACCCCATTCACTAGGGCTTATTTTTAAGGTAGGGCTTATATTAGGCCCATCCCAAAAATCAGGCTAGGGCTTTTTGAGGTGGGTCTTATTTTCAGGGAAACATGGTACTTGTCTAGGCATACAGCAGGACAATATAAATTTAGAAGACGTGTAGATAGGAATTGATTTTATGAACTACAGGCAGATGCACAAATGCAGTAATATGAAGTAGGATAACTTGCTAACAGAGATGCCACTTACCTACATGAAAGAAACAAAATCTAAAGGATAAAAGAATTTAACGAACATATTACTATATATATCCAGAAAAAAAGAAAAGCAATTCTTTAGAAAAGTTTTTGCTTGGATAAGGAATTCTTCCAATTCCTTGGGCTTTGATTAAAGTTGGAATTTAGCTTGAAAAGAGTGATTTTGTGATTTGCCCCTTTTGACTACAGTATATGAAATGTGGAGTCCTTGATGCTCTCCAAGCTTGTTTTGCTTGCAGACATTTCAACAAACGATTCAGACAAATGTTCAACTTCAGAAATATGGCGAGAGGAGGAGGAATAGATAAGGCTTTGTTTCCATGGATCCAGATTTAGCTTCCATGTGCTGCATATCCCTCCAGAGTCAATTGGCAAGTGACTGAAAAACAGCTGACATTGAATAAGGAGATTTCAATCTGGCACTGCTTGAACAATGAAGTACTAAGCTTCCCAAATGAATTACTAATACATGATTTGTTTGCTTAGGGGCAAGATCTGTTTAAACAATAGAATCGTGAGCACCAAAACTCCCCAGAAAGAAAGCATCAGACTAGAACAATGATGTTCCTAGACTTGATGACTGCAGCTGAGGAACAGAAATGCAGGCAGTTGATGTTCCATGGGCTTTTCCTAGGGGCCTTCACTCCTAATCAGGCCAGATGTCCCTTGGATCTGACAAATAGCATTTGGCACTATTCGGATTTTTTTTTTTTACAGAGAATCATATATGAAGGAATACACCATACAATTCTACTAATGAATTGCAATTTACCTATTCTATCCTTTACTGCAGTGGTTCTCAACCTGTGGAGGCTTGAAGAAATATGATTTAAATATTGAATTAAGTCTTGGGGGTCTATGGCCACAAAAGGTATTTAAAGGGGATCCGTGGTGAAGAAAAGGTTGAGAACCACTGCTTTACTGTAAGGGGAAAAGAGAGAAATCTGGAAATAGAAGTCTCCTGACAATGCTTTCTTCCAACCTAAAGAGAAACAATTCCTCTGCCAGAAACATGGGGAAGCCATCTCTTTCCTCTCTTCCCACCTGAAAAGGACATCCTGTACACACTAAAGCACATTTAATGTGCCATTAAATGCTAATAAATTGTTTGTTTGTTTTTTCGCAACAACTAGTCCTCTAGGAGGAACAATTGGTTGAGGGTCCGCAGCATTTCTCTCTCTCCCCCCACCCCCACTTAAACAAAGGCTAACGATTGCATCCCTGCAAACAGCGGCATCGTTTCCCCCCACCCCAAATCAATTCCCGCTGATGCCCCTCCAGGTCGTCCAAGGAAAGAAAGGCACCGCTTGGAAATCAGGAAACCTCTGACCGACGTGTTTAAATATGAAGGCGCCTTCTAACCGTCTCAAGCGGCGTGGGTAAGGAGAAGGCAGGCCGGCGGCGGCAACAACAACAACAAAAACCAGTTTCTCTACCTCCTTCTCCTCATGGCAAAACCCTCAGCCTGCAAAGCTGTTGCTGTCCCTTCCCTTTTACTCACTTAGCTCTTCCGCGGCCTCCTTCTCGTCTTCATCCTCCCTGCTTTCCCTAAGTCTCTCTTCGTTGGGGGGCGACGGCGGTAATTGTAACAACGGCAGTGGGGCGTCCTCGGCCGCCATTTCCCCCCCACCCCCACCGAGCGAAGTTGAAGAGGCGAGGATTGCTTTGCCCTCCTCCTCCCTCCTCAGTCTGCTCTCCAAAAACCTCTCACGCTGCTCCAAAGGGCTCCCTCGCTGGCCAAACCGCTGCTGTACTTCGGGACGGCAAATGCGAGGCTACGCCTCCGTGACATTTTGAACCCACCCCCCTACAAACATCCAAAATTCAACGCGGCTCGTGAACTACAATTCCCAAAATGCCGCCACCCTGAAGGCAACAAGGCCGCCTTTTTGCCGGTGTACAGCCCCTCTGGCAGTTGATGAACTACAGTACCCAGCATGCAACTCAACGGCTGGTGTTTTTATGGGAGACCGCAAATTGACTGGTTACAGTAGAACGTAAAAGAGGAGCCAATTGGCTGCCGGAGGGGCCTCTTTTTTTTTTTTTTTTGCAAGAGGGCGGAGAAGCTGTGGGTGCCTGAGACGTCAGAGGAAAACAAGCCTCGACGAATGGACAATACTTTTTGACCCGGAGGTGCCTTTTAGTTACCGAAAAAGAGTCGTACAAACGGGGGGAGAGGGGGGAAGAAACCTTTTTAAGGAACTCAAAATGTTCCCTCTGGAAAGGTTGTGGAGCTACTGGGAATCTTGATTTCGGGTGTGTGTGTGTAAGTCGTCTCCACTTCCTCAAAAGCTACAAGGTAAGGTTAGTTTCACTTAGGTTTGACATGGTGTTGTTTGAATCCAGCTTTACGGTTTCTTTAACGAACTCCGGTCAAAGCGAGGCTGGTTGAATAACGGAATGGTGCTCATTTACTTACAGCCTGTGTATGGTTAAGTTGACAAGCACACGAGAGGAGAAAAGTATTTTAAAATGGAACTTAGAGCTGAAAACCAGCCCTCCCCTGTGCTGTTGTAAATCGGTTTGACCGACTGTGATACTAGTTGCGGTGATTTTTTATTAACAGCACTTTCTAGTACTTCTTTATCCATTTTAACAAAGATTGAGGATGTTTGCTCTTTTATTTTTAATAGCTTTTTTTAAAAAAAGAACAAACGTCCACAGTCAAGGTAAAAAAGCATTAATGTCCACTATTTTCCCCTCCTACCGGTAGTATAACACCACACATAGAAACATAAACAGTAGAAACTCTACAGGTCACTACTAAAGCAGTTTAAAAAAAGATTTACATGTTGGTTTCCTTTTAAATTACAACGTGGTAATGTTTTCATTATTAGCCTTTTAATAAAGGTGGTATTAGCATTTCAGCATGGCACCACCCATGCCTCCTTTTGAAGTTCAGTAAACCATGGGGTTTTTTTTAGCCAAAGCAATTTCTTTCATTTAATGTAATGAAAATCTAATCTCGTGAAGTAAGCAACACTGTATTCAGAAAATGGTTGAATACACTTGCAAGTTTTAAGGAAGATTAAAAAGCAGCTGGGAAAGGGAGTAATGTAACCCATACCTTTGCCACTTGTGGAATGTTATCTAGAACCAGTGTTTTCTGTTTAGTTTTCACATGTAACACTCTCTTTTAATGTTTGATCACTTGCTCTATTTTTGTATAACTTTTTTATTAAAGTTTTACAAAAAGTGTAAAAACTAATGTCAATAAAGAGCATAAGAAAGAAAAAAGCGGAAAAGAAACTAAAGTTAAAAAGATCCAAAAAGAAAATAGAAGTGTTTGATTTCCTTTGCAGCAAATATAATCACAACATTATCTCTATGATTACAAAACCCCTCACTTTTTTCCATTATACAGTTTTTTCCTAATCATCAAAACCACAATTCCAGTTGACAGTAAATGTAGCTATTGCTTTTTCTCTAATGAAAGCAGTTAATGTAACCATTTCTGCAAGTTCCATCATCTTGACCAACCATTCCTCTGCTATAGTGCTGCCCATTTCCCTTAAATCTTCTCTTCTTTAAACAGTTTATTTGTAGCATCAAGCCTTTTTTCACTTTGGGGCATATAGTAATGTTGCTGCAGTTTTCATATATAAAAACAAAATCCCATGTCTTTTTTCTAATTTTTTTTTCATTAATTCCCACCACCACCACCCAAAGTCTCTGGTTCCAGTTGTATTTTAACCTTTAAAATCGTCTTTAATTAAAGCATATATTTGCATCCAAAATGTTTTGGTTTGTTTTTTTTTACACGTCCACCAAACATGATAAAATGTCTCTTCATGTTCACACATTTCCAGCAAATATTTGAAATACATTCTACACAATTTCTCTATTGACAAATACCAATGACACATCATTTTATAAACATTGTCTTAAGTCTAGAAGATAAGGTAAATTTCAGTCCTTTCAACCACACATTTTTCCATTGGTCTATTTGTTTATTATAGCCCAAAATTTTAGCCCAGTTTATCATTCATTCTTTCACTTGCTTTTCTTCTTTGTCATATGTCAATAAACGTTTTAGAAAATTTTAGAAAAGCATTACAGGAGCAAACCCTGCTCCATTATTTAACGAATATGTTGTCTTTTGAAATGATTCCTGATAAATCTAACATTGACTGTAATCCATTTACTAAGTAATAATATGTATGTAACTAACACATGAGCATACAAAAAATATATCCTTGTTTTCTCTCCTTTACCACCTCCTTTCCTTATAATCTGTCATCGATTCATTTGTATTACATTACATTTCAAATTAAACCTAAGATAAAAGTCAAAAGATATTCCACTATAGTATTCACTGCTTAAATTAGGAATATTCAACCTATCTGGAGCTTTTGTACTTTACATAACACAACTGGACCTTTTGGATGAAAAGCGAAACGTCTTTAAAGAAAAACCAGAAAGTCCAGTTGTCTCTTGAAAAAGCACCTTTGGGACCACCATGACCTGAATGACTGAGAAGCTCCATAGACATCTAAACATACTTGTAATTAAGACTGTAGTACTTTTTTTCAGATTTTCAGACCTAAACATGTCGAAAAAACACAAAAAGAAATCCAGTCAAAAGGATGACACCTTGGATAAAAAGGTAAGAAAATATAGCTATTACCTTTATATTAGCTGAGGAACTGTTTCAATCCTAGTGGGATTGGCCCACCCCACTTCTGCTGGCAGAAGGGGCATGCTGTGGATCCTGTCAACCAAAGAATTTGGTTCCAGGAGAAGAGTCTTTTCTGCAATGGAAGCTGCCATCAGGAACTTCATTCCCCTCAAAGTGAGATCTGCTCTCACTCTCTTGACCCTTTGTAAAGGTCTTAAACCTGGTTCTGCCAGTTGGCCTGTGGCCCAGAGAGGGGTGTGTTAGCCTGGAGGTGATTACTGGATTAATAGAAGATCTGACCTCCACTTTATTGTATATTTCCTGCTGCCTTACTATTTCTTGTTAATGTATTTCTTGTTTGCTGTTTCAGTCTTTGATTATTCTGTTCTATTTTATTGGATTGTAATCCATCCAGATTTGTGTGACAGCGAGATGTGCAGCAAATAAATTTAGTAAATAATAAGAATAAGGATTAAAGTTTTCATTGCATAAAAAAGAATGAAAACGCTAGGATGGCACCGTGAATGGTACATGATCAATGATTAATGATATGGTATATGATCAATGATTAATGATAATATTCGGTCTTAATACCATGTTTGCAGTATTAAAAATATGGATAATCTGCTTTTGTTCTATGTGTCTTGGATGTAACTGAAGTCAATACAGCATTTTATTACATAACAGAATTAAACATAACCCACCTAAAGTGTTGTGCTTTTTCTCCACATCAGTTACTTCTTAATGTTTTAAAGCTGAACAGAGATGGGGCAAGAAGCTTTATTCTCTAGGAATTAGGAGAACGTGCAAGAGTGGCCAGCTTATATACACACAAAACTGCAGGCCCGAAAGCTGCAGAAGATATGATGTGGTCCATTGTTTAGGTAACAGTTGTAGAGGAATAAAGGACTTTTCCTAGAACATTTTTATTTTTAAATATTTATTTTAATTCCAAATCAGGCTTTTCAGATGCAGAACAGAATTTAGATTGCATATTGACAATCTTATTTTTTGAGTATGCTTGAATAAAAATACAAGAAAAGTACCATTAGGTTCTCAGATTGTGCCAAGGAGAGAGGGTTTATAAAGTCAAATAGGTTAAAAAAAATATTGAAGCATAAGCATGTAATTTTTCTATTTCCCATGGTGGGTTCATGATGTAAATAGGTGTATAGGATAGAGCAAATGTGGAAAGTCAGGAGAATTGAAAATTATTTTTGAGTGCTGATGAGCTTTTGTTCATAACAAATGCAAAATTTGCAAAGTAGCAGTTTGTAGTGGCAATGGGGAAGCCATTGTAATTTCAAGTTTACTGACACATTTTGATTTCTCCTTCATATTAAGAAAAGTCTAGAATTTTGTAGTTTGTTCTGAGCAAGCATGCTTGGTTTTTTTTTACTCTTGTTGCTGAATAAAGGAGAAAGTGGGGGAGCTTCACATACGGTAGCTTCAAAGATCTTCTCACTATGAAAGATTCTTGTTTTTCATCCCAGAGTCACATGCCATCCAGTCAAGGTCAGGTTTTGCAGTCTCCTGACCAAGTTTTGATAAAAACCTTGGGATTGTTGTTGT
The DNA here is from genome assembly GCA_023053685.1 of Diadophis punctatus similis. NCBI lineage: Eukaryota > Metazoa > Chordata > Lepidosauria > Squamata > Dipsadidae > Diadophis > Diadophis punctatus. Next base: position 90,102,084 of record JALIGW010000003.1, on the reverse strand, counting down.
TTATTGGGAGCTTCTGCACAGAACTTTGCATTGGGTACTGTGGAAATTAGCCACCCGTTAGTTATCTCTGCAGTCATTATTAAGAAGCTCCTGGCAGCTTGTAAGAGATCAGAGAGTCATTTTACTTGGTATGTATGCTTTTTATGTTATACTTTTAAATCTGTTTGCTTGAGTTAATAATAAAGCTTAAAATCCCTTTATTCACTGGTATGCTTATTGTCTCTGGAACACACACACACACACCAAATACCTGGGAATCTGATCACTGCCCTGACACTTGACAAAACAAAGAAGACAGAAGTTCTAACTGCTTGAAGCAGTATGTTTATGCATACTATATGAAGACCATGAAACATTTGATCTAACACTCTAGATAGACAAAGATGTTAAATTGTAACAGTGAGTCATACTAGTTAAGCTTTTGCAGAAACTCAAGGACAGCAAGATTAGAAAACTGTTGCTCAGTGTTTAGGCTACAAAATAGTACTTATTTCTACCATACACTGAACGTCTGCAGGAATTGATACTACAAATGCAGATTGTGCAAAGAAAAAGTTACCAAAATGTATCTAGAATAATATAAATAACAATGATCAAGAAGTAGTTATTGTTGAATCTTAATGGAAATTTTATGACATGGTATGTGCAGACCTATGGAGATTAATGGAGATTACTGTTAATATGGTACAGTAAAAACAAAGTGAAAGAGAAGATTATAGAAGCAATAATAATCTAACTCAGAGATCGTATCCTGTACCTGACTTTGAGGAAAGAATGATGCATACAATATAGTGAAATTCCATGCAATTTTGCTCTCGCTATTGTGAAAGATTATTTATTTAATATAAGAAAACACACATGCTTATAAATAAATATTTCTTATTCTTTCAGAAACCAGAATCAGCAGAAATTGGGAACAGACATGCAAAACAACAGCTGGACCAAAGGTAATATTTTTCTTTGATAGGAGGAATGAAACTGTTGATATTTTGGAGGTTGAAAAATCTAAATGGGCTACAGTACAAAAAACAACACTGTTTGAAATCTGTTGATTAATTTGGAATCTTTGATTGGATCATATTAGTTGCCTGACTTTTAATCAATTAAATTATGGAGAAAATGATACTCTTGTAATAATCCCCAATGCACCAATTTTATAGTTTTTTAAAACTTTTTATTTTATTACTTTGCCTAACTGAACTTTACTTGTACTATTGTTCCATTACTATGGAAAATTGCCTTCTGTTTTTCGTTTTATTTGTAACCTCATTATATTTGAGATTGTGTTGCTATGTTGCCATAAGCAAAGAAAATAACCTATGGAATGCTCTTTCTAGATGCCGTGGCTAATAGAAATAGGCATCCATTGCATATCCTCAGCTATATGATAATACTTTTGTCATTTGTAATTTATAAATGAAAATTCTTATTCCTAATGTAGCAACATGATATTCTTTGGATGTTTTCAATTTTAGTTCTTAAAAAATCAAACTCTCATATGGGATTATAGTTTAAAATAACTGGAGGATGCTTTTAATTTAGAATTAATTTTTAGAATTAGATTAAGTATTTCATTTTGAGGTGACTAATAATTTTATAACAAGCTACCCGTCACATTTTCTGTATGTATCAATAATCTTGATAAGTTCAGATTTTTCTCTTAACATTTCCTGTTAAATAAAAGATTGGATTATAATTTTAAAAATCCACAATTTACCTTCCACAGTCTTAACTTTCTTTAAAGTGATTTTTAATGATGTTTTCACAGAGTGAGTGGTGCTGGATATGTGAAAGCAAAAATGAATTTGGATCTCAAAAATTCTAGTACAGGACTCGAAGCAAAGATATCAAAAGACTCACAACCCATTAATAGTGCTTTAATGCCTCTTGAAGACCGTAAAAAGATCACCATGCAATTTAAAGCCACAGCTAATCTTGGTGAGAAAAGAAGCATTATGGAGCCTATAGTTGTCTTCTCTGGTAAAGAACAGTCTGGCATGAGTGGCAGTGATCCTGATGGCAAAAAAAGGAGGAAGTTGTCACATGATTTGGGGATCATAAACATCAAAGAGAAGGATAAAAAAAAAGATAAAATGGAGAGCACCAAGTTTAAAAAAGTAATTATAAAACACATAATGGAGGAATTCAAGGAAACCACGAAACCTGCAGAATGTTCATTCCTTCATAAGAAAAAAACACTAAGATTGAGTGAATTCACCCAGAAAATGAACTCTACCAAAACCCAGCATGTTCCAGGTTTACCTTTTACTTTCACAGATTCTAAAGTGCATATGCAGGCTTGCAAAAGAGATAATCTTGAAAAAGAGAAGCGTCTTTCTTTAGAACTTTCTAGCAAAAATGGTAAAGAAGTCAAATGCGCGCTCTCATATCACCTGACAAAGCTGTCCAAATGTTGGAAGTATAAAAATGAAGAACCAACGCCTACTGATTCAGAGAAGAATATTTGTAATTCAAGGATTCAAGGAAATAAATTTGAATCGGTCACATTTCATTCACGTTGGGTAAAGTAAAAAAAAATTATCATGAGATATGAAGCTGTAGTTTTGCTTTAGTTGAGATCTCTTATGGGTTTTTAAATAATTTCCATGGGCTGATAATGTAAGAATATAGGGAACGGCTCAGTGGTGAAATCATTTTTTTTTTACTACCGGTTCTGTGGGTGTGGCTTGGTGGGTGTGGTGTGGCTTGGGCATGGCTTGGTGGGCGTGGCAGGGGAAGGATACTGCAAAATCTCCATTCCCACCCCACTCCAGGAAAAGGATACTGCAAAACCCACATTCCCTCCCCACTCCTGGAGGAAGGATATTGCAAAATCTCCATTCCCACCCCACTCTGGGGCCAGCCAGAGGTGGTATTTGCCGGTTCTCCGAACTACTCAAAATTTCCACTACCTGTTCTCAGAACTACTTAAAATTTCCGCTACCGGTTCTCCAGAACCTGCTGGATTTCATCCCTGGAACGGCTCTTTAAATAGTCAAGGAGTTTTTGCTTAGACAGTGTATCAATAAAAGTGGTTCATTCTTTCACTTCATAAACCAATGAGGAAGATCCTAATTTCCTTTTTTTAATTTTTTAATTTAAACACACATTAAAAACATTGAACACAGAGTAGCCATCCTGGTGTTATCTTTGCCATACATACTAAAATATCATGTAACTTAATATATACTTACATAATACTACTACCATAAGACACTGTTTTATATATTTTTGAACCCTGTAATAAGCGCTTGGCCTTATTGCCATGCACTCAAAAGCCCGATTGGGTTTATTATCAGGTGATGTCTTATTTTGGGGAAAACAGGGTACTACTATACCTACTACTTATGTACATTTAGTCTATTCAGTATTTACATATATACAAACATCATACTTCTCTCTGTATTCCTATTAAGTTTATCTTATCCGCTCTCATTTTCTTATAGTTACATGCCTACATCTCTTTAATTCTCCATTTTATAACTCCTAGTCATTTCATATTTTAGGTCCCTCTTTTCTGTCCCAACCATTGATAAAATTTGTTCCATATCTCGTAATGTTCTGTCTCTCCCTTGTTTTTCAATTCCAGAGTCAATCTATCCATCTCCGCACAGGTCAAAATTTTCTTAATCACTTCTTCAGGTGGGATTGCCTCATTTTTCCAGTTTGGGGCAAAGACTATTCTTGCTGCTGTTATAATATATATCATTAAATAGATTACCATTTTACTATATTTTCCATTTATAATTCCCAATAAGAATAATTCTGGTTTAAATTCTATTTCCTCTCCAGTTAACTCTGCCAACCATATTTGAATTTTTTGCCAATATTCTTTGGCTTTCCTACATAACCACCACATATGATAATATGTGCCTGATTCATGGTTACACTTCCAACATTTGGGTGATAAATTTCTGAACATTTTTACCAACCTCGCTGGTGGGAGATGCCACCTATAGAACATTTTATATAAGTTCTCTTTATATGGTATAGCCAATGTTATTTTCCTATTTCTTTCCCATAATTCTTGCCATTTTTCCAATTGTATATTATATTCAAAATTTATTGCTCATGCCACCATTGTTTCCTTAACCTGTTCTTCCTCCATCTTGTAATCCAATAAGAATAAATCTATAAATTTTCTTTACTAATTTGTCATTTGTCCCCAGAAGGATCTTATCTATTGTCATTAACTCCCTATTAATCCCTCACTCTTTCATGTCTTTCATATATCGTGATTGGATTTGTAAATAGGACCACCACTCCAATTCTACCCCCTGTTCTTTTAATTCTTGCCTTGATTTAATCCCCCTTCTTCATTTATTAAATCCTTATAAATAACCTGTTTGTCTTGATTGATAAGATTTGGGTGTACTAACGCTTCTAATGTAGATAACCAAATCGGAACTTTCATCTAGTTCTGCTGTTTAAATTTATTCCATATCTCCAATAGGGCCTGTCTTATAAAATGTCTTTGAAAGTATTGGTGTGCTGCTTGTTTCCCGTACCACAAAAATGTGTGCCATCCTAGATGTAAATCGTGGCCCTCTAATGTTAACAGTCTTTTGTTTTTTAATTCTATCCAGTCTTTTACCCAGGTGAGTGTTGCTGCTTGATGGTATAGCTCCCACTCTGACATGCCAAATCCTCCTCTTTCTTTTACTTCTTGCAGGAGTTTAAGTTTGATCCTCGGTTCCTTCCCTTGCCAAATATATTTCGTTATCATTTTATTCAGATTTCCAAGATACTTTTTGTCTAATTTTATCAGAATATTTCGAAACAAGAAGAGTAATTTTGATAGAATGTTCATCTTAATCGCTGCAATTCTTCCCATTAGTGAGAGCCTCAAATTTCTCCATCTCTCCAAATCTTCTTTTATGTTGTTCATTAGTTTAATATAATTGTCCTCTTTAATTGATGTGCATCTTGCAGTTATGTAAATTCCTAAATATTTCATTTTCTTCACTATCTGTATATTTATTTCATTGGCCAACTCTTCCTTCTGTTTGTTTGTCATATTTTTAACTATCATTTTTAATGATAGTTAAAAATAGGAAGATCCTAACTTCCAAACACTACTGAAATTCAGATTGACCAAATATAATAAAGACTAATTGAGCAGAGGGATGTATACTGTAGTAAATATTGGAAAGCAGATTAAGTTAGGCCTAGGGCTGCTTAAAAGTGATGGATAAAGACAAATTTTGAAGGAGAAATGCAAGCAGACTATGAGAAGAAATTAATAATACTTAAATAATTTAAAATATGAAATGAAAAACCAAAACCATTTTCTAAAAGTGTAATAAAGTTTAACCTAGTTCCTATGGCATCATTTTTCTTCCTTTCAAAATTGTTTCAGATTCCAAGTAAAATTCTAACTGTAAAATTAACAGCTAAGTACATATATATCTTTGTTACAGAGTTCCAAATCCTCATGTTCTTCCCTTGAAAACATCGAAAATACAGATGTGGACCAAGAGGTTAGAGATTGTTTTATCAGCATTCCCTAAATGCAGTTTTTAGTTCATACTAGCCAATGTTTACATTGTTGTTGTTTTTGCTCATATTGATTGTTTGTTCTCATCCATTCTAATATATGCTAATAACACATACTTAGAGATTAGATTTTTATTATCTTGCAGCTACTTTACAATCACAATTAAAGCTTTAAAATGGAAACAGTATATAAAAATATAAAGCATGTAAACAACAAAAGCAGTGATAGCAAAAACAAATTAACATTTCCACTGCAGCAGAAATGCATGAAAATTTATACCTCTCAGGAGATCATTGCAGAAGTTCACAGAAATATATGTACCTCGGGGTGGAGTGGGAGGGTGGAATGGATAACACGGAGGAATCCAAAAGTGCTGTAGCCTAATGGGGACTGAACATATTCATTGGTCAATGAGTATGTAAAAGTATGTAAAAGTAATGAAGAATGAACATACTTGTTCATACGTCTATCTGAAGCTACATAGAAAATGGACGAAAAGTCCCAACATAACATTTTGAACTTGATAGTGAAACCTGTATGAGTTCTTGCCATCATGTTTATTTAAACAACATAAATAATACAGAGTTAAGAGAAGTTGTAATAGTTTGATTCCAGTCAAACGGAATCAAGATTTGAGTTGGCTAATTCCCTTCTTAAATGTGTGCAAATTAGAATTCTTGGAGAGGGAAATGAAAATTAGGGGAAAGAAAGTATCTTACCTCAATTTATCAAGATATATAGACAGGTTTCATGCCGGTTTGTTAGACCTTTGTGAAAAATCTTTTCAATGAGAACAATTTTTACTCATTGTCATTAGTATTATGCATTTATTTTCCCTTCTAATCATATTCATCTACCACCTAGGTGGAAAGAGTAAGACAAGGAGTAGTATCTTCCCTCTCTCCTATCCACCCACACATTTGGAGCAGTGGATAGACAGTAATATAGAGAAGGAAAAGCAGCAAGAACTGGTAGTGCTTCCTTATCTCCTGCTTAAGATATCAACTCATGATTTATCAATTATTTTTATAGATGCAGATTGTAGAAGAATTGCATGCAGCTCGTATTGAGAAGAAGATGGATCTGCCTGTCGTGCAGGCTTGTGGAGAGTTAACTTGCATGGAAATAGATCTTGCAGATGATGAACATATATCCTCTAGTAAGCTTATCTGTGTCAGGTGTTTTCTGCTGCTGCTCCATTAACGGCATTGGGAAGAAGAAAATAAATGAAAGATAAAGCCACTTATTGAATTATATTTTTCTTCTTCTTTTCCAATAGATATTTTCTCTGGGTTGAATACTTTGATTGTGATTGATACTAATATAATGATCAGCCATTTGACATTCATCAAATATTTGAAGAATGCAAATATCCCAGGTATGTGTGGATTTATCTCTGTAACAAGCCTTGATCAAGTACATCTTACCTGAAAGATGTTGCTTCTCTATTACCTGCCACATCTTTTTTCAATCTGAAAACTAAACTTCAACCCCAAATCTTATAGCAGATAGCTTCATTTCATGAACAACTTTAGACTTTTTGTCTTTTAAATTACCTTTAATAAAGCAGTATAACATGATACGATGTAAGCAGGTGTAAATTTTATTATTTTGCTTATTCACCACTCATGGTACAAAATGTACTGAAGTAGCAGACATCGCACAAAGTTAAAAGATGGTGGATCAGTTTGATTTCAAACAAAAAGAGCTAGCACTTTTATTGGCTTCCTTACTTTCATAACAGTGTGCTTACTAAGTATCTCATATGCTTGGAGAATATCTATTGTGTATTATGATTCAACAAACGATTGTGCAGTCATTTAAAACAAGATTCATAAAGCTTGTTAGGATCAGCCCTCTTCAAAACATTGAAAACAGGCATGTTAATTGGAAGGCTTGTGTAGCTGCTTATCAGAACGTTCTCTGGTAATTTGCAGTTCCACTCACAAACATTTCCACCTGTTGTATCATGAAATAGTCAAGAAATATTTTTCTTTAACTTTCATCCTCTCATAATCATCATCAGTGTCATTTTAGCAATGGGAATTATATGCTAATACAGGTAGTCCTCGACTTACAACCACAATTGAGCCCAAAATTTCTGTTAAGTGAGACATTTGTTAAGTTGGTTTTGCCTCATCTTATGACCTTTCTTGCCATAGTTGTTAAGTGAATCACTCCAGTTGATAATTTACTAACCCAGTTGTTTAGCGAATCTGGCTACCCCATTGACTTTGCTTGTCAGAAAGTCTTAAAAAGTGATCACATAACCCTGGGACACTGCAATGGTGATAAATATGAACCAGTTGCCAAGCATCTGAATTTTGATCACATGATCATGGGGATACTGCAAAGGTCTGAAAAACGGTCATAAAGTCACTTTTTTCAGTGCCATTGTAACTTTGAACGGTCACTAAATGAACTGTAAGAAAGATGCTGAGCTGTGGAAAACTTGTAGTTTCTGGTCATAACACTATCCTTTCCAGATTGAAAATAATCAGTGTAAGTGCATTTATTTAACATGTTAAGAAAATTACTTTTTTGGTAAAATTAAAGAGAAGTAATAGATTACTGAACTAGTTAAAAAACGAATTTAGCAAAATCTTATAGTGGTCTGAGTTTTGAGTTAAATAAAGGAAATTTAGCAGTAGACAAAATTGAGAATGATAAGATGCCTCACCAAATTTTTCTAAATTATATATTCATATTCATGATGCTAATTTTTTCATCTATTTGGCTTTGTATCTGAGGAAGATTGTTTTAAGTATAATGATTACCTGTTAGTTTGTTTTCATTTTGTTCCCAGACTTTCAAGGAAACAAAGCATCTGGCAACTGTCAAAAAATAAATAATCCAAACACACAGAAAGAAAATAGTTTGGAGCTAAACAGCCCCCCCCCCTTTCTCTAGAAATTATAATTATGGGAATCAACAGATAAGACAGGGATTTGGAAATTAGAGAATAAAGATAGAAGACAAGAGGATTAAGGGAATATTTTGCATAGGAATATTGAGATGCAACTACATGAATTTCACAAATGCATTTTTTTCTTTTAAGAACTTTGATAATTTTTGACAAAAAAAAAATGCTATTTTTCTCCTAATTAGGCATAGGCAGATTTTTGCTATTAATTCCCTGGGTAGTTCTGCAAGAACTGGACAACTTAAAGCGAGGGCAGATATTGGCAAACGTTCGTCAAAAAGCAATCCCTGCAGTTCACTTCATCTATACTTGCCTGAAAAAACAAGATCCAAAGTTGTGGGGTCAATCCATGCAGCTTGCTTCTCAAAAAACACGTAAGTCATGTAGAAATAGTCACAATTTTATTCTTATTCTTAGATCTCTCAAACCTTCATTAAGTGCACCTACTTGGTAATAAACCCCATTCCAACAGAAATTATTCCATCAGAAATAAAAATATTGAGGATGAATTTTTTTATACCTATTTCTTTCTCTTGTCTAAAATAATTGCAAATATTGGCTGCTTGCTATGAAGTCAGTGATGCAATTCTCAAGACCATCCCTTGGCCACCCGCCTTCCTAGTTGCGATGTAAGGCTGTATCTACAAAATGATTAATTCTCCCCATTGACCAGCAAGTGCAAGGAAAGACTCAAAGTAAAGGATTAGTTTTCTAGATCATCTATAATTTCCTCCTAAGAATGTTTGTGGGTCCCAAAGACTTAAGAAACAGTGAAACACAAGTAGCAAATGTCTTGGAGTTTACTGCTCATTATAAAATGCTCCCGGCCAAATGCTCAATAAAATAAATCATAGGTATAAATTGGTTCAGGGAAAGCAATTTATTTTTATTAGTTTATAATTGTTGTCAGCAACAGCAGCAGCATTTTATGATTTCTCCACCTGTGGCTGAAAGATGAGAATTAAATTTTTAAAAGATAATTTAAAAGAGAGGTAAAATACATAACAGTAAGAATATTGTTATTCAAAATAATAATAGAAACTCTGGAAGACATGTATCTTAATGCTTTTTTAAAAGAGACATAGAAACTGCGGATCAGTTCTACAGTAAATATATGCTGTCACATCAAGAGAGGGCTGAAAGTAGTACAGCTTTTAACAGCTGTAATATCAGTCTTTCCAATAGCTTGGCCCTAAGTTGCTTAGTGCTTTAAACGTGTGGTAAGAAGCAGCACCATCTGTCTGTGTAGGCATAACAGGATCATGGTACCATGCAATGGGGTGGTTGTTGCTACATTTTTGCACCATTTGAAGCTTTTGGATGCTTTACAGTACGGGTGTCAAACTCGCAATGTCACGTCTTCACGTGACGTATCTCAACTTTTCCCCCCTTCGCTAAACCAGGGGTAGGCGTGGCCAGTGTCTGACTCATCTAGCCCATGGGCCGCGAGTTTGACACCCCTGCTTTACAGCAGTGTGTCTTTGAAATAATCAACATATGACCAGGAGGCTTATCCCCTGAGATTTGGAAGGCTGCTATCTTCTTAGCCTTCCAGAAGGCTTTGAAGATCTGACTTTTCCCCAGACATTGAACCAGGATGAGAGTTGAGTGAATGTGCATTTGGGATAGGAGTGTTACGCTGCCTGGGTTTTGTGTAATGGTTTAAATTTTGTCTCTTATTATTGTGAATCATGGCTTATTCATCAAAATGAGCTGCTGTCTATTTCAAATGCAATATAACAATCATAATCACCAGCTATAATTGGTGAATTAATTGAGAAGGTAACCTCTATTCTGGTCAAGGTTGTGTTCTCTTTTGAGTAATGTTTCCTTCTGAGTATTGGCGCTTCACTCTTGCACTGCATTGTGTAACGTTACATTACGTTACATTATTCCCAAGATAGAGCTGAAGCAAACTCTTAATAAATACCGAACATCAGGAGCACAGAGGAGAGTGGTAGGTTTCTACTGGTTCGCCCCGGTTCAGGCGTACCAGTAGCGGTGGCGGCAGGAGGCTCCGCCTACCCGCCCGGACGTCATCATGGACGCTCTGTGCATGTGCAGAAGCGGCGCGCGAGCACACCTCCGAACTGGTAGCAAAGCTAAGGGAAACCCATTACTGACAGAGGATAATTGTAAATGAAGAATGCCACAAATATAAAATATTTTTCTTGCCTCTTGATGTGCTATTGCTGTTTGTTCATCAGCCAATTCCTTTAGAACATGACACTCTAATCTCTTGTTTCTAAATTTTCAGAAAGTTTCAGTACTGAGAACAATGATGATCGTGTGTTACAATGCTGCCTTCAGTATCAGAATCTCTATCCTCAAGCTGAAGTAATCTTGATGACGTACGTTTTTGTTGTGGCTTTCCAATGGAGGATCTAAATTTCATTGACAGGGCAATAAGTGCACAATCATTTTAAATACATTTTCCAAAAAAAGTAATGCAGTTACTGATTTTTCTCAGCAGTATTCCTTTTTAAAAACACCTTGGGAACTACAGGTAGTCCTCAATTCACAGGCAGTCATTTGGCAACCTTTCAAAGTTATAGCGGTACTGAAAAAAAAGTGACCTATGATTGGTCCTCGCACTTATTATAACCATGGTAGCTTCTCCATGATCTCATAGTCAAAATTCGGGTGCTTGGAGATCAGCATGTATTTATGACATTTACAGTATCCCAGAGTCATGTGATTGCCAGTTGTGGCCTTCCCCACTGGCTTCTGACAAGCAAAGTCAAACGTGAGTCATTTAACTGTAGTTATTTGCTTAACAATTGCCTTAGGAATGAAAATTCTGGCTGTAATTGTGGTGGTAAGTCAAGGACTACCTCGGGTGGGTTCTAACTTACCTCACTGCTGGTACACTTTCCCCCACGCCTCGTGCGCAGTGCCAAAAAATCCCAAAAAAATAAAAAAAAACCCAAAAGCAAGATGGTGACCGCATGCACAGTGCTGGAAACTCGGCTTCTGTGCATGCTCAGAAGAAATAAATAAATAAAAATCCAAAAAAAGATGGCGGTGCCCACTAACCGGCACCAACCGAACCGGGTCGGTGATGTCAGGCAAACCGGTCCAAACCGGGAGGAACCCACCCCTGGACTACCTGTATGTAGATCGGTGTCATATAGTGGCAAGTTGTCATATACACTCTTTAATTGGAGATGACTATTTCTCAGACAAAGAAGTTAGAAGATTGTTGTTAGAAATAATACTTTGTTTTAGAACTATTGTCTTTCATTTCCCCAAAGAGTAAGTACTATATTGCTGTTTCAAACAATCCAAACATACAGATATATACACTTATGTAGGAATTCGGGGAGGAGTAAAGGGGGAGGAGTTTTTTCCAATTAGGGCCTCCAGAATCCTAACCCTTTGAAAACAGAATTTTGCAAGTTCAACTTCTACAATTGCTTGTGGAAAGTTTATTTTAAAATGGCTTCATACAGGCATTGAGTGATTCACCAGCTCATGTAACACAGAGATATTTTAAGTCATAGTTCATTGAATATATGTATTTAACCCATCATCTAAGCCAAAATCATATTCATTATATCATAGCTCAGCGTTATGGATACATTGAATTGTCTTCCTTTTCCCAGGAAAGCAAAACTAGGTGCGTTTATTTGTATTTCTTTCATAGGGATGATAAAAATTTGTGCAACAAAGCCCTAGTGAGTGAAATAAAGGCATATAGTAAAGCAGATTTGGTTGCTGCATTCCAGAAAATGACTCCAAAGGGCACAATTATTAGTGAAGATACTTCCAATAACAAGTGGGGAAAAGGTTGGTTTTTCTTTACTTTATATATTTGCATGACACTGCCGTACAAGACAATTGAATAAGTGCCTCTGAATCTGTGTGGTTTATTTCCAGATAAATGCAAGATTTTGCAATCTAAAACTGAAAAATAGCTTTTAAAAAAAGAGTCATAAAATAACTATTTCCAATTAATCTTCACTGATGAAATGCCAACATTACCCTAAAATATATGCCATGTTAAAATCTACTTCCAGCTGGATGAAAATTCTTGACTTAATTGGCTTAATGTTCTTTTTTCTAAAAAGTTTTTTATTTATTTTTCCTCCACCACTTATACAATTCAATACACATATACCTTAAAATATTACAATAAAATACATAGTTTTGCACAATAATCCACAATATCTTATACAACACTTACTACATCATCGATTATCAGTCTGTTCTACTTTTTTTCCCATTGCACTCCCCTCTCTCTATCTCCATCGTCTCCTCCTACTTTCTTACTCCTTCACTCCTCCTCTGCCTCTCTCTACTCCTTCTCTTCCTCCCCTTCTACATCCTCTTTCACCCTCTTTGCCTTCCCCTGAGTACTCTTTTATACTAACTCCTCTTATATTTGACAGACTGATGACAAACTCTCAAATTTAAACTCATCGTGTCTCTTCTAAGAAAAAAAGAATTTGTTGTTATTATTTCATATCATTTCTTTATGTATAGTACTTTATTCTAGGTATATGCTGCTAATTCCATCTTACCTCCCCAAAAAAAGAAAAAAAGAAAAAAAAGAAAGTCTAATTTTGTCATCTGGGATATTCACCAGTGAATTTTCAAATTCTCCTTCCAAATTAAACGCTATTAATTTAATTTCCAAGATAGTTACTATTTTTCCTGCTTCTTAATTTTAAGCCATATTGCTTCCTCCACTTTTTTGTCTCTTTATTCATCGCTTATATTTTTTATCCTCTATTCTATCAAAACTAACTGCCCAATTGTACATTCCAATTTCTCATATTAATCGTCAAAATTCTTCCTAGGTTATTTCCACTCAATTAAATGTTCAACTCTTATAATAAAAAATATTTTAAATTTTACATTTGAACAAATCTCATATATATAAGAATAATACACAATTATAATATACCTTTTCACATACTAATCATCAAAATTCTTTGTAAATTATTCAATTAAATATTCAACTCTTAAAATAATACATTTTTTAAAAAAAATTGCATTTAAACAAATCTCGTATATAAAAATAATACACAATCATAATATATCTTTTAAGCTCTAGTATTCATGTTTATCATTCATACTTCTCATGTTAACATTGTTTTATCTACAATGCCAAATCCTTTAATTCTTAAACAATCTTAATATAAAAAGAACAAAAAATTCTTAACTCTTAATAAGATAATATTGGTTATATATATCAAAATTCCAAACAATTAACATTTTTATCATAATTAAGTCTAATATGATAATTATAAAAAGGAAAAGAAAATGAATAAAAAAACATTTCTAAAGTATTTCAATACCATCATCCATTTCCTTTTATTTTCTCGATTATTTCGTTTTTGTATATGTATTTCCTCCACCCCATCTCCTTAACTTCTTTCCCTTCTTTCTTTTAGCTTTATACCAATAGGTTCTCTTTTCCCACGCTCTTTTTCTTCCTCTTAGATCTACTTTCTGTATATATCTAATTTTCCCCATTCCTTTTTTAACTATGTATCTCAAAATCCTTATCATCAATCTGAACATAGTCGTTTTTAATAAACCCAGTGGAATCATTATAAGTTTTAACATAATCATTAATCAGCAATGCATTTTCAATATTCTTTCCCTTTTCATCATCATTTATAATATTTTCATCAATCTTCTTTTCTTCTTCTGTTATCTTTTCCATTTTTTTCCATTTTTACTTCGTTCTTTCCTGTCTCAAGTGTTCCAATTCCAAGAGATCTTCTAAGGCAGTGATGGCGAACCTTTTTTCCCTCGGCTGCCAAAATAGTCCGCGCACGCCCTATCGCACGCTCGTGCGTGCCCACACCCATAATTCAAAGCCCCCCACTTGCCCCACCCCCCTGTGCATGCATGCGTGACCCCCCCCACTCCCCCATTTCCCGACTTCCAATGGGCCCAGTAGGGCCCGTTTTTTGCCCTCCCCAGGCTCCTGAGGCTTTCCTGGAGCTTGGGGCAGGCAAAAATGCTCCCCCCTGCCACCCCGGAGGCCCTCCGGAGGCCAAAATTGTCCTCCCAGAGCCTCCGCGTGAGCCAAAAATCAGCTGGCGTGCACGCACATGCACGCTGGAGCTGAGCTAGGGCAACGGCTCGCGTGCCGGCAGATATGGCTCCGCGTGCCACCTGTGGCACCAGTGCCATAGGTTCGCCATCACTGTTCTAAGGTCTTTAAAGAGATCTTTCAAAAACCCAGCCAATTCTTCATAGTCAATTTTCTCCATATCTTTACAATCTCAGTTCTCAAGTCTAAAGCTTAAACAGGTTCACTCTTTAATCAAAATTCATTCAAAAATGCCACCAATTCTTAGTAATCACTAATCTCCATGTCTCAAAGTCAGAAATCAGTAATTTCTATAATCCATTCAGCTGCTAACAAAAATATATTCCACAGCCTTTTATAGTTTGCAAGTTTTTGTTATAGTGATTAAAAAAACCAAGTCCTTCTGTTCTTTGTTGTTAACATCTGTTCATACTCCTTCTTATCCATGTCAGTCCAAACACTTTCTTTCAAGCAATAACAAATTTACAGTCTAATTTAGATTCCCTCAACTTTCAGAAAGGTTTTTTTTTCTTGTTCAAGGTCAGGACAGCTGTCCAAACATCCATAAAAGTATTCTACCATGACAGTAATTCTTCCAACCACCATATGGCATTCACCAATCAAGTTTCTCATCTCTACATTTCCTGTTTTAGTTTTTCCATTTTTAATCAATTCCAATTTTCAAATTATTTCCTCCAAATTTATTTTCCAAATTCCTTTCACCTTTATAAAATCTTTAAGGCAAAATTCCAGATCTTTAAAAGTTGGGCTTTAGTTATAAATTGGATTAATGTTTTTGTGCCTCTAACTCTGGGGTCCCCAACCCCCCGGGCTGCGGCCCATTTAGAATCAAGCTGCTGAAACGGACGGTGCATGGCGGAACCATCCCGTCAACACCCACCCACTTCCGCTGCCAGTCCACAAAGCTGGAAAGATTGGGGGCTGTTGTTCTAAATGACTGTTAGGCACTAAATAAATGGTAGTTGTTAAGTATAGGGGGAAAAACCACATGAAAGTTTATCAGACTAGTTTATTTTATTTATTTATTTATTTTGTCCAGTACATGTTGGTAATATACATAGATATAACATTGTTTATATACATAAGATGGGTACTGATAAGAGGGAACATTAGGACAGGGACAGTAGGCACGCTAGGGCACTTATGCACGCCCCTTACTGACCTCTTAGGAATCGGGTGAGGTCAACAGTGGACAGTCTAAGGGTAAAGTTTTGGGGGTTTGGTGATGAAACCACAGAGTCAGGTAGTGAGTTCCAGGCATTTACCACTCAGTTGCTAAAGTCGTATTTTCTACAGTCAAGTTTGGAGCGGTTCACTTTGAGTTTGTATCTGTTGTGTGCTCGTGTATTGTTGTGGTTGAAGCTGAAGTAGTCGTTGACAGGAAGGACGTTGTAATAGATAATTTTATGAGCTATGCTTAGGTCGTGCCTAAGGCGACGTAGTTCTAAGCTTTCTAAGCCCAGGATTTCAAGTCTGGTTGCATAAGGTATTCTGTTGCGAGTAGAGGAGTGGAGGATTCTTCTTGTAAAGTATCTCTGGACACTTTCTAATGTATTTATGTCCAATATGCGGTGTGGGTTCCAGACAGATGAGCTGTATTCAAGGATTGGTCTGGCGAATGTTTTGTATGCTCTGGTTAGTAGTGTGATATTACCGGAGAAGAAGCTACGTAAGATTAGGTTAACAGTTCTTGAAGCCTTTTTGGCAATGTTGTTGTAGTGGGCTTTGGCACTTAGGTATTTGATATGAGTATTCCAAGGTCTTTGACAGGGTGAGGGTCGTCTGCAAGGTCTTGTCTGTTCAGCTTGTATTTGGTTTTCAGATTTTTTTTGCCAATGTGTAGGACAGAGCATTTGTTGGTTGAGATTTGGAGTTGCCAGATGTTTGACCATTCTGACACAAAGTCAAGATCTTTTTGGAGGATAGCAGTGTTGTCGGTGGTGTTGAAGAGTTTTACATCATCGGCGAAGAGAACGCAGTCGCTTGTAATGTGATCGCAAAGGTCATTTATATAAAGTATAAAGAGTGTTGGTCCTAGTATGCTGCCTTGGGGAACACCGCTGTTAAGAGGTATGGGATTTGATAGGGCACTTCCTATTTTTACCACTTGTTGTCTGTTTGACAGGAACGCAGTTATCCAGTCATGAAGGGGTCCAGAGATGCCATAGGATTTCAGTTTCAGAAGTAGTTTATCGTGAACTACTGAGTTGAAGGTTTTACAGAAGTCTATGTAAATTGCATCTATTGTTTTGCCCTGGTCAAGTTTTGAGGTCCATATGTTTTTGCAGTGTAGTAGTTGTAGATTGCAGGATAATTTTTTTCTGAAACCGAATTGCTTGTTTGAGAGTAGGTTGTTAGTTTCTAGGTGGAGGGTAATGGATTGGTTTATGATTGATTCCTTGACTTTGCATGTGACGCAGCATAGAGATATTGGTCTGTAGTTTTCTACTAGACTGGGATTTCGCCGCCCGGAGTCCTACGGGAGTTGGGCGACATATAAAAACGACCAAATAAATAAATAAATCTCCCTTTTTTGAAGATGGGGATGACCGTGGCTAGTGACCATAGGTTTGGTAGGGAACTGGTCCTGAAGAATTTTTCAAAGATTATGCTTAGTGGTTCAGCTATGGCTGTGGAGAGCTTTTTTAGGAAGTATGCACATAGTCCATCAGGTCTGATTGACAGGGAAGGTTTTTGGCTGTGTAGTGCTTTTTCAACGTTGTCTTCAGTGAAGTCTATTTGTATTAAATCGTTGTGATTATTTGTGGTACGACTGGGGAATTTTGGGCATGTTGCTGTTTACAAAGACTGAGCCAAAGAATGTGTTGAAGAGGTTTGCTTTGACTGTTTCATCATAGCATTCTTTGTTGTTGGGTCCTTTTAGTCGTGGGAGGGGTCTCGAGTCCTTGAATTTGTTATTTACGAAGTTGTAGAAGACATGGTTGGATTTTGTGCGCAGGAGGTTTTCCTCTTGTTTGCTGTGATAGTTGGAGCATTCCGTCTTTATTTGGTGGCATATATTTTTGTAGCGGTTTTTGAAGTTAGCTGTATAGCCTGTTTTGTTTTTTCGGCAAAGGGATTTTTTTTGGGTTTGTAACTTCCTTATTGATATGGGTAGTTTGTTTTTTTGGTTATAGTGGTTAATTAGTGGTACATGTAATCTGATAGTTCTTTTGATTTCGAGCAAGAAGATGTTATAGAGATCATCGGCAGTGTTACAGTTATAGAATAGAGTTTGCCAGTCAAGAGTTGAGAGGTCGACATCTATGAGTTCATAGTTGGCTTTTTTAAAGTTATACTTGGGTGTCCCATTATTAATGTGATTCTTACAATGGTGTAGATTGAGGCTAAAGTCTATCATGCTGTGGTCACTGTTGGAAAAGGGTTCTTTTATTTGAAGTCCATAAATTGCGATTTTGCTATTGCAGAATATGAGGTCAAGGCAGTTGTTGAATCTAGTATTGTTTGTTACTAGTTGGTAGAGTCCCAGATAGGTAACAGCGTTGTATATGGTCGTATGGATGGGTTCAGTCATTCGTTTAGGGTCCAGTTAATGAGAGGTAGATTTAGGTCTCCAAGGAAGATTAGGGGGTACGGGCAGGATGTTGCCCACATTAGCAGTGAGGTTAATTTGTTCGCATGTGTGATGTCGTAGTCTGGGGCTCTGTAACAAAGTAGGAAGCGAAGTGTGGTATTTAAGGACAGATCGCGGACAATGGTTTCTGGAAGGGTGAGATCATGTGCAACTTGGATATTTTTTAGGTTTAGTGATTTTTTTGTAGAATATAGCTACTCCGCCTCCTCTGCGGGTTTCACGGTCGGACCTGAAGACAAGATAGTTTCTTGATGTGATGATGGAGTCAGGGAGGGATGCGTTTAGCCATGTTTCGCAGACAAAGATAATGTCGAAGGTGTCAGTGTTTAGGAGGAGGAGGAATTCGGGCATTTTATTTACTACACTTCTTGCATTGATTAGTTTGCATTTGAGATTAGTTGCAATGAATTAGTTGGAGAAATCATTTATATTTTGAGGTCAGGAGAGTTCCTCAGTTCAGTTGAGGAACTACTGAAGAGTTTTGATATGCAGATAGAGAGATTAGAGACCATTTGAATATAGTAGTTTCCTATGATAATGATCTATCACTATTGTATGTACACTGAGAGCTTATGCACTGGAGACAAATTCCTTGTGTGTTTAATCACACTTGGCCAATAAATAATTCTAATTCTAATTCTAATTTCAATTTGGAAGAGCTTGGGCAGTGTGAGTATCAGGGTATCATCCAACAGGACCAGGAAGCGCTTCAGTTTTGAAAGGAAAAAGTTGCATTGGCATACAAAACAGTCTGAACAAAGCACCAGCCTGCAGCTCCTTTCACCACATGGATCTTTTCTCAGGATCATGTACAAAGGATGCTTATGGCCTCATTATGTTTATATCTAATGCACTAGAATTGTAATTGAATTGAAACATTAAACTTGCTTTTGCTCACGAACAGATAAACACCCCAAGAAGACTGAAGAGAGTTCTACTAATCGTCTTTCGGAAATTATTTTTTATATGGAAAAAAGCTTGGGAGATGTTTTATCTTCTATTTTAGAAACAGAATTGAAGATTGCTTTTGGAGATCTATGGATTGAGGTGAATATTTTCCAATATTTAAAAGAAATATAGGTCTTCCAATTAGAGAAGTCATGTGTAATACATCAGTGCTTCTTTCATATACTTATGTACTTATGTACATTCTGACTCCAATTTTAGTTATAGCCTATTATATATTATTAGGAATTCGTGTTGCATTTTGGTGCAGGTAGGCATTCTGCTCCTTCTATAAGCAGAAAAGGCAAGGATCATTTAATAGGACTGTTTCTGCTAGCCACAAGACCGATAGGTTCCTTCTCTCCCCCCCCCACCTTTTTTTTTTGTAATGACAACTTCACAACATTATTTTCAATTTATGGCATACAGCAAATTGTTTAATATTTTTAGATTATATATTTTATATTTAAATGCTGTTTCCCTCTAGTAGATCTTTTAGTATCAAACTTTGAAATGCATCTTGTTGGCACATTTGCCATGTAAGGCTCTGGTACAGTATCCTCAAGTCACTTTAAGAGCTCCTTCTGAAAATTGCTTTAGAATGCTTCCATTTTGCACCAGAATTTTCTGCACATATAAGCCATTGTTGCTATGCAGCTTGGGGCTGTTAATGCAAAATCCACTTCTCAAGGTGACTGCAGACTGAGAACAATTACGGTACACAGCCTGATTCATTTATGCCAGCTCTGTCCATCAGTAGAAGAATCTTTAACCGCATTCTTATTCTAGCTGTCATTGCTTGTTTCTCTCCAGTATACAATTCCCTAAATTAGGTGCGAGTCTGGAGAGGAATAAGGAGCATGGTCAGGCTAATAGTTGCTTTCTGACCTGTTCCTTCTGTTTTTCTAAAGTAAATTCCCCCTTTCTTTTCTTTTTTTAAATCTTTTTATTATTTTTAAAAAATTAAATAATTTTCTTTTTACAACATTTGCATATCAGTATACATTCACAATTTTTCTCCCCCCCCATCATATTAACATTTCTATACATATGGTTCCCTTTGTCCTATACATGTTACACATACTAATACATTAATATACTATTTTACAAACATCCTATATATTTATACCATCATACTATTGATTCCTTATTTCCATCTATTAAATATTTTCTTGTTTACTGTTCCTATCTTCTAACCATTTATTCCACTTTTCCCATACTAAATAGTACTCCGCTTCATCTTTATTTTTTCTTTCTTTCATCAATTTATCCATTTCCACACACTCCAGGACTTTTCTTATCACGTTTTCGTCTGTTGGTATAGTGTTATTTTTCCAAATTTGTATGTATATGATTCTAGCTGCGGTTATAATATGTAATATTAAATATTGTATTATTTTTTTCTGTATTTTTTTGTGATTATGCCCAGTAAGAATAATTTCGGTTTCCAATCTATTTGGTGTTCTGTTATTTTCTCAAGTCATTTTCTTATTTTGGTTCAATATTGTTTCGCTGCTGCGCATGTCCACCATAAATGATAATATGTCCCTTGCGTTTGTTTGCACTTCCAGCAGATCAGTGATGTAAATTCCCCTTTTCATAGGACACAGAGACATGACCCAAGCCCTGTCATCCATCTTTGACACAACTTGGATGCATGCGCATAATTCTCAGATTTACATACATTAAAGAGCATCCTATTAGATGTTCAGACCAAGAAGACCAAGAAATGATGCTAGAGTGCCTCACTGGAAGTCTGGAGTTTCACATGATTCTGGGACAGTACAACTGTCATAAATACATGCCAGTTGCCAAGTGCCTGACTTTTGATCACATGGCCATGGGGATTCTGCAAAGGTCATACACTTTTTAAAAAAGATGTGTTTAAAAATAATTAAAATGCTAAGGTCTAACAGCTGTGCAGAAATAACACCTTTGAAACCTTCATCAAAAATCTGTCTTCATGCTGAAGTGTATTTTGGATTTTAGATAATCTGAAACCTATCAAATTAGGGTGCCAAGAAAAACTGAATCCCATGGCTTACGTAAGCAAAATGAGCAAATCGCTTAACATCTATTACAAATTTGCATTCTTAATGCCGGATTTGCTTGTTGTTTAATGCTCTTCAGATTTCCTGATTCTCCATGACTGGCAAAATTCTGGGTCAGTATTTTTGTAAATGACACCTTCATAGCTTAAATAAAATCAGCAAATCTCAGGAAGATGAATTTTATCCTCAATTCCACATTTTTGTTTTTGCATTACATGGTGTGATGGCATACAAATAGTCTTAACATACTTGTGTCTTGTCTTTGATAATAATACATGTTTTGTAAAACCTTGACATTTTGTTGACCATAGCTTCACAATAGTGATATAATGAGGGGTTACAAGCTATTGTTAAATACTCTCAGGATGAAATTGTCCCTCTGATATAATTTGTCTTTAAAGAAGAAAATAAAGTATCAGAAGAGACTGTATTAGGTGGTATTACTAATCCTTTTCCAAAATCAAATTCTATCATTTATTTTATATGTCTGTCTGTCTGTAGAATAGGGAGGAGTTGCTATAATTACTAGTATCCTAGCTCATGTAGGTGGCATGTTTCTAGAAAAGATACTGAATCTGACTAGTAACTTATTTTTCTTTCTTAGGTAGTATATCATAAACCCCCTTGGACATTAGCAAATGTGTTGGAGTGTTACAAAAAACACTGGATGGCTGTTTTTGGACAATTTATAGAAAGGAGCCTTTTTTCAACTATTGAATATCTCTATGCACATCTTTGTAAAGGTAGGAGTGTTTATATTAATTTGCAAAATTACTTAGATCAAAAGGGCACAGTCATCAGTACTAAAAATATAAAGCTTGCTTTATTTTTATTATTATTGATTATGGTTGGTTGCACAGTCTGCCAGATGTCTAATCTGGATTTTGCATTTTTGTGCACCTATTGAATCCCTCCCAAGAACTTGGGATAGATGGATGTTATAATTTAACAATATCAAAGATACTGCCATAGGATGTAAGCTGTTCCAAGTAAAGTTGCCCTTTACACTTCATTGATGATGGTTTTGTTAATGCCGGTGGTATTCAAGTGGCACTCCATATGTTTTGGGATTGCATCCAAGATGCCTATCACTATTGGTACTGCCTTTGCTACTTTTTGCCATGGTTGTTCTACTTCTATTTGCAGGGCTTTGTGTTTTATCATTTCCCCCCAGATATTTCTCTTCTCTTTTTTTGTCTCCAATTGTTGCACTGACCACAATCCAGACTTTTTTGTCTGTCTTATTGACAGTTATTAAGTCTGGGGTGTTATGTGACATTATGCTTATCTATTTGAATACTGAAGTTCCAGAGTACTTTAGCCTGTTCACTTTCTATTACTTTGTCTATTTTGTGGTCTAGCCATTTGATATACTGGCCGTGTAATACTTTGCCTTCGTGTATTTTTTCTATTCTTCATTTGGTCTTTTTTAGGCCAGTTTGGAGTCTTTTCTACTCAGTAAGCCTCCATGGTATATTAGCTTCAATAAATCTTTTGCACTGCCGTTCAGATATTTTTCTAATGCCCTTTTTTCTTCTTCAATTATGTGATATACTTGCAACATTCCACGCCCATCTATGTTTCTTGGTAAATAGAGTCTATCAACTTTGCTGCCTGAAAGAAGGGCATGATTCATCATCATTATTGTTCTGGTCTTCCTATCTAGGACTTCTCCTTCAGCTTGAGTCCAATCTATTATTCCAGTTGTATATCTAAGGACTGGAATTGCCCAGGTGTTAATTGCCTTGGTAGTATTTCCACCAGAGTGTTTGAACTTTAAAATTTTCTTCATTCGTCTGATATATTCACTACTAACTTTTTTTCTTGATTTCATTGTGCTTGATATTATTAGCCTGAAGGATGCCCACCTATTTTTTTTTATTTTTTTATTTATTATTTATTTATTAAATTTAATTGCAGCCCATTTTTTTACAAGATGATTCTGGGTCCCCAATCCCTGGGCCGTGGCCTACTACTGGGCTGTGGCCTATTTCAAACCGGGCTGCCTGAGCAGCGGACCAGCATGCACGGGCACACAGCTCTCCTTGCAGAAGCAGCGGGATGAGTGCATGCACATGCGCGCACAGTTCAACTTGTGTAAGTTGAGCTGCACATGCATGTGCCAACCAGCTGCTCGTGTGGCCCGATTCCCCTCTCCCCCCCCCCATCTGGGCCAGCAAGCCACAAAGGTTGGGGACCACTGACCTATAACATCAAAAGTGGCAAAACTGTAACAACAAGAATACAAAATTATTATTAAAAGAATACAAAATAATAACCAACACCTTGAATTGCACCCAGAAGCATACTGGCAGCCAGTGCAGTAATATGGGCCATTCTAGGGGGGGGGGCAAGACTGCCCGCACCATCGCACTCTGTACCAGTTGAAGCTTCCAAATGCTCTTCAAGAATAGCCCCATGTAGTAGTCCAAGTGTGAGATGACCAGGGCTTGAATGACTGAGTGCAGGGACTTCTGATCCAGAAAATTTCTACTTATCTTTGTTGAGACTGTTATTTCCATCTTGATTCCAAAATGGTCCTTTTCACCATTTTGTCCCCTGCTGGCAATAAGGGTGGCATGTTTGCCAGTCCAAACTCCACTGCAGCATCTTGGCTGTATATATGTACAGTGCCAAGCTGCAATTCTATTCCAGATAGTATTTTTCCATACAGCTTCAGATCATCCATGTAAAGGAGGTGGGATAACCTGGCAAATGTTTTTGATGTTCGATAGCCATGGTTTGGCCTGTTCAGCATTGTTGACAGAGAAATCAATGCAATGACAAAAACAGTTGAGGTGAGAGTGAGTCTTCTTGAAACATTCCTCTTTTGAAGTCCTGCATCGTTGACCAGCAACTGTGTCTTCTATTGTGCTATTGATCCTTGCACAAAGCTTCTGATGTTTCTACTGATTTCTGTTATTTCTTGGCACTTGAGTCATTTTGCAGGGAGTGGAATGCCTTCTTGTAATCAGTCCAGACTACATTCAAGTTGGTCGTCCTTCTCTTACAGCTTTCCAAAGTCATCTTGTCAGTTGGGAGTTGATCTTGTGTCTCTCTGCTATTTAGGGGGTTTCCTTTCTGTACAGATGGAAAGAGCTCGTTTTCAACTAGATGCTGTTGGACTGCATCATTTACAATAGTAGTTAGAAGTTTAAAAGTTGTTCTAAAGCAGGAATTGGCCTGTAGATGACTGGTACTGCCCCTTTTGTTGGATTTTTCATTATCAGATTGATTTTGCCATATGTTAACTGGCCTTCAATTTTACCTCCTTATAATATGTTTTTAAAATACTTAACAATGAGTGTGTGCAGACCAATCAGATATTTCAACCAAAAGCCATACAGTTCATTTTCACCTGGTGCTGACCATTTTTTTAAATCTTCCTTGCTCTTTTCTCTTCTGTTTCTGCTGTTATTACAATGTTATTATGTTATGATGGCATCCTTTGGCAATGCTATGAGGCCGTGAAACTCCTCCTCCTCCTCCTTATTGTTCTTGCTCTTCTCCTCCTCCTCCTCCTCCTTCTTCTTGTTCTCCTCCTCCTCTTCCTCCTCCTCTTCCTTCTTTCTCCTCCTCTACAGTTTTATATAACTCAAGGCAGCGTAATAGAAATTAATCCAGTTTCAAGCCTTATAACTGTGCATCTCATATTGTAAAAAGTCAATTACACTTGAATAACCATATCTTTTTAGTATACTTTTTCATAGGGATTCAGTAATAAAGCAGCAAGGATTTCGGATCTGAACAACATTCTTTTCTACTTCCTGTCTCAGGTAAAATAACTGGATATTCAACAGTGAGGAATGTCCTCCGGGAGTCAAAAATGTTATTGGTGATGTTCAGTTCAAGATCCTCGTATGATGGTTTTCTTGCACAGGCTTTAGCTCAAGTGAATAAATTACTCAAGACTGTTGAAGAGGTAAACCAAGCTAAGTTTTGACAACCATAGTTCCTTTTAAGTGCATAAATCTGGTTACAAGAGTGATGGCATTCACATTTATCATCATTCAGAGAAAAAAAGTTAGTTGTGTCTGAATTGTTTCCTTTTAAATGGAAATTAGTATTGCATTTGCTGTGGCTCAAACAAGAACCAAATTTCACTGCTGAATAAAAAGGATTGGCTTCTGTGGTAGCAGTAGCAGATATGGGAGGCACCTCCAGGCATAGAAGCCCTTAAGCTCTGACTCCTGTTGCTTCGTGCCTTGTGGGTTCCCAACAGAAGACAGATTGGAATAACAGCATGAAGGGAGGGAGGGAAGAGACACAGATGCTTCTAATATGCCATCTTTCCCTCTGCTTCCATTCCTAAGTCAGGTATCACTTATGGCAGCACAACCCCACCACCACCATCAATCTTTTCTTCTTCCTTTCTTCAGTTAGATAGTCTACTGGCTTCTCTTGTATTCATTCTCTAGTGCCTTCTTTCTCTTCTTGCCTCTTTCTCTGTCCTGGTTGTGAAAAAATAAGGGAAAGGAGAAAAGCAGCCAAATTTAGAGTCGTTCTGATGGAAAGTATCTTGCATCCACAAGTATATTCTAAATTTAAGAGTTGAGCAGAGGAAGAAAAGGGTATCTTGCATTGTCTGAGAGGAGAGAGAGAGAGATGTTTTTTATAGATTTGGGTCTGCTACTGCAATGAGAAAAGTGGCTCCCTCTCAACCATAGTTGTTTCAGCCAGAAAGCAGTAGGCACCTAAATTATCTTTCCTCCAAATCACTACCAAGGTATGTATGGTAAAGAGTTCCTTATTTGGAAATATTTGCAGGAGATATTTTCAAATATCTCCAGGAGAGCTCTATTTATGGCCCTGGAAATGGAGCAGGTGCAAAAGCTTGCATAGTGAGCAAGGACCTGGCTGGAAAATATTCAGTCTTAGAAAATCACTATTGTGAGTTTATAAAATTATTTTATCTTTAGGAATTGAAAATATTTGCTATTACCATTTTTTCTCTGTTAAGTTTTATTATTTTTAGATTTTAAATTGCATTGTGAAACTGCCCATGTATAATTTATGAAATTATATATAAATATTTCAAATCACCAGGGAAGAAAAACTGAATTACATCTTTTTTGTGAAGGCAGGAGGAAACAACTTCTTTTTGTTATTAACATGATGATTATTATGTGGCATTCCTCAAATATTTGTAATTGACAGCTGCATATTTACTATGTACAGTACTCTTACTGCTTCTTTGTTGTGTTTTCCTAAGATGGAGTCAAGTACAGGAGAAAATTCTAAAGATACCCTGAAATCTAATTTGGGAAATGATACATGTGAAAAAATGGAAGATGTGATTTTGTCACAACACACTCAGACAGGAGATAAGTCTCCATTAACAGAGCCTTCGGCACAAGAAAATAGGCATATGGAAATTTGGTCCGTCCTTGAAAATGTATGGAATAGAATCAATGTATTCAGGTACCATTTGCTAAAACAATGTTTACTAAAACTTAAAGTCTAATATAAAACTTTCCTTACAGGATTTAAAAAGTTCATGTGTGTCATGTCTTCTTGCAAACATGCTCCACTGCTGAGCATGAACTCTGAATTCTTTGTGGGTGGGACCTGCCTAATATTTTATTGTGTAATTTACCGTATTTTTCAGAGTATAAGACGCACCTTCCCCCCCCCAAAGAAGATGGAAATGTCGGTGCATCTTATACACCGAATACAGCCATTTTTGGCCTCCCAAAGCCCCGTCCTGCATCCCATTTTTGCAAAAAATGGGCCAGTTGTTTGCAAAAATGGGGTGTACAGAGGGTTTGGGAGGCCTGCAGAGTGCTCCTGGGGGCTGGGGGAAGGCAAAAACAGGTGCATTTTTGCCTTCCCCCAGCCCCCAGGAGCACTCTACAGGCTTCCCAAACCCTCTGCGCACCCCATTTTTCACAAAAAATGAGTGAAAAACAGGCCATTTTTCGCAATAACGGGGGTGTTTTTGCCTTCCCCCAGACCCTAGGAGCACTCTGCAGGCCTCCCAAACCCTCTGCACACCCCATTTTTGCAAAAAAAAAAGGGTGAAAAACTGAGTGTTTTTCGCAAAAACGGGGGTGTTTTTGCCTTCTAATTACCCCATCTAGCATGACTGGAGGAGGAATTCTGGGAGTTGAAGTCCACTAGTCTTAAAGCTTAAGACCGTTACACCCCCTAACCTCTAACCCAGGGGTCTTCAAACTTGGCAAGTTTAAGACTAGTGGACTTCAACTCCCATTCCTGAGCTAGCATGACTGGAGGAGGAATTCTGGGAATTGAAGTCCACAAGTCTTAAAGCTGTCAAGTTTGAAGTTTAGGGCGGGGGCATGTGCATATGAATGTATGAACATGGTTTCAGCTAAAGTGCTCTGAATTGTTATAAAGGAAACATTATTGTTCTTTCTTGCAGAAAAATGTCAAAGCCAAAAAGTGTAAAAAGTGTACATAATTGTAAAAAGTGTACATGGTTGTAAAATGTATATATGGTTGTAAAAAGTATTCTGCTATACTGGTATTTTATTAAATAATATATTACTACACCATTTGGTTCAGAATACTTTTTTCCTTGTTTTCCTCTTCTAAAATCTAGGTGCGTCTTATACTCCGAAAAATATGGTAGTAAAGTGCCAGGTACAGGAATGGCACTATCAATAATATTTCTGCATATCGTGTTGCCACCAATAGACTGCATATTGACTCATGTAATATTAACTGGTTTTAGAAACCATCTTGAAAGCAGCTGCTTTCTTCTGAGTAAGTCTCTGCACCAGAGTATGACACAGGACTTAGTAGGTCCTGTGTCTGCAGATTCAGGTCCTACTAAGCATAAAGGCTGTTCTGAAAAAAGGGCCGGGGGGGGGGGAGGATATTGGAGAGGATGGTTGAAGGATATGCCAGAAAATGACAAAAATAAGCTTACAGAGAAAACACGTGCTAGATTACCCTTATTAGGGCCCTGTATACCGACCCGCTCATTCTTCTGAACTGACTAGGACTCAGCTCATTACCCAGACAGAGAAGGGGACTGGTTTCCCATGCTGGAAAGCCTTTCTTAGAAAGGGGCCGGTGAGTTCTCAACTAAGGATTTGCTTATATGTTCACAGCTCAGTCTAAAACCACTGCTTCCAGATTCATTTGCTTCTTGGTTAGATATTTTGAGTTTTACTTTGAATTTTGGGTTTGGACTGCTGAAACTCCAAATTGTCTCTTAAAATCCCTATCCCTGACCACACAGAGGACCAGGAAGAATAAACTTCAAGCAGGTCCTTTACATATTGGAGAGTCCAGCATTTGCTTTCTGTTACTGTCTACCTCAGTGTGTTTGATTTTCTGTCGTCTTGTGTTTCTGGTCCAACGCGCTGCCTACAAGGATCTCTGCCATAAAATTGCTATTTAATTATTGGAAAAAGTGGTTTGCTTTCTATTATTTTGCAAGTGATTTCACACATAATGGGCTAGTCATTCCAAGAATGATTTTTCCCCTTTTTAACCAGCCATTGTGGGCTTTCCCCCACTTATATCTACTATAGCACAAACATGCCCTGGCAACATGCCATCATTAAAACATTTCCCTTCTCCTAGATACTTTGTTTTGACTGGAATCTTAAAGTGTGTGATATCGTTTAGGCCTTGTCACGTAATACTTTGGAGGGAAGACTGCTGTGGTTTAGACAGAGGTGATAGTGTTGGGTTACGGATCATCAGTTACAAACAAATCTCATGTCTGTATACGGTAGTTTTTGGCAAATTTGGTGGGATTGGATTGCAGTGGGGGAAAATGAATCCATGTTAATTTGTAATTAATTTTTTAACATTACTCTTTTCTTTTAGTTTTGAAATTTTCCAAAAAGTAAACCTTAGTGCAATATCCCCGACTTCGAATATGTCTTCATTTCAAGAAGCTTTTATGGGTCTGCAGAAATTAATGAGCACAGTGAATGAAATTCTTGTTGGAATTCAGCAGTGAGTATCCATGAACTGAATAGTTTCTGATATAACCTAGTGCTTTCTCAGCCATTTGAAAAACATGAATAGCTATAAGAGAGTAGTAACTGATCACATAATGAATGTGAAGCAACGGTGAGGATTTTTAGGATTCTCTAGATCAGAGGTCTTCAAACTTGGCAACTTTAAGACTTGTGGACTTCAACTCCCAGAATTCTCCAGCCAGCATAGCTGGCTGGAGAATTCTGGGAGTTGAAGTCCACAAGTCTTAAAGTTGCCAAGTTTGGGGATCCCTGCTCTAGATTCTAGATAAAATTGCTAATGGCCTTAGGTTGCCCATTTTTGATACAGTGATACTAACATCACATAAGGCAAGATGTGATATGACTGGGCCATTAAACATAACTTTTGCATATCAACAAGTATATTGAATAGCATGTGATGTATCCTGTACTTGTTCTCTTGACTCTACTTATTTTCTATACCTACTGCCATGCAAATATGCTACATAATTCTG
This sequence comes from Diadophis punctatus similis, assembly GCA_023053685.1. Lineage (NCBI taxonomy): Eukaryota > Metazoa > Chordata > Lepidosauria > Squamata > Dipsadidae > Diadophis > Diadophis punctatus. The sequence goes on along the minus strand of JALIGW010000003.1, from coordinate 90,072,569 downwards.
GGATTCATATATAGGCTCCAGGAATGGGCTCTTGAGATGGGGAATCCTTGGAAACTTAGAAACTTAGCTCATTGCTATTAAATATTACAGGAATGCATTCACTTCAGTTAGAATCACATAGTAACCCAAACAACAATTATCCCTATCAGAAAGCTGATCAGACTTAGACAATGAGTGTTGTTCCTGTAAATCTTGCCAAGCTGCACATGTGGCCTGAAACCAGTCAGGTGAGACAGGTCTCAATTTCTTCTAAAATGTTCAAGGTATCCTCCTCAGCTATCTCAGTAGTTCAGACTCAGATATATAGTACAGTGGTGCCCAGCCTTTAAGGCTTGGCGGCCCAGTTTGTGGGGGGGGGACCAGGCCATGTGAGGGGCTGGCAGGTGCATGCTTGTCCAGCTCAACTTGCACAAGGCCCACTGCTCAAGCAAGTCAAGCATCGTGCACGCTGGTCCATTGCTCACGCGGCCCGATTCCAAATAGGCCATAGTGGGCCGTGGGTTGGGAACCCCTGATCTAATATACATATATGGCTTTCTCCTTTCCTTGTCCTGATTTTGGGAGGAGGCATCTGGGAGGAGTTGTGTACAGTACTACTTTCCACAATTGTTTACAACTCTTAGACACTTACGAGCAGTTTCTATACTGCCAGTTTGTTTCCTGGGCTTCATCTCCCAGCCATTTTTGCAATCCAACATGCCTTGCTTTAGCATCCTGATCCACATTCCTCTCTTATTTATAACCGTTTGCAGGGATAATTGCTCTGCCTTTTCCAGAAGGAGGTAGTTTGAATTTTGAATTCATCTTCACCACTTGCCTTCTATTACCCTATCAAGTTAACTTGGCTTTTAGCTTCCTTATCTCACGTGCACAACTTACATTCAAACAGCTTTCAATTCCTGCAAGCCCAGCCCACCAGCCATCAGGCATCACTTATGCTACATATATGCATACTGTCTAGTTTGGCCAAATGATGAAAATTGTTTATAGGTAGACCTACGACCACAACTGAGCCCAAAATTTCTATTCCTAAGCAAGACACTTGTTAAGTGAGTTTTGCCCCATTGTACAACTTCTGTTGCCAAAGTTGTTAAGTGAATCACTGCAGTTGTTAAGTTAGTAACACAGTGGTTAAAAGAATCTGGCTTCCCCATCGACTTTGCTTGTCAGAAGCCGGCAGTGAAGATAACCAATGGCAATCATGTGACTGCAGAATGCTGCCACTGCCATAATTGCAAGCTGGTTGCCAAGCACCCAAATCACAATCACATGATGCAGAGCACTACAACAGCTGGGAATTATGAGGAATGGTCTTGTCCCTCCCATTCAGCACTCTCATAACTTTGAATAGTCATTGAATGAATGGTCATTCAACAAGGACTACTTGTATAAAGCATTTCATAGATCCTTCATTCTGACCCTTGACTAACTGTTGAAGAAGTCCCCAAAGTATCTCCTAGTGCTGCAGGTTTTTCTTCAAAAATGGATTGCCTTCAAATGTATTAGTTATGGGGCCTTCCTCCAACCTTAGGCAAAAGAAATTCCTGTATGTTTTTCTTTCTGGTTGGATTACAGTGGTAAACGTTACTTAAAACCAGTTTGCAGCATTTAAGGAATTAGCTCTTAAAGAGCAATCCAGGACTGCTTGTTTTAACTAAATCCCATCTCTCCATCAGCTATTTCCTAAATCCCTCTTTTCCCCTCAAACTGCCAACTGCTTTTTAGCTTCCCTCTTTTTAGGATTGATCAGCCCCCTACAATATAATTAGTGGTTCTGCTTGTTAATAGTTACTGAACAGGCTATCCAATTTTTACATTGCACAGAGCCTGAGCCAGGTTCAGTTTGTGGTTTGGTGTCCTCCAGTAAGGCATAAACAATTAGAGGTGATAATTGTGAAAATAATACTGATTAACCTTGTACTGGCAGAGTGAGATCACTCTGGGCTGCTCTGAGCTGTGCTACTTAGTTTGCCTGCACAAGTCTAGTGGTCAATGGCAGATCACCCAGTTTGACACATAGATGATACAGAGATTAAAATATAATAAAAGTAAGTGATATATTTATTTCTTGCCCAACAGAAGCAACATAAGGGTAGACTGTATAAATATGTACAAAGTTACCTTTTCACCTTCTGACTAATGTTTTCTGGAATCAGGTTAGGCTTTAGAATCTAAACCTCATCTATCTGTATAAAATTGTCGGGAACACATTCGTGTGTTTAAAATCCTTTAATTTTCTATCTCTGTCTCTTTTTTTCCAGAGTCTTAGTGCCAAATAGTAGCTTTCAAGATGTTTGGGTCTTGTATAGATTCTTAACTAATAATGAGGTGAGTTATTTAACTTTCAAGTATTTGGTATCTTTGTCGTTGTTAAATTGTCTAAAAGACAGAAATTTTGGATAAAGATTTCAAAGCAGTCTGGTACACATTTTTTTAAAATTAAGGTTTATGTACAGGATGTACTTTGAAAAGGCCTACACAATTATTTAAATGCACTTCACTATGCATTATGAATTTGTTGAATTCATAATACATAGAGATATATTGTGCCTGTTCAATTGTAGTCTAATGAAAGTGCCATTTTGGTTATCAAGTCATAAATGGGTCACGGTTGGTGACTCATCGGCTGTACAAAGTACCCTCAAATTTGACAAGACAAAATTATTAATCATTTGGGCAAGGTTAAGCAGAAAAATAAGTACTTTAAATATGCAAAATTTAGGGCACCCATTTTGGTCTGAATTATTAAATTAAATTCCTTCTTATGACTTCATAACATGACAGGCCACATCCTCTGTATTCAAATCAGGTCTTTAAAATGTTATCTCCCAATTTCCTTGGGTACAAAAGAGTTGCTCTGGTTCAAACAGAGCAAAAGTATATGGGGAGGAAGTTACTGGTACATAGTTATATAGTAACTAATAAAATGCATGTCTGGCTTAGCACTGGTTTACTAGTCAAAGCTGTAAGAGAAGAGTAGGCAGAGTTAAACTTATCTTCAGTTTAGAGTCCTTGCATTGCCACAAACGATCCAAGTCGAGGCCCCCTTGAATTCCGTTGACTCTTATCTAGCGCCAATTTAGTGCTGACTGTTACTAGACTAGATTCTTGTGTATAGGCTTGAATAAATCTGTGCTGCAACTTAACGTATGAGCCTGATCCTTCACACCTGACAAAAGCTTATATAAGATCCTCCCACAATCTTGATTAAACCATTCTTTTCCCACTGCAAACAGCATTTGCACATGCATTAAGATTATCAGAAAGGGGAAACTTTCTCAAACTCTCAGGGTTCGCTGAAATTGTCTTCCATCAAATTCTTTTGCTGCAGATGTTGCTGTCTACAGTGTAGATACCGGTATAGGATCTGTGGGCCAACTCATAAGAGTTATTTTTTTAACAAATCTGAAGCTTTCATTTGCTTTTATTACAGCAACAAACAATTTCCAGTATTATAACATTAGTATTTGAAAATGAGTTTTCCTACATTAGTAAGTTGGTGTCGTTTTAATTCATAGGTAAATAATAGTACAAAATTTACTGCTGAGGAACTTTATGACTGTATTTCCCAAGAAATATACAGGTAAGCTTTTTTTTAAGGAACAAAAATAAATGTTTTTCATAACTTTCCCATGCAACAGTCTATGCAAAATCTTTTTTTGTTAATCCTATCACTTAGAGCAGTGGTGGCCAACCTTAAGCATACCATCCGCCAAATTTTTTCGCAGACGAGTTCCAATCCGCCATTTATTATTTATTTATTTTTTGGGTTGTTTTTGTATGCCGCCCCACTCCCGTAGGACTCAGGGTGGCCATACAACTTTCTTTCTTTTTCAAATTTTTTTATTTTCTCCATCACTTCATATACAATTCAATACACATGTACCTTAAAATATTACAATAAAAATAGATATTTGTTCAATATAATCAATTATTCAAAAGTCAGTATCTTATTCAACACTTGTCTCATCAGTCATCAGTCTGTTCTACTTTATTCCATTACACTCCCCTCTCTCTATCTCCAACTTCTCCTCCTACTTTCTAACTCCTTCCCTCCTCCTCAACCCTCTCTACACCTTCTCTTCCTCCCCTTCTACTTCCTCTTTCATTTTCTTTGCCTTTCCTTGAGTGCTTTTATACTAAACTCATTTTATATTTGACAGACTGATGCTAATCTCAATTTTAAACTAATATCTCTTTTTTTAAAAAAAACCATCATTATAGTTATATTATTATTTTTTTATGTTATTCTCTCTTCTAGTTACATGCTGCTATTTTCATCTTACCTCCCCCGAAAAAAGAAAAAAAGAAAAAAAAATCTAATTTCTAGTTTTGTCATCTGGGATATGCACCAGTTAATTCCAATTTTCCATCCAAATTGATCGCTATTCGCTTAACTTTCCAAGATAGTTACTGTCTCCTGCTTCTTAATTTTAAGCCAAATTGCTTCCTTTAATTCTTTAATCTCTTTATTCATCGCTTCTGTTTTTTATCCTTTGTTCTATCAAAAAACTAAATGCCCAATTATTCTTTTAATTTCTCATATTAATCATCAAAATTCTGTCTAATTTTATCCACTCTATAAATATTCAACAAGTAGTAAAGAAAAAATAAAATATAAAAAGGAAAGGAAAAAATCCAAATCAATTAACTTACCAACTCTCAGTTTAATAAATTTTAAAGTAATTAACATTCATATTTCCTGTTCATTATTTAAAATTTAAGTAATTTCCCTTAAATTCTAGTGATCATATTTATTCCATATTTCTCTTATTGTCATTGTTTTATCCACATTATTCCAAAAGAGTCAACATTATTAATCTTTATAAAAAGAACGAGAGAGAAGAAAAAAAAGCTTTGAATTTCTAACGTTATATTAATTATACACAATCATAATATATAGTTTCATTTACTAATCATCAAAATTCTTTCTAAATTTATTCAATTACATATTCAACTCTTAAAATAATACATTTTCCCCTTTAAGATTTTTCATTTGAACAAATTTCATATGTGAAAAAATAAATTGAAATAAATGAAAAAAAATACACAATCATAATACATCTTTTGAGCTCTAATATTTATATTTATCATTCATACTTCTCATCTTAATTAACTTTGTTATATCTAAAATATCAAATCTTTTAATTTGTTAAACAATATTAATCTGTATATAAAAAAACAGAATTTTTTTTCTCTTAATAAGATAATTTTAAATTAAAAAAACATTTCTATAATATTCCAATATCATCATCCATTCCCTTTTAGTTTCTCCACTACTGTTTTTATATATATATTTCCTCCACCCCCATCTGCTTACATTTTTTTCATCTTTCTTTTAATTTTGTACCAATAAGTTCTCTTTCCCCACGCTCTTTTCCTCTCTTAATTTTACTTTCTGTATATATTTAATTTTCTCCATTCCTTTTTCCATTTTATATATCTCAAAATCCTTATCATCAATCTGAACATAATTATTCTTGATATCTTTATCTCTGTTATCATTATCACTGTTATCTTTATCTCTATTTTCACTGTTCAGTCCAGTAGAGTCATTGTCATTAAAGTAATCATTAATCAGCATTACATTTCTTTCTTTCTGTCTTCCTTCCTTCCTAACTTTTCTTTCTTTCTGTCTGTCTGTCTTCTTTCTCCTTCCTTCCTTCACCTTTCTTCTTTCCTAACATCTTTTTCTTTCTTTCTGTCTTCCTGCCTTCCTAACCTCTCTCCCTCTCCCCCCCTCTCTCTTTCTCCTTCCTTCCTTCCTTCCTTCCTTCCTTCCTTCCTTCCTTCCTTCCTTCCTTCCTTCCTTCCTTCCTTCCTCTTCCTTCCTTCCTTCCTGGCTGTGGAGAGGGGCTGGCTGAAGATGATCCAGCGGCCACCAACCTACCGAGGCTCCTGGAAGACGGGCAGCCGTCAGCCCAGCCGGGGGAGGAGGAGGAGAAAGGCTGTGATTTCACCCATCAAGCGCACTCCGCTCGGCGGCTCTCGGATGGAACGGCAGCGCGCGGGGAAGGAATGCCAGAGGATGGCACCGAGCGCACGAGGCTCTCCAGGCAGCGGCAGGTGACAGCGGGCGCCGGCCGAGTCCTCTCACGGGCAGCCGCGCTGACCCTGCCTCCGCCGAGGAGGGGGAAAGGGAAGCGCTCCCACGGAGCGTCCCAACTGCAAGTTATTGTCGCCCGTCCTGCCCAAGCGGCCGTGCGAAGCGACCCCGGAGCCGGATGGGCGCAAGGGCAGGAAGAGAGAGAAAAAGAAAGAAAAGGTGATGCTGTTTTAGCGAACGGAAGTGATTCCGACCGCGGCGCAGAGGCGCCCGGCGAGCGGGGCGTCACCTTTTCTTTCCTTTTCTCTTCCTGCCCTTGCGCCCATCCGGCTCCGGGATCACGTCGCGCGGCCACTTGGGCAGGACGGGCGATGATAACTTGCAGTTGGGATGCTCTGCGGGAGCGCTTCCCTTTCCCCCTCCTCGGCGGAGGCAGGGTCGGCGCAGCTGCCCGTGAGATGACTCGGCCGGCGCCCGCTATCACCTGCCGCTGCCTGGAGAGCCTCGGCGCCATCCTCCGGCTTTCCTTGCGCGCGCGCTGCCGTCCCGCTCGCCGGGCAGAAAAGCATCACCTTTTCTGTCCTTTGGATGATTGTAATGCGCCACTTGCAATCATCCAATGCGCCACGTTTGGCGCATGTGCCACGGTTTGGCCACCCCTGACTTAGAGGGTCAAATAGCATTTTAACAAACATTTAAAAGGCTATAATGAAATATGAATATTACATACTTCTGTAAATACCTATTGCATATTTATTTATTTGTTTATTTATTTATTTATTAAATTTATATAAATTTCTCAAGTGTTTCAGAGAAGTAATCAGTTTGTTAGGCTTATCAAATAATCTGATTCCTTTTCAAGTTCATGATGGTATATTGGCCTAAATTAGCAAACAATTAGCAGCTTTTTTTTTTCCTGTGCAGCTGCTTTGGAGCATTAGAAGTAGCCTCGACATACAACTGTAATGGAGCCTACTTCACAGTACAATTCACAGTACATTAACAATTCTAAAAAGGTGGGGATGTGCTATTTTTGGAAAAGGAAGTAATAAGTATGTAGAAATAATGGCTCATTGGTGAGATTTGCATTTTTATATGCCCAGATGTACATGTTTACATAATCTTTCTAAGCTATAGATGGAATGCTAAACGGATGTCAGCAGAATTTAAAAAGGAAAGGTACTATAATAGTTTGTGTAATATAACTTGTCATTATTGCTTTCTTTACAAATATCTTTAAATTGCTTTAACTGTGAGAAATGTCAATTCCAAAGCATACTGGATCTACTTGATGCAGTTCCTAATAAAATAGTGTGCTTAAACATGATTTCTTTATTCCAAGTTTCAATATTCATTTATTTGATGATAAATTCCAAAGAATCTTAACAAAAAGTCATCATAAAGGTTAGTCTCTCCCCAAAAACATACATTGTGGTAACTAATAGCCACCGATAAAGACCAATACATTATGCAAAATAGTAAGACAGCCTAGATTAAAATTTATCTCCCCAGCAAGCTGGAAGCCTGCTGAAAGTAAAATGGTGACTGCCACTTGGCAAGCGGCTGACAATTTATATGTCGGTCCTTCCTTAGGAGGGAGTGCAAAACCCTGAGTACTGCACTGTAAATCCTTTTCCTATATCTTCACTGGATGCACTGCAGAAGTTGGCAAGATCTGTAGAACAAGGTTTCTTGAAAGATACGGATAGCTTCATATTGAAAGTGACATTCCTCCTGGTATAACATGCTGCTTAGGGCTCTAAAGGCTATAAAGAGTACTTTAAATCAATACTCACAATGGAAGTTAGTCCAACCCTTAGAAGAAAATAATCTTGTGCATTTTGAAAAACTGCTACAGAAAGTCATAACAAGAGGGGACTGGGCGAGGCTTAGCAGATTGCATTTTTTCTCATTCCTTCATTTTCTCATTTCCTCCCCAGAGCACGGTTATCAGTTGGATGTGGCCAACTAATTCAACTGGAACATACTGTTAGACAGTGTTATGAATCGGTCCTTTTGGAAATGAAGAACAGAGGATGGCTCTAAGTCCTTCAATTAACTGAAACATTTGAAAGACTGGTTTTCTTCTCACCAAGCAAAATAAACCTAAGACCCAGCTACCTAAAAAGTTTAAACCTCTGTAATTTATTAATCTTCCTTGCTGTTTTTAGCAACTTTGTTTGACGATCACACTTAAAGAAACATTAATCCATGGTTTGGCTTTATTTGTATATATTTTTGTATATATGTGTGTGTGTGTTTCCACTTCCTGGAAGAAGACAGAGTTAGAACTGGGACCATGGTGAAGGGATTTTTAAATCTCCCTGACAATATTAGCTTTTACTCCTCATGTAAATCACTACTTTACAGGTGGAGTAATTTTTAAATCTTTATATTACCCATTACCCAGAGCAATATTCTAAAGACAATGATATAGCTCTACCCCTCTCCTTACCCAGCATATCATAACTTGAAGTTGAGATGTGCAGACTTTTTGATCATGAAGCTTGCAGACGCACTTACATATATTTTATTAGCCCAATCCCTGCAAACAGTCTCAATACATAATGCCCATCTGCCTGTTTCTCCTGATGTACTGAATTTGTAGCTGTCATAACTACAGTTTCTTGAAATCCCCTCTTCCTTCCAGCTCAATCACCAAAGAGCTCACTCAAAAACTGCAGAAGTTAGACATCAAATGCTATGGCTGCAGGAACTATGCAACCATATAGCACTGGTCAAGAGACAGGGAGAAGGAAAACAGGTGATCTCAGTGGATGCACATGGCAAGCTGAAACAAAAACTGTGGCTTGCATTCCTTTCCTGCTGTCCATTATAAGGTTCTTATATTGGGACAACATGGAATTCTTGTGGCCAATTTATCGTCATCTACTCAGCATAACTAATTATCCAAATAATCGTCGTGCATTTGTGTGGAAAGATGTCCACATGCCCAGGAATCCTGAGTGAATGTGCAAAAGATTCTGTTCCATCACCCAGAATAAACTAGGATTACATAATTGCAAGCATTTTTGCTACTTTTACAAGAGCGAAGTCTCTACCACTCTGTATGCTAACAATGGGGGGAAGGTTTCAAGGTTGTACAGTGGGGAAGGTATTTAATTTGTGCATGTTTCTTTTTACAGTAAAAATGTCTTAAATCTGTTTACTATTTTTTGATGAATTCTGTTGTTACTGGTATTGTTTGTCATGTTTTAATTGAAGGAGATTCCATACTATTATAGATTGATTTCAAATATTTTAATTTCAAATTTAGATTAAAAAAATGTTGCATCCTATCTGTTGGCCTGACATCCTCTGGGCATGAGGACATTGCAAGGAAGACATACATTTGATTGTTTCACTTGAGAGCCCATTTATGGCTATGTGCTCAGAATGTGTTTTATGAAGTTCTAAGTATGCAAATAAGTTACAGCTATCCCCTTGGTTTCTGTAGTGCTAAATATTGTCATTCTAGAAATGTTTAATTACAGTTGGATTCCTGTGCTGAGATTTCAGAGCATCCACTACATCAGGGGTGTCAAACTCGTGTGATCATGGCGTCGTCACGTGACATACTGGGACTTTTTTTCCCTTTGCTAAACCGGGCGTGGCCAGTTCGTGACCTATCTGGCCCGTGGGCCATGAGTTTGACAGCCCCGCATTACATATAACTTGGATTAAAAATCAGTAGTGTTTCATTGGAGAATCAACCATTGGTAAATGGAAGTAAATAAAGACTTGAGGCTTATTTACAATAATTTAATATATCCCCTTGGTTTATAATATCTGGAATAGTCAGGAGGAACAGGAACTGGGGAACCAATTCCATTTGGTGAGGAAACCTTAAATATTGTTTTTGAAAGCAAGTCCCAATACACCAAACTATATAGATTGAAATAATATCCTAGACATGTAAAAGAAGAACTGTCTTGTAAACATATAAGGACCTAGTGCCTTTCACTATAATTCTCATTGGCCCAACCAGCACAGTCCATAGTCAAGAATTATCAGGGTTGTAGTCTAAAGTATTAGAAAGCCAGTATTTTGGGCAGTTTTCAAAACATGCATTATTGAATAATATAATATGAAGGGCCATATAAAACCTCCATTTTTCATTCATCCCTTTCACTTGGATTGATCCTACCACTAGATGTGATCATGTTGGAATTGCAACATATATTTACAAAAGATTAATTGATTTATTTTTATAAGCATAGAAAGGTATAATAGGTATTTTGAAATTTTCAGAATAAGTGTTAGATTTAATTATCTGATAATCCATATACTCTCATACTGATTTAAGATTGGTACTATTGGATGATAAAATGTGGACAATCTCTAGGAATGAGATCGAAATTTAAATTATTTTAAACCTAGAATTGACATTGTTATAAAATCACTGGATAAAGTTAGAGCATCTTATGTTCACTTAAAACCATTTATTCCAACCACTTGAAACATATGGTTGGTTTTTTTTAATATTAGAGTTTTAGTTTTAAGCTCAGTGTCATTAAACTGAAATTACACCAACATTCCACAAGAAAAGGCTATGATAATTACAGAATACATTATGAGAAAAAGGAAGAATGCTTTCAGGACTTTCAACTTGTTTTTCGACAGCCTCATTTTTTCTGCTTTGAATAAATATTGCAGAATTCTGGCAAATCATGATATGGGATTCTGTTATTGAATTATACAGCTTCATAGGTTGTTTTTAGCTTTCTCACCACATGAGAGAATTCCTTTTGAATGGAATAATATTAGACAAAGATTAATAATTTTATGTAATTAAAGTCACTGGAGACTTTAAGATATTTCTTAACTTTCACTATGAGATAATTGCATTTGTCTTGGGAATAATGATCAAAAGCAATCCATCATTTAGATCAGTGGTTCCCAACCTGGGGGTCGGGACCCCTTTAGGGGTCGAACGACCATTTCCCAGGGGTCGCCCCGGCATCCTCAGCTCCCCCCCCCACTGCCACAAGCCTGGCCATATTGACTCAACTCGCCGGAGCCCTTCAATTGGTCAGGAGAGGTGCCATTCGGTGAGAGGCATTTGTGATGCCTGGCATCCGAGCTTTGATAGCATCAGCTAAGGGGCCAGCTTTGCTTTGAATTCTGGGAGTTGAAGTCCAGGCACCTTAAAAGTTGCTGAGATTGAGAAATATTGCTGTACACTTGTTGGTTATCAAGTCTATAAATACAGAAGTAGATGTTGTGGAAGATGATATTCCTTGTGCTCTTGCAAAGACTGGCCCGAGAATTTCTGATCTCGCATAATTACATATTGTTTTTGTGATTAATCGCTATGCTTTAATTATGTTCAATTTGTAACAATGAAAATACATCCTGCATATTAGATATTTACATTACGATTCATAACAGTAGCAAAATTACAGTTATGAAGTAGCAACGAAAATAATTTTATGGTTGGGGGTTACCACAACATGAGGAACTATATTAAGGGGTCGCGGCATTAGAAAGGTTGGGAACCACTGATTTAGATGTTCACATTCCAAAAATGGATAGTCAATTGTCTACCTATTCCACCTCCTTTAAATGTTATGCCATTGGGAGAGATCGCAATATTGTAAAGACATTTAAAGCAAATGGATGTAATGAAGATTCAGTTGCAGACAGTACAAATAGAGTTATAAATCTAGATGTACAAGACATGAGGTGATAAACTGGGAGACCGTGAGTTCTAGTCCCACCTTAGGCATGAAAGCCAGCTAGGTGACTTTGGCCCAGTCACTTCTCTCAGCCCAACTCATCTCACGGGGGTTGTTGTAGGAGAAGTAGGAGAAGAAAGAAGTATTTGCTATGTTTGCCACCTTGAGTTATTTATAAAAATAATAAAATAAAATAAAATAATAAAATTAAAATAATAAAATAAATTTCAGAAAGTTCTTTCGATCCCAGAGGAATCATGCAGCAAACAAAAAGAATGGCTATTTAAAGGTATAAATGTTACTTGATGCATACTCTCAAAATGTGAAAGGCGTTATTAAAAGTTACTGTATTCTTTGCAGTATCTTTATCATCAAGCTTCCCTATTTGCTAATAAATGGCCTGAATTTGACAGAGGTTTTGAGGGGCATGATGCAATACAAACTTGTACAATTTTCTTGGTTTCTATGAAGAGGAAAGTTTTTTGTTTTCTTATTTTAACTCTGTTTCACCAATTTTTGATTCAAGATACATATTTTGTGGATTTCCTACTACAACTTGGCAGAAAATCTTGCAATAGCTTTGATAGATGGATAGATGCAGGGGAGGAGGGGGAGAGAAAGAGAAAGATATGTTTGGCACAACCAATCAGCTGGCATTGTGTTCAAGAACATCTGCACAGAATAGGAGGACAGAGGTTTTGAAATTCACCAGACCCTGCCTGCCGTCTTTCTGACTGGTGTATAGTCTCTTGGGTTGAAGCTTTCATACTTTGTGAGGAGCTTCCAGCTCTTCGCATTGGTAGTTTCCATGTCCTTTGGTCAGCTCACTATATCAGCAGGGTATATGATAATTCATGGGACATACATGTTGATGGTGTGGAACTTGCTCCCATTGAGTTGGCTTTTCAGGACTTGGATGTTGCTGTATTCCTTGCTTCCTCATCATGGTTTCCATGTGACTGTGGGATACCAAAGTATTTGTAGCTGGTCTGCATGTCCGGTATGTGGCCCACAGTGTAATTCCACTCCATCAGGCTTAACTACCTTCCCCCTCTTTTCTACCCATCTGGCCACACTTCTCTACTCCAAATGACATCCCAGCGGTCCTCACTGTAAATCTGTCAGGTGGATTAGCAAATTAATATGTCACTCACTCTTAGCATACAGCGTGATGTCATCACCCATGTAGAGAAAGTGGTTGATAGTAGTTCCACTCTTGAACTTTTATCCATAAGCAGTCCTTGGATTATCTGGCTGAGGAAGTTCAAACCAATGAAGAATAGCAGCAGAAGACAATGCATCCCCTTGGTATTCACATTGGTATTAACATTAGTTATTTGATGTATATATACTGCAAAGTATTACATTTATATTCTGTTTTCACTTATTTTCTTTGTGATTTATATGCATGTGTGTGTGTATTCAAGAGGGGGAAATCTTTAAATGTCATCTAATATGATAACTTTAGTTATTTGGTGTATATGTATGCCAAGGTATTACAATGCTATTATGGGAAAAAAATATTGGGGATTTGTAGAGAAAGATATTGAAACTAAAATTGTCAATGTGCCTTTTATGAACATTACACATATTTTTACATAAATATGGAGCTGAACGATGACCAAAAAGGGATCAAATTCTCAATAAAAATAATTAAAACTTAAAGAAAGGACATTATTTTGATAATTTATTAACAGCTTATGGATCCTCAATATCTTAGCAGACAACTGGAATGTTTCAGTATGCTGTTATTTCATTTTGTCAGCAATTTATTAATGCAATTTTTACAAGTTATTTTACTAGTGTTTAAGGCACCAGGCTATAAAGCAAGAAGTAATGAGTTCAAGTGCCTCCTTAGTCATTAAGGCCATCTGGGTCACTCTCTTCTACTCAATCCACCTTACAGGGTTGCTGTTGTAGGAAAAATAGGAAAGAGTATTGTGTGTGTTTGCTGCCTTGAGTTATTCATAAATATAATAAAGGCAGGATATAAATAGTGTACCCGCTAAGAATTTTTATAGTCCAGTAGTTTTGCTATTTGAATAGCAGCATATTCAGTCTTCATTTTACATTCATTTGTGTGGAAATAAAAATTGAAATTATATCTTTTAATTTGTAAAGATCTTTCCCCCAGTAAATTGCATTTAGTTCCCTATAGGACAGCCTCCTTTTCTTACCCATGTTTTGATAATAATCATGGTCATTGGGGTAAAATGTTTCCTCCTAGCAATTAAAAAGTTGAACATTTACAATCTGAACAATATAATCTACCATGTCCACACCTGCAAACACCTGTTTTTGCAAGTTCAGACCTGGGAAACCTCTTTGCAAGAGGCTGGGAAATAGTCTAGGGATTTGTCACAGATGGGTGAATGTGACTGCCTTTACCTGACCCTTGATCTTCCAGACTTCTGTATTTAGTCTTTTATGTGTAATGCTAAAATAATGCTAAACTATATTATGGGTTGTTTCCAAAACAAACAGTCACTAGTTTTCCTAGAACAAAGAACAATTTGAACATAATTTGCTGTTAATTTATAGCATTGGGCTTGTTCACACCATGATCTTTTATTGCATCTAATCTCTAAATATATGGTGTTATCTTTTTTGTGTCAGTGTGCCACACAGTCTCTGAGCAAGAAACACAGGAGACAACACTCCCTAGAACAGTGATAGCGAACCTTTTTTTCCTCGGGTGCCAAAATAGTTCGCGCATGTGCTATCGCACACGCGTGCGTGCCCACACCCATAATTCAAACCCCCACTTGCCCCACCCCCCTGTGCATGCGTGCGCGACCCCCCCACTCCCCTGTTTCCCAACTTCCAGCGGGCCCAGTAGGCCCATTTTTTGCCCTCCCCAGGCTCCAGAGGCTTTCTTGGAGCTTGGGAGGGTGAAAATGCTCCCCCCGCCACCCCAGAGGCCCTCCGGAGGCCAAAATCGCCATCCCAGAGCCTCTGCGCGAGCCAAAAATCAGCTGGCAGGCACGCACATGCACGCTGGAGCTACTCTAGGGCAATGGCTCGAGTGCCGGCAGATATGGCTCCGCGTGCCACCTATGGCACCCGTGCCATAGGTTCGCCATCACTGCCCTAGAAAGTAAGATTAACCCTGAAAGAGTTCTCCCCATTGTGCCCCATTTTTCTCTCCGGCTGCCATCTAATAAACTTGATAAGGAAGTGAACACGAAGAAAAGCTCCTAGAGCAGGGGTGGCCAAACTATGGTTCTTTGAGGACCTGTGGACTTCAACTCCCAGAATTCCTGAGCCAGCCATGCATGCATGGCTAGCTCAGGAATTCTGGGAGTTGAAGTCCACAGGTCCTCAAAGAACCATAGTTTGGCCACCCCTGTCCTAGAGGGTGGCCGAGTGTTAATTTTCCAGCTAGGATCTCTCTGTAAAAAAAATGTTTTGGGGTTGCGTGGCTCGAGAAATACTTTTCAAGGATTTTAGCTAATCTGATTAAGCTGCAAAATCATGCGTCCACAAGAAAATTATTCCTTCCCTTCCGATTCTATTTCTAATTTTTCTTTTGCTATAAGTTTTCTATAAATGAAGTAACTAGCTAACTTTGGAGGTGTATTATTTGGGAAGGGGGCAGGTGCTGAAGGGGATTGAGAATGGGGCTTGAGTAAAAACTGGCCATCGAGTTATCTATGAAATGATGCTGTGTATGCAGCTTTAGCCAACACAATATCCGCTGAGAATGCATCGCTGGGACGATGAGAAGAGAGAAGAAAGACAAACAATGATTTGGTTACTGGCCTCATTCAGGAAGTAAATAGATGCCTTGAAATAATATTGAACAGGAATAGAAAAATATTCTTGAATTATTCCCCACTGCAGCATCATTTACTGGACATGCTGGCTGTGACTGTTGGGAGGCTGCAACTTGGGAACATCCAAATGGCCTAAACGCCATACAATATACCAAGTGTTCATATGAAGCTGTTTAAAATATTAGAATGTTTAGGTGGTAGAGATTGTCACTTAATGCCCATGTTCGCTGTCAAACGTTCTGGGAGGAGGCAACAAATGTGGTCCACTAGGTTCCAGTTTGAAGTTCAGGATTGCCTTTATAGTACAGTTCTCAGAAGTACTAGTTGTTCCTTCGTACAGGTTCAGCTAAACAGGCACAGCTCAAAGTCTATATAAGGGAAATTCAAGCACTATCAAACAAGGAAGGGAAAGCATGCAAAACATGGCTTCTTGAATTCTTTCCAATCCCTTAAAATAACTTTGCTTTGGTCCTATGATTAAGAAAAGAGAGTGGGCTTAGAACAGAACAAGCCACTGCCCAGTGCCTCTCCTTAGTTATAGCAATAGCACTTAAGACGTATCCAAAGATGCTTCCTTCAAAAGGCAACTGGACTTTCCTGTTTTGCTTGAAGACGTTTTGCTTCTCAGCCAAGAAGCGTCTTCAGTTCTGATTGAATGATGGAGAGTGGAAGGATTTACTATTCAGTCAGAACTGAAGAAGCTTCTTGGATGAGAAAGAAAACATCTTCAGGCAAAACAAGAAAACCCAGTTGCCTTTTAAAAGAAAGCACCTTTGGGACGATGACCTGGATGAATCTCCATAGAAACTGAAGACTTATATACCGCTTCACAGTCCTTTATAGCCCTCTCTATGTAGTTTACAGTCAGCATATTGTCCCCACAATCTGGGTCATTTTACTGACCTCGGAAGGATGGAAGGCTGAGTCAACCTTGAGCCTGTCAGAATCAATCTCCTAGCTGCAATACTGTATTCTAACCACTGCACCAATAGGCTTTGGCAGTTTTCCCCCCCCTCTCCCCATAGTTTCTGATCAAAACTAATCTACTGTATTTTTATTTCTAATATTTCTTTTGCCAGCTTTTCACCACATATAATTTGATCCTGTTTTATCCTTTTCAAAAGTTATCCTGCAAATTGATAGATCTCCCAGTCTATTTGCATGCTTTTTTTTTGCAAATTTCATTGGCTTGGAAATATAAAAATAGAACAAATTTTACTGATTCCTGGGGGAAGAAGCTACTAGGTGTTGGATTCACATCCAGTTGAGTAATCAGTAAAAGGCACAGCGGATAGGAACAATGTTGGGAGTGGGTTAATGGATAATCATATATCAGGAAATAGAAGGCATCTTTGAAACACTAAATTCATTCTGACACTGAATATAATCTTACAAGGGAAGGTTAGATTGAAGGAATAGTTCTTTATACCAAGAATGTAAAATATACAATAGACTACATTGAAAGACAAATCATTGTGGGTAGCAATATCTGGTCACAAATGTAAATGGAGTCCTGATCAAAATACTGAGGGTGAGGCCGAGATGGTAAAATACATCAGAAATCTGTACAAAAGGGAACATGTTGTAAGTGAATCATACTCCACTTATGATGAATTGTTTTCTAGATAGAACTACGGTATGCCTTAGAATGTTTGGTCTTAAAAGCAACTAGAGCGGAGGCAACCTTGGACTTCAGTGATAGCTAGCACAAAGGTGCAAACATTGTGGAATCAATTTGAAACAGAAAATATCATTTAGTATAGGTCAGTAGGTAATTGCCAGCAGGATCTGAAACACCACCATTTGATTACAAATGGGGGACCTTCTAAAAAATGATGGGATTTGTGGGAAGACAGATAGGAAATTGCTCTAGCAAAAATTAAAATATCAGCCAAATCAGGTTCACTGCCAGGGGACTGGGAGGTAGCCAACAGACTGGTTTTAAAAAGAAGCCCAGGAAAGATCCGGGAAATTATAGGCCAGTCAACTAACATGTTACTGGGCATAGATGACCAAGTCTCGCTGAAAACCTAAGATTTTACAAAAATTCAGTGTGCCTCATCAACCTTTAGGTTTTGGTTACCATCTGTAGTGTAGTGCATTTGCTTTTCAAAAAGTCTTTGCCAAAATTCCTCTTCCAACGGTTCTTATAATCTTAGTGACCAAAGGGGTGAAAGGATTCTGTATTTTATAGACTGCTAACAAAAGGAATAACTTTCTCAAATGAGAAAAAGTAGGATGTAGAACTTCTTACATTTTTGTGTTGGGACCATTAATATGTGAATTTGGAGCAAACAAGGAGTAGGTTATGTTTATGGCTGGTACTATTCAGAGTGGAACAATCCTTTTCATGAATGGTAAATACCATTCAGTTCAAGAAGCTGCAAAGTAATACACATCAGAACACCCATACAGTATACACACCCTTTAGAGACATTGAATGAATTTGAAAATTCAGTAGATAGATTTTTGAGTCATAATGGATAGCACAATGAAGGCTTATTCTCTTGCGTGGCAGTTGTGAAAGGCAAATTCCATACTATGGGTTATTAAATGGATTGAAAGTAATAAAAGGTCCACACTGCAATGTTAAACAAACCCAGAACTCACTTGTATCTTCAGTTCAGGTGGTCTTAAATTTATGGTCACTTGCTTAGTGACTGGAGTTACAATAGACCTCCCCGGAGTGACTTGCAACCTGATGGTGGATTTCCTCTGCAGTCAGATGACAGCATTTTGGGTGCTTGGCAACTAGCTTGCATTTACAGCTGTTTGTAAGATTCTGCTGTGATTTGTGTCTTTTGTTAGGCAGCAAGTTGTGTTTATGATTTCTGGCAAAAAACAGCCATTGGGTACAATGGGTCTGCTTAATACCGTGACATTCATTTACCAACCACAGCAAAAAAAGTTTGCAAAATTGAACGTGGTCACACAGTGACCTGCATGATAACTATGAGTTATGGCTGGAATGACATTCGCAAGCCAAGGACTACCTATACTGTTTAGTCATTTTACACAGCATATAATTAACTTGTGGAAAGTACTATTTCAAAATCCAATGGAGGGCACTACATTGGATGGCTTTATAAATGTAGTTTAGACAACTTTATAGAAGACAAAATGTATCAATGGCTATTGATCTTGAAGCACTTCTGAGTTAGGGCAATAGGTGCAGGAGGGAAGGGGGAATAGTAGGACAAGGGTAGATCATCTCCTGCTTCAAGCACTCTAGTTGGCTACTGTGAGAAAGTGCTGTACTTAAGATTTAGCAGAGCTCTGTTGTGTTCTTAAAATGCTAAAGTACTTAGGAAGATATTATTACACCTCAAGCATCGCCAACCCTCCAGCATCAGAATCAAACAACAATTATTAAAGAAATGAAACACAATTTGTATTACAGCATGTTTTGAGCTTGCAGTAGAAAGATACAAACTTATACAATAATTTTTGAGATATTTTCTAAGACAGCACAAGACTTTTTTGTTTTGCATCTTATAACTCTGCACGTTTGTTACAACTGCTTAAGAACCATACAGAAAACACCCTCTATCTTGGCTGAATTTCAGAGTTATGCTTCCTCACTCATATTAACACTCAGGTTCAGAAACTCCATTTAGATGTAATGGAAAACAATTATGTATTAAAGAGATCATACAACATCATAGCAGGGGGGTGGGGGAATTAATAGCTCTCACGGTAGTAAATTAAATGTCTTGCTCCAGTCTATGAATTTTGAGATTGTCTCTTTGCATCATACATTTGTATGCTCATGTCACTTCAAGGTTATAAGACTCCTGTCTCTATTAATATATAAAAAGTTATAAAAGGCAGTCAAAATGGCAGGTGTGTCAGCTTTTTTTAAATAAAGCCGTTTAGCTATTTAAATAAGGCTTATGAGATTATTCCAGTTATTTAGGAAAATAAAATAATTGCTGATAATGAAGACTGCTGTTTCTTTCCTGCACTAGAAACAATTCCAAAATAAAAATATTTGCTTGTGCAAATCAGCAAAACGTAACATTGGGGGATGCTCATGAAATGATATGCAATCAACTTACATTCTTATTATCTCAGAAGAATCTAATGTTAAGTCTAAATTAAATTCTAATGCATACAACACCCTTCATTTATTCTAAAAAAATATGTACAGCATATTAATAGTATGCAATATGCAAAAGCCTTGTTGCTGATGGCAACTTTTAACCCTTCCCTCCCACCTTATTCACATGTGTACCTCTACTAAAACAATTACATCACTAAGCCTGTTAGTTTTAAGGAAATTAGAACTTGTAGATTTTTGTGTAGGGGCTCCATTCATTGGATTCTGAATTGTATACTTCAACTGTGTTCAGAAACTCATTGCCATCAAATCCTCCCACTGCATAGATAGTGTTGTTCACTGTTGCAAAACCAGCATTGCTTCTTGGTGTGGTCATGCTACCCAACATCTTCCACTCATTCTTAGCAGGGTCGTACATTTCCACACAGCTGACTGCACGTGAGCCATCAAAGCCACCACCAACAAAGAGTTTTCCTAGGAAGCAAATAAGAACATAAGCTTGGAGAACTTGTGTCCCAGTAAACTGCCAAAAATGCAAAATTTCAATTGTCCACCCTCCCCCCCCAAATATATGTGCTTAATATCTAAAGACTAATTGTATAGTGAACTAATTAGTTTTGTTTGAACCTAGGACAGATGGTCAGTTCTGCCAAATTGTTTTAGATCAGTCAGTTTAGAATACTTTAGCTGTTCTGGGTTTGGGCTAAATACCATATTAATGGGCAAGGCTAATTTGTACCGTCTTCCCTCTTCCCCCACAAGCTGCTCCCAGTACAGCATAACCTATTGATTCAGAGTCTCATTTTTCCCTCCCTAGTGTCTTTCCTCCTTCCCCACGGCAGTTGATGCCCCTGTGGTATACTTCCCATCAGCTTCTGATTTTCCTGGTGCAACGTATCACACCAACTCCTTCCACTTATCTCTGATATCTTCAGTTATTTCCTATAAAATCACTTCTGCCAAGAGCAAAGCAGCATATTTCACCAGTGCATGGAACAAGTCACCCCAAAATAAAAGCATTTTGAGTTAAGACAGGGATTACTTAAATGCAAATGTTCTGTTCCATGCAACAGTTACGCACAAAATAGTTTATCCTATAATTTATTCCACTGCTACATGAAAAACAGAACCCTACTCAGAGATATCCCATTAATGTCACAAGTATAGATATCTGAATAACAATAAGTAAGACAGTTTTAGAATAGCTTGAATTTCACATCTTTCATGTATACATGTGCACTCTATACTTCCTACTTGTGTAACAAACCAGTGTATCTGAAGTATCTATAGTCAACTTGATGTAGTAGTAAGAGGCAGATTAAAATAATATAGAAGTGATGCTGCATGCTCACAAATTCAAGGCATTAAACAGCTGTTAAAGTAAAAAATCTGTAATATTTCTCCAATCCCATGAGTTTACCATCAAGAACAGCAACACCAGCTCCGCGCCTAGCCACGTTCATAGATGCAATTAGCGTCCAAGTATTGTTTTCTGGATTGTAACGTTCTACACTGTTAAGGCAATTCCAAGACTCAGCTCCTCCAATGATATACAAATACCCACCAATTTCACATATAGCAGACTGGTGTCTACCTATAAAGGCAAAAGAAGAAGAAGAAAAAGCTATTTTAGCATCAAGATTCTATGTCTAAGATTCTGTCACTTAGGCATTCTGGAAAATTCTGCTTTACTTTACTTGCAGCACATAATTCTTCCAGAGTTAAATTTTCAGGTGCATAAACATGCCATTGGTAAATTCTGACACCGTCTACAGGCAAAACAAGTAAAATGTGCGAGAGAAAAAAATCACTCCAAAAGTTGAAGAGATTAAAACTTACGGATATTTAGCGAAGCACAGCTTGTCCAAGATTTGTTTACAGGATCAAAGACATCACAGTTTTTTAATCCCTTCTGTCCATAAGGATCTGACCCACCAACAATATACAGTTTTCCATCCAGTGCACATACTCCTGTTCATGCAAAGTAAAAAAAAAAAGAAGTTACAGTTTGCAAGTTTTAAAATAAGTAGCTTTATAGAGCATTGTAGATATTTACCTGCATTGCAACGGTTAGTTCTCAGTTCTGGAACTGGAGTCCAATCATCTATTTCAGGATCATACATCTCCCCACAACTCAAATCATCGGAGTGTCCATTTGATCCACCAACAACGTACAGCTGTCCCTGGGTAGTGGAAATACATGTTGTTGAAATGATCTTTTAAATTATATTATCTCTAAATCTCTGCATTAATAGAGAAGAGGCTTTTAAATCAGTATAATGAAAACCACTAAGATAGCATAATGGTCTAGTATTAAAGGCTTATCTCAAGATAAAACACTCCCCTGCAATGTTGATCCCCCTCCTACTCCGGAGAATCCTACTCTCCTACCTCCACCTAATCTAATACGCTGCAATTGTTAAACAGGTTTCAGCAGGGAAATAAACATGTGATTTACTTAAAAACGTACCATCAGAACTGCCATCTGGAATCGAGCTCTTGGAGTCCTCATTGGTGCGATGAAAGTCCAGCAATCTGTCCGTGGATCATAGCATTCTACAGTGCGCAAACATTCTTGTCTGTTATAGCCACCTGGTTGTAAAAAGAGCATACAGAAGTTGTATTATTGGGATAGAAATACTATCTTTAAAAAGGTTAGATAATGTGTGATCCTCCACAATTTTTATGAACTCGAACTTTTGCTCCTGTTAACTATCATATCTCCAGTTCCAAAAGATCTGAAGGGCAACATATTAGAATATAAGTATAAGAATTATGGTGTTACCTGCAGCAACCAGCTTGCTGTTAAGTTCTGCTGTGCCCAATCCAGATCGAGCATACTGCATAGGAGACATCACCTTTTCTATAAGATCATCTGGTTGAACCTCAAAACTCAAACTTTTCATCAGTCGTGGAGTACTAGTTGGGGAACTCTGTGGACTGCTACGACCATGAAGAAAAATCACACAAAAGACACCATCCAGAACAGCAAGACACAGATAGGTGTTATCTGAAAAGCAAAACATACTTTTCAATTCCAGTATACCAAAGCTTTCACATCCTTCCCCCTAAATGTGTTGTAATTCTAAAAATATTTAAATCATTCAAAGAAAAAGAATATCTATTATGCACGTGATCAGTTGTTTGCTTCCTCCCATACTTCTGCATTTAACATGAATGAAATAATCTAGAGCAGTGGTTCTTAACCTGGGGTGCGTGCACCCCTGAGGGTGCGAGAGAAATTTCAAAAACAAACAAACAAACAAAAAGAATGAGGCGACCGCGTTTTTGTTATATAGTAATATTGTAAATAAACACGGCATTTGTTTATGCAATAAATGTTTTTTCTTAAATAAAAAATATACACACATTTTTTAAGGGGGTGCAAGAGCTGATTTTCAGATTCAAGGGGGTGCGGACCACTAAAAAGGTTAAGAACCACTGATCTAGAGTAAAACCAGGAACAAAAAACTTTTGCTTACTTGAGGTTTTCTCTGAAGCAACAATTTTCCACTCGTGTTTAAGATTCTGCACTGCTGCATTTGGTGAAAGACTTCCAGAAGAACTGCTACTTAACTGCTTGAGATCATTCTCACGGAGTGGCCTTTTCTGCAAAATCAAAAGGCAGCTACAGAAACCTAGCCAGGGAGCAAAATTTGCTCTGCCTTTCCTTTGTTTTCAGAACTATTTTTATTGCTGTAGAACCTCATCCAATAGCACAGCTACACAGGTAACTTGCTGAATGCTTTAGCAGCAAGATGAAACAGTTAATGCTGTTTATCCACAACATAATGTTCTACTCCATTTAATCACTTGCTATCCTCAACTTCACAGGTCTACTTTCCATTTTAAAATACAATTCAAATGTATACAAATGAAATAATTTATCCCTTACATCAAATCAGCATTTACGAAATTCAAGGTATTAGAAACTGTATTCACACATCATACAAGCCATTGGTTTACCACTCACAAAACTGGTTCATACACTGCACTAAGACAAATGCTTAGCACAAAGCATAAACCCTATCTAGCTAAATTGCATATTTTAACAATATATAAATTACCTACTTTAAATCTATTATGTATTATTTTTACTACTTTTCAAAGGTTTAAAACTACAGTAGCTACTGCACCATTTTCTTGCCAACATAAAAATTTCATCTTATTGCCTATAGGATTTCTCAGCTAAGATTAGGGGATCTATTTTTTTTAGAATAAAGTTATTCTGCAATACAGCTTCCTATTTCCCTTTCACCTGTGTTTCATTATTTATTCTATTTCATTTTATTTGACTGCTTGTTTAAATATCCTAACCTTTTCTCCTCCTTTTTACTCTTCATCACTGAATTCAGTGGCCTTCATTTCTAAATCGATGTGCGTAAGTTAACATCATCTACTCTCTTCAAATATTAAATGCTAGTGAAAAACTTACTAAATGGCTATTGAGAAACTAATGCCATCTCACTCGAATTCTTGTAAATTCAGAAATGAGTCACAATTAAAATATGAATTTTGTTTCAAACTTAATAAATTGAAGTGTGAAAACAACTTATTGCCAAGTCCAGAAAACCAACAGGAATCTCATTAAATGAAACAAAATTTCCCACTATTTTCTTCCATTTATCCAGAACACATTTATTCCTGCAACGACAAACCTTTTTGCTCAAGTGAGCCCATTGTTTACACCAGGATTTTAAAATTATGTTACGATTTGATACCTAGCCTCCACTTGTGACAGAAACATGTTCTATTTTCTCCAATACTCCTGAATTACCCCAATTCGTTTCTCCAGAACTCTTGAGGAAAGGAGATTTGTTCTGCCACATTCGTCTTCTCAGCACATATAAATCTTTCAACCTCATGAGAAGCTCAAGTTAAATATCTAATGCTATTCTTGGTTCCACAGTATTTAGCATGTATTAAATGCATTAAGGCACAGCTCAAAACTAGATGAGCCAGAAGACACAATTATTTTAAGTTTGTATTTCCCTAGTCTTCTAAACTGGAAATGTCTTATTTTCATTATACTACACAACATTTTAGTTGTGTCGTACTACTCTACCCAGCTTTACCTGAGGTTACCTCAGACCATGTGCATTTTGTACCTGCACAAACTGAATGTGGTCATCATCACTGCCATACACCTCAGCCTGTCCATCTAGTGGATTTCCATCAAGCAGCTTGTGATCAGCTGAGTAGTACAACGTTTGAACCTGCAAAACAACAGAACAGCAATCTGGCTATAGTCTCCATTGCTGCTTAACTAATGGTACATTGTATAGAAACTTCATTAGGATTCCAGGAGTGCAGCCTGATCTTCTCTCCATCTTAGCAGGATGGCAGTTTTTTTTTAAAAAGGGAGGTTTCTCTCACGACGACAGATCTTCAAACACTGGATAAAGGCTCCTTGCTTTCACAGCTCAAAAGAAATCTTCTTGACTTCTATACGCCTTGTGCCATAAACATCCAAATGTACAACAAGTATAATGTACATTTATCTTTCAGAATAAATGGTACAAATTTCTTTTTGCAAATCACAGTTTTGAAATAGGTAAATCAAACACTTATGTTATATAGAAGGGATTGCAAGAAAGACAATGGAACTACTTTTCATTTCAGGAACGTCTGTTGCCTACTTCATCTCAGATTAAATGTATTAGTACTTTAAGGGAAATTTGATTCCGTAACTGAGATTCTCAGGTATAAAAGAAAAACAGCAAACAACTGCTCTGGAAATTCAGGTTTCCCTTTGATGGCAACTAAATATATTTTTCGAAACAATCTGAAATGTGAATCTCCAGTGCATTTCATTTTTAAACCAAATGGTTGAAGTTATGTTCATGAATTAGGCTAGTTAATTATACAAAACTGTTAAAATATCCTGTAAAGAAGTAAACACCATTAAACATCATCATCGTTC
Source organism: Diadophis punctatus similis (assembly GCA_023053685.1). Lineage (NCBI taxonomy): Eukaryota > Metazoa > Chordata > Lepidosauria > Squamata > Dipsadidae > Diadophis > Diadophis punctatus. The sequence goes on along the minus strand of JALIGW010000003.1, from coordinate 90,047,086 downwards.
TCTGCCCACAGCGAATTTTCATAGGAGAACTGGGGCAAAACTGCTGCTTCTTTACGTGTCATTACACTTGGAGTTTCTTCTATGGTCCTTCAGCGATGAGTATCCTAGTTTTGTTAATAAACCTATGGGGAGATAAATCAATGGGGAGGAACAACCATTAGAACCTTTGTCCTACTTTCTCTCTTTTAAGTAAAACCTGTAAAAAGAATACATTAAGAACAAAACAAGTTTCAAACCACCTCCCCAAATTTAAAGTGAAGATAATTGCTACATTTGAAGTTTCCTAAAGAAAACGGAGACAAAAACAGAAGACCAGCTTGAACAGTAGTTTAAGCAGCTCACCTGAAACCCCCCTAGTTTCTCAGCTTAGGGATACCTACAGTAAAATTTAAATTCTTCATAGTTTTGTTTTAAAGGGAACAAAAAAGGAGAAGGGATCATCCTTAATTTCAGAAAAATGTAGCAGTTAAAGATGGCCCAATCTCATTTTTCTTAAAACTGACCTCTTCCATCAGATCTTCAAGGCTGTCTCCGTTCTCCCAAATGCTGCGCTGTACCCAGTTGATTACCTTTGTGTACAGCTTGCCATTGCTGGGCAAGCTAACATTATCTTCCAGCATAACCTCCAGCTGAAATAATAAAGAAAAGCACATTGAGGCCTCAAAGCGCAACCCTAAATTCACACTAGTTAAGAGAGCCTACAACTCCAAACATACATTGTAAATATTCTTCAGTTTCGATGGGCTATAGTCCAGGGGTGGCCAAACTATGGTTCTTTGAGGACCTGTGCACTTCAACTCCCAGAATTCCTGAGCTAGCCATGCATGCATGGCTGACTCGGGAATTCTGGGAGTTGAAGTCCACAGGTCCTCAAAGAACCATAGTTTGGCCACCCCTGGGCTATACTTTTACATATATTTTCCTATAATTCTGAAAACCTAAGTAGAGTTTACATTTTCAGCAGGGAAGGAAGTTATCAACTGTAATCTAAACAGCAATTAGCAATTGATGAAGGTTTTTCAAAATAAAAAGCAGCAATGAAACTTAGTACTCTATGGCTATTATACTGAATCATTCAGAACAAGCTATTTCTAACATTTTGAACAATATATTTTAGCCTTCTGTGAACAGATAAAGTAAAATAATAAATAAAAAATGTGTTAGTTAGTCTTCCCCAACTCTTAAGCCCCTGGTGGTTTACAACTGTGATGTGGTATGAGTTGCGTTTTGGTGTTTTAATCTATATCCACTTCTAGTTACAGATAGTCCTTCACTTAGGAAAAGTGAGCCCAGAATTTCAGTTGTAAGTTGTTGCATTTGTTAGGTGAGATACTATGTGACTGCTTCGCTTAATGACTGCAATCCTGGCACTTGCATGTATGGTCATTAAGCCTTTACACAAGTCATTAAGCAGTGTGTGGGGTGTCTCCCGGGGTGGTGGTGGTGGTCCTGAAAGGCCTAGCATGGATATACTGTGTCCAATGAAGGAAAGACAAATGTAGAACAAATTGTATCGGCCAAGAGAGAGAAAGTACTGAAAATACTACAAATAATAGAGAAGGTTTGGAAAGGGTTAAAGTTAGGATTTACAATACTGGATATTAAAAAAAATTGGCTAAACTTTTAAAATTAAAACAAATAGCAATAGCATTTATTATTATTATTATTATTATTATTATTATTATTATTATTATTATTATTATTATTATTAATTAGTGAGACTTATATACCGCTTCATAGTGCATGCAAGCACTCTCTAAGCGGTTTACACCAGTAAGCAATGTATATTTATATTGCCCCCAACAATCTGGGTCCTCATTTTACCTACTTTGGAAGGATGGAAGGATGAGTCAACCCTGAGCCGGTGAGATTTGAACAGCTGAACTACTGATCACAGTCAGCTAAAGTAGCCTGCAGTACTGTACTCTAACTGCTGCGCCACCTCGGCTCTATATTTAGGCTGTTATATCTCTCTATAGTGCTTTACAGCATTATCTGGGTGGTTTACAATGAAGTATTGTTTGTATATTGTCCCCAACAATCTGGGTCCTCATTTTACCCACCTTGGAAGGATGGAAGGTTGAGATGACTTTGAGCCCCATCAGGATCAAACTCCAGGCTGTGCGCAGTTTGGCTACAATATTGCACTTTAACCACTGCGTCACCAACAAATAGAAGTGATAAACCAACAGAATGACCTGGAAAATGTTTTCTTATTGAGCCGAGGTGGCGCAGCGGTTAGAGGCAGTACTGCAGACCACTTTAGCTGACTATGATCCACAGGTCAGCGGTTCAAATCTCACCGGCTCAAGGTTGACTCAGCCTTCCAACCTTCCAAGGTAGGTAAAATGAGAACCCAGATTGTTGGGGGCAATATAAATTTTATTTTATTTATTTAATTTAGGATTCTTATATGCCACCCTACTCCCTGGCAGTATACATAAGCAGTATACATTGCTTACTGGTGCAAACCGCTTAGAGAGTGCTTGCACTGTGAGGCGGCATATAAATCTCACAAATAAATAAATAAATAAATCTACAAAAGGGGCTTTTTAAATCTTGAAGAAACTTATGCGGTGGGATGAAGAAGAACTGAACAGAAAATCATATGACAATATTATTTTGAATTAAAGGTTAAGATTATTAGAAGCAAAAGGAAGGAACAGAGTTGGTTTATTTGATTAAGGTTATAATTAAGACATTTTTTTGAAAATTTTGCAACTTATGAACTTTTTGCTAACACCATGATCGAAGCTGATGTTTTATAAAGCTGCTTATAGACAAGGGATGGGATATCAGATGATATATTTGCTTTTTTATATGTTTTTTCTCTTTTCCTACACTATTTATTCTATTTATTCACTATTCTCTTTTTCCATTTTCTTCTTTGGCCTAAAATTTGTTTGTATCAGTTTTGATTATTGTAATTAAATTGCCTAATAAAAGATATGTTCAAGTTATATGATGTTAGTGAATTTCACTGTTACGATTGTGCAAATGACCTGAATTCTGGGCCGTATGTCACAGCGAGCAACAGTAAATGGCTTGGAAAAAATCTATACTAAACATCCCTGGTATCTTTTTGTGCTGAGATGGCATTGTTACAAAACTGCCTATCTGCAAATTGTTTAAGATTACAAGTTTGTGCCATCAATATTCCCAACTGTGGTAAGTAAATGTATGGTGACCTTCATGCAACTATTTTTTTTAATTAGAAAAAGATAATACTGCTGAAAGTATACTTAAAAGTTTACTTCCAAATGGTGTCATAATTAAACAAGAATTTAAACGCTTATACATGTTCCTGGTACCAGACTGATAGGGTTTTTTTTGTCAAAAGGTTATTTCATGGAACACTTAAGTGAAGCAATATTTATGTGAAAAACAATATCAAGGTGATGGATGGGGAAGGAGGAAATGGAATAAATACCTTTAAACGTGGCAGTTTGAGAAATTCTTCTTGGTCAGAGATCTGCAACAAATGCTCTTGAATGTAACCATCAATCTTGTTCAGTAATCGCGAATCACTCATGTTGCTTGCAAAATTCCGATAAGAGATGCAGCTTTGAACACTCATCCTGGACAGCAAGTAATCTCCACAAACCTTTTTTTTTCAAAAAGAGTTTACAATTATGATATATTGTAACTTTGCAACTTCATTTTGTTTTAGATTTTCTCACCACAGATCCTGACTCTGTATGTCAGGCCTGGAAGCCATCTTTTGTATTGGGCCTTCAGGCCTGCCACAATTTACTACTGTGGGAAATTGGGAGGGGAGAATTGGATGGAGCTGGGGAGATATGTAGTCAAAATAACATTCCTTTCTCTGAGAGTCAAGGCCACTCTGCCCTGCACCTGGAGGGGTGTGACTGGAAGGTATCTCCAGTTGGGACAGTGCATTGATTGGACAATGTGATGGACATGTGGGTACTGGGGCAGGGGCTTGGATTTTCTTTTGGGTGGGGGAAAACCCGGAAGCTTTCAGATTCGGGTTTTCCCAGATGTGCCAATATGACATCTCTAATAAAATGTAACTTTGAGGAAACTCAAGCCTCGGAGTTTTCTTTCGTTGCTTGGAACCCTGACATTAACCTGAATCTCCATTAAAATTCTTAACCAGCTCCCCCGAACTCCGGGGTGTGACCAGGGGTGAAATGCTCCCGGTTCTCTTTTACCTGTTGGTCGTTGGAGAGCCAATCGCAAAGGCATGACGCTCCGCCCACCTGCCAGGACACCGCCATTTGAGTTTTTACTCTCTGCGCATGCACAGAACGCTTTGTGCATGCGCAAAGGGTAAAAGAACTCAAATGGCGGTGTCCTGGCGGGTGGGCGGAGCGTCACGCTGCCTTTGCGATCGGCTCTCCAACAACCAACATGTAAAAGCAAACCAGGAGCATTTCACTGCTGGGTGTGACTGTATTCTATTAGTTTGATTTTTTTAAATGAAATAATATATTCACTTATCTATAATCAATATACCAAAACAAAAAAACAAAAACCCCACCCTAATGGGATATTCTCTCCCCCTTGTATCTTAATCTCTTGCCCACTTGGTTAAGTTATTTTTGGCCACCTGGTCTTCTAAATGATTTAAATGATTTTACTATGATTAAAAGAGACTTCTTATCAAAGTTTTAACAATGTGCTCTAAAGACTTTTATTTTAGTTCTGTTGCTATGTGTAATTATGATTAGAGTGTCCAGTTCATTGATTAGGTATAACTTTTGAGTACAAGAATATAACTTATTAAATGGTTTAACAAAAATATATGGAACTGGCCCTAGAACTGAAGTGTAAACAGTGTGCCAGCAGCTATTTAAACTAACTGACTTTGAATATACTTTAACTTGACATGCGTTTAAAAAAGTGTTCAGTTTTTATATTTTAAGGCATGACTGAACTCAATTCTTTGTGCATTCATGGATATATTTGTGTATCTTGGCAGCACCATTGAAATGGTTTACCGATTTCCAAGTCTATGTCTCAGCTGTAGCATTCCCTGATAGTTTCCTATGGTGAGTGCTAACTAAGCCTGAACGTGCTCAGCCTCTGAACTCAGGCAAGTCATTCAAGTTTTGCTACCTGTCAAAACCCCATTATACCTGCTTGACTCTCTCCATCTTCAGCCTCTTAGCTGCAGAGTATACATCTTTGACCAGTTCTTTATCAGCCTTTAATCTGTTAAAATGACATAATTATTATTTAGATTTATTCTGAACAGAGTATAAAGTAAAAATGTTTGTAATATGAAAAAGGATCACTTACTGAGCAGTGTAAGCATAATTTAACAAGACTTCAACAGCCTCTGGATTAAGATCATCAAATTTCACATGAGAAACGCCATGAGAATCACTGTCGTTATTGAAGATTTCAAAAAGATAAGGACTGCAGCAAGCTAGTACTGCTCTGTGTGCCAGCATCTCATGTCCACAGACCTTCATTAAAATAAAACCCTGCATTATTTATTAAATTGGAAATAGAAACTATTCACCAAATTAGAAACTTGTAGTTTGAGTGACTCATGATGTACCAAAACACTTGGCAAAGCACTTTTACCTCTGGTTGATTTAAAAATATTAAAACATTTCTATCAAAAATGCAAATATTTAATTAGGATTGATTTTGGACCAATCATGATAATAATTAGAATACTGAAAAAGAGGCTTAAAAGAAACCTCAAAGTAGTGTGAACAGATCTCACAATATGCAATAAAAGGCCACTTTACTAATGTCTTATTATAGATAGTCATGACTATAATGGAGCCTGCCCATTCACTGTCATAAATCGGGTCACCTACGTGACTGACCCAATTTTTTTTGCAACAGTTGTTAAGCAACTGCCACAGGCATTAAGTGAACCCACAATTCACAATGGGCTGGTTTGGTTGAAAAATGGAAGTAAATTCATGTTTTTGGCAAAACTGCTCTAAATTGTGGCCATGTGACCGCAGGCTGCTACAAATGGCCGCAAATGCAGCCCAGGTGTCAAGCGCCTGAAATGTGTTCATATGACCATGGGCCTGACCATCGGAGTTTGAAATCAAGGTCCTAAGTACCCCCTTCCCAGGTAGGTCCATCATAACTTCAACAGATTGCTAAGCAACCAGCTGTAAGTTGAAGACCTGTATCTGTATTTGAAATAAAATTACCAAAATAGATATCCTCACTTTAAAGTATTTATGAATATTTTAGAAACTCAGCATCAGCAGGTATAAAATAAAACACGTTTACATTACCTGAAGCTTAACATCACAAAATTGGCCACTTTTGCGCAAAGCATTTAACTTGGCAACAGATGATTCGATGAAGTTTTCATCTTCAAACATCAAATACCCATTAGGAATCATTTTGCTGTTTCTGTGGCTGAAACAAAGAAGAGCTTGTGAAATTTAATATACACTACTCTAATCACAGTTCTTTTACACAAGGCCATCTTAAAATTATGCATCATACTATGGTGTAAACTATACAGAAAATAACAAAATTCAGGTCTGGGCAAGCATTGCAGTGAATTATGCAGTAGATTCTCTCCTCCCTTGAATAGATTCAATAAGTAGCAAAAATATGATGTATCTAATTCAAATAGATAAGTTCTTTTTCCATTCTTTCCCATTGTAATTTCAGGTGTCTCCTATATTACACTGAATCTGTACCATGGGATTAAATATTTAGTGTGAGAATTTATGGCATTCTTAGCCATAAACACATTGACAACAGAAAAGCATGTTTTTACATAATTGTTGACAATTACAAGTTTAAGGATGCTAATAAGTGCCAGTTATTACGAAGTGACTCAAAGCATTTAGTTACTGAGGAAAACTAAAGAATACTGTCTCTCTGAACAACTCACAACCAAACATATAGTAAAATATAGATTATCAGAAATAATCTCTGTCCATGTACAAAGATAAGCTGGATCTCTATCTCCCCTTGACTGTAAATAAACTAATTTGGAAGACAAATATTTTGTTGCTGCTGTTGCTCTTCCTTCTGCCCATTGGCCAGAATGTTTTCTCCTTTCTTCCTCTGTGTGTGTTAGGAGGCACATCTGGCTTAAAACAAACAAACAAACAAACAACCCTAGGAGACTTATCCAAACCCTCAGAATTAAGTGGGATTATAATTAAGCATTCATTTCAGGAAAATAAAATTTGCCTTAATGCAAGATGGGAAATCAATATTGAGGGGGAATAAAAGATTTTATGTCTCTCTCGTAAGTGAAAACAACAGCTTTGAAGAGGCTTGCTTTTGCTTTTTAATTTTAAAAATGAGAGCTGTTCGGCTTTGCAACTATTTTTTTGTGCTTTACAAATGACAGTATTACAAAAACTGGCACTGTTATCTTCTTTTTCTCTCAATGATTATTTTTCAAGAAAAAGTAACCACCTCAGCAATAGGGACTTTTTACAGTGTAACATATGGCTACAGTAGCTGCTCTGTTTGCTTTCAAGGTCAGAAAGAAGAGTAAGAATTATGTTCTTTGCCAAGATTGGGAAAGAGATGGACAACCGTCCTCCAACTAATCTGTCTAGTAAGACTTCTTTATGCAGCTATTTACAATTGGAGCGGAAATTCTGTTTTGGTGTTTACATTTGTCTGGCGTAGTCATTTCTTTCCTTTTTTTACTCTGACTTTATGGTATCAGAACATGGGGAAGTCTATCTACTTAAATATATACTGATTTATATTTTATTTACAAGCACATATACATGAATAAACTCACCAGTTAGATTTATGCTGTGATTTCGGAGTTAGGAAACCTTCAATAATCCACTGTGTGCTATTGCAGGGTATGTCAATTTATATTCCTTCTTAGGTAAACACTGGTTTGGAAAAAATGCATGCAGCTGTAACTTCTAAACAGTTGACTCCAAAACTATCAGGCTTTAAAACGATGTAATCAAAGTCCTTAAAAGCTATAGACATGAATTTCTTCTGTGATAGTCATGCATCATACTCTGAAACAAAAAACAAATATTAAATGAATTTGGAATTTCCATATTTGTTATTCAGATTTTCTAGATGTTGTTTGAAGAACAGATCTATGAAAATTGCTTTCCCCCCCTTAGGAATAGAAATCCAGGGACTTTGTACTAAGTATATATTCTAAAATATAGCTGAAAATATAGCCTACTCTATTTGAAAACTGAATCTTTAGATCTGTGTTATAATCACTAAATACTATTTTAGAATGTAATATAAGTTGAGCACAAGTCAGATTAAACAGCACATGCTATGTCAGCTCCAGCGCGCATGCGCGCGCTGGACAGCTGATTTTCGTCCTTTTCCGCTCTCCCCAGGGTTCAGGAAAGCCTCCTGAACCCTGGGGAGAGCGAAAAACAGCCCAACAGGCCTACCGGAAGTCCAGAGGCTTCAGCGAGGCCTGTGCGCATGCGCGGGGGAGAGGGGCAGCACGTGTGGGTTGTGTGCATGCATGGGGGGAGAGTGGGGCTTGTGCGCATGCGTGGGGGGAGGACATTGCATTATGGGCATGGGCACACACGTGCACGCTATTGCGCCCGCACGCACCCTTTTGGCACCCGAGCCGAAAAAGGTTCACCATCACTGGTTTATTGTATTTATATGGTTGCTTAGAGTCACTTTGTTGAGGAATGATGGCTAAATAAACATCTACAAAAAGAAATAATTTTCAAGCCTCTTCAATGTACCAAACTGTAATGATGGAATCCCCCCCCCCAATTTCTATACCATTTTTCAATAACTTAAGACTTTAATCATTTCAGGCAGGCTGTACCATGTATACATTCCCTCATGTATTACTGGCAGTTTCAAGAAATTAAATATTCAAATCCAGAATAGAATAGAATTTTTTATTGACCAAGTGTGACTGGACACACAAGGAATTTATCTTGGTGCATATGCTCTCAGTGTACATAAAAGATACGTTCCGGTAACTTAACTATTACATAAGGTAACTATTGCCATCTAGATTATTTAGTACTACAATTTTCAGCATCTTTGAGATTTAAGGGAGCAATTAATATAAGTACTTTGATTTGAGTTGGATGAAGGGACATATGTGGCATAAGAAACTTTCATGTAAAATTGTGCATGTTTAAAAAAGTATGAGATTTACTACAGAATGATCTTGAAGGAGACATCTACCAATTCATGAAAATATTTAAATAGTTATATAACCAAATTATGACACTTTCATTATTATGAAAGCCATGCATATTTCATAATTTATGCATCTCATATAAACATACGCCCCAACCATTAATAGCTGCAACAGCAGGTGAAATTTAAAAAAAATCACTCTTCAGATTTAAAAAAAAAATGTATAACTTTGTGCTTGCCTATACTGCAATCCAAGTTCAAAAATAATTGATAATCAAATGTGATTATTTACAGATGTGCAAATCTGAGGTGGTTTTATGCTGAAAATGTACTCCAGATGAAAGGAGGCAAATTCTCTAACAACTAAGATCAAAGAGTTGGAAAAAGTTGCACAAGTTTTTTTTAAACACTCCTATCACTAATTATAATATTTCTAAACACAGTAACAATTTCTCAATGCCAGAATGTTGAGAAAATGTTGTTAAGAAAAGCCTGGATGAGAATTGAGTACTGTATAAAACAGCAAAGCATTAACATTCCTAGGATAAAATAGTACAGTACTGCGCATTAATCCTGTTCTAAAGAGGACAGAAATAAAAAGTAATGGAAATTGGAAAAACAGCTTCTTGACATTCATATACTATGCCTTTCAATATTGGTAAACCATACTTTTCCTGGAATCCCTTCAACTATACAACATGTGTGAAGTTTAGCTCAAGTAAATAAAATAAGCATATAATTATGACTGAACCTTTTCTAGGTTTATTATGCTGATCAAAGCAGCAGAACTAAGGCCTGTTTATCTTTTTCACAATGTATTCTTCCCATCTCACACCACTCTGGTTTCTGTTCAGCTGACAGAAATATTTCAACCTATTAATTCTACCTCGCAGAAATAGCTATTAACAGAGAGGAGGGGCCATGATACAGGTATGTAAACTGTACTTTAAAAAAGCACATTTGACTGAGAAATGATAGGGTGAAAGGAAAGTTACAAACTCATTAAATGTAGAGCCCTTCCCAACTATTTTAAAGGAGAAATATCTTCCTATATTTTGAATCCTAGATTTTTTTTGTTTTAAAACAGAATACAGCTATTAAGATGTGCTATTCAGGGGCAAGCAAATGACAAGACATAAATTAATACTGTCAATGCCATGCTAATAATTGTGGGAGGTTTATACTTTGACCACAGAGGAGCATTTACTACTTTCCTTACTTAAAATCCCACAAATAACCATATACAATATTTCAGGAACATTCTGCATGAAGAGATTTACAGTCAATTATTTTATAAATGTGGTTTCCATATTCTAAAGTAATACCAAACAATTTTAGGATATGGAAGACATATATATTTTATATTTAGGATATAAAAGCTTCCTCCGTAGCTGTGCAACATACACATTCGATCATACAGCTTTCATCTTTCAATTGGTTGAAAAAGAAAGCACACTAGCCAATCATATTTCTACCACCAAGAAGCATATTGGAGCAGAGGCTTTTCAATCCCATGAGCTTGGCAACAGGATGCAGCAACGTGGAGAACAAACAAAGGAAAAGCAGAATAAGAAAAAAAATCTACCCAACTTCCAAATAATGAACATTTTTTACCTTATAGCTTATTTTCCCCACTTCCTAGCAATTCTAATATTGCAATTCAAAAATCCTCGCCAATCCTTGTTTTCTTTCAAACAAGGATACTCCCTAACCCAGACAAAACAAGCCGAAAAAAACATGTCTTAGCTTGCCATATGCCAATGCTTTCAGACGCGGCCAATCGTGAGAAACAAAATATTCTGTATGATGAGTGCATCATTCTGGGAAAGATCAGGGCTCCTTCAATATGGTTTGGGGGATGACAAGTCAGATTTGCTGAAAACACCAAAATTTAGCACACCTTTATTTCAAATCGGTCTTCCCATCTTAAATCCCCTACGTTATTTGAACGCAAAGAAGACTACCCTCTTTCCCTTGCCGTCTTTTGAGGATTTGAAGGAGAAATGTAAGCAATGGATGAGAACAATCCCATCTCGGTTAACTCAACAGTATTGAACCTTGATGAAGCCTTTCAACTCAATGCTGCAAAATCGGAGCGACTTATGGTTTCTCAGGGATTCCTCCCAAGTAGAAATACTTCTTACTGTGAGGGTTTATGACACCATGATCACCATGATCATATATATATATGCTGGCACCATGATCATATATATCATAATCATGGTGTCATAAACCCCGTTTATAAACCATAAACCCTATATATATATATAGCTGGCGGATATCTATCTATCTATCTATCTATCTATCTATCTATCTATCTATCTATCTATCTATCTATCTATCTATCTATCTATCTATCTATCTATCTATCTATCTATCTAATATAGACAGCCACCTATTTAGGGGAACGCCCACTACTGCAACCATCCACGTTGAAATTAAGGGCAGACTGACACAGCAAAGCCTCTTCTTTTTCCCGCTCCTTCCACTCCTCGGCGGAAGAAAGCTGCGTATTAAAGAACATTTTTCCCCGTTTGGAGCGAATGGGAGGGGTCATCAGACTAACAAAATCAAGCTGGAAACCCCCCCCCACACACAAAAAGGAATAAATATTCCTTATTTGGAATCCACGCATAATGAAATAATTTAGACGCAGAAACCCTTTCTCCCCCCCACCTTAGCAGAATCCCCTTTCCGTTTCCACTGCGCATTTCATGGATCAAGGCAATCCACGTGCGCTTAAACAGAGTACCGCACTCTACAAAAAGCTGGAGCAGCTGCCCTTCGCTTTTCTTCCCATCTCGAAGCTACCCCGCGGGGCGAGGCGGGCTCCGGAGTCCCTCCTTCGAGATCAACGGTCTTCTATTGCACAAGACCCCACAACCTACGGACATTTTCTTTTTTGCCCCTTCCCCCTCCACCCCCTTGGAGACAAAAGCCCAATCGCGCGCTCGCAAGCGCGGACTTCGGCGAAGCGCTAAAAACGGCGAAGCCTGGAAAGACGCCGTTGGCTCGCACGGCTGCCCGCCCTTTCGCTTACCTGCAGTTGCACAGGGTAAACGATACCGTTCATATTGAGAACGTCCAGTCTGTAGAGAAGGAAAGGCGGCTTCTGCTTCCAAGACGTGGGGCGCGCCGTGGCACTCCAGAGGAACTACCAGAAGGGGGGCGAGAAGTATTGGAAAGGAGACCGTGGAGGGAAGGGGGGAAAAACCAAAAACCGGGGAATGGGCAGCGGCAAGAAGCGCGCAACTCGTTCCGCCTCCCCTTCGCAGACCGACTCCGCGTGGCAGGGCAGAGGATCACGCGCAGGAAGAGAGAACGACCGAAAGGCGGGAAGGAAGGACGAGCAAATCCGACGTCAGTGGTGACGAGGCAGCACGCGGGGTTTTTCTTCCCCCTCCTCCAACGGGAGAGATTGAGAAAGACCGCAACCCAACCTCCTCGCACTCCGGCTATTCGCCTTCTGCGGCTACTCTGGCGAGGTGGCTAAAAGACGTCGCTGTCGGCGCTCCGCCTCCTCGCAGGGTACTTTTCTTTTTTTTTCGGTAACCCTCCGCCAACAAACCAAGACGATAGGTTAACAGTTCGCGGTGTGGTGAGTCGAATTACAGACTCGGATTACTCCGCGGGTCGCAGACTAGAGACTTTTAGAGAGGCAATTAAAAAGAGTCCCGCCTCGCAACAGATCCGGCTGGGAGCTCCTCCTACTCCTCCTTCTCCGTCTCTCTCCCCCCCCACCTCCACCCCGCTGGCGGCAAAGTGGGTCAGTAGGAGGAGGTGGGGGGGCGTGTAGTAGCGCGTTATTCTCCTCGGAGAAAAGAGGAAGCGGCTAGTTCTTCCTCTTTCCGTCCCTTCGAAGGGAAAAATGAAGCGCTTTTGCTTCTGCCGGTTATTTACTGTTTGTATCAAGGCAGGGCCACCTGGAATTGCGATCGCCTATTCGACGGTTTTTTCCTGGTCGCTCCCAAGCTGAGGATGTGTTTTCATCATTGGCTTCTAAACGTGTCCAACAGCCTCCGATCCCTGCTTTATATCCCAATTAAATTCTAACGCGAGTAAATCATAACGTTGACCGACCCAAATTCGATCTTCAATTCTAACGATTTGCACCGTCTCCGTTACTTCCAGATCAGGCTGCTCTTTTTTTTTTTTTTTTTTTTGCTCTGTGGCTTAAAAAATGAAGATCTGGTAAACTTCCTTCCTGTAAGAAAGGTCGGTAGATGCCCTTTCTGGTTGTGTTGGCAGCTGTGCGAAGGGCTTCAAAAAGATCTTTCCTGCAGCTTTGCAGATGCCTGCTTGAGCCGGCAACCGGAGAAGAAAGACCAGTTGAACCGGGCGGATTAATTTTGAATAATAGACATTTGTGAGACTGCAGCCATATTAAAATGATTTGATCTGTCTCCTGCACGAGGAAGAAAAAACTCGTTTGGACATTCATTGAGTGTTTTAGAATGGGGCTGACAGACTGATTTGTGACTTAATATGGCTTTTAAATTCCGCTCTTAAGGTTCAGGGTACAGGTAGTCCTCTGCTTAATAACAGTTCGCTTAATGTAAGAAGAAATCAAACCCCCCCCACCCTTATCCCAAATAAAACATTAGCCATAAGGAAAAGCCTCAGAAAAGCCAGAAGACCAATAAAAAACTGCCTGAAGCCCATTCCACATTCCAGTCCTATGCCTAAAGAAAACATTGTAACAAGAAGCTAACTGCAGATGCCAGCACTTAAGGAGATAACAAGCTTATTGAAAAAGGAAGCCATCTATCTAGATGGCTCCATTCATAAACAAAGCAAATACTGCTGGCCCAAGTCCATTCCAGACAGGATATTTTAAAATCCCTTTCAGCAATTTCGACAGCTAACAATAGCAAAGTGATAGGATTAGAGCAAGCAGCCCTTCATCCAAAAATCTAATGCAGGACATAGCCATCAGCCACAATAAGAATTACTCAACACCCTTTCAGAACACAAAGCCCATATTGCACAAATCCCAAACTTCAAAATTACACAAACTATAAAGATCCATCCACTAATTCAGCCATTTGTTCAGCTGTCCCAGAACCACATGCTGCTGGTGGTTCTGTTTCATCAATAAACCAACTTTCTTTCCAATCAGCCTCCATTTTATTCCCGGCTTGGAACTAGACCTGGGATTTTTCTTCCTACAGATTCTTCAAAGTTACAATGGCACTGGAAAAAAGCAACTTATAACCATTTTTCACTCTTATGATTGCAGCGTCCCTGTGGTCATGTGATCAAAATTCAGACACTTGGCAACTGACTCATATTTATGACGGTTGCAGTGTCCCGGGCTCATAGGATCACCTTTTGCGGCCTTCTGACAAGCAAAGTTAATGGGAAAGCCGGATTCATTTAACAACTGTGTTACTAACTTAACCACTGCAATCATTCACTTAACAGTTGTGACAAGAAAGGTCATAAAATGGGGCAAAATTCATTTAACAACTGTCTCAGCAACAGAAATTTTGGGCTCAGTTGTGGTTGTAAGTCGAATGCCTGTATTGAGCAGACTCGGGCAATTGGATTAATTCATACATCCAGGAGCAATGTGACAACCTAATCTGAGATTTTAACTGACTATCCCTCACTAGCTGTTTTCTTTCTTCACCATATTTCTCCCAAATTCTGAAGTGAAACATTAAATATAAACTACGAGCAAGAACAAGAGAATAAAGAAAACATTGTGTTCGCAATTGGAGTGAATGTTGAATGAACAACTCACTTTAAACGCAGCTTAGTATTAAATGAGCAATTATATTCACATACTGTATCTAGCTATGGCACAGTATGTTTTGTTGTTGGCACAAGTAAGCCCGGTTGCTGTATTTTGCACACCTTAGTTACTTAGTATATTGTTCAATTTACTGTATGAACTTTTATCAGTCATGGTAATTAAACCATATTTTAATATTCTAAACCATGAGATGCTGGTACTAGTTGTATATGTCCTGCTTATTTTGCATTCATCCCAAAAGATTTCATCCCTTTTGACTTTCTGAAAGTCCCTGAAGATCTGGTTGTTCCATCAGGCCTGGGGACGCCAGGGGACTGGTGAAATATTGAGGTGGCTCCACTGTTTTTAGAGCAGTTTTAAACACTGCTCTTCATCTGTGTTTATTTTTCCCTTTTAGCATAATGTTTTTCATAATTTTAGAGCTTTTAATAACAATATTTTATTTATTTTTTCTTTTTCTTCCCCCCCACTTTATGATTTTTATAAATAATACCAGATAGCCAACATATCTAACACTCCTTCCTCCTCCTATTTTCCCCACAACAGACAATCCTGTGAGGTGAGTTGGGCTAAGAGAGAGGACTGGCCCAAAGTTGCTTTTTAGCTTCATTGTATGCCATTTGGAGTCATTTGTTTATCCAATGGGCAGACTACATGAAGAAGATGAATAAGTAAATATGAATATTTGCTATTGTTTGTAATAGCTTCAATTGAAATGCTGCTTATAGAACCAGCCTTGGTCTTTTAAAGATTTTTATTAATATGGTGTAATTACTTTCTCATCTATGAAGGAAGCATTGATTGGTTAACCCATGTTAATAAAGATAAAGGTTCCCTTGAATTAAACCCAATTTCAGGTTTATTGGAAGGCTGCTTAGCTGTTGTCATTTATTGTGTTTGTACAACTTGTTAAATTACAACTAAGACTTAATCTTAGCTGACATCTGTACTTGGAGTTGCCATAACTTTTAAATCAAGGTTTAACCTATGTTTAAATTCTGATTCTCATAACTACATAGGGTGAAATGGAACCTCATTAATTAGACTATTTTTTCTGACACAGCGAAGTTATGTAAACAAAGCTAAAATGTTGGAGAATAATGCAGATTGGATTTTTTCAAAATCCATAAGTTATTTCTAATTGGATTTTTTTCAAGGTGAGCCTATCTGGGCTGCAAACTTTGGGGTGGCCACTAAGTGACACAAAGAGGATTGATTAATTTATATGGTGGTGTCAAGTCATTTTCGACTCCTAGAGACCACATACATATTCTCAATGATGATTTATCCCTAACTTGTTCTTTTAGAACTCCCAATGGGCCATCATAATTGAGTCCGTTCCCCTTGCTGCTAGTTGTCCTCTTTTTCCCCCTTCTATCTTTCCCAGCATTAGATCCTTCTTGACATAATGTGTCCCGATGTAGAATAATTTGAGCCTAGTCATTTGTGCCTCAAGTGAGAACTCTTGAGTTAAATTGTTTTATGATCTATCAATTTGTTTTCTTGGCTTTCCACAGAATTCCCAGGAGACCTTTACACCACTAAAGTTCAAAGGTGTTAGTACTCTTCCTATCTTGTTTCTTTAAAATCTTTCTTTTACATTTTTCTTCCATCGAGTGTCACAGAGCTGACATTATTCTGATATTTGTAGATACATATCACAACATTTTAATATTTTTTCTAAGGCCTTCATGGCTGCTTTACCAGGTGCTAATCTGAGGCATATTTCTTGAATGCTTTACTGTTGATAGTTGATCCTAAAAGGCAGAAGCTATCCACCACTTTGATATCTTCATTCCAAATTCTGCTGGTTGTTCTGTTGTCATTAGGTGTTTTTTTTCCCACTGTGCTCTTTGACTTTTAGTACGATAGCTTGCAGCTCCTTTGCCGTTAGGGTAGTGTCATCAGTACAGTGCAGGTTTCTTCCTCCAATTTTAAACCATGTGCATCTTCGAATTCAGCTTTCTTTATGTATTATAATAATATATGTTCCCCAAATATATGTTTCATATATATTAGGCATTTAGATCAGGGGTGGGTTCCACTTATCTTCGCCACCGGTTCACATCGGGACATTTCGCGCATGCGCTCTTGCTCCGCTCACGCATGTGCGTTCCCCCATGCAATTTCACTTCCGTGCATGCTCAGTAGCAGGATTCAGCCCGAAAGACAGCTGAGGAGCTGATCAGCTGTGCTTCAGGCGAAGAAATAAAGGTGAGTATTAACCTGGGGGCGGGTGGGAGGGCTCTTTTTCAAGCCGCGGAAGAGGAGAAACCATCCAAACATGGAAAAATTCACCAATAATTCACCAAAAAAGATGGCGCCGACGGACCGGCACCGACCAAACCGGATCCGTGACACCATCATCCCATCACCATCTGGTCCAAACTGGGAGGAACCCACCCCTGATTTAGATTGAATAAATAATGGGAGTCTTGCTGCATTCCTTTCCCAACTGGAGTCAGTCTGTTTTGCCATGTTCTGTCTGTATTGTCACTTCATGACCTGTATTTAAGTTTCTCATGAGAATAATGAGATGTTCTGATGAGGTGAGACGTTCTGATAAGATCCCTAATTTTCTGAGCTCTTTCCATGATTTGACGTGATCAGCACAACTGAATTTCTATAATTAATAAAACACATACTGATTCCTTTTTGGTGTTCTTTGGTTTTCTCAATTATCTAGTGGTTGGTTGGATTTTTACAGGCCATATATGGTAGCCTTAGTTGTTTTATAATTGGATTAATACCATTAGGGAGTGATTACCTGACTCTTTTTATACATTGGCTCCCATGCATGAAGAAATAATTACAGGTAGCCCTCATTTAATGACCACCAACTCAGCAACTGGTCAAACTTGTGACTGTGCTGAATGAGTGGTACTTATGACCAGTCCTCAGAGTTCTAGCCTTCACAGCATCGTCACATTTATGTTGCCACCATTTGCGACTTTTGTGGCTTCTAAAATGCAACGCCAATGGGAAAACTGGCAGGAGGTCAACAGCATATTGTTCTTGCTTGACAGCTACTGGGACTGCAGGAATTGCTATCATTAAGTTTTGCGGTCATGTGACATTGCATTTTTTACAACTATATTGCTTAGCGATGATAATTCCAGTCCCAATTGCCATTGCAAACTGAGAACAATCTGTAGTGCAGGGGTGTCAAACTGGAGTTCTTGGAGGGCTGGGTCAGCACTGTAGTTGTCCTCCATGGGCTGGCCGGGGTGGGGGGAGGAGATGAGATGGACAGCCTCCTGCAGCACCCTGCCGGCCAAAATGGGTGATGCGGGGGCCACCTGTGCCCCCCATGCCCCATTTTGGCTGGCAGTGTGCTGCAGGAGGCTGTCCAGGCTCAAAACAAGCTGTGCGGGGGCCGCCTATGGTCCCCCCGCGGCCCGTTTTGGTTGGCAGGGTGCTGCAGGAGGCCGTCCAGGCTGAAAACGGGCTGTGCAGGGGCCGCCCATGGCCACCCTGCGGCCTGTTTTCACTAACAGAGGCACCACTGGCTGGTCCTTTGCTATTTTCAGGCCTCCCCCGCAGGCCGGATCTAAGCACCCCGCGGGCCTTGAGTTTGACACCCCTGCTGTAGTGAATGGTTGATCAATCATATAAAGCTTATTTTGTCTTTCAGAAACTAAATACAGTACTGTCTCTCTCCCATACTTTGGCACCTACATTATTGTTCTATAATAACATATGGTATTTCACAGTATTAAGTTTGTGTGCATACACAGTCACACTCTTAAGGTTTTCATTACTTTATGCTAATACATTTCCTTTTTAATCTGTAGCTGCATTTTAGTTCTTTTTCATTTTCAAATTACATGCATACTCTGAAACTAGTATAAAACACACATCAAAGGAAAATGTATTCTAGTCATGGCATGTTTCTTTCTCGACTGTCTGTTGAGAAGACAAGTGGCCTCATGGTACTGTAAAGCTCTCATTGTTTTATTTCAGAAGGTATCACTCAAGTTTCAGACTTACTGGCTATGGATGTATAGTCACTTAGAAGTAAGCCACATTGAATTCATTTGCGTTAGCTTCCAAGTAAAAACGTGAAAGGAAATAGGCTACAAAGGTAGTATTCTTTTTATTTATTTATTTTACAATGACTACATGACATTTTTTACCTTGAAATAATTCCCAGGCTACATCCTACAAATAATGAATATTTATTTATCATTGGAGTATGGCAGATGTATTGATGGTAGTCAGTAAAAGAAGCCAGATGGTCAGAGGCAAAACAAAACAAAATTACAACCTACTTTGATTGTACTATCAGGGAAGCTATGGAACATTCATTCTTTGCTGTTTACTATTCTTAGAATAGTGATTCTAAGTCATTGTGCATCTTTGTAATCATAAACAGCATTAATACTCCAGTATTCTGCTGTTTAACTGTTTGGAGAAAACTTGTGAGAACAATAGTTGTGAGAACAACTTGTGAGAACTTGTGAGAACAATAGTTTCTGGTCTCTCATGAATGATGGCAGAGCATGTGTAGCTTGACTTCTGATGTCTGAATAAAAGCATTAAAAAACCCAGTCATTTCCATGCTTTTGTGGGAGAAACACAGTTGTTAAAAGAACTTTTCAGGAGCTCATTCAAATACAACTGTTGCAATGCAAGTAAGTTTGTAAATAAGTAGGTAGGCAGGGACAATAATTAAATGTGTCAAGGTTCCAAATAGTAATCGAGCAGAAATCAGAGTCCAAGGCAAAGGGTTCACCAAAGTTCCAATTTATTGCCGATGCCATGTTGGCAACTCAAGGGAAAACCCAAATCTAATTTCTTTCCCAAGTTGTAAGTTCCCTTTCGATAGGAAACAGCCACTCCTTGTTCCTCACCCCAATTCAGGTCACATTGCCCACTAAGCGTGGCAATAAAGGTTTGAATAAAGGTTTAGTTTTAAAAAGAAATAGAAAATTCATGGCAGGCTTTTGTTTGCTTAGCTGTGGTTTGATATTTTAATGTTTGAAACAGCTAACTATAGTAGGTACTACTAACTATATACCGTATTTTTCGGAGTATAGGACGCACCTTTTTACTCCCAAAAAGGGGGTCAAAAAGTGGGTGGGTCTTATACACCAAATGCAGCCCCCAACCCCCCCCAGCCCCCACCCTTCGGAGGTTTTCCCCGCCGCCCACCGCTGCCGCCGCCACCGCCGTTTGCCCCCCCCGCTGATTGCCCCCGCCGTCCCCGCTGTTGCTTGCCGCCGCCACCACCGCTGCTTGCCCCCGCCACCCATTCCTGAGCTAGCATGAAATCTAGCACCCCAGTCCTTTCGAGGTGCCACCGCTCCGCTTCGATCCCCACCGCTGCCTGCTTGCGAGCGAGCGGGCGTGCGAGCAGGCGAGGCGCGGCGGCAGGCAGGTGTCTTGGAAGCTCCGAGGGCAGCACGCGTGTCCGGGATGCCCCTCTCTGTGCTTTCCGCTTAGCCGGCAGCAGCGGGCGCAGCGAGTCCCGTCCTCACGCGCGTCCCTGGCGCTTGCTGTGGCGACGCTGTTTTCTCCGAGACCTTTGTCTACTGCTCCTTCTCCGAGACAAAGGTCTCGGAGAAAACAGCGTCGCCACAGCAAGCGCCGGGGACGCGCGTGAGGACGGGACTCGCTGCGCCCGCTGCTGCCGGCTAAGCAGAAAGCACAGAGAGGGGCATCCCGGACGCGCGTGCTGCCCTCGGCGCTTCCAAAACACCTGCCTGCCGCCGCGCTTTGCCTGCTTCCTCAGCTGCTCTTCTCTAGTGAGCGCTCTTTGGCCGGGAAAACCAGGAGCCGCCGCTTTCGCCGCAGATCTGCTCAGCTCAAGTTGCAGCCCTTGAACTTCAGGAGGGAACTGGCTGCGAGACCGGGAGGACTTGTGGACTTCAACTCTAGCTAGCATGACTGGAGGAGGAATTCTGGGAGTTGAAGTCCACAAGTCTTAAACTTGCCAAGGGGGTGCAAGGGTCTTCAAACTTGTGGACTTCAACTCCCAGAATTCCTCCTCCAGTCATGCTAGCTCAGGAATTGGAGTTGAAGTCCACAAGTCTTAAAGCTGTCAAGTTTGAAGACCCCTGGGTTAGGGGTGCAAGGGTCTTCAAACTTGGCAAGACTTTTTACAACCATGTACACTTTTTACAAACTTCAAACTTGACAGCTTTAAGACTTGTGGACTTCAACTCCCATTCCTGAGCTAGCATGACTGGAGAAGGAATTCTGGGAGTTGAAGTCCACAAGTCTTAAAGCTGTCAAGTTTGAAGTTTGTAAAAAGTGTACATGGTTGTAAAAAGTATACATGGTTGTAAAAAGTATTCTGCTACACTGGTATTTTATTAAATAATATATTACTACACCATTTGGTTCAGAATACTTTTTTCCTTGTTTTCCTCCTCTAAAATCTAGGTGCGTCCTATACTCCGGTGCGTCCTATACTCCGAAAAATACGGTATTTAACCGGTAGTATCCTAATGCTTTTCTCTTTCCAATTTTTCTTACAATATTAATCTTGGAAAGAGATATTTCCTGAAATGGGGGTCATGAGAACAGCTATTCCTTTCTATCTTCCAGAATACTTTGGAAGGAACCTTAGTAGAACTTAATTTTTGTTTGTGATTGTTACGCATGGCTGTACGTGGCACGGATTTGCATAGTCGCCACTGATTGGCTAATCTAGCAGCGGGAGAAATAAATTGCTGTCAGTGGCCAGCTGGCTACAGGGAAGCCTTTAAAAGCGGTTTCCCTGTAGCTTGCCGGCGGTCCGTATTACTTCTAGCTAAGGAAAAATAAAGGTGTTGAACTGTTCCCATGTCTCACCTCTTCATTCTTGCGCAAATCTAATACTGGTGACAAGGTGGTTGAAGAAAGACAACAGGACAAAGGCACCTCGTGGCATCCACGGCCATCTTAGAAGCAATCATTGACCTGCTCCGGCCAAACTTGAGGATGGCTACTCAAACATCTCCTGCTCCAGCAATCTTCGACCCAAAGACCGAAGAATGGACAACATACATGAGCCGTTTTTGCATGTTTCTGGAAGCCAACCACTTCCAGGATCTGCCGGACAGGAAGAGGGATCTCTTCCTAACCTACTGCGGGCCAAAAATCTATAAAATGGCTCAAACTCTGGTGGTACCCACAGACATTGAGTCCATCTCCTGGACAACGCTCCAGATGACCCTAAAGGAACACTACACCCCTGCAGGAACCCCGATGGTCATCAGAAATGAGTTTTACCATCGCCGCCAACGCGATGGTGAATCCATCAATGACTTTGTTGCCAAACCCTGGGAAATTGCTACCAAGTGCGAATTCATTAACCCGGAGGAGATGATGAAGGATTGAATCATCCTAGGAATGAGAGATCTAAATCTACAAAAGAAGCTGCTGATAAGAAGGGGGGCAACATTCAAGGATGTTGTGGAGGAAGCTAGAGCCATGAATGAAGGCATTGGCCAGGAGCTATCTGTGGTGACCCAAACTAGACCAAGACATCACAGAATGGGTGGCAGCCTATATGCCTTGCCAAGAAACAAGACCATCTCCCTCTCGTACAAACCCACTAGAATGGGAAATACCAAGGGCACAATGGTCCAGAATCCATATAGACTTTGCAGGACCGATGGCAGGGCAAACCTTTTTAATCATTGTGGATACCTATTCAAAATAGCTGGAGGTCATGAACATGCACACCACAACAACAGAAGCGACCATCCGAGCACTGAGGTGGATCTTCGCAACCCACGGCCTTCCAGATGTCCTCGTTTTGGATAATGGGCCACAATTGACCACTAAGGACATGGAGTCGTTCCTGGCTGAACTGGGTATAAGGCACGTCCTCATCTCGCCATTCAATCCAGCCAGCAACGGCCAAGCAGAGAGAATGGTGAGAATGACTAAAGAGACACTCACTAGAATGGGTCTGGGAAACTGGCAAGAAAGAATCGACCAGTTCCTGCTGGCCCAACACATCACCCCATGTGCAGCCACGAATTGAAGCCCTGCCGAAATGCTGATGGGCCATAAACTAAGGTCGCAACTAGATCAATTGAACCCAAACTATCATCCCGAGAAACCCTTGGACTCTAAAAAAATATCCTGGTCATTAGAAACAGGCGACCTCGTTTTTGCACATAATTATACTGGAGATCCCAAGTGGGTGAAGGCAAAGGTAATCACAGTCAGTGGCCCAAAATCATACCATGTCGAATTGGAAGACAGACGGGTATAGAGACGACATATAGACCAGCTCAGAAGAAGGCTGGGAGATTCATGGCTATGCCAACCAGACGAGTTCTGGCCTCTCGAAAACTCAAAACAGCCCAAGTTTCTGCCTCGCAGGGCCTCCAAACACCTGAGTGGGAAACTCCACAAGACAGACCAGCCCTGACTACCAGACACCAAGAATCCCTATGCTCAACAGCGGAGGAGACAAGCGGACACCTACCTGGCTCAGTCGGAGTCCAGTGAAGTCATCCCAGACCGGAGGACAACGACCCAAGAATGGCGGCCGCCATGCCTAGCGGTGGGTTCCAGATAATTCCACAGATGGAGCCAGGAGCAGCGGACGGCATGTCCACCACCAATGAGTTCTCAGGGACTAATGAATTGCGCAGGCCCAGTAGAACTGTACGGCGCCCTTCCTGTGTGACTACGTAACTTGTATACAGAGACAATTAGAATATCCACAAACTAAGAGGGGAGGGGTGTTATGTATGGCTATTCGTGGCACGGATTTGCATAGTCGCCGCTGATTGGCTAATCTAGCGGTGGGAGAAATAAACTGCTGTCAGTGGCCAGTCGGCTGCAGGGAAGCCTTTAAAAGCGTTTTCCCTGTAGCCCGCCAGCAGTCCGTATTACTTCTAGCTAAGGAAAAATAAAGGTGCTGAAGTGTTCTTATGTCTCGCCTCTTCATTCCCGTGGAAATCTAACAGTGATAGCACTCGATTTGCATATCTGGGGATTGGAGCTGTTGCATAAATTGAAGAATGGTATATTCATGTCTGGAATGCCCCCCTCCATTTCCACTCATGCAGCTTTGAAAGGATCCATATGGGGCAGAGAGGGAGGAAGGAGACGTCTGCTTAACAAGTCAGTTCATCCAATGATGATCATTGGGGGTGACAGATGTTGCAGACAGATGGCTCTCACATTTTCCTGGGTGCACAATAGTACAGACATAGCAAGCAGGAAGTACTGTTTGTTTTCAGCTCATCTTTGACAAAGTGCAAAACACCTGCTGGGGTTCCCCCCCCCCCCAAGTAACTGCCTTGAAATAGAAACTCTCTGGAGATATATTTTGTATTGAAGTTCTGGACATGGGGTAGGTGCAAGGCAGGATAAGAGTTGCCTTGAATTCAGAAGAGAGGAGAAGAGAGCAGTGACACTACTGCTCACATACTCAGCATTTTGAAGTCTTCCAAATGAAAACACTATGTAGTTTTGCTGCACTTTCAAATACAGTGCAACTGAATTAGAAATAAATCATCTTGGTTCTTGAATACTGCTAATGTTGTTAAATAATATAGGTTCAGAACTGATTTTGACCTGGCCCAGAATCCGTAGAAATACTCTGTTACAATATTAGAGTAACAATGCTAAGTAGTTTCAGATCTTCATACTAGATTTTAGGTAGGATTCTTTACATTTGTCTATGTACCAGAGCCAAAATTTCAGTTCCTGAAAATCTGATTCATTTGTAATTGTAGTCTTTTGTTAAAACGGCATAAGAGATGCAAATTTGGTTATCTAAAAGATACAAGCTCCTTTGTTAGGGAAATTTCTGACTGGTGGTTCAGAATGGCAAATGGATATCAAATTATTAAACCTTTTAAGAGTGTTGTTGGAAGAAAAATCCAGTCCGGTTCCAAGCCAGGAGAAATTAAAAAAAAAAAAGGAGGCTGCCTACAAGGAAAGAAGGTCTCTGTTTAATATTAAGAATAAAGAATATTTTAATGTGGGGGGGCTTCCTACAGTGTCTAGATATGGACTTCAGCCCTGGAATGTGAGTCAGATGAGAAGGGGATCCTTCCCAAAGTCTGTTAGGAAACTGGATAGAGAAGGGCCGTATTAAGATAATAGCTGTAAGCACCTAGGAAGGCAGGTACAGTAGCTGTTGCTGGCATCACGACTTAAGGACCACTATTGAGCCTCAAATTTCCATTGCTAAGGAAAACTTAGAGTTGTGCCACATTTTATGACCTTTTTTTGCCACAGTTGTTAAATGAATCACTAGACTTGTTAAGCGAGTCATGTGGTCATTAAGTGAATCTGGCTTCCCCCATTGACTTTGCTGGTCAGAATCTCCCTAAGAAGTTGCAGACGTCTGTCCCAGGACTCCAGGATGCTGCATTCATCATAAATTTGTGCTGGTTGCCAAGCACCCAAAATCTGATCCCATGCTGATCCCCTTCCCATGGGGTCATATGTGTGAAACAGGTCATATGTCAGTTTTTTTCAGTGCTGTTGTAACTTTGTTCATTAAACAAACATTTTGTTAGTCAAGAACTACCTGCATTGAGAGACTTATTTCTTCTCATAAAGAAAGCCAACTACATTATTATTTCTTCTCCTAAAGAAAACCAACTACCGTATTTTTCGGAGTATAAGACGCACCTTTTTACTCCCCCAAAGAGGGTCAAAACTGGGTGCGTCTTATACTCCGAATGTAGCCCCACCATCCTCCAGCAAGCGAGAGGTGCTCCAGAGACAAGGCTGGGAAAGAGGGCTGAGATTACTGGGAGGAGGGTCGGGGCACAGCCTGAGGAACGAACCTCTTTGGGATGGTCTGGGGGGGGGATCTGCCCGGTGGCTTCAGCGAAAAAGCAATGTGAGGAGCTGCCGCCACTGCCACTCCTCCGTGCCTGGGAGCCAAGCCAAGCGGGAGCCCCAAAATCAAAAAATCCCTCCTTTCCAGCCATCGCTGCCTATTGGCCCAATTCTCCGATGCAATTTGACAGCCGTGCGCCCTCATGAAAATGCGGGGACGGTAGTTTTCGGCCGGTTCCAAGCGCTGCCGAGACCGAAAACGCGAGGCTTGTTTTTGCCAATCCCCGTTGCCTGGAACAGCGTGTTTCAGGCGGCGGATCTGGCCAGGAGGAAAGAGAAGTCTGCGGAGAAGGAGGAGGAGGCCACGCGGCTCTGCAATGTGCATCGGGGAATCAAGGGAATCGAGGAAAGCATTTTCTGGTGGCAGCGCTGGCTGGAACTGGCCACCGCCTGAAACGCGATGCACTTTTTTTGCCTCCGCACTCCCCGTTTTTGGAATTGGGAAGGGGACCATGGGTCTGCTGCCTGAAAACACTTTCCTCCCCAAAAACGGGGCGTGCGGAGGAAAAAAAGTGCATCGCGTTTCAGGCGGTGGCCAGTTCCAGCCAGCACTGCCACCGGAAAATGCTTTCCTCCTCAATTCCCTTGATTCCCCGATGCACAAGGAGGCCTCCTCCTCCTTCTCCGCAGACTTCTCGGCTCATCACATTGCTTTTTCACTGAAGCTGCCGGGCAGATCCCCCCCCCAGACTTCTCTTTCCTCCTGGCCAGATCCTCCGCCTGAAACATGCTGCTAGCCGCCTTGCCTTACACCTCCTGCGCAGCGCCTGCTTCTCCACCAAGTCACGACCTCTGCGCTTCCCTGGACCACTCACCGTGTTTACGAGATGGCAGGCTTTCAACCCCTATGGCTATAGGTAGGAAGACGGGGGCGTCGCGGGAGTGGAGCCTTCAGTGCCAAGTCCCTCTTCTGCCCCCATGAAAATTATCCCCCACCCCATTCACTCACTCCAGATAAAGTAGGGTGATAGGGTTTGTTTTAAACAGATAAAAAAATCTGTGCTGCTTGTTATCAAAATCCGAGTGGAAGTGAGAACCCCGCTGATCCTGATGGTGGTAGACAAAGGCAGAATTTCTTTTTTCCTTGTTTTCCTCCCCCAAAACTAAGGTGCGTCCTATACTCTGGTGCGTCCTATACTCCGAAAAATACGGTAGATTAACATTGCCCCTCAAATTTCTCACTAGTTATAAAAAATAGTTGGACCATTTTCTCTAGTTAAGCCACTTAATGTTTTGATGTGCTATTTGTATTGCTGTTAGAATGCACTACCTGACTCTGTGGTTTCTTCCCCAAACCCCAAAAACTGTAACCTTAGACTGTCTACCGTTGACCTCACCCCATTCCTAAGAGGTCTGTAAGGGGCGTGCATAAGCACACCATCGTGCCTACCGTCCCTGTCCTACTGTTCTATTGTCCAAATTTACCTATACCTACTTTGCTTTTGTTTATGTTTATATCATACCTGTTATCTTGTACACGTTTTGACAAATAAATAAAATAAATAAAAATAAATAAATAAATTACAGGTAGTCCTTGACTTAACGACCACAACTTGAGCCCAAAATTTCTTGAGCCCAAAATTTCAAATGAGACATTTGTTAAGTGTTAAGGATTAGAGGAAATAATCTCATGGATACAATCCTAGTTGAAAATGAAAGGGCAAAATAGTAATTTATACTGTCTATCTGGAAGGCTTAAGAACTTTTATTTCGTCGTTGGTGAGGCATCTTTGGTTCTTGTGTCTCAAATTAGCACATTATCGGTCCTGAACATTTCTACCTAATAAACACATGAACCAGAGTTGCTCCCACCCATTGATATACATCAGACAACTGGTGTTCCTTGATAAATCCTTGTATAACTCATAGAATGTGACTGAAGCATAGAAAATATTATTTTTAAAAATCTATTTATCTTGTGTTCTGCATGATGTTTTTCTTCAGGGTGTTACTTAATGCTGACATTGTAAAAATGGCCTTGTCTATGTTCATGCAACATGGTTAAGCAGATAAAAAATAGCAGATGCATACATGCTAAACATAGTTAATGTTAACTTTATATTTTTGTGGGTTACTTTATATGAACCCAGACCTGTTTGGTTAGCTTATGGCTCAGTGTATCACGTGAATTAAGAAAGGGAACTAATTCAATAATCAAGTGAAGCATAGTATGGATATAGCCAAAGAACATCACATAAGAATGGGAAGTCCCAATTCATTTATCACAAATTTCTTAGGTAAGCTACTGTTCATACTTGATACAGAGCCGGTGCCCTTTTCCTCTTATCTTTTTTCCTTGCTGTTTTTAATAACTATTTCTGGTTAAAACTAGCAAATTATCAGATTATACCCACACTTATTCTAAATAAAATTTCTATTTTTGTCTGTATTTGAATTTGGGCTGATTAACAGGAAATGGGTTTAATGATTACTATGATTAACTATCAGGAAAGAAAGCAGGAAGAGTTCTGAGAAAGCAGAAGGAGGGGAAAAGGAACTAGAAAAAGGTGCATATACAGTCAATCTTCTAAAAGCAATTGGAGTCCTATGAAAGTGTTCAAAAATAGATAAGAATTAAAACAGTATTGGGCCATTAGACTATATATTACCCCCACTCAGATAATACCTCATTCCTTCACTTATCCAGGGAGCATAATGATTCCTTATTAGTCTCTTCCTGCTTTAGAAACCTACGCAATGAAGACAAAAAGCACATTTCACTGAATGCCACTAGAATCCTCCTTCACATGTGAATGCAGAAAGATCAGAAAAAGATAGTGTAAAGATGGCATGTATGAGATGGGGTGAATCTGCATACACATTGTATGGATTTGGAATAGTTTTGAAATGCCTAGGTATTTCTGTAGGAGATTTTCTCTATTTGTGTCCCTGCCTATAACATGGGAAACATCGATCCATTATCTTGGAGTAGAATTAATAGGATTACAAAGATAATTTAATCATGTACTCCATATAAAGGGATTTGTAATAGCCACATAATATTTTCCCTCAGATTTCCTTTTATGTAAGGTGACCAGACGTCCCGCTTTTGGCGGGACAGACACGCTTTTCAAGCGTGTGTCCCGCGTCCCGCATTCTTTCCAAAAAGTCACGCTTTTTTGAAAAGAATGCCGAAACAGCGGGACGTCTGGTCACCTTAGAAGGGGAAGCACAAAAGAGAGGTACTACCACCGAAATAAAAACCGGAAGCAAGTTGGGCTCTTTGAAAGCAGGGGACAGCATCAGGGAAGGTTTCCCTGATGGAGGTGCCGGCTGCCTGCTGGGGGAGGGGGAAGGGGGGCTGCTCCTCCTCTCCTTCCCCCGCCCCATCCCTAGCTCCACCCTCGGAGGCGCCGCTACTGTTGGGATGCGGGTGGAGGGGTGAGGGACAAGGAGCCGTCGCTGCTGCCGTTGTCTCAGAAAAAGGGGGTTGAGGCGCCGCTGCGGACTTGGAGCGGCGGTTTGAGCTCACGAGCGGCCCCTCCAGCGGCGCAAACAGCCCTTCCTCATCCCCTCCCCTTCCTTCCCCCCGTCGCCTCGCTGCCGCCGTTGCCCTGGGGCCGGGTGGGCGACCGGGAGACCGCGGCGCTTGGATGCCTGGAGCTCGCGACAGAGACCTAGCCCCGAGCCCGCCATGGGCTGCTGCGGGAGCGCCGCCTCGCAGGTAAGCTGCCGGCTGCCTCCTTTCCCCGCCTCCCGCCTCCCGTTCGTCGCTTGCCAGCCCAAGCCACTGCCAGATCCCGAAGGGGAGGCGGGAGGCGAAGAAAGGCCTCCCGCTTCCCCCCCTCCACCTGGACGCCGACATTTGCGTTGTTTTGCCCTCTGCGCATGCGCAGTGTTCTGCGCATGCGCAGAGGGCAAAACTCAAATGGCGGCGCCCAGGCGGGCCCGCCCCCCCATCCCGCTTAAAAAAAAAATCTGGTCACCTTACTTTTACGCTATCATTTTGTATATTTTAATGAATTCTTTTTTTAAAGAAAAAATATGTATTAAATCAAACCTTTACTGTGATCATATTTCCAATAAAGTCCACACAAAAAAACTGAAAGAAAAAAAATAAGGTTAAAAAGAAAAGAAATCAATACATTTTTTCCCTTTGCAAGAATGGCAAATGGTGCACATAGAGATGTAGAATTGGGCAATCAGGAAAGGTAAAGGCCAAGGGTCAGGGGTGGGCTCCTGGGGGTTTGGCAGGGTTCAGGCGATCCTCTAGACAAGGATCTCCGGGGTTCGGCGAACCCCCAAATGCCACCCCTGGCTGGCCATGCCTACCCCACCCACCCCTCCCCTCCCAGGAGACTCCACGGGTTCATCATTCCAGGTAAGTGCAGGGGCTGTGCGGAGGGTCTGGGAAGGCAAAAAAACAGGGCTCCTGGAGGTTTTGGAAGTCCGGAAATGGGCCTGTTTCCAGCCTCCAGAGGGTCTCCTGACCCCGGGGGAAGCAGTTTTCGCCCTCCCGGAGGCTTGAGAAAAGCCTTCGGAGCCTGGGGAGGGTGAACCTCCCCCTGCCGTGGTGCAGGCGGCTGACTAGGCCCGCCCACCATGGCCATACCCACCCAGCAATGGGGAAACGAACCCATTGCTAAAGGATCTGAAGCCCACCCCTGCAAAGGGTCAAACAAGAGAAACAATCTGAGAAGCCATGCTTTCTGCCACGGAATTTCTTCAGGACAGGGAGGCTAAAAGTCATCTGAAATTCCCTGTAGAAAAAGCATATGGTTCAAGGACTCTCCTGTGGGACTCCCATTAGGACATGTTGATATAAGTATGCATTATTGGGAATGTCCCAACAGAATGGCATAAGAAGGCAATACATCTAGCCAAAGTGAAGACTCAGTGAAATTCCAAAACTCTGAGAGGACAGCTAGGAGGGTGGCATTTATTTGAACAAATCCCACCTGCATTGAGACTGGGAGCTAGACACATATTGAAGATCAGTATTCCAAATATATTGATTGAGTATTCTTTTAGCATTTTCAGAGCCTAATTGGCAAAAGCTTTCCAGTGAGACTCCTAGGAACTGAAGCTTGTTGACAGCTTTTTTTTAAACATAGAAAACTGATGACAGAAAAAGACCTAGTAGTCCATAGAGGCTGCCCTTTGAGGTTTTGTTTTTTATTTATTATTTTTTAATTATTATTATTTAACCAGGTTGAGTTAAAGTGATCTCTAAGACACAGTGGGACCAGAGCCAGTGGTGGGATTCAAATCCCAGTGGATTTCATTCTAAATTTTGATACGATTTCTGTAAATAAGGAATGTAGAATTATAATGCCTGAGTATTTGATCCTTCATACATCAAAAAAAAAATACAAAGCTAAGGGATAAACAAATAAAAAACATTTGAAAAAAGAAAAAGCTCAAGAAAGAAAAAGAGTGAAAGTGTAAGAAAGAGGAAAAGAAGAAAAACCGAAAAAGAATGACTTCCAACTTTCTTTGGTATGGATATAAGTAAAAAATAGATCAAACTCTTACTCTGAGATTAACATTTGTCTACATTATTTCCATAATCCCATATCTAATCTTCAAACCCCAGATCAACTTTTAATTTCAGTTTCTCACAAAAAGTCCAGTAATGGTTCATATCACTTTAATCACTATTTGTTAAGGAAATCACAACTGATTAATTTAATTGCACCAAACTCTAAATAAAACAGGAATGGAAAATCCTAAGCTCTAGTGTAGACCCATGCTTCTCAACGTTGGCAACTTTAAGGTGCATTCAATTCCCAGAATTCCCAAGGCAGCATGAAGTTTGCCCATCTTAAACTTGCCAAGACTGAAAAACTCTGATATACAGATAGGGATTTTTCCATTCCTCTTTTACTGGTTCTTACTTATGAGCCATGATAATGCAAAATCTTCACTTCCACCCTATTCCAGAGCCATGATAATGCAAAATCCTCACTTCCACCCCATCCCAGAGCAAAGATAATGCAAAATCCTCACTTCCACCCCATCCCAGATCCATCATAATGTAAAATCCTCATTTCCACCCCATTCCAGAACAACCACCATTCCCTCACTAATCTGCTTTCCAGCTCCATTCTCCTGCGTGCAGGGCAACAAAGGAAGACCATGTGACTACCAGTTTAAAAAAAGTTCAGTCAGATCTTCCAACTTCTTGGGGAAAAAAAGATCTCATGAAGTTGGAAGGTCTGACTGAACTGACTGATCAGCCTCCCAGCTGATTGACATGGCCAGTCCATTGCCGCCTCCCAGCTGATCAGCACAACTCCTAGTCAGGCCCCTGCAGCCTTCCCACCCTGAATGGCAACCCTGGTCGGTGGGGTGGGGTGGGGCCAGACAATGGTGGGAACAACCAGTTCGCCGAACTACACAAAAAATTAACAACAGGTTTGGCCGAACTGGCGCAAACCAGCTGAAACCAGTCCCACCACTGGGCCAGACCCTCTTAACTTTAGCAAATGTTTAAAAGATACCAAGCTCTAGCCTCCCCAGAAACCAAACCCATCTCTATTAAGTATAGCATTCTTAATGTGTCTTGAGACCGCATGGATAACTCTAATAAACTTAAACTGAATAGCTTCAAGGATTCAAGATTTCTAAAAATTAAACTACCGATAGCATACTGTAAAGTTGGGAAATGATCTTGGCTACAAAGACTTTGCAAACAGTAGGGATATCATCTAAATGATACAAATGCAACTAATAATACAAATGCAACTAATAATAATAGTAATGAAAAATTAGGAGTGGGGTATTATGGCTCTCCAGGTGTTGCAACTCCCAGCACTCCAGTCAGCCTGCTCAATTATAAATTCTGTGGGTACTGCAGAACAGCAATATCTGAAGGTTATAGGTTTCCAACTTCTGCCCTCCATAAAAGTAAGAACATACAATTTGTTTCAGTGGCAATGAGCTGGTACAATCTAATTATCTAATGTCTTGAATGCTTTGCCAACAATTGTGGCTTGGCATTCTGAAAACAATCTGCGTACTTCTTAGCAGCTCAGAAGGAACTGGGCAGGAAATGACTGAATCCATGTACTTTATTTGTAGCAGAACTAATTTATAATTGGACTATGTCTCTAGAATTCTGGAAAGCAATTTTCTGATTGGTTCTTTGTCGAGGTGAACATGTAATTGGTCTGATTTGAAGAAATTCCAAATGAGCTAATTTTTTGTTAGTGTCTTTGGAACACACTACACCCCCTTTTTAGATAAGATTGCTTAGATTCTATATGGTATTGGTTGAAACACTAGGATATCAGGTAATTAGGCCATGACCTATGAGCCCGAAAGCTCAACAACATTGGATTGATGCTAGCCATGCAAGCCTGCATTAGTGTGTGTGTGTGTGTGTGTATCTCTGTGTGTGTATCTGTGTGTCTCAAATTATTCTTATTCATACCTATACACCTATTTGTTAATATATCGCTGCCCATGTCAAGTGACTCTGAGTGATTAACAACAACAAAAAACAGCAAGAAACAATGAAAAATGAAAAAATAAATAGAAACTTGGCAGCTGAGATGAAAGAAACAACAACAATAAAAAACTAACCATAAATAGAAATACAATACAAATATTTTAATAAAATTAATTCAGAAAACATTCCAGTCCTGAAACTTAGCAGCACAGCTATCTCTCCAGGGCCTTATTAAAGACAGAGAAAGTCTAGGGCCAATTTGATTTCCGGTGGGGATGATGTTTGACAGATGTGTGACAGAAAAGGCTTTCTTCTAAGGTACCTCTTGGGTGGCAGTCCATATTGGATGGGACCTAGTACATGCATTTTCTGCCAGATCTGATGAGATTGGTACAAGTGATGGGGAAGAGGTGGTCTGCATATATCCAAGGCCCCATGCCATAGAGAGCTTTATTGGTAACCACCAACATTTTGAATTGAACGTGGAAATATACTGGAAACCAATGCAGCCTGTGGAGCAGAGGTGTAACATGCACCTTAATTGCCCATGTGCTGCATTTTTAAATCAACTTTAGCGTCGGGATGCTCTCTAGGGGCAGCTCCATGTACAGAACATTGTAATAGTCTGTCTGGGAGGCAACTAATGTGTGAGTGACCATATCTCTGAGTCCAAGCAAATGCCCGAATGCAACACTGAGCAAATGTTCTTATGGTCACATAGGCTGTCTGTTCCTCAAACAAGAGCTGCGAGTTGAGGAATCCTGAACTGTGCAACAGTTCCGTTTGGGATAATGCAACCCCATCCAGAGCAAGAGATGGAGAATCCCTGGAAGCAGGGATCTAAAACTACTCGGCTTTTTTAAGAGCCGAGGTGGCGCAGCGGTTAGAGGCAGTACTGCAGGCCACTTTAGCTGACTGTGATCCGCAGGTCAGCGGTTCAAATCTCACCGGCTCAAGGTTGACTCAGCCTTCCATCCTTCCGAGGTAGGTAAAATGAGGACCCAGATTGTTGGGGGCAATGTAAATATACATTGCTTACTGGTGTAAACCGCTTAGAGCAGGGGTGGCCAAACCGTGGCGCATGCGCCAAACGTGGCGCATTGGATGATTGCAAGTGGCGCATTGCAATCATCCAACAGACAGAAAAGGTGACGCTGTTTTACAACCGTGAAGAAAAATGTACAGAGAAATTTGGTCAGTGGATAACAATTATGCAGGAAGAAGGGGATCGGACAATAAGAAGGTTTTAGCGAGCGAAAGTGATTCTGACCTTCTTATTTTCTGATCTCTTTCTTCCTGCATAATTCTGGAGAGCGCGCGCAGTTCGAAGTCAAACTCCGGCAATGACGAAACGAGCAAAGTTGGCTCTTCTGTGACTCGTGGACTTCAACTCCCAGAATTCCTGAGCTAGCAGGGCAGAGGAGGAAGTAGTCAGTCACAAGCGCCGGCCCCGCTGCTCGTGTTTCGTTACTTCAGAGCAAAGGAAGCGGGGGGGGGGGAGAGGAGAAGAAGGAGGCGGAGGTAGAAGCAGCAATCCGAGGCTTCACCCCAAAGCTAAGCAATTGCCTGTTGCCCACACGCCCTGAGGTGCGGGATTCCACAACTCCATTGGAGAAAGGGAGGACAGGGCTCCAAGGAGGGGGGCTGCTGCTGCTGCTTCTTGGAATGCAGAAGCTGCATGGAAGCTCCGTCCGGGGCGAGCCTTCTCATCGCCCCGTGCTTGCTTTTGTTCCCGCCGGCTGCTGCTGCTGGTGAGGTGCTTTGCTAGCCCTGGTTGTTGTGATTGTTACTCCTGCGGGGGGTTCTTATTTCCAGGGGGAGGGGGGAAGCGCCCTCTTTCCCTCCCTTCTGAAAGAGGCGCAGGGATGCCAGAAGTGGCGGCATCAGGACTTGGCATCTTGGAAGAGGGCTGGGCGAGGGAGAAAGGAGCCACGGTGGGGATTGCTTTGCAGGGAAAAAGGAAGGAAGGAAGGAAGGAAGGAAAGTTAGGAAGGAAGAAAAGTTAGGAAGGGAAAGAAAGAAAGAAAGAGAAAGAAAGAAAGAGAAAGAAAGAAAAGTTAGGAAGGAAGGAGGAAAAGTTAGGAAGGAAGCAAGAAAAGTTAGGAAGGAAGCAAGACAAGAAAGAAAGAAAGGTTAGGAAGGAAGAAAGACAAAGAAGGAAGGAGAAAAGACAAAGAAAAAAGAAGGAAGGAAGGAGGAAGGAAGGAGAAAAGACAAAGGGAGGAAGGAAGGAAGGAAGGTTAAGAAGGAAGGAAGAGAAAGAAGGAAGGAGGAGGGAGGGAGAAAGAAAGAAAGAAGAAAGAGAGAGAAAGAAAGAAAGAAAAGTTAGGAAGGAAGGAAGGAAGAAAAGTTAGGAAGGGAAAGAAAGAAAGAAAGAGAAAGAAAGAAAGAGAAAGAAAGAAAAGTTAGGAAGGAAGGAGGAAAAGTTAGGAAGGAAGCAAGAAAAGTTAGGAAGGAAGGAAGACAAGAAAGAAAGAAAGAAAGGTTAGGAAGGAAGAAAGAAAGGTTAGGAAGGAAGAAAGAAAGAAAGGTTAGGAAGGTAGGAAGAAAGACAGAAAAGAAAGAGAAAGAAGAAAGGAAGAAAAAAGTTAGGAAGGAAGAAAGACAAAGAAGGAAGGAGAAAAGACAAAGAAAAAAGAAGGAAGGAAGGAGGAAGGAAGGAGAAAAGACAAAGGAAGGAAGGAAGGAAGGTTAAGAAGGAAGGAAGAGAAAGAAGGAAGGAGGAGGGAGGGAGGGAGAAAGAAAGAAAGAAAGAAGAAAAAGAGAGAGAGAGAAAGAAAGAAAAGTTAGGAAGGAAGGAAGGAAGAAAAGTAAGGAAGGAAGAAAAGTTAGGAAGGGAAATAGCAATAGCAATAGCACTTTACTTATATACCGCTTCATAGTGCTTTACAGCCCTCTCTAAGCGGTTTACAGAGTTCAGCATATTGCCCCCAACAATCTGGGTCCTCATTTTACCGACCTCAGAAGGATGGAAGGCTGAGTCAACCTTGAGCCTAGTGAGATTTGAACAGCTGAACTGCTGAACTAGCAGTCAGCCTGCAGTCGCAGCATTTAACCACTGCACCACTTCAGCTCTTATTAAAGAAAGAAAGAAAGAGAAAGACAGAAAGAAAGACAGACAGAAAGAAAGAAAGAGAAAGAAAGAAAAGTTAGGAAGGAAGGAGGAAAAGTTAGGAAGGAAGCAAGAAAAGTTAGGAAGGAAGGAAGACAAGAAAGAAAGAAAGGTTAGGAAGGAAGGAAGACAGAAAAGAAAGAGAAAGAAGGAAGGAAGAGAAAGAAAGAAAGAAGGAAAAGTTAGGAAGAAAGACAAAGAAGGAAGGAAGGAGAAAAGACAAAGAAAAAAAGAAGGAAGGAAGGAAGGAGGAAGGAAGGAGAAAAGACAAAGAAAGAAGGAAGGGAGGAAGGAAGGAAGGAAGGAGAAAAGACAAAGAAAAAAGAAGGAAGGAAGGAAGGAGGAAGAGAGAGAGAGAGAGAGAAAGAAAGAAAGAAAGTTGTATGGCCGCCCTGAGTCCTGCGGGAGTGGGGCAGCATACAAAAACGACCAAAATAAATAAATAAATAATAAATGGCGGATTGGAACTCGTCTGCGAAAAAATTTGGCGGATGGTATGCTTAAGGTTGGCCACCACTGGCTTAGAGAGTGCTTGCACTGTGAGGCGGTATATAAATCTCACAAATAAATAAATAAATAAATACTCAGTCTGGCTAGGATTGAAGCCTGTTC
Source organism: Diadophis punctatus similis (assembly GCA_023053685.1). Taxonomy (NCBI): domain Eukaryota; kingdom Metazoa; phylum Chordata; class Lepidosauria; order Squamata; family Dipsadidae; genus Diadophis; species Diadophis punctatus. Next base: position 90,010,321 of record JALIGW010000003.1, on the reverse strand, counting down.
TCCTCCACCCAAACCCCTTCAGAAAAAACTTCCACAGGTAGAGATAGAGATCTGGATATAACTGATATACAGTATTAATATTTCAGTAATGCTGTCAGATGATCTTAGCCAGCGGCTTTAGGTAGATATTAAAGAGCTAAATACAGTTAACTGACTTTTAGTGGTATGTGGTTTAAGATTTCTTTTCTACCACAGGAATTGCCTACAGATATATTGTTGATCTCTATATATCCAGCTCCAGTGCTTTGTATCAGTTTCCTCAATCTTCCATTTTTATTTATGGATCTACCTTATCTATACACAAATAGACCAACTTTATTTCTGTTTTTTCATTTTATTTGTACAGTATATAAGCTCAAGACAAAGAAAAAAATTGTATATACACTTCCAATAAGCCCCTGTATTATATTCTCTTTCACACTTTTGACAACTCAGAATACAATCCTTGAGGATATATATATCTATGTACAATATATCAATGTTGCATTTATCATATAATATATCAGGCACAATCCTTGAGGGAAATAATGCTGAAATTAACTTACACAGTGACTAGTAAGAACATATCTCATTGCTGACTTTGACTTACAAGTGTTGCATTTATTTGGGCAGGATATAACCAACTTTATCAGCAAAACACAAGTGATATTATCCAGCAACTGTCAGAGGCTTGGTAATTTCCCTCCCTCACCAAGATATAAAAGTCTTCTTTAACTCCAATCTGTTTTCTTAAAAAATGTATTCAGCTTGGATTTGACAGATTGGTGTGTAGGAAGAGTGTGTCCCGCAGCCGGACCTGCCTCACACCTGCTCAATATGTGACTGGTAAATATGTTTACTAGTGGCTACTGATGTGTAGGAGAGGGAAGTAGCTAAGTAGAAGCAATTACTCTGTTTATAACTTGCTGCTCATGCAAAACCAGACAGCATTATTTGATATTCAGTCAGAATGGACCCAATAAAAACAAGATAGGAATCAGCCATGAAGGGCCAGCAAATTTCATTCAAGTATATCTTTCACTGGAATCTAGACTGGCTGGATAGCATTTTAACTCGGTAAAGGAGAATGTCCCACTGTTTCTCTTGTAATGCTAAGGATCTTGATTGTTTGTTTCACAACATTTTGCATACTGTATATTAATGCAGTCCTGCTGGCCTTGAAATATGTTGGGATAGGGAATTCTGGGAATTATAATCTATCATATCTTGAAGTCAATAAATTATAGCAAGCTAAATGCCAGAATCTAATCTATGCTTTCTAAGGAACTTTTTATTGTAGTTCACATTACAATCACTACTAAATATTTATTATAGCAGTGACAGTCTTCCAGAAACACACTGAAGAATGTTGTGACTAGGCCTTGAAGGACCAAGGCCAATTAGTGTCTTTATAACATATTAGCCCATACAATTCAAGTTGTAACTACTTTATTCCCTGTTTATAAGTAAAGTTCTCCTTTTTCCACATTAACATAAGTGAGCATTCATTTTTTTAATAAAAGTTTTTATTTTTTCCACAGTCTCCATATATACATCCATACATATACCATGAATCATATCAAGATATGAATAGTTATACATTTTTATCCAATAAATCATAGACCAATATCCTAATTTTGCACCTATTATACTTCTATTTGCCAGTCTGTTTTCCCTCAATATTTCATAACACTCCCCTCCCTCTATCTCCCTCTCTTCCCTCTACTTTCTTTCTCCTTCTCTCCCTCTTCCTACTTTCCTCCTCCCTTTCTCTCCGCCCTTTCCTTCTCTACTTCCTCTGCCTCCCTCTTATCCCTTCCCTGAGTAATTCTAATCCTAATCCATTTTATGGCTAACAGACTGGTAACATATATCCCTACTTCATTTAATTATCGGTGCCACTTTTAGACTTGTATTTTTTCTATATCCATATCTATATCCATATCTATACATATAATATATAGTTTCTTTTTTCTAGGTATATATTACTATCTTAATGCTGCCTCCTTTACTACCTAATTTTGTCACCTGGGTCTACCACCTTTAATTCTCCATTTTCCTCCAATTTAATTGGTATTACTTCTATACATATTCATTTTCTATCCAATCATAAAATTTCACCCATACATTATACGAGGGTGAGTCAAAAAGTAATGCCATTTTCTTTAGGACAGGTATCATTACCAACACAGGAACATGTAGCATACATCAAAATGAAGCTGGTCCTCTGTGGATCACATCCCTACTTCTCAACATAGTCACCGTTTCTCTCAGTAGCAATGTTCCACCTTCGAATGAGAGCATGTATCCCTGTCTTGTAAAATTTTGTTGACTGTTCTTTGAGCCACTTCTTCACTGCAGTTTTCACTTCCTCGTCACTGGAATAATGTTTACCTCTCAAATCTTCTTTCATGGGGCCGAATACATTGCTATAATCTAAAGTATTGTCCTCAAACACATTTTGTAATCGTCTGTGAATGTTCACAGGGGTTTCCCCCTCAGCAACAAGGAATTCAATCACTGCTCTTTGTTTTTGACGCAACTCTAAGGGGGCAGCCATTTTGAATTTTCCTTGTGAGTCTAAAAACCTAAACAGTAAGAAACAAAATATTTCAGAATGTAAATGATATAATCATTTATAACTGGGAAAAATTTCAGGTATTTTTATCAAAAACTTCACCTGAAATAAAGAAAATGGCATTACTTTTTGACTCACCCTCGTAATATTCTGAATCTTCCTTATCTTTGATTTTCATTGTCAATCTATTCATCTCCGCACAGTCCAGTATTTTCTTAATTACCTCTCCTTCAGAAGGGGCTTTTGTTGCTTTCCAATTTTGTGCAAATGCAATTCTAGCTGCTGTAATTATGTGAATAATTAAATATGTATCTTCTTTATTAAATTTCTCTGGTAGTATACCCAACAGGAATATCTCTGGTTTCAGCTCTATACGTTGTTTCACCATTTTTTCTATCCACATTTGAATTGAGTTTCAATACACTTTAGCTTCTGCACATGTCCACCACGTATGATAAAAAGAGCCCGGTATTTGCTGACATTTCCAACATTTCATAGATTTATTTTTAAACATTTTAGCTATCCTTTCCGGTGACATGTGCCATCTATAAAACATTTTATACATATGTTCTTTGTATGCTGTTGCCATTGTTAATTTATAATTTCTTTCCCAAAGCTGTTGCCATTTATCCAGTTCTATAGTATGGCCGAAATTTCTTGCCCATTTTATCATCGTTTCTTTCACTTGTTCATGTTCTAAATCAATATATAGTAAATAATTATACAGTTTTTAAATTAATCTTTCATCTGTTCCTGTGAATATTTCATCTAATTCTGTTATTTCTAAATTACCGGTAATACCCTCTGTTTTAACATCCTTATCGTATCTTGACTGCATTTGCATTCTTATATACAAGTGAGCATTCATTTTACTGGTAAAAATTTCCATGAGAGCCAGCTACAGGAAATAAACACTGACTCACAGGATAACATAAATTGCCACAGTACTCCTGCGCCCCAAATATTTTTTTTAAAAAGGTGTCTGAAAGGCCAAAAAACTATTTCATTCATGTTTCAATTACTATTTTGAAATAGAGTATTTCCTTTTCTTTCAGAAAATGACCTCAGTGTTTCATGCTGCCTTATCATCTAAGCTAGTCATATTTGAATTAATCTGTCATAAGCTTTCTTTAAAATCTTTTTGTAAAACTGTTTTTTTTTTAAAAGCAGATTGATGCCATGTGGTAGGATGTTGAAGTAATGGCATTTCAAGTTTACATAGGAACAAAGCAGCATGGTGTAGAACTGAAACAAATGAAGAAAAATCTGGCGTAATTGCTGGAATATGCCGATTAAAACAATCAGTGAAGCTGAACATTGAAAGCTCCTTATGTGCGGTATTTTGTCTGTAAGACTAATGTTTATGGAAGAACATTCTAGGCTAATCTCCCCACTCAGTTACATACTGAGATTATTCTTACTGTAAGTACTTTAAGCCCATTTTAGCTCACCGGCAAAGAAAAGATATTGTGTCAGTTCAGGGCACGTTTATTCTTTCAACTGCCAATTTAATACTGTCATGAAATGGAGTGAAACTAGGGCTATTGAAAAATGAGAAGGCCCACAAGCATATTTCATCTCAAGATATTTGATGAAGGATAAGAGGATACTCTTCCTTTCTGCATTTTATCTTCAACACTGGATCAATTTGTTTGTTCTCTCACTATAGAATAGCATTCTGCACCTCATCAATAGAAGTAAGCTAACTTGGGGGTATTACATCAATTTCCATAAATGTCAACAAATAGCAAAGCAACTACCATTGTGATATTCAGTCCCATTAAACCTTTGGCCTGACAACCTTTGTTAGGTTATAGGACCAGCCCTGACTCCCAAGATTTTCAGACCTACAAAGACAAATATGTTTTAAAACAACATTTGGGTATTCATGGATGAGATCAATTTTTAAATGGAACTTTTCTAACAATGAAATTATTCCAGTTTTCATCTGCTATGTTATTCCTCAGTGTGACCTTTGCTCTTGCAGAATCTTCTACAAAAGAGCTTCTCTCCAGCAATGGAAGGGTTGTCTTTGGATATAACCTTGCTAATAATCCTCATTTACCAACACGTCATTTTAGCATAAATTTGTCAACCTGTAATTTCATTTGCAATTAGTTTATTTTTAAAGTAGAATTGTTATATCTCATCAGCTTACGATTTTGGCAACAGTATCTCTCTTCATAAGCTGATATAGTATTTGCTAAACATCGAAGAGCATTGGGATAAATGAAAAAAAAATGAGAAAAAACCACAGTAGAAATCTGATTAAAATAACTCCCAGTTTATAAATGTTAATAATCCATAGGTAATAGCAATAGCACTTTACTTATATACCGCTTCATAGTGCTTTACAGCCCTCTCTAAGCGGTTTACAGAGTTCAGCATATTGCCCCCAACAATCTGGGTCCTCATTTTACCGACCTCAGAAGGATGGAAGGCTGAGTCAACCTTGAGCCTAGTGAGATTTGAACAGCTGAACTGCTGAACTAGCAGTCAGCCTGCAGTCGCAGCATTTAACCACTGCACCACTTCAGCTCAGGTAACAATGAACACTTGAGGGGAAAGGCATTGATATTTCACAATATTTCATTTGTAAATTCGGATAAAAGGTTGGAAACAAGGAGGTATTAGATTTGAATTTGGATATTAATTGAAATCAGTCAAGAATAAAAGAAATAATCTGCAATGAAATTGAAGTGAATAGATGCTGGAAAGAGTTATTTAGAGATTTCTATGGGAATGATAATGATATAGAGTGGAATAAAAGTGAACTATATCATGCTAGGGTCCCATAAAAATAAATGGACCAATAAATGCTATGAGAATGTTGAAAATGACAAGACTACAATAAAAGAAGGAACAGAAAGAAATAATCACCATTATAGTTTAAAACTAGCTTTCATGTATAATTAAATTGATGAGGCACAACATAAAACACAGTGGAAGTATCATATAATACCTCATTTACATCAAATGCAAGGAAACATTTAGGATATCCTAAGGATTCTTCAAGATGAACAGAAAATGTGGCTATTTTCTGGATGATATAAAACTTTCTTTTCTAAAAGGATATAAATCAAATTTCTAAGCACCCAGGAAGATGTAGTAGTGGGGGTGAAGTGAGTACCATGTGATGATCCAATAAGGCTGCAGGTGTAGACTGTGTAACTTGAGAAGATCTAAAATATGCATGTTATTTGCTGAAGTGGCTATGCAATTTATTTAATGTACATGTGAAGAATGCCTTTGGGCCTGATGATTGGGGGGGGGGAATGCTCATATTGCTTCCTTATAGAAAGGGAAAAGAAGCAAAATGACTGCAAAACCTCCAGGGAGATTGGTTTGATAAACATATCTGGGAAAGTGTTTGGCAAAATTGTAATTAGAATGGTATGAAACAGTAACAGTGAACAAAGTTTGAGAAGTACCGGTACTCTGTGGCTCCATGCTAGGCAAGGAATGTGCATTCCAGTTTTTTCCTTTTCAACTGGTTATTGAAAAATATATCAATGTGAGAAACCTAATTGTATGTTTGAAGAAAAAGCATAGGGAAAGATGAATTATGGAATAGGATTGAATTATAGACTATCTTGTGATAATATGGAGTTGGAAGCAGATTATTAAATGTAGTAAAAGCATTATATGATGAAAATAAAACATGAGTGAGAATAAATGGAATACTCAATGAATGGTTAAACAATGAGCTGTGAATAACACAAGGATGTCTGCTATCCTCTTGCATGTTCAACCTATTTATGGATAAACATTTAATAAGGAATGCTTCGGGTGATATTAAATCTATATTAGATGGATATATTCGGGTGGCATACAAGTTTAATAAATTTAATTGTTGGTGTTATTTGGAAATGTTAAATCATAGGATGGGTGCTTGTCAGAAATAACAAAATGGATGTTTATTCATGTGTTTCTTCTTAGTTTGTTACACAAAAGTAATTATGACAAATACAAAAGGGAACAAATTATTTAAATCAAGTGTATAGGGTGAAACCAAAAGAGATAGGGTCAAAAATGAATGGGTGCTGAAATGAACATGGACTGAATAAAAAAGTGATTGACTAGAATGAAAGAACTATGCTGAGGTTGTTTTGGCATATAGTGAGAACCAATGAGAATCAGCTTGCAAAAGAAATGAATGAAAGAAGAATAAATGGATCAAAAGGAAGACAGAGAAAGTAATGGTTGAGTGGCATTGATGAAATCCTCAGAGAGAAAAAGGGATAGGCAACAAATTTAAAGAACAAAAGTGATGTATGGATGTAATGAAAGAAAAGATGGTGTGCAGGACAGAAAAATATAGAAAAATAAAATAGTGTTGGTGTATATGTTACATTTAGAATTCTTTTTCTCTCTTATTTTTGGCCTTTCAATTTACTTTAGGAGAAACCCGCCCATACTTCCACCTCTTACAATACTAGACAACACAGTATCAACAGTAGAGACCTTCAAATTGCTAGGTTCTAGCATATCGCAAGATCTAAAATGGACACCTAACATCAAAAATGTCATTAAAAAAGCACAACAAAGAATGTTCTTTCTGCGCCAACTCAGAAAGCTCAAACTGCCCAAGGAGCTGCTGATACAGTTCTACAGAGGAATTATTGAGTCTGTCATCTGCACCTTTATAAACTGTCTGGTTTGGTTCTGCAACCCAACAAGACAGACACAGACTTCAGAGGATAATTAGAACTGCAGAAAAAACAATTGCTACCAACCTGCCTTCCATTGAGGACCTGTATACTGCATGAGTCAAAAAGAGGGCTGTGAAAATATTTACAGACCCCTCACATCCTGGACACAAATGGTTTCAACTCCTACCCTCAAAACAACGCTATAGAGCACTGCACATTAGAACAACTAGACACAAGAAGAGTTTTTTCCCGAACGCCATCACTCTGCTAAACAAATAATTCCCTCAACACTGTCAAACTATTTACTAAAGTCTGCACTACTATTAATCTTCTCATCATTCCCATCATCTATCTCCTCCAACTAATGACTGTATGACTGTAACTTTGTTGCTTATATCCTTACAATTTATATTCACTGGTTCCTAATATGATTTGATTGCTTATTTGTACCCGGACTATCATTAAGCGTTGTACCTTATGATTCTTGATGAACATATCTTTTCTTTTATGTACACTGAGAACATATGCACCAAGACAAATTCACGGTGTGTCCAATCACACTTGGCCAATAAAAAATTCTATTCTATTCTATTCTATTCTATTCTATTCTATTCTATTCTATTCTATTCTATTCTATTCTATTCTATTCTATTCTATTCTATTTCTTATTTCTTATTTCTTATTTCTTATTTCTTATTTCTTATTCTTTTTAATGCTTTGTAAGGCATTACATACTTCAAGGGAACAGCATGATGGATATGTACATAGTTAGGTTTTAGACTAAGTATTTGATTCTGCAACATCACAATCAACATTGCTTTCACAACTTACTGTGTCATTAATACACATCTTTGTTTTCATTTTGCAAAATTCAAGAGTCAAGTTCCTGTTGTAAAAAGCTCATGATCCAAAGCATTCTAATATCCTTTAAATGTGATGCATTGTAACTTCTGTAATGCTGGCTGTGGGATGCTGAAATATATTGTTCAGCATTTTTAAAGGGCAAAAGGTTGGGGAAGGCTGAACTATTGGTTACAGGAAGACAATGGGACGGCAAGGGTGAAGCAATGATAAAACTAGAATCAATGTGATGAAACATACACAGAATTTGGTCCATTATCAAATCCCCATAAAAGTGTATCATGGGGGATTATTTAAAGAATGAGAGCCAGTTTGGTGTACTATGATGAGGCATTGGGCTGGAAACCAGAAGATTGTAAATTCTAGTCCTGCCCTTAGGCACAAAGCCAGCCAGGTGACCTTGGGCCAGTCACTCTCTCTCAGCCCTAGGAAGGAGGAAAGGACAAACCATTGCAAGAAAATTGCAGGGACTTGTCCAGAACCAGATATGACTGAATGGGGAAAGAAAAAGAAACAGAACAGCATAGCAGAAGTCAGTTAAATCTTTAATATTCCATGCTCCGTCATCACAGTGATGTTTAAACTGTTTTTCTTACTGTGGTAACCCCCAAGAGAAGAGGAAGAATGAGTTGTTTGATATGGAAAAACACAAAGGCTTGCCCTTTCAATACATCACTTCCTATTTTATAGGGAATTTTTGGCTCATATTATATATGCAACACTAGTCTGGTGGCCTACAGTATTTGATTTAGGGAAATGATTTAAGCAGTTAAGGCTAATGATTTACAGGAAGATGGGTTTTAAAGAAAGCTTTGAAAGAGGAGAGGGTGAGATGTTTTGGGAGCACCTAAAATGAGACAGCAGCTGAAGGTGATGATCACAATAATGTCAGAAATAAGTTGGATTATAAATGCCATATGAAGTAGACAGCTTGCATAATAATTTCTTTGGAGCTCAGCAGTCAGCTGTCTAAAATATGCTGGGCTTTCACACAGTTAGGCAACCAGATCAATGCTTTTTATTAGAGAACTTTGGAATTAAAAAGCTAAAACATTAGCAAGCCGAGCAGCACATACATTCTTGGGCAGTGCTGAAGTATGCATAATAGAGACTTTAAGGCAGTATCAGTTTGATACTGTGAGGAAGTCTTCTTAAGCTCAGTTGAACATTTTCTTGATGACTTGAATAGGATTATATTGAACTGTCTAGGTCAAAATGTTAGACTATTGTGTGTAGCTAGGTTCTCAGTTCTTTAATGTTGTTATAGAATAAAACCCTACATGCTTTATGTTGCTAGCTCAGAAATGGTTCATACGTTTCTGGATGTACAGTACAAATTCTCTCTTTTGTTCCCCTTTGTTAAACTGATGCAAGTAAGCAATTTTTGTTAGCTGTGTTGGGTTGTTGTTTTTTTGGTAAATATGTAAAAATGTCTGGGACAAATAGGGCAGCAGAGCATTATACTTCCTATGACTCAGTAATTACACACTGTACCTTAAGGAAAGGATTATGTGTAATCCACATATGAGTTAGTTCTTTTGATTCCAATCAGAGAGAGGAACAATTTAGACAATTACTTTATTAACATTTCTCTTGGACTATATATTTCTGCTGCAGGCAAGAGTTAGATGCATTGTTTGGGAGGAAAGAACTGCTTTCATAAATAAATTGGCATGAATTGGCCACTATATCATAAACTTTTTTTACAGCAATGTTTAGCAATAAGAACTGCACAAAATGTATTTATTTATTTTTACTTATTGGGCAATTGGGTATTTCTCCTTACTACCCAATGAAATGACGTACTCTGGAAGGAAAGATCTGGAGGCAATATCAAACTGTTTGCAAAAGTACCATTGCAAAATTTATTTATGAAATCTAATATCAGTGATGATGTTGAATGTAGTCTTGACAATAAAAAAGAAAAATATTTGAGTGAACAAATGGTGCTCTTGTTTAAACTAGCATTGTTGTTTCTTATAAGCCCTAGTTTATTAAATTTGCACATTTCTCCAAGCTATCTTTTGTTTCAGACATGTTTTATTTTAGTGGTCATTTTCTGATATGCTAAGCCATAAATCTTGGTTTTAAAATGCAGATGGTGGGCTCATACATCATATTAAACAAATACCATATAAACCATATTATAGTTTTGACTTGTAAATGCAAGATTTGGTAAGTTTACATTCATTTGGTTTCCCCTTTGGGAACTTCCCAAGGTTAAAGAAAGTAAGGATAGTCAAATAATAATTTTTAATATTTGTTTAATAGGTTGACCCTACTCTCCTGTCTGGTTGGTTAACATAAAACTGTTATTAACAATGAGCAAATGAGTTTGGTGGTCTATTAAAATGCTTCCACCATGCAATTGCAATATGATTTTAAAAACCTGTACTATTTCAGAAATACTTTATAGGGGAGAACAAATATTTTTTGCAGTCCATTTCATGTAAACCAAATTTACCAATATATTTACATTTTGGAACAGAAATCATTACACTAAATAAATCAAATATATAATCTTTGGGAATGGGCCATTTATTGGATACTTTTCAAGATACCATCTCTCTTCAACTTTCCCTGTGTCAAGCCTGAATTTGATTAGGGTTGGGATTGTTTGTATCCTTGGCCATTCTGGCATGAATTCAGTTTGACAGAGCTTGGAGCTGGAGGGGGGATGGAGCCTTCAGTCAAAATATCAGTCCTAGCTGGCGAGTCAACCACATTCCAACGTCCGACTGAGGAGAGATGTCACTGAGCAACCAGCTCCCATCTTAGTTGGACAATGTGACAGTTGTTTTGGAAAATTGAGAAACTGAAACTTATATTGGAGTGAAAACCCTGGGAACTTTAGTACTGGCTTTTCACCAGTAGCGCCAAGATGGTGTATCTAAATAAATTTGTACTTTGAGGAAAAGCAATGCCTCGGAGTTCAATTTGTATTGGGTGCATTACTTGGAGCCTGACATCCCTGTATAAGAACAAAGTTCATATTTGTGTTTGTGGGTTTGCTTGACATAGGGTGTTACTTATTAGATACAATTATCTGATTGACAGTATAATACTAGCATTATTGTGTAGCCTTTCTAATGATAAATACTGACTTATCCCTTTGTCCATTTTGGCAACCTTTCAAATAATAATGTCATGAGTTTAGCTGCTTGCATATATATACTGCCTGTAGCTTCATCTCATCAATGGTCTCTTCCTATCTATTTAACTAATTTCAGAAATAATACGTATCTGTCTACTATTAATGAAACATACCTTAGTTTTCTTGTTTCTTATCTACATTGCATAACAGATCATACTTTTCTGACATTGTGGCAATTATCCTAAATCCATTCATTCTACTGCACTCAAGCCAGTCTTCTTTCATTGGCTAGTAATGTCTGTAGATATAGATATAATGGAAAACTTGAGACCAACGCGAAGCTACCACCATGTTGATCAAATTATTTTGCAAGAGAAAGAAATGTGTAAGTAAAATAATTTAGATTCTAGATTCTACCAAATAATTTAAAAGCTGACAGAGAGAATATTTGTAGCTCAGGCTTGAACGGTGGTCCTTGGTAGTCTCTGAGCTTGATGGTTTTCTTGTAGACATTTCATTACCAAACTTGGTAACATCATCAGTGAAATGAATGCATACATAAATACATACATACATATATGTGTGTATGTTTGTATGTGTGTATGTGTGTATTATATATGTATATGTGCAGAAGGAACGTCAGGCACCAGAGTTTTCTTGAAAATTATGTTTCCTTGAAAACTGGGGGTGGGGGGAGGATAATCTGAGAGACTCCAGAATTGCAGTTGCCATTTTAATTTTTTTCCAAAAACCGCATCATAATGCCTGACAGAAAATTAGACTCTATTTTTAGACCCACAGAGCCCAGCGACTCAATAAAAAAGGAGAGGGGTTGGTGAACCTCATTGCGTTTACAACTGTACCAGGACAAGCTAATAGCAGCTTGCTCTCCTGTATCCTTGTGCCCAGTCGCTTGCATTGGGATTACAGTGATTGTAATAAGGAGAAGAAACAATTTCTACCATAAAGAGCAAGAAAAAATTGTTTCACGCAAATTGTTCTCTGTGGAGGAAGCAGATGTAGAAAATACTAGATACTTGCCACCCCACAGCAGTAGCTTTTTTAAGTTATTCACAAATCAGGTTACTTTATCATTTGGAACATTGTGTACAGCAGCTAATAAGATGTAGACAAGGAAAGGATCCTGAGGAACCAGAACCACAATGCTTGGCTAAAATGTGTATACAGTACAACTGGCACATGCATGAATTGCCAGGGAATGACACAACATTCACAATGCCCAGCAGTATGGGCGTTAACATCACTTTTTGTTTCCATCTCTCTCTTTTCCCCCTCACCAATATTTTCTAAAAATGCAATCTGTATCTCAGAGATGTAGAGACCTAGTTTGGTGCAGTGATTGCTAAGCACTGGAAACTGGGAGATGGTGAGTTCTAGTTGTGTACAAAGCCAGCTGGGTGACCTTGAGCCAGTCACTGTACCTAAGTCCTAGGAGACAGGCAACGGCAAACCACTTTTGACATTTTGCTAATAAAATTGGGGTTTGTCCAGCTATTTGTCAGGAATGAACAGTGACTTGAAGGCACAAAAGTAAAATAAATAAAATATTAGAGATATAACTTGGGGTGATTTTTAAGCTACAACTTGATTAAAATGGGCTAGCTTATCCAGCTTATCAGTTACCAGCTGACAATCCCTATTGTATAACTTTGAAGCAAAATGACCCTTTAAAGAGTTATTTTAAAGAAACCAAAATATCTAGTGATATGGACATCTGTTGGACTTCAAACCTTTTAAATATTAATATCATCGGTACTATGAAGAGCCGCGGTGGCACAGTGGTTAGAATGCAGTACTGCAGGCTATTTCTGCTGATCACCCGCTGCCAGCAGTTTGGCAGATCGAATCTCACCAGGCTCAAGATTGACTTAGCCTTCCATCCTTCCGAGGTGGGTAAAATGAGGACCCAGATTGTTGGGGGCAATATGCTGACTCTGTAAACTGCTTAGAGAGGGCTGTAAAGCACTGTGAAGTGGTATATAAGTCTAAGTGCTATTGCTATAATAAGTATAATGACAGCATATTGATCCAGTGATCCGGTTAAATATGTTAAGTCTCTTATTACTGAAGCCTCTGGTCATATAAACAGAAACAGAAATCAGATACAATTTGCTCATTTTAAAAACCCCATTGTCTTTATAGAATTTCACAACCCTATATTCTGTTTGTTCACACAACACACATTACAATCCCAAACCATAATACATACTGTACAGAAATTGAAAGAGTAAAACCTCTTTATTCTACAAACACATTTTTCAAAGAAGAGAACATTTTGGACTTTTATGGATGACCACACTTCAGTTTGAGGCAAGGTTTGAATGGAAATGATAAATTATCTGGACAGTTGGAACATTACCTATTAATACAGATATATGGAATTTGTTCTGAAGATTTTATTAGAACAGGAACTTCCCCCGGAACACTCATGGTCAAGTTAATTCTATGAATTGCAAATTTAGGTGGAAATCTTCCATAGTTAGTATTGATGAAGGTAGAGAAAGTCATAGATTGTTAACCCTTAAAATAAAGGAGAAAACATACCAAAGAAGACTTAGTTGATGTTTCTTTGTGATATGTTAAGAGTTTCCCCCCAAACACGAACATTTTCCCTATATGGGAACATTCAGGCATGCAACACTTCATGGCAAGAGGCTGGGCTATCTGAGGGACACATTAGCCTCCCTCATTAAATCTGTCAGGAAGGCATGCCACAAATACCACATTAGCTAGTGACCTATTTTGGTGGGCCCCAGGCGACATACTTTCTATTCCATGGTGTCCACCTAATGAAACATTCTTCCCCTGCAAATTAGATACGTTCCATTCCTTTTGATAGGGTATTCTGGAACTCCCTGAAGACCTGATTATATTATCAAGCCTGGGGCTCTCAAGGAACTGCTGATACACTTAGATACACTTAGATGGCTCTATTGTTGAGGCGGCTATTCTTGTCTTCTCTTGTCTAGGTTTTGTATATTTGTTTTTATGATACTAATTTCTTAATGTAGATTTTTATATAATTTTTGTATTTGTTTTTATATCTGTGGTTTTTATCTGATCGTTGTGCATAATCCAGAGTTGTTTTTCATGAGATGGGCAACTATACAAATTTGATTAATTAATTAATTCTTTATTTTGATCCTAAAGGAAATAGTACCAGAAATACGCAGAAGACCAAACTAATGACAAAAGTACACCAGAATTGACTCTTAGAATTGACAATGAAGAGATTGAAGTGATGGACAGTTTTTGTTATTTAGGACTGACTATCAACAGTTAAATAGATCCAGTTTGGTATGGTGGTTAAGGCATCAGACTAGAAACCTGAGGAGACCAAAAGTTCTAGTTCTGCTTTAGGCACAAAGCCACCCAGGTGATCTTGGGCTAGTCACTTTCTTTCAGCCCTAGGAAGGAGGCAAACCACGTCTGAAAAACATTGCCAAGAAAAGTGCAGGGTCTTGTCCATGTACTCTCTCAAAATCAGACACAATTGAATGAAGGAGGAGGAGGAGGAGGAGGAGGAAGAGGAGGAGGAAAGAAGAAAGAAGAAAGTGAGCAGAGGTCCAGCTAAATTTTTAAACATTTAATGTTCCATATTCCTCATCATTAATATAAATTTAACAAATAAATAAAATGAGTAAATCACAAAAGATCGGAATTGTGCAAGCAATTACTCTCTGGTAGCAAAAGCTGGACTTTGACAGCACAGGACCGAAAGAACATTGATGATTTTGAACGTTGGTTGTTGGAGTAGACTCTTCCTATAATGTCACTGCTCAATGTAAGTGCCTGCTTGCTTTCGCCGGGCAACTAGGCTGACTGTCATGGTGACTCTGCTGGGAATATATACTTTTGGCATTTACTTTCATATCCTTTCCAGGAACACACCTTGCCTCAATGAGGCAGCCCAACAGGACTTGGTGGTGATGGGGAACCTTTGTTTTAAAAGATGTACAAATATATCAGCATGTCGATAGATTTTACAAATTAATTTACTTTCATTTATCAGCAAAAAATGTTACATACATACATACATACATACATACACACACACACGTGTGTGTGTGTATGTGTGTGTGTGTGTGTGTGTGTGTGTGTGTAGAAGAGCCACATCTTGACACTTTATGTGTTTAGGGTGACTCGTGCCCTCCTTGCCAAAGGGGGGAGCGAGGAACACTTGCAAGGTAGAGCTGAGGAATTCGTGCAGTTTCTGACTGATAAAGTCGCTCAGATCCGGGCAAATCTGGACTCCGGCTGGACAGAGTCCATTGAGTTGACAGGGGCAAGTCTTAGTCCAGCGTTGTGGGAGGAGTTTGAGCCTGTTTCTCCTGAGGACGTGGACAAGGCCGTGGGTGCGATGAGCTCTTCCATCTGTTTATTGGACCCGTGCCCCTCCTGGCTGGTTTCAGCCAGCAGAGAGGTGGCATGCGGCTGGATCCAGGAGGTGGTCAACGCTTCTTTTAGGGAGGGATCCGTACCGCAGCCTTTAAAGGTTGCGGTGGTGAGATCCCTCCTTAAGAAGCCTTCCCTGGATCCAGCGGACTTGAAGAACTTTCGTCCGGTCTCCAACTTACCTTTTATAGGTAAAGTTGTGGAGAAGGTGGTAGCTTTTCAGCTTCTTTGGCTATTGGAGGAAACTGATCATCTAGATTCCTATCAGTCGGGTTTCAGGTGCGGCTACAGTACAGAAACTGCCTTGGTCGCCCTGATGGATGATCTCTGGCGAGCCCGGGATGGGGGTAATTCCTCCATCCTGGTGCTACTTGACCTCTCAGCGGCTTTCGATACCATCGACCATGCTATCCTTCTGCATCGTCTCGGCGAGTTGGGAGTGGGAGGCACCGTTTTACGGTGGTTCTCCTCTTATCTCGCCGACAGGATGCAGTCGGTGTTAGCAGGAGGACAGAGGTTGTCTCCTAGGCCCCTGACCTGTGGGGTGCCTCAGGGTTCGGTCCTCTCGCCCATCCTGTTTAACATTTACATGAAACCGCTAGGGGAGATCATCCGTAGACACGGGGTGAGTTTTCAACAGTACGCCGATGACACCCAGCTATACATCACCACCCTGTCTCAATTCAGGGAGGCAGTCGATGTAATGTGTTGATGCCTGGACGATGTTAGGATCTGGATGGGGAGAAACAGACTCAAACTCAACCTCGACAAGACTGAGTGGCTCTGGATATTGCCTCCTAAGGACCATGTCGACTACCCCTCCGTGGTTCTTGAGGGAGAAAAAATAACTCCCTCAGAATGAGTTCGCAATTTGGGAGTCCTCCTAGATCCACAGCTAAAATTAGACCAACACCTTACAGCTGTGGCTAGGGGGGCTTTTGCACAGGTTTGCCTGGTGCACCAATTGCAACCATACTTGGAGAAGGAAGCTCTACTCACAGTCACTCATGCCCTTGTCACCTCCCGATTGGACTACTGTAATGCGCTCTACATGGGGCTACCCTTGAAGAGTATTCGGAGACTACAACTGGTGCAAAATGCAGCTGCGCATGCTGTGGTGGGTGTTTCAAGATACACCCACGTAACACCCATACTCCGCCAGTTGCATTGGCTGCCCATTGGTCTCCGGGTACAATTCAAGGTGTTGATCATCATCTTTAAAGCCCTACATGGCTTAGGACCAGGTTACTTCCGGGACCGCATTCTACCTCATACTTCCCTTTGACCGGTCAGGTCCCACAGAGTGGGTTTTCTCCAGGTCCCGTCAGCCAAACAATGCCGACTGGCGGGGCCTAGGGGGAGGGCCTTCTCTGTAGGGGTCCCTGCTCTCTGGAACCAACTTCCCCCAGAGATCCTAATCATCCCCACCTTGCTGGCCTTCCGAAAAGCCATTAAGACATGGCTCTTCCTGCAGGCAGGGTTCTGAGACAATTTTACATCTGTGGTCTCCCCCATGTATGCATGGTGTTGTATGTCCTTTTTTAACTTTTTAAAAATTGTTTTTAAATGATTTTATTGTTTGGTGTTCTTTAAAATGCTGTACGCCGCCCTGAGTCCTTAGGGAGTAGGGCGGCATAGAAGAATTCCCAAATAAATAAATACTTAAAATTGAATTCTGCAAATTTGATGCAGAATGCAATTTTGCAAGTTGTTTCAAATTTGATGATTATATTTTTAATAGCTATTTTCTTAAAATCCTAAAATCTTAAAATTTTAAGTCCTGCTCAGATATAATTTGAATTGTCTTCTGTTCTTGCTTTGCTGGGTCAATCTTGTTTTTCTACTCCACTGTAGCCAGCCTTCTCAAGTTGTTTTCTTGGAACTGATCTTGACTTGGCTTCTTGATTTTACCACCATCTCCTCCTTAAATTAGATGTTTCAACTTGGCTCCTTCATTTGGAAAATTCATACATGGTGTACTGTCTGTCCTGATGACTAGTTTCATAAGTATGTATTTATAGATTTTCTTCATCAAACATCTTTTCATGGAGCTTATAATAATTCAGTCAAATCTTTCATATACCAAAGCAAATTACATTTCATAGCAGCAGCAATTATTGATAATGCAATCATTTTCACATTGCTGGACTCCAGCACAAAATTGCTGAACTAATTTGTCAAAAAGTTTGCTTCTATTTATTTCACTCTGAGTAAAGGCAATGTTTTCCAATTCCACTTTGAGTGTGAATTTACTTAGCAGCATTTAAGATAATTATGTCAACACCAGCTATTGCAAATGAGAAAGGGAATTTTGTCTACATTTAAATTCTAAAGATTAATTTTTTAAAATAAAATGTATAAGCTTTTAGAGTTCCATAAAACACTTGGTTGCTTTTATTGCAACTAAAAAGTAACTCTTTGAAGATTGCAGATTTCACTAGATGATTTGGGAAACTATTTTTTCCTGGTGGTTTAAAACAAAGTTGATATTGTTTTAGTATCTGGTTAATTTTGGCAAATTCAAAACATCAATAGGGTTGAACCAAAGTTAAAACTTGAATAGGTGATCACAAGGAAAAATAAAGCAACAGCCTGTGCTGGAAAAATGCAATGATAAACTACTTCCAGACCGATGCCAAGAAAGCACATCCATGTTCATGCAGAACCCAAATAGATTGTATCATCTAGCCAACCCTGAATTATTTTTTAAAACAAAACAAAACTAAGCATGGTCAGACATGATTAAAACTGTATATGGATGGGATTTGTAGAATAAGAGGAATTTGAGTTTTCCCAAAATATAACGTAAAATATTTCTTTTCCATTTCTGTTGCTTTAAAAATAAAAACCAGACCCACAGATTTGTTTTATGTTAATAGAAAATATTATATAATTCAACATCTTATGAACCAAAAAAGAGACCTTTGCTAATTAATGTCTTCTAAAAAGCAAATCAATGTTTCACCACACTCTGAATATTACTATTATGTCATCAAAAGCTGGTTGTTATAGTTGTTCCAGATTAGCAAACAATAATTTTAACCAAGGAGTCATTCCTATGTTCGTTCAGTTGCATGATTCATAAATTACTGTATTAAACTAGACACTTGTGTGAACAAGAATGTTCTCAAAGAGTTGTTCAACCTCAAAGTGGATCAAAAGAAGGTGATAGGATGATATGTTACCTGGCATCATGGTTCACAGCAGTGATACATCCACTATAGCTATGTTATTTTCTTGGGATGGTATATTTTGCTAAACCCTCAGGATGTGCACTCAAGAAAAATGCTATAATTAGTCAGCCATAATGTACCACTTTTTCTTTGTGGACAAACAGTGTAAAAGTTGAGTCAAGTTATTGAAGGAGGCCCAAGGACTAATTTAGCAATGATGATATGATATACAAGAATATGCTCCAGTTGCAAGTTCTAAGCTTTGTAAGACCAACACTTACTTTACTTTGTTACTTTAAAGAGGACGTAATCTGGTAATTTCTTATTGAAGTTGCTCAGTTTCTGGGAAGGAATACAATGCAGGAAAATGTCCATCCTTGAACAGTATTCCCTTTGTAACAATTGAGGTTTTTAAAATAAAACTTTAATAATTAAATAATTAAATAAATAAATAAATTTATTGGCCAGCCATCTTTCCACAGAGTAACTCTGGGTGGCTTGTAAAACACAATAAAGACAGGAGGAAAAATCTAAGTAGCACAGCACAACACAGCACAGCACAGCACAGCACAGCACAGCACAGCACAGCACAGCACAGCACAGCACAACACAACACAACACAACACAACACAATGTAACATAACCAGAGGTGGGTTGCTCCTGGTTCGGACCGGTTCTATAGAACTGGTAGCGGGAATTCCCCCCCCCTCGCTTGCTGAACCGGGAGCGATCGCCGGTTGGCCATGCCCCCAAACCAGCTCTCTCGGCAGCGCCATAGGCGCCACCATCTTGTTTTTTGCTTCTGCACATGCGAGAAGCGTGGTTTTCAGCACTGCACATGTGCTCTCACATGGCAGCACAGCACAGCACAGCACAGCACAGCACAACATAACCTAACTAGAGGTGGGTTGCTCCTGGTTTAGACCGGTTCTATAGAACCGGTAGCGGGAATTTCCCCCCGCTCGCCAAACCGGGAGCGATCTCCGGTTGGCCATGCCCCCAAACCAGCTCTCTCGGCACCGCCATAGGCGCCCCCATCTTGTTTTTTGCTTCTGCACATGCGAGAAGCGTGGTTTTCAGCACTGCACATGGGCGCGTGCCCACACGGCATGGGAGGAAGTGAACCGGCGGCGAGGTAAGTTAGAACCCACCCCTGAACATAGCATAGCATAGCATAGCATAGCATAGCATAGCATAGCATAGCATAGCATAGCATAGCATAGCATAACAATGTAACGTAACGTAACATAACGTAACACAGCATAACACAACATAGCACAACATAACACAACATAACACAACACAACAAAAAACAAAAGAAAACATAAAGATATCTGCTGGGAAATTACCATTATTGACAAATGAAACAGCCTTCTTTTATTGATATACTGAGACAACATTTTAACAAATACTCTCTACTTTTTTCATGAAGGATTGCATGTATCTGCTGAAACATTCTAGAATAGGATTTCTCACATTTGATAAAATGTTTTATAAAAGTCATTTTATAAAAATAACTTTCTCACGTGAAATAAAATTGATTTGCCATCTTGCTTACAAACTTTTCAGCATATATAAAAGTACAAGACTGACTGACAAGACTAAAGTTCTCCTTCTGCTCATCCAATAAAGGTAGGGATACATATTAGCTAAACCATGGTTCAGTTTGCCAGGGTTAGTTGAGTAACCTGCCAATGTGTTCAGTGTAGTTTTCTCATTTGTACAATACATTGAAGCATCAGCTAACCTAGTGATAATGGACCTTGGTATCTCCTAGTAAGTTTTGATGTGGAATACCATCGGCATCAACTTGCAAGAGATTGTGGAATTACAGCTGGACTGAGTGTAACATAACTTGCTGGAATAAAATGTAGTTGTTTGGTTAGTTATTCAGTGCACTGTGTTAACAAATCCTTACATGCATTTCCCACGTTTGTGGTGAGTACCTTAGCTAAAGAATGTTTTCCAACAGGGGAGTTCATCTGACATGATGATTTAGTCAAAATTACTCATATTTAAATCTCATTCATTTCACAAAAAAAGAGTTAATCTTGTGCTTAAATCCCTTTCACATTTTCAAAGATTTTTCATGTTTCTGAATTGTGCCAACGCTTTTTAATCAACTCATTACAATATTTAGTTGTTAATTGGTTGCCCTTTATTGACTGATCAATTAATTTAATTAAAAATGATTACAATATAAATGTATTTATAATATACAATCAAATGGATGCACTTTTGAGATAACGAAGACAGTGAGATGGCTCACAATCTAATAAATAAACCATCTTTGTCACTAAAACTGTTCTAATGTTTTATTTCTCTATTCCCAGCAAAATTTAAAGGATCTAAAAAAAATTTAAATCCAGTTAACTTGTAATATCTTCTTACTGACCAATGTAATGATACAAATGATTAAAGCTACAGCACCAATGAATGCTGACAGTATGTTTATTAATATTAATACAAAGTTCTTTTTCACATAATCAGTAGGTTACCTCTGACTCAACCAACCGCTCGAAAAATTATATGGCTATGAAAGCCTGATCATCAGAAAAGCTGAACAAAGAGGGCGGGGGGGAATGATGCCTTTGAACTATGTGCTGTAGAATTTTGCTGAGAAAGCTTTGGAACACAAAGAACAAAAAAAAAAAATCAATTCTGTACTAGGTTAAGTCCAGACAGATTGCAGACAGAAGTCAGTGTGATTAAATACTTATCTTTAATGATAAGTTTATAAGAACACAAAGAAGCAATATGGTATTATGCTGCTCATTGAGTCACCATGCGTCAGAAGTAACTGAATGACAGAATAATAAGGATTGTATAGATTGGCGTTACTTTTGTTACTTATGTATGGAAGCTGGGAAAAAAAACATGCATGCTTCAATGGAGGAGAGATTAAAGTGCACATTAGGATGATTTGTAAAGGTATAAAACTATAGAAGGGTACAGTGTATGGTGTTGATGGAAACTAGATTTAATTAGGGTTCCACCCCCTTATTTCCTGACTTTAATTTCATTTCCTAACTACCACTTACTCTTTCTTGGCTTTTCATAGTATGGCTCACCCAGGGGTGGGTTCCCCCCAGTTCGGACCGGATCGCCCGAACCGGTAGCGACCCACCGGTGACGTCACTGTCGGTGCCGGTCCGTGTGCGCCTCCATCTTTTTTTCAGGGTTTTTTGCGAATTTTTCCCTTCCGCTGCTTGAAAAAGGGCCCGCCCGCCCACCTGCGGGTTAATACTGACCTTTGTTTCTTTGCCCGAAGCACAGCTGATCAGCTCCTCAGCTGTATTTTGGGCTGATTCCTGCTTCTGAGCATGCGCGGAAGCCAATTTGCACGAGGGGATGCGTGCGAAACGTCGCGATGCAAACCGGTGGTGAAAGTAAGTGGAACCCACCCCTGGGCTCACCCCCCAAAGAACAATGTAATGTGTCCCTGCAGTTTTGTTGGTTTTTCAGAAGCCTTTGTCTCCTTCTTAGGGCTGGGAGGGAGTGACCAACCCAAAGATACCCAGCTTGATTTGTGCCTCAGGTAGGATTAGAACTCATGATATCTCAGTTTCTAGCCTAATGCCTTAACCACTACATCAAACTGGCTCTCTACTATGAAATTGCCAAAGTTTAAATAAAAAACGTGGCAAAATTGTAATCAGCTCTCCTGCTGCCCAAGTTGCTAACTTTTAAAAAGGCATTTCCAGGGCCCTGTTCTTCCTTCTTATGGTCCTTTCTCTTGAAGCTGAACCTGGTCTGGACAGCCCTTCATGTAGTGAATACTTTCAAGCAGAACATTGTCCTCTGCCAGCTCCCCCCCCTTTTTTTTGCCAAGTAGAACACACAATAGTAGAAAGTAGGTTTATAAATATACACTGAGGCTGAAAACAAATCTTCATGTACTGTCTCTTTAAATTAGCTCAACAAGTTTTGCAATACAGTAATCCTCAGCAATAGTCCTCTTACCTCTACCAGTGCCTGATTCCCACATTAGAAAGCATCCTTTCTAATTCCCCACATATAATATACATTGCTGCTTTTTATCCTCTGCCGGTGTCTTTTTTACAGTTAGTTGCTCTGTCTCCAATAAGTTTGCAATCACCATCAATCTTAGCCCTCATTATCACTATAGTATGATTTAGAATGTGTTAACCTACTGTATAGATGATTAAAATTCATGACAGCAATACAATATTTTCAGTGACTAAACCTAGATTTTTTTCTTTTTAGGTTAGATCCACAATTCATTAGCAAGTCAAAATTATTGATGTTCTTCTCCTCCTTCTTCTCCTTCTCCTTCTCCTTCTCCTTCTCCTCCTCCTCCTCCTCCTCCTCTTCCTCCTCCTCCTCCTCCCCCTCCCCTCCCCTCCCCTTCCCTTTTTTATATACAACTCAATACCAATACTCCTTCCATCTCCTATTTTCCTCACAACAACAATCTTGTGAGCTGAGTTGGACTGAAAGAGAGTGACTGGCCCAGGGGGACTAGAATTCACAGTCTCCTGGTTTCTTGGTCAACCTCTTAACCACTACACCAAAAAGGGTCTATTTTCTCACTTTGGAAAACATGGTGAGGCAAAAAATTTATGGTAGGGAGTTCATACAATATGTTAGGTTAAAATGCTGATAACTACTTTATGACTTATGTATTGTGCAAAACCAGATAATTAAATTTTTTCAGTTAAACATGGGTTGGCACATTGTGCAAATACAGTATTAGGTACACTTTAATATCATTTAAAAAAAATCATATTCATAATTTAACGTAAGAATTCTGTCTGAAAAATAACATTTAATTTCCTGCAATTTAAGAAAATTGTATTTTTCTATTTCACTCATACCTAATTTCCCGTAGTTGCATAATCCTCATGCATTATTACAACTTTTGCATTTTTTTAGATACTGTAAAGAAGCATTGCTTTCCACAATGTTGTAACAACTTTACAGTGGTTTAAATCAACTTGTCTGATGAAAATTCTTAACAGTTTTTTTAGAACTTGAAACTCCATAGATCTTAACAATACTGCACTCCCAGGAATGTGAACAGTATATCCTGCTTCCTTGAAATTGAGGGGTTTTGTTTAGACAAAAATACTCCTGCTTCTCCCTCCGCTTCCCATTTTGTGCACTGAAAAATCACAGAACTTTAGCCAGAATGGAACACTAATTATACATCTGATGGGGAAAATATTATGAGGCTAATTGTTCGTCTAATTTTGCTGTAATTCGTGTGTCTTTTTAATGCAACTGGCTTCACTGTTTGAGAAGAATATTTACCAAATCTTGCCAAGAATATTAGCAGCTATATTGGAACCAGTAATTCAACAGCCTTCGCAATCTAGAACATTTCAGACATGTTGAGACAATCCATACATTACCCAGCCAAGTTTTTGGTTATGTTGGTTAAGAATTCTGGGAGACACAATGGAATACAATTCCCAGAATCAAGAAGGTGCCACTTTGGTGAAACTTAGCACACAAAGCAGGAAATATTTGTTTTTGATCAATCCTTCTGTGAATTCATAGACGGTAATTTCATCGAGAATTAATCCTACCAGATTTCAGCTAGACAGCAGCAAACTTCCTTCATTTTCTGCACATCTTTGCAGTTATTTAATGGTTGTCTGGATTTTACCCTGTATGTGGGAGTTTTATTTAAAGTAATGTTTGCATTAAATCCAGAGGAAGCAACAGCAATGGTTTGATTGATTGAGAATCTCAATCAGGGGTGAAATGCTACCGGTTCACCCTGGTGGTTCGGAGAACCGGTAGCGGCGGGAGCGGGTGGCTCCATCCACCTGCCCAGATGCTGCCATTTTCTTTTTTTTAACCTTATGTGCAAAGAGTTTTACGCATGCGCAGGGGTGAAAAAGCACATGCGCAAGCAGAGCGGGGGTGAAAAAGTGCACGAGTGAGCGAAGCCAGCACGTGCACACAAAGCATGCACTTCCAAACCGGTAGGAAAGGTAAGTAGATTTCACCGCTGATCTCAATATTTTGATCTCCAACCAAGTCACAAGGTGCCTTTTTTAATGTTAGGAGAACAAAACAAGCCTCACAAAGAAACGGCATTTTAACAAGCTGGAAGCAAATGTTACAGAGGTGGAGACAGGAGAAATAGGAAAAAAGACCTGCATAATTTCCAAAATAGTAAACCACTGAGTAGCAAAATATTTATCCAAGAGAATTTCTGCTGTTTGCGTAGTCACATGAATGTCTCATCCTTTGGTACAGAAAACATTCCTATTTTTAACTTTAAAAACATGTAGGGTTTATGATCATGACTAATGTAGAAAAGACCAGTTAATTTATATGTATCTAACCATGCATTGGAAAAACTTTTGTGACCAAGGTTCCCACTTATTATTTAGAATGGAGTTTAAAGATTGCAGAGTGTGTAGATCTTATTACATATCTGGGTTAGTGTAGGCTTGGGTGAATATTCTGAGAACTATGGCTTTCCTTAAACTGGGTGTCCTTTAAATGCATTGGACTCTAGCTCCCATCATTTTTAGATAGTACGGTCATTAGGGATTAAGTCATAACTGAATGGGACATTTATATAAGCAAATAAGTATAAGGCTTTGGGCTGCATATTGAGTGAAGACATTCAGAAAAAAAGTTAACAAAAGGGTTAGACAAATTTGTACAGTTTCAGCATGATGAAATACCTCTTCCCTGGCAGATCCATTTGGTTCCATGTTGAACTATCTAGAAAGATGGAGGTTTGTGAATTCTGAAATCTAGAAGACATCAGGCTGCTATTTGTAGATGTGACGCCATATAAGTGAAAGATAAGTTGTGAGAGTTTGAACAGCAATAAATAACCTGGCCATGATGCACATAATGAGCACATGCTCAATCCAGATGAATTTGGCAAAATGGACCCTGGTAATTTAATATGGGGGTGGTATGCATGTTAAGAAGAATAAAGTGGTAAAACCCTGAAATGGTAAAATGGACTGTAATCTGAAAAATAATGCAACTTGGAAAAACTCTCCCTTCTATTTCTCATGAAGCTTTCTTTTTAAAAAAAGAATAATAATAATGTGATCCTTATAGGAACAACTATTCCTCTTTCTTAGGATTTATCTCACTCTGCCAGAAGTGCACATCTACCTCAGGATTTCAAATTTGAATTTAAGAATGGATTCCTACCTTTGTATGTCTGTTCAGAAATTAATTCTGTTGGGGGTCAAATAATTTTATTCTCTCAGATAAATGAGCCTTGAATTCAGAAGCAAGAGCAAGGCAAGCCATCTTCCTTGTAGCCCTTTCATGGTATCTTCTGCTTACTGTAAATTTTAAGCAAATCCTCCCTCCCTCATAGCATCTTTCTAGGAGGAGAAAATGATCATGAAATGGATAGGACGGAAGAGAAACAATTGACCAATGTTTTGTCAATAGGTTGGTGCATCAGAATCAAGACGTTTGTGTCCACATACATGTTTTAGTGTCTCTCAAAACTGCAACAGCAAGAGAAAATGGTACCTTCTCCTTTTTACCAATCAATTCTTTCCTTTTGGCTCTTTGGATACTCCCTTATTTCTTGGAGCAAGGCAGAGAGGTGTTTAATATCTTTTTAACAGCCTCTCTTGTTTCTATGAGCTTAATGCTGATAATGTCACTGACCAACCCTTTGGCACTGGTTCTTATCACATGGCATAAACTGGCACACACAGACGTAATGGAAAATTAAAAAAAAGCATTCATGCAAATATGAGAGCAGGACAGAACAAGCCACAGAATGCAAACATGTTCTCGGTTATGAGAGCCATACCAGCTCCAGAGTGAGGCAAAATTATCCTTTACAGCAAGCTGCTTTTAGTGGGAGAGATAACACCTGTTTCCAGATGTGTTGAGGTACATTGAGCACTTCTTCACTCTCAGATTACATACATGGGCCTTGAATATAATTCAGGGCAGAATGATTTTCCCCTCTCTGAGAAACATAAGGAGAGGATTTGAAGTGGGAAAGATTTGAGCAATGCCAGGCTATTATCACTTAGCTAATGACAATTACAGGAATTTGAGTCAATCTGTTTAAGCCTTCCTGAGTTAGACTAAGCCATCTGGCAGAAAGGGAAATGGGCTACCAGCGAGATGAAGTTCTGTCTAGAGTAGCAAAGTGGCAAAAATAGACCTCATTTCTTTAATTTGAATTCCTGTTTTGCAAGAATTCAAATTAGATAGCAGCACAGCAGTAGAATGGAATAGACTCATAGGGAATTAACATCCTTTGGTTCTAAGCTTCTAGCTGTCTTTTTTCTTTCCTTTTACACAATCCATGAGTTAGTTAAGGCCAATCTCATAATACATCTATCACCTGCAGGTTTAAAGGGGACACTATTACCCCCACCCCCAACTATGGAGCTAGTTCATACATTCATCAGCAAGTATTGAATAATGGGGCTGCACAAGTTTCACTTCAATAGTGTGTTCAAATTGTTGTAAGGAATATCCTTCTGAGTTCAGTTCCAAGTGGGGAAAAAGACACTGGATTCATGGAAGTTGCTTGGAAAGAAGGTTTAATGGTGGACAGGAGCACATGGCAGGAGCCCCTGTACAGAAAAGGTAGATTACATGCTTCCAGGTGTGGGTGAAGAGAAAGAAGGGAAGGGAAGATGCTGAGTCCCTTGGTTTTATAACCTCTGTTGGGTCCCACCTCTTAGTTTCCTGTTCCTGTGTATATAATGCACTGATTGGTGGTCAGGCTCACAGGAGGCCATGCAGTGGCAACTCTATAGGCTTTTGTCTGTCCCAGGCTTGGCTGAATGAAAGGGCCTTGGGCAAATCCTAATATGGCTATGACTGAAGGAGATAAATCTTTGTTATGTAGAAGACTGCTCCAGGCTAGGTGGGAGGAATGTGGTAAGGGTGGGGGCAGGGAGCTGCAGGAAGCTGCTTTGTATTTAAAACATGTTTCTCCTTTCCTCATTCAGGGAAACATATTCTTTCCTTTTTCAATGTTTCCTAGGATATTTCATTTTTCTAGGAGGGGGTGGGTGCTAACTTCCTACAAAATAAAGCACCCCCTTGGAACTACTTTGTGATATAACACAGCCTTCCTGTTCTTCACAGTGAAGTGAAGCTGCTGGAAGGGGGACAGGAGAACCTCCAACAATTGGTCATGCTGGAGGAGATCTCAGAATTGACAAAAGGCACTTTGTCATCAGTAATCATGCCATCAGTGTCCCTTGCCAAGGTGAACAGCAGTGTCTCCTTGGCACAAGGTGCATTGTTAAGTCAAAGCCTGGCCACCTGGCATAGTCTTAATGAATAATGGAAGCTCATTTGGTGCAACATCATGAAGAATATTTGTATACAGTATGTGATCTCTAAGAGTCCACAGTAATCTATCAATTGGTGTAATTTTGCAGATAATCTGTCCCTCAGAGAACCACTTAGTTTAATGATAAAGAAAATTATCACAGGCATTCATATACCTTAGCAATTGTGTTACATCACACAGAAGATGCATTATTTCCTTTTATCACTGAGGTAGGTTGCTTAAAAATCAGTTGGTAAATAAGTCAAGTGATAAGTAGGCAAGTGCAGGGCATGGTCTTATCTTGGGCTGATCAGCTGGTATCTCAGTCCTTCCTCTCATACCATGTACAGATTGGCAGTAAAATTTTAAGTGAGCATTGATGAGAGGAAAGCAAACTGGTTTAAGGAATGGGAGGTAGATAAATATGTTGCAGGCACAGTTCTAGCCTTCAAAAGTCTTGCTTATGCTCCCTATCATTAGCATAGCTATCTCCTGCCTTGTGGCAAAGGCAGTCTTAGATATACCCATGATTACAAACCCATATTCTATGTTGGTTAATGAAGAAGAACTGCTAATCTCTAATTTGTTGCTTAGTAGAAGAGAATTGCATCTTTCCCTGATGCATTAGGGACTACTAACTATGTAAATTTCAGGAATTCCAGTTTAGAAAGCTCTCCCTTGAGTTATCTCCATAGGATATTTGCCCTGATAGGAAAAGAGGGATGCCAGATTTCTCTAACTGAAGAGAAGGTGCAGAAAAGGAGGAGTCCACAGCATATCTTTCTTTGAAGACCTTGATTATCCTGTAATAATTATGGAAGCCAGCTGTTGCTACAAATTCAAAAAGAAAAATATTTGGAAACCCGGTGATATAAAGACAAATTGTTTTTTTTTCCAGTGGTACATTATATAGCACTTCCAATGCTTTAAAAAAAAGGCAATTCCTATGTGAAAATTATTGCAGGCTAGAAGATGAAGAGATCCACTTCTGGGACTAGAGTAAGGAATGTGGGGGAGAAGTAGATGTTAAGGATAGCAGTGCAGAGGCACAATGGTTCTGCTTCAAGAAACAACATGTGACTGGGTCTTTTGTAGAAAAAAAGATTCCTGCTGAATAGATCCCCCCTGCCCATAATATAGAAAATGGCACATGAGTCTGGCTGAGAAAGCCAGCTAATAGAGCTGTTTCCTGGGCAATTATCTTCTGTGGTTGAGTTTCTTTATGGACCTGGAAGGAATGTCACTTGGAGATAGTCTTTCATATGATTTGGTTTCTATGTTACTGTTTAGAAGTGCCCTGATAGTATCTCTCCCCCCCCCCCTTCTCTCTAGAACAGGGTTGAGTGGTTGAGCAACTGTGGTCTTTCAGAAGTTGCTGGAACTGCAGTTCCTAACATCCTCCACCTGTGCCTATGCTAGATATGTTTTCAGGACAATGAAAGAAAAACAGTATCTGGAAAGACACCTTCATCTGTATCTCAGCTCACTGGAAGGTTTCTTTGTAACGTTCTATGCCACGTGTCTTTTGGCAAATTCCCAGATGAAACTAAAACGATCTATTTGTCTATGGTCAGGACCAAAATTAATCCTGGCTATCTTTGGTTTCATCTCACCGTTGAGCTGGTTGGACCAGAATTATATCCTGTCAACATCCCCAACAATGAACCATCTTTTGCCCAGAAGGCCAATTCATATTTAGGTAACACATTACAATCTCTGTATCATGTATTTCTTTCCCAAATTGCTAGGTTTCACAAAACAAGCACAGTTCAATCTATGGATGGCATAAACAGCAGATAAGGTACATTTTCCCACTTCCTTTGAAAACCTATCAAATTATGCTTTACTAGAAACAAAGTGCCTGCCTTGTATGCCATTCTTTTTTTTTTATTAAAAAGTATAGTCACAGTTCTTGATGTGCCAGAATCTCTTCATCTAATATACACATAGCTGGAAAGCTGTGAAATTCAAATCTTTCTCTTCTTTAGCAAAACCAAGTTGCACAAAATGTGTGATAACAGGCAGAATCCATTGTATTGTAATTGTAGGTCATATGCTTTGTAGAATTAAACCTAGAAAGATTAGAAGTACATCACCCATCATTGTCTACCAGCGTAGCTTTTGGCTGGAGCAAATGGTATTTTGCTAGTTATGAGTTGTACGAGTTGCAACCCCAAACACATGTATCAGGGGTGGGTTCTGATTTTCCTCGCTGACAGTTCGCTTCCTGACATGCTGCGCAGGCGCTCATGGGGGCGCATGTGCAGTGCTAAAAACCTAGCTTCTGCACATGCGCAGAAGCAAAAAACAAGATGGTGGCACCTATGGCATCGCCAAGAGAGCCGGTTCGGGGGCATGGCAGGCCTGGGTTGCTGCCGGGTTCCAGCGACCCAGGCCGCCAAGTTACTACCAGTTCCATAGAACCGGTCCAAACAGGGAGGAACCGGTTCGGACATCAGAGATGGGTTCCTCCTGGTTCGGACCGGTTCACCCGAACTGGTAGCAAACCGCTGGTGATGTCATGATGATGTCACAGAACGGGTTCGGTAGGTGCCGGTCTGTGGGCGCCGCCATCTTTTTTTTGAAATTTTTTTTAAAAAAATTGGGCTTTTTTTCTTCTGCGCATGCGCAGAAGCCATGTTTCCAGCACTGCGCATGTGTCACCATCTTGTTTTTGGCTTTTTGACATTTTTATTTTATTTTTTGGCACTGTGCATGCACACATGAAGCACGTGCGTGGCCACGCGGCGCAGAAGGAAGCAAACCTGCAGCGAGGTAAATTAGATCCCACCCCTGTCTGACATGTATATATTTCAGCATGCTGCTGAATCCATTCAGAATATTTCAATCATTTCAGGTTGTAGAAGGACACATTAGACATAATCAGGGAAAATACTTCTAATTTAGATCTAAAGGACCAGGGGTGATATGAAAGCAGTGTTCCAATATCTAAGGGGCTGTCACAAAGAAAAGGGGGTAAACTATTCTCCAAAGCCCCCAAAGCCAGGACAAGACCAATGGATGGAAACCAATCAAGGAAAGAACCAACCTAGAACTAAGAAGAAATTTCCTAACAGACAATTCATCAGTGGAATAACTTTCCTCCAGAAGTTGTGGCCGCTTATATGCTGGAGGTTTTTAACAAGCGATTGGACAACCATTTCTCTGAAAGATACAGGGTTTCCTGCTTGATCAGGAGGTTAGAGTAGAAGACCTCTAAAGTCCCTTCCAACTCTGTTATTCTGTTCTGTTATTTGTTTCTATTATTCAGCCACTCCTTTGTACCTTATTTCTAGTCATTTAGAGCCGAGGTGGCACAGAGGTTAGAATGCAGCACTGCAGGCTTCTTCAGCTGACTGCTAGTTCGGCAGTTCGGCTGTTCAAATCTCACCAGGCTCAAGGTTGACTCAGCCTTCCATCCTTCTGAGGTCGGTAAAATGAGGACCCAGATTGTTGGGGGCAATATGCTGAACTCTGTAAACCGCTTAGAGAGGGCTGTAAAGCACTATGAAGCGGTATATAAGTCTAAGTGCTATATCTCATTTCCTATGCTGTTTCCATACAAAATAACAAGTTAGCTGGTAACAATGTCTGAAACCTAACTATTTTCTTCCCTTTTTATTCCCCAATCTGAATTCCAGAGAAGATCATGAGTTGCCAATCTCAGGACGTGTCTTGCATAAAGAATTATCTGAGAAAGAGCAGCTGATGTCTGCTTGACAGAATGAATAATACCAGTGACTCATGACTTTCAATCCTACTGTAGGCTTTCAATAAAAAAGGCAATGGAAAACTAAGGCATAGTAAAAACTGATACCCAGGATAATAATGCATGTAATCCATTACTTAACTTTTTCCAACTATGGAACAAATAATGAGAAAGCAAGAGAGACATTAACAGCACTATCTTCTTTGTTAGTTCCATGCTCCCCTACATATGTTCATTCAAAATTAAGACCCATTCCTGATCAATGATTATAGGATTGCAGACTTTACACCAGTGGTGAAATCCAATTTTTTTACTACTGGTTCTGTGGGCGTGGCTTGGTGGGCGTGGCTTGGTGGGTGTGGCAGGGGAAGGATATTGCAAAATCTCCATTCTCACCCCACTCTGGGGCCAGCCAGAGCTAGTATTTGCCGGTTCTCTGAACTACTCAAAATTTCCGCTACCGGTTCTCCAGAACCTGTCAGAACCTGCTGGATTTCACCCCTGCTTTACACTAATTTCAGACTGGAAATTCAAATGGAGGCGTTTCCTCTAGAATACAAGCAGGATTGTCTCAAGTCTTTATGCAGTATGATGGAAAGGTTTTATCTGCTGCTATCACTGGTCATTGCCTCCTTTCCTTGGCAAGGGATCCTGGGATTCCTGCCAAAATATACAGATGAACTTCCTAGGATAAAATATGATAAAGATGCCCATGAATGGAGCCAAGTCTTTGCTGACTGTATCCACACTGCTATCTTGGCGGCAGTATGGAGATTTGCCATTCCTTCTTCCAACATGTTTTTCCAACTTCCCAATCTAACAGCTGTGGAGTTCAAATGGCAGCTTCTGAGATCACCAGACAGGCTAGGTTCTGCCTCTGCTGAGAGTGCTGGCCACAAAAGGAAGGAAGCATTTCGTTATGCGTTGCATTTCCTCTTGGCATGAGCGATGGGGAAATATTCTATTTTAGATTAGACCTAAAAATTTTTAGCAAGTCAAAATTATTGATCATCTCCTCCTCCTCCTCCTCCTCCTCCTCCTCCTCCTCCTCCTCCTCCTCCTCCTCCTCCTCCTCCTCCCTCCTCTTCCTCCTCCTCCTCCTCTTGAGTGATGGGTCAATTTTCCTTTGTTCAGCAGGAAATTGGCTGGTGAATTGTCCAGAATGATCAGGAGAGGGGTGTCTCCTGATGGGAGCTGTCAGAATGTAGATTTCTTACACGGATTTATTTTATTTATTTATTTATTTAAACGCTCTTATAGGCCGCCCAATCCCGTGGGACTCAGGGCGGCGTACAACATGAATAAGAGGCGTACATTTAAAAACAGTCATCATTAATTTAAATTAAAAATATAATTAAAAAGAAGACATTATAAACACAACATTCAGGGGGAATCTGGTTGTCCTATTCACCCCATCTGCCGGAAGAGCCATGTTTTTAAGGCTTTACGGAAGGCCAGTAGGGTGGGGATGGTCCGGATCTCTGGTGGCAGTTGGTTCCAGAGGGACGGGGCTCCCACAGAGAAGGCCCTCCCCCGCGGTCCCGCCAACCGACATTGTTTGGCCGACGGGACCCGGAGGAGGCCCTCTCTGTGGGACCTAACCGGTCTTAGGGAGGTATGTGGTAGGATGCGGTCCCGCAGGTAGCCTGGCCCTGAGCCATGTAGGGCTTTAAAGGTAGCGACCAACACCTTAAATTGCACCCGGAGGCTGACTGGTAGCCAATGCAGCTGGCGAAGGATAGGTGTTACGTGGGTGTATCTCGGTACACCCACTACTGCACGCGCAGCTGCATTCTGTACCAGCTGGAGTCTCCGGATGCTCTTTGAGGGTAGCCCCATGTAGAGCGCGTTACAGTAGTCTAGCCGTGAGGTGACAAGGGCATGAGTGACTGTGAGCAAGGCCTCCCTCTCCAAGTAAGGTCGCAATTGGTGCACAAGACGGATTTGTGCAAAGGTCCCCCTAGCCACAGCTGAAAGATGTTGCTCCAATTTTAGCTGTGGATCTAGGAGGACACCCAAATTGCGAACCTGTTCTGAGGGAGTCAATTTTTCTCCCCCGAGAACCAAGGAGGGACAGTCGACATAGTCCTTGGGAGGCAATATCCAGAGCCACTCAGTCTTGTCTGGGTTGAGCCTGAGTCTGTTCACTCCCATCCAGACCCTCACATCGTCCAGGCAGCGGCACATCACATCAACTGCTTCACTGAACTGACACGGGGTGGAGATGTATAACTGGGTATCGTCAGCATACTGTTGATACCTCACCCCATGTCGTCGGATGATCTCACCCAGCGGTTTCATGTAAATGTTAAACAGGATGGGCGAGAGGACCGAGCCCTGTGGCACCCCGCAAACCAGGGGCCTAGGGGCCGACCTCTGTCCTCCTGTCAACACCGACTGCGTCCTGTCAGAGAGATAGGAGGAGAACCACTTTAAAACAGTGCCTCCCACTCCCATCTCCCCAAGACGACGCAGAAGGATACCATGGTCAATGGTATCGAAAGCCGCTGAGAGGTCAAGTAGCACCAGGATGGAGGAATGACCCCCATCCCGGGCTCGCCAGAGATCATCCATCAGCACGACCAAAGCAGTCTCCGTACTGTAGCCGCGCCTGAAACCCGATTGAAAGGGATCCAGATAATCAGTATCCTCCAATAGCCGCAGGAGTTGGAGCGACACCACCTTCTCAACAACCTTACCCAAGAAGGGTAAGTTGGAGACTGGACGGAAGTTCTTTAAATCCGCTGGGTCCAGGGAAGGCTTCTTGAGGAGGGGCCTCACCACCGCAGCTTTTAAAGGCTGTGGGATGGATCCCTCTCTCAAAGAAGCGATCACAACCGCCTGGAGCCAGCCGCGTGTCACCTCCCTGCTGGCAGAAACCAGCCAGGAGGGGCACGGGTCCAATAAACAGGTGGAGGCGCTCATTGCTCCTATGGCCTTGTCCACATCCTCAGGAGTGACAGGTTCAAACTCGTCCCATATAACAGGACTAAGACTCACCCCTGTCATCTCGGCTTGCCCTGTCCAAATGGAGTCCAGGTCTGTCCGAATCTGAACGACTTTATCCGCCAGAAACTGGGAAAATTCCTCAGCTCTGCCCTGCAAGGGATCTTCAGCCCCCTCCTTGGCTAGGAGGGAGCGAGTCACCCTAAACAGAGCGGCTGGGCGGGAGTCGGCGGACGCAATAAGAGCGGAAAAATACGCGCATTTTGCCGCCCTTATCGCCACTAAGTAAGACTTAATGTAAGTTCTTAAAAGTGTCCGGTCAGACTCAGCTTTACTGGCTCTCCATCGTCGCTCTAGGCGTCTCTTTAGGCGCTTCATCTCCCGGAGCTCCTCAGTAAACCAAGGGGCCCTCCGGGATCCGCTGCCACGGAGGCCGCAAAGGCGCAATCCGGTCTAAGGCCCCCATTGCCGCCTGGTTCCAAGCAGCAACTAGAGCCTCAGATGAATCGTGTACCAGGGAGTCAGGTATTTCCCCAAGTTCCCTCTGAAATCCTTCAGATTCCATTAGGCGCCTGGGGCGGAACCACTTAGTCGGTCCCGCCTCCTTGCGGTGGAGGAGTGGTGCCATGAAATCCAACCTCAGAAGGAAATGATCTGACCACGACAAGGGTGTTGTGACTAAACCCCTCAGCCTCAGATCATCTCTCCACTGCCCCGAGAGAAACACAAGGTCAAGCGTGTGACCTCCCTCATGAGTCGGACCCTGAACTACTTGGGTCAGGTTCATGGTTGTCATGGAAGCCATGAACTCCTGGACTGCCTCCGAGGTTTCACCGGGCGATGGCAAATTAAAGTCCCCCAGCACCATCAACCTGGGGAACTCAATCGCCAGCCCTGCTACCGCCTCGAGCAGAACAGGCAGGGCCTTTGTAACGTAGCTAGGAGGCAGGTACGCTAACAAAAGGCCCACCTGGACCCCTAAGTCCAACTTCAGAAGGAGCGTCTCACACCCAACAATCTCCGGGGCAGGGCTCCTTCGAGGATTAAGGTTCTGGCGAGCTATAATCGCCACTCCTCCACCCCTTCCCTAGTACAGCGGCTGATGCTGTACTAAGAACCCGTCCGGGCACATCTCGGAGAGGGGAACCCCCCCCTCCTGGCCTAGCCAGGTCTCAGTGATACATGCCAGGTCCGCCCCCTCTTCCAGGATTAAATCCCGTACAAGGGGGGCCTTGTTGGTAATTGACCTGGCATTCAACAGTAGCAGCTTGAGCCCAGGGCCCTGACATCCCTGGTTACCAGGACCTTGGGTTGAGCAAGATGGAACCAAACCTGAGGGGCCAGAACAAGGAATCGCTTGGAGACAGCGAGTTCTCGTTCCCCGAGAGCGGCCTACCCCTCTGCTCCCGCCATACCTACCTCTCCCTGTTATGACCATAATACTCCCGCTCCCCCTTGTACCAGAGATCCCCTCCCCGCCCCCACTGGTCTCCCTCTCTTCCGGCAAACCATCCATACCACTCACTCTAAAACGGGGATCAGGCTCCAGAACCCCTCCACTTCTGTTTTCACACTCAGTAAAGGGGGCCGGGGCCCAAGCACCCGCATTCCTCATTCCTACCAATCAATCAGTCTACACATATGCTCCAAGAATCATACACTCATGCACCCACACAACATATCGGAGGTAGATTTACAAGTTTAAGACAAAGAGGAGACACCATCAAATGAGGGTGTAATATAAAACGGATCCCTGCCGTTACCCCGGTCTCGTAACTGTTCTGTCCTTTATCGCACAGCACCTTTGCGATCTTTATATGAGACTTTAACAGATAACAGAGTCTCCAGTTCTCAGAGTTAGTGTGTATTTGTCCTCCTTCATAGAATAGTAATAATAATAGTCGGAGTCCGGGAATCGATAATCCGGGGGGCAAAGAGCAATCTTCCCTATTCAGCTGTTTTTGGGAGTCCAAAATCCCTCTCCCCTTGGTATAAGATCGAGTTCTACCTGAGGGGGGGATCCCCCGCAAAAAGTGCAAAAGCCAGGAGAAAATGCTAATCATCGCAGTAGCCCCAATAATCCGCCACATCTTCGTCCCGGTCGTAATGATCTTCAAATGGCCAGAGACATCCACAAAAGTAGAGAAGGCAGAAGATGGAAAGGGGCCACAATAATTATTATCGCCTCAGAGTCTAACAGTCTCCCTAGGAGTAAATGGCGGCTATGGGGGATAATGTAACAATTGGGGTTGTAAAACAAGATAACAAAATAACCCCCCCCCAGCAGTCGCGATGTTAGCAAGCTCAAAAAAGGTGCTGGTGGTGCAAGCCTTCAATAAACATTCCCCAGAGTAACACAAGCCACCGCTTTGCCACTAAGCAATTAATGGCGGCCGCAATCTCCGCGGTCGGCTTTGGGGACCTGGCAGTCGCAGATTTCCCTCACAGTCGAAGGACTAGCTCAAAGTGCTGTGCAGTCTGTCAATTTATAGTCAGTATAGAGACGTTCGATTGGAAAAGGCTCTCTCCCAAAAACGACCTCGATCTTCCTTGCCGCGTTTGGGAAGTTGATCCCAGCCTCTCACAATAACCTCTGGGGAGATTCCACTGTCAGCCGAGCTCCTGACCAACCAAACAGCCGGCGTGTCGTCCGAGCTCGCCTTCTCCCCCTCCGGTGGTGGGAAATCCGCCCTCAAATCACTTCAGGCGATGGATTCTCCTGATCGACAAAAACTACCGTCAGGCCTAAAAACCGGCCCTCACGACGTCCCTACCGCTTCAAGATGGGCGGCGGTCTCCGAGGCAGTCTCTGCAGTCGAAGACGAGAAGGAGACTAACGGCACTATCCGTGTGTGGCTAGTTGTTTCGCCACAACCCACTGGTGCCAGATATGTTCACAGTCCTTCCAGAGTGCAAAAAAGCTCTGGGCAAAGTCTCCTTCAAGCGAACGGCCGGAGAAACAGTCAGCTGTTTTGCGGAGCCAGATTTTCTTCCGCCATCTCCGCCGTGGCTCCTGGATTTCTCTGTAATATGTAGAAAGTCGGACCCACAGGAAGGACAGGGAAATGGTGGAGGACACTGTTTTTGAGTATAGCGCAGAGGTGGGTTTCAGGAGGTTCTGACCAGTTCTGGAGAACTGGTAGCGGAAATTTCGAGTAGTTCGGAGAACCGGTAAATACCACCTCTGACTGGCCCCGCCCCCATCTATTCTCTGCCTCCCGAGTGCCAGCTGATCAGGAGAAAATGGGGATTTTGCAGTAACCTTCCCCCAGGAGTGGGGTGGGAATGGAGATTTTACAGTATCCTTCCCCTGCCATGCCCACCAAGCCACGCCCACCAAGCCACGCCCACAGAACCGATAGTAAAAAAATTTTTTTGAATCCCACCACTGGTATAGCGCTATTTGTGAGACAGAGCTAAAAGTCGAGTGTAAGAAGCAGAAACTTAGCAACAGAACTGGCATTCTCGTGGGGATTTGCAGCACTGGGTGTCTCCAGAGTCTCTCCTTGGAGATATATGTAAGGCAGCCAATCGTGCTGGAGTGCACATGATGCTTTTAAATGAATCTGACAATAAGTCTTTAGTTATTGTCTCTCTTCTCAAGAGGCTTCCTCTTTCGCAGATTTCTTGCAACTCAAGGGAGAACTACAGAACCATTGTTTGTGTTTAGAGAAAGTATGTGCAAGAAGGAGCAAAAGTAGTTTCCTGTTGGAATGGAATGCTTCTTTTTCTGGAACCTAAAATACTTATAAACTGCCACTCTGAGTTCTATCTTCTCTCCCAAAGCTTATTACCTTTGGACCATCCTGTTATTATATTCCATACTCTGTCCTTTATAGGTATATTAACCTATACAAACTATCATAGATAGAATAGAATAGAATAGAATAGAATAGAATAGAATAGAATAGAATAGAATAGAATAGAATAGAATAGAACAGAACAGAACAGAACAGAACAGAACAGAACAGAACAGAATAGAATAGAATAGAATAGAATAGAATAGAATAGAATTCTTTATTGGCCAAGTGTGATCGGACACATAAGGAATTTGTCTTTGGTGCATATGCTCTCAGTGTACATAAAAGAAAAGATCCATTTGTCAAGAATTATGAGGTACAACACTTATTGATTGTCATAGGGTACAAATAAGTAATCAGGAAACAATCAATATTAATATAAATCAGCATATTTAACCATATATGCCAACATATAGATCAGAAAAACCAAATATAGTTTAATTTTTTTTTAAATTGTGTTTTTCCACATCTTCATCTAGGATGCATTCTGCCTCTCAGTTCCTAAAACAATAAATCTCTTTAGTTTAGAAAAAGACATTAGTAACTGAAGGCTTGAGACAGCCTTTGACACAGTGGGAACTATGAGTGGGAACCCAAATGAGAAATGCATTCAAATAACAAACTTGAAAATACTAGTACCCCCTTTATATCAGCACTTTCCATGTGCTGATGTTAAGAAATCACAGCCATATGTTTCACAAAAGGGATGTGTTTCGTTGTCTTTATGTCCCCTGTGTTCTCTGAAGAATATAAGGAACTGAATGTTTTGCAATGTTTTTCCTTGGACTTCTGCTTATGCAGAGTGCAACAATCGTATTTTGAAGATAAAAACTCTGTTCTACTTCAGGGTATCAGAGATACACTGATCCAAATTAGGGCACAAAGTTTGAAAAAGTATGCCTTTGACTTCATGGATCCCAGGGCTACCAGGTTCAAACTGCAAACATCTGGATTATCTCTAGATACCAACCAAAGAGACTTTGCTTCATTTGGTGGGCCCCTGGATTTTCTTCACCTGAGATATAGTAGCCCGACTGCTCTATTTCTTCTGGGCCATTCTTTATAATATATTTCCACACCGGAGATGGCATTCTGCTGGTTCAGACCGGTTCAGGTGAACCGGTAGCGGCGACCTGCAGGTGGTCCCACCCGCCCCGGCGCTATGTCATTCTATTTAGGCTCATTTTGAAGCCACGTGCATGCGTGCAAGATGTGCATGCGAGCATAGTGCATGTGCAGAAGGCCGAGCGCACGCGCTCACATTTGTGAACTCTTAGGGAAAGTAAATGAATATGACCTCTGTTCCGGGGTGGGTTCCTACCAGTGCGGACCAGTACGTGCGCACCGGTTGCGGCCCACTGGTGACGTAAGTTTGGCGTCACGGCTCCGGTACTGTCTGTGCCAGTCCGTGCACACCACCATCTTTTTTTCAGAACTTTTGGCGATTTTTTCGGGTTTGGATAGCTTCTCCTTGTCCTCTGCTTTGAAAAAAAAGCCCTCCTGCCTGCCCCCGGGTTAATACCAACCTTTATTTCTTCGTCCGAAGCACAGCTGAGCAGCTCCTCAGCTGTATTTTGGGCTAAAATGTCCTTCTGAGCATGCGCGGAAGTAAAATCGCACGGGCGGATTCGCGTGCACGAAACGTCGCGATGCGCACCGGTAGCAAAGGTAACTGGAACCCACCCCTGCTCTGTTCCATATTCCATCTTGGCTGGTCTTGTTTGGTGAATACCATGTATCACTCTTTATCCAAGACAGCAGAAAAATCAGGGGCCAATAGAAGCATGGAGCAATCTCAGTTCTGGGGATCTAGATCTTAACACAGCAACTGTTTCTAGAGATTTAGAAGAACTTCCATTTTTAAAAAACTGTAATGCCTTCAGAGTCTTGCCTTACAACAGAGAAGCCTTGATATTTTTTCCTGGACCAGGTGGTATTATTTCCTTGTACATCCTTAGTATCAAACTAAGTATGCCTTCTAGCCTGGAATGTCCTGTGACTACATCTGAGCTTAATAACTGAATCAGGAGTTCTTGTAAATCCTTGACCTTTGTCTGTTTGAATGTGTGAATTCTTTGGAACAAAATAATGTCTGCAGTCTATATTGGACACACTAACTGCCATTTTCTTAACACTAGACACTACTAGACAAATCAAGAATCATTGACTAGTCACACAAACAGGTCAAGAATACCAATATAGAGGTCAATCAGCAAGCCATGGCTAGCCATGGTACTCATCAGTGGGTACATAGTTTACACATTATCAGTGCTAAACTTGATTTAGCATGCATGTTCAATATATCCTCTATAAAATTACCTTAATTACATATTGTGATTCTTTCAGGTCAATACAAAGGAATATAGTAACTACAGGTATTGCTGTTTTGCATTCTTGTGTCCTGAATGTCTTTTGCTTATTTTGTAAAATAGTATTTATGGAGCCTTATAGATTGTTATCATCATCAGTATTTATTGATTATGTGACATTAAGTCATTGTTGACTCTTAATGGCTACATAAATAGATTTTCTCCTTGATGATCTGTCCATAACCTTGTCTTTTAGGTCACAGATATCAGAAATATAAATACTGTGGGTATAAAAATACCAGAAAGAGGTTTTCCAGCCCCCAGCCACACTTTTTTGCTATACCTATGATAGTTGTACAGAGGGGACAAATAGGTCCATTAGTCTCATTGTTGATGGCTGTCATTTGCAAAGCATCTCCATTATTTCCTGCCTATTAATTCTAGTGCTTAGGTAAGTACATTAGTTTGGGTCATGACATCTAAGATACAGTGCATGAGGCTGAGCACAGCTTATTAGGGATGCAGATTGTCCTCAGATGGATTTAAATAAATACCAGAAGCATCTCCAATCCTGTGAAAAGAAACAAACTCTACCACAGAGCACTTTTCAGCAGTTTAGGGGAAAGTACCTGGAGAATTTCCTGATATGCGGAGAAATGTCAGATAGGAATGTGCTTCTTTTGAGTGCAAACTGGGTTGGGAGATATGGTGTTCATTTGTTTTCGAAGCTGTTTAGGTTTACCTCCTGTGTTTCTTGCCTCAGAATGGAAGGAAAGAGTCCTAGCCCACGGTGGGATTAATTTTTTTTACTACCGGTTCTGTGGGTGTGGCTTGGTGGGCGTGGCTTGGTGGGCGTGGCAGGGGAAGGATACTGTAAAATCTCCATTCCCTCCCCACTCCAGGGGAAGGTTACTGCAACATCCCCCTTTCCTCTCAATCAGCTGGCACTCGGGAGGCAGAGAATAGATGGGGCAGGACCAGTCAGAGGTGGTATTTACCGGTTCTCTGAACTACTCAAAATTTCCGCTACCAGTTCTCCAGAACTGGTCAGAACCTGCTGAATCCCACCTCTGGTAGCTGTTTATCAATTGCTGTCAAGGCATCTTCTACACAGTCACACAAAGTCTGGAAGCTGCACATGTTCCTGATTGAGTTCATGGGTTGTGCTAAACTATACTGTGGTTTATATACTTTTGGTTTACCAGGTTGTGTGAATAAAACCACTATGATGTATAAATCATGATTTATATTTTATCAAGATATAGCCCAGCCACGTGCTGTTTAGCCAATAAAATGTGTCAAATTTTCATGTCAATAGGATAAACTTTGAAAACTCCTAACAAGTTGACTATCTGCTACAAACAAGCAGGTCGTACAAAACAGAATACGCAATTTCAGAGGCTAGATTCAGACAGTGGACTATAATGCAGTCATAGGCATCTATAACAAGTCACAACAACCTAAAAATAATGTAATCAGGATAATTCACATCATTTGTGCGATAATATCATGTTCCCTCACCCTCTTGTGCTCACCTATGAATGTGGTTGTTCTGATTTTAATTTGCCATGATGAAAGAATCCAGTCATTACGATTTTTGGAAATCTTTGCTTTAGTTTATTCAGCAAACCATGTTTTTTGTAAAATGTGAATCCAACAATATCTGTAATATATTAAGAAGTGATAGGCTATCATAATACTCTAGATGCCATGCTGGTTGGGGGTGCTGTTTAGGCAACATCTGGCATTCCATATGTATCCTATCAGTATGTTAAGCCAACCAGAGGTGGGTTCCTCCCGGTTCGGACCGGTTCTAAAGAACCGATAGTAACTTGGCGGCCTGGGTCGCTAGAACCGGCAGTGACCCAGGCCTGCCACGTGCCTGAGTGGGTTTTCCCGGTGGCACCATAGGCAGCCCCATCTTAAAAAGCACAGAAGCTTTTTAAAAGTATGGCGGGCCCCTGAGCGAACCGGCAGCGGGAGAAACCAGAACCCACCCCTGAAGCCAACCTCTAAATGGCTTCAGACACTGTAATCCTGGATATACCTATTAGGGAATAAGCCCCATGGGACTTACTTCTGTATTAACATATATGGGAGCAAAATTGCATGTGGCTGGTATTTATGTAACAAGGACTGGCCTTCCTCATATTTTTTTCTGATTGTTTGCTGCCCACAGTTACTGGTTTGAGATAAATTGACTATACAAATTGAATACAAGTAGCTCTCAAATTACGACCACAATTGAGCCCAAAATTTCTGTTACTAAGTGAAACATTTGCTAAGTGAATTTTGGCCCATTTTACAATCTTTCTTGCCACAATTGTTAAATGAATCACTGCAGTTATTAAATTAGTAATATGGTTGTTAAGTGGTTTCCCCATTGGCTTTGCTTGTCAGACAGTCACAAAAGGTGATCAGATGACCCCAGGACATTAAGAATGAGTCAGTTGCCAAGCATCCAAAGTCTGATCACATGACTATGGAGATGCTCAGGGGCGGGTTGCCTGTTCTTCGCGCTACCGGTGTGCATCACCATGTTTTGGCATGCATGCTCTCGCTACACGTGCGCACCACCTCATGCGATTTTGCTTCCTGCGCATGCGCGGAAGCAAAATCTCATGAGGGGACGTGCGCACACACGTGATTTTGGTGCTTTTTGCTTCTGTGCATGTGCAGAAG
Organism: Diadophis punctatus similis; assembly: GCA_023053685.1. Lineage (NCBI taxonomy): Eukaryota > Metazoa > Chordata > Lepidosauria > Squamata > Dipsadidae > Diadophis > Diadophis punctatus. The sequence continues at coordinate 89,966,854 of JALIGW010000003.1, read as the reverse complement.
CAAAAAAATGCCAAAATCTCACACGCACGTGCGTTCCCTTGCAAGATTTTGCTTCTGCGCATGCGCAGGAAGCAAAATCAGCCCAAAGATTCCCCCCCAAAAGATGGCGACAGACCGGCGAAGATGGCACCAAAGCGGTCGTGTGCAAATAGCGCCATCTGCTGGCTGCTACCGGTACTGTAGAGTGGACTGCACCAGTAGGAACCCACCACTGGAGATGCTGCCATGGTCATAAGTGTGAAAAAATTGTCATAAGTCACTTTTTAGTGCTGTTTTAACTTTGAATGGTCACTAAATGGACTGTTGTAAGTCAAGGACTACCAATAAATGAAATGACATGACAGAGCTTTGTTCCCATTTTTTTAAATTTTGAAATAACACAAATCAGAAATTATGATTTGAAGCTCATCATTCATGTCTTAATATTAAACACAATGGCAGGACCATATTTTATACGAAACATGCTTGGTAACCTGCATGTGTGTGGCCTTGAATTCCCAGTCTCCTAAGCAATGTCAGTGTTTGCTGAAGAATTCTGGGACTTCATGTGTAGACATCTGAACACTACACAAATTGGAAAGCACTATTCTGGGGCATTACGTCCTAAGCACAATTGCCACATTTTTCTCTTTTCCCACATACTGAAATATAGTGTGTTATGTTCACAGACAATTATGTAATTAACAAACTGTCTGTGATTTTCATTATTCATATTATTTCTTTTTCCTTCATAAAGACTTTTTTGTGTGTGTGTCTTTGAGTCAGTTTTTGACTCCTGGTGCCTGGAGAAGTCTCTGTAGTTTTCTTGGCAAGATTTTGGAGATATTTAACTGTTGCCGGTTTCCCAGAGCTGAAAGAGGGTGACTGGCCCAAGGTTACCAAGCTGACTATGTACCTATGGTTGGACTAGAAGCCATGGCCTCCTGGTTTCTAGTCTCTTGTCTTAATTGCTAGACCAAATTGGGTCTCTCATAGATACATACCCTTTACATTATTTCTTTTTGGGTGAGCCATATTTTGAAAGGCCCAAAAACTAAGTAAGATGTAGCTAGAAAATGAAATTAAAGTCAGGAAATAAGAAAAATAGCCCAACTAAATCTATTTTCCATCAACACAAGATACATTGCACCCTTCTATAGCTTTACATCTTTATAAATCATTCTTATTTGCACTTTACATAACTTGACTTTTGTTCTTAAATTTCTCGCCTTTTTGGAGGATTCTTTTAGTTCATTCTTCTTCCTTCTATCATAGAGATTTGCCTTACTCAAATTTATTAGAAGTTTAAAAACAGCAATTAAACAAAAAACTGAGACCCATCTGCAGTCAATCAATGCAAATTGTTCTCTGTAGCAGGGATGAAAAATAAAAAAAATTGCTGAACTGCAGTTCCCATAAGCCATAGTCTATACTGAATGGTCACTTGTGAAGAATACTGGAACTTTGACTGTGTAATGCAGTTGGGCTCTTATATTGTGCTAAGCCGCAATAATAGTTTTATACATAACTGTGAAACAAACCATAACTTAATCAAATGATACACAATCAACTGGGTTTATTCAATATATCATTGCACAAATCTTAATGAATCACAATGCCTGGAATGGTATGGCAACAGCCAAAACCAGTGTGAATCAGGGGTGGGTTCTAACTTACCTCCCCGCTGGTTCACTTTCTCCCGCGCCGTGTGGCTGCGCACTCATTGCGTGCACGCGGCCACGCTGCATATGTGTGCATGTGCAATGCCGAAAACTCGGCTTCTGCGCATGTGCAGAAGCCAAAAATAAGATGGTGGCACCCACCAACCGGCACCGACAGAACCAGCTCCATGACATCACCACCACTTTAGAACTAATGGTTCTCCATGACATCACCACCACTTTAGAACTAATGGTTCTAAAGAACTGGTTAGAACCGGTAGAAACCCACCTCTGGTCTGAATCATATGTCTGGTTAGTTTGTTATAATCAATCCAACTGATTGCTCTTAAAGAAATGGATTGTAAGTTGTAAGAACCCTCCTATGGATTACTGATTGAATTTACACTCTGCTAGAAGCCACAATATGTTTTTCTTGGTCTTAGTTTATTGGTTATATTTGCCAATTCAGAGCCGAGGTGGCACAGCGGTTAGAGTGGGGTACTGCAGGCCACTTTAGCTGACTGTCATCTGCAGGTCAGCGGTTCAAATCTCACCGGCTCAGGGTTGACTCAGCCTTCCATCCTTCCGAGGTAGGTAAAATGAGGACCCAGATTGTTGGGGGCAATATAAATATACATTGCTTACTGGTGTAAACCGCTTAGAAAGTGCTTGCACTGTGAGGCGGTATATAAATGTCACTAATAAATAGACTATAATGTGGTTAAGTAGCTCATGGTTCAGGGAGGCCATGAGGTCAATTCAGCTTGTCACCGGTTTATTTTGGATGATAAACATACAAGAAGGAACATGTGTCACCTTCACAGGCTTTGTTTATTGTTCAACAGGTACAGTACATAAGTAGAACTTTACTTTTATTAACAGAAAGTCCAAAAACTAGTTATTTTATGACATACAAGCAAGCTTTTCCTGCTAAGCCAGCTGCATTGTTTACAGAGGCCTTAATTAAGTGCCTTGTAGTTCTATGTACCAAATCAAACTATTACATCATTGCTATTAATATTTGGGATTGTTCCTTTAAGGGCTGCTGCAACCATTTCAGTCACTCTAATCTTTCACTCCAAGTTTTTACCTAGCCTGTCTCCAGCAGACTCCCTGCAGATACTCTGTTCCAATTTCTTTCCAGATTGTGAGTCACTTGATAACAAGCTTTACACACACACACAGTGACTTTGGAATTTGCTGATTCCTTTGTTGTATAATTGTTTTTCCTTTTCTTTAGGCTGTTCTCAGCTGCTTCTGCTTGCATTCTTCTTGATCTCTGAAAATCTTGACCTAAGCATAGCTCATAAAATTATCTGCTATAACGTCCTTCCTGTCAACGACTACTTCAGCTTCAACCACAACAATACACGAGCACACAACAGATACAAACTCAAAGTGAACGCTCCAAACTTGACTGTAGAAAATATGACTTTAGCAACAGAGTGGTTAATGCCTGGAACTCACTACCTGACTCTGTGGTTTCGTCACCAAACCCCCAAAACTTTACCCTTAGACCAGTAGTTCCCAAAGTGGATGGTACCACCCCCCAGGGGGCGGTGGGAACCCTTGGGGGGGCGGTGAGAGCCAAGGGTGGTGACAGGGGGGTGGTGAGAGGGGCCAGGGGGGCGGTAGGTGGTTCACCATGCTTTTGCACTTGAAGCTCCCTTGCGTTTCTCACTCTTGTGTGCAGGGCAGCCCATTCTGAAAGAAAATGCGAGATGTTTTCTTTCAGAATGGGCTGCCCTGCACACAAGAGCGTGGAATGTGACGGAGTTACAAGTGCTAGGCACTGAGCTCGGCACAGCAATGAGGGAAGCCGACCACTCCTGAAGCTGCTCGGGCCCAGCAACCCGGCGCGCGCAATTCGGCGGGCTCCCCTTCGGCATGGCGCACCAGCGGATCTCAGCCCAGCTGCCCCCGACATCGACCCCACCAAGGCACCTGTGGCCTTCGGCCACCAAGGCCTCCCCAAGCTCAATGAAGAGCTGCAGCACCCCGAGCTGCTGATGCTGCAGCCGGCCTTGATGGCGCACTGCGACCTGGTGCATGAACCAGAGAATGCTTACCAAGCCATTGGCCTTGGTTAGTGGCAGTGGCGGCCTGGCCACAGCTGGCAGGAGGGAAGGGAAGGGAGGGAAGAAGGAAAGAAAAAGGAAAGAAAGAGAGAGGGAGGGAGGGAGGAAGGAAGATAGAAAGAAAGAAAGAGGAAGAACGATGGTAGGAAGGAAGGAAGATAGACAGAAAAAGAAAGGAGGGAGGGAAGAAGGAAAGAAAGAAAAAGAAAGAAAGAAAGATGGTAGGAAGGAAGACAGACAGAAAAAGAAAGGAGGAAGGGAAGGGAAGGGAAGGGAAGGGAGGGAAGAAGAAAGAAAAAGGAAGGAAAGAAAGAGGGATGGAGGGAGGAAGGAAGACAGAAAGAAAGAAAGATGGTAGGAAGGAAGATAGACATAAAAAGAAAGGAGGGAGGGAAGAAGGAAAGAAAAAGGAAAGAAAGAAAAAGAAAGAAAGAAAGAAAGATGGTAGGAAGGAAGGAAGATGGTAGGTAGGAAGGAAGACAGACAGACAGAAAAAGAAAGGGAGGGAAGCAGGAAAGAAAAAGGAAAGAAAGAAAAAGAAAGGAAGAAAGAGGGAGGGAGAAAGAAGGAAAGATGGTAGGAAGGAAGACAGACAAAAAGAAAGGAGGGAGGGAAGAAGGAAAGAAAAAGGAAAGGAAGAAAAAGAAAGGAAGAAAAAGGGAGGGAGGCAGACAGACAGAAAGAAAGATGGTAGGAAGGAATGAAGACAGACAGACAGAAAAAGAAAGGAGGGAGGGAGGGAGGGAAGAAGGAAAGAAAAGGAAAGAAAGAGGGAGGAAGAAAAAAGAAAGATGGTAGGAAGGAAGGAAGACAGAAAGAAAGAAAAGATGGTAGGAAGGAAGGAAGACAGAAAGAAAGAAAAGATGGTAGGAAGGAAGAAAAGACAGACAGAAAGAAAGAAAGAAAAGAAAGAGAAAAAGAAAGATGGTAGGAAGAAAGACAGAAAGAGAAAGAAAGAAAGAAGGGGAAAGGTAGAGAAGAAAGAAAGAATGAAAGAAAGACTTATGACCACAATTGAGCCTAACATTTTGGTTGCTAAGCAAGAGCGTTGTTAAGTGAGTTTCACCACTTTACAAGTTGGCCACACCCACCTGGTCACCTGACCACTAAGCCACGCCCACCTGAGGGGGTGGGATGGGGGGGCGGTGAGGATGAGTTTGTAGCACCAAGGGGGCGGTGGACTGAAAAGGTTTGGGAACCACTGCCTTAGACTGTCCACTGTTCCTTTTCAAAAAGTTTTATTAGTACAAAGTACAAACATTTTTCTCTTTTTCTCCCCCCTTCCCCCCTCCCCCTCCCCTTCCTCCCATCCCCCCCTCTCATCCCCCCCGACTTCCCAGAGAAAGCACAGGGTGTAATATTCAATAAAAATAAGATTAAATTATACTAACAAATTCTTAATTTCCAAATTTCTCTAAATCTTTAACTTCTTGTTGCTCAAAACCTTTTAAGCATAATCTAAAAATCAAGCATATTATTAATCAATCAACATTTCAATATCTCAGGCTGTTGATTTACTCCACTAAATATCTTTCATTTATATAATCTTTAAAATATAATAATAAAAAGAAGAGAAAGAAAAAATCTTTCTTTCACCATTTCATTCAGTTACACAACCATCAACATCATTTCCTCAATGCTGAGTAGATCTTCCTTCTTCCGACACTGTACCTCTTCGATAAACATAAAAATTTAAATATACTAACAAGTTGTTAATTCCAATATTTCACTAATTCTTTAACCCCTTATAACTCAAAGCCTTTTAAGCATAATCTAAAAATCAAACACATTATTGATAACCCAACATTCCAATATATCAAATTACTAATTTCACAATAATTCTAAATCTTTAATTTCTTTAAAATATAGTAGTAAAAGAAAAAAGAAAAAAAAGAGAAGACACAACCATCAGTGTCATTTCCTCAATAGTAAATGGATCGTCTTACTACAAAGTATCAATTTTCATTTGTCTCTCCATCTGGCCTATAACTTCCCATGCTAAGATCAAATTCTAATCGTTCCTTCTTGGTCGAACTTTAGATCTGATTCTTGCAGCCATTTGTGGTTTAGTAATTTTTTGAAGTGTCAGCTCTGCTCTTGTCTGACTTCGATCTTCTGTCTCCTCTTCCACATTATGAACATCTCTCTGGTTCTGTAAATCACCTTGACTCATCAAAGCTCCTTCCATTTGAACAACTATCAATGACTCTCCTCTCTCATCTTCTGTTGCTTCCTTCATTCTTCTTCCTTCTGGAATTTTGGATATGTTGGCCTTTAACACTTTTACATAAAAATCAGTAGCTTTCAATATCGTATTGAGCCGATATCTCTTTTCTAGGTGTCTCACCACTATCCCAGTTGGAGCCTCCCATCTATACTGTACTTGCTGTTTTTTGAGTTCTTCAACCAGAAAGGCATAGTCCTTTCTGGCTCTCAACATTTTAGGAGGAATTTCTTTCAATGTCATTACTTCCTGTCCATCTACCTGAAACTTATTCTTGAAAGTCGTCTGTAGAATTTCATTATGTAATGCCCTTGTAGTAAAATATATTACAATATCCCTTGGCAGATGTTTTTGTTTAGCAATCCAAGAATTAACACGGTATATTTTATCAATTTGCATAACCAATTCTTCCTTTGCCATTCCTAGCGTATGCACAAGTGCCTCCACCATCCTTCCTTTTAGATCTTCTTGTTTTTTCTCTTTTACACCTCTTAGTCTTAAAGCAAACTCCATACTTCTATATTGAATCATTAACACCTCAGCTTCAAAGTTTTCAATATTATTTTGAGTTTATCTATATCTTCACCCAAGGTTATCACAGACTGTTTAATTTCTTCCACACCCTGCTCCAAAATTTCCATATTTCCTACCAGTCCTTTAAGTACAAATATCATATCCTTCCTTAATTGCTGGTGTCGAGTATCAATCTCCTCTAAAACAGCCTGAATTTTTTCATTAATTTCATTAATTTTTGAGTTAAATTCCATAACAAGTTCATTCTTCATAACTTTTAAAGCATCAAATAACTTTTCAGGTGTTAAAGTCTGTGGGGGTGTAGAATAAGGAGTAGGTTGCATTCTTGAAGTATAAACAGGGGGGCTCAAATCCTTTATTAAAACAGTCTTTCCAGGTTTAAAAGCCATTTAAAATTTCAGGTTAAACTTTTAGTTTTAATCCAAGATCAGAGAGAGAAGATAATTCATCAAAGTCAGGCGTTTTCAAACATTTTCAAAGAGAAGACCAAATCCTTTATTAAAAACAGTCTTTCCAAGTTTTGAAGCCATTTAGGTTTTAAAATTAGATTTGTTGTTTTATTCCAAAGTCAAAGAGAAAGAAAAAAGAATTCCTCAGAGTCAGGCGTTTCCATACAGAAGGCTGCTAACGAAACGAAACTTTATAGCTTTCACTTTCCACACCCCTCTGAATCTTCAATCGCCATTTTGTTGCTTGTTAGCTCAGTTAATTTGTAACTTCCGAAGTGAAAGTCAGCAATGGAGTTAAAGTTAAGGTATTGCCATTCGTGTCTCCTGCCTTTCTCTGTCTGCTGTCTGCAGTGAATCAAATTAATGTAAATCCCATCTTGAAAGCAGAGGCTGGTCGCGGCATCCTGCTCCGCATAAGCGGAGGCGTCCGAAGTCCTGGAGCAAGTGACAGGCTGCCTGGGGAGCCCTCACCCTTCGCGCCCCAGATTGTCTCCTGGGGCACTGGGGGGGGCTCTACCCTCACCTGTCAGCTCTCATCCCTCCCCTTGTCCCTGGGAGAAGATTTTCAAGCCGCCAGACAGCTGTTCTGGCGGCTTTTACGGGACCTCGGAACAGGCGCTCAACGAGGAGCGTCCTCGATGCCTGTGGAGCCAAACCGGAAGCTAGACTGTCCACTGTTGACCTCACCCGATTCCTAAGAGGTCAGTAAGGGGCGTGCATAAGTGCACCAGCATGCCTACCATCCCTGTCCTAATGTTCCCTCTTATCAGTACCCATCTTATGTATATAAACAATGTTATATCTATGTACAACACGTACTTGACAAAAATAAATAAAATAAAATAAAATCTCAGTTACTCCTCTTTGCTGTACCACATTATTTCCTTCCCAGACTTCCAATGAAGCTGTATAATGCACACATACACATAAAAAAACACACATACACACGCATCATTCTGCTTCTATCAAAGCTCTTTTCATAAGGTATTTGGCTGGTGGCATCTGTGTGTGTCTCTCTCTCTATAGAGGGAGAAACACATACAGATGCCACCAGGCAACTATCTGAATATCTGAAATTAGAATTATTGCTAGAGCTGGTGTATGTGTAGAGATGTGTAGAGATTCTTGTTATTTCTAAAACTATGGAGAATCTACCTGACAAGAACTTGCATATTCTCTCTCCCTCCCTCTCTCCCCATCCCTTATATGACTGCCCATCTCATACAAAGTAACTCTGAGTGGTTCCACAAATAAAACATTGTACAAAAATAACTTAAAACAATTAAATGTGAATTTAAAAAAAAGGTGGTGAGAGGGAGTACATCAGAATATTATACATGATGCAGTCAACAAATAGGTTCCTTTTTGGTGGGGGATTCCCAGTCTGTTGAAAAAAAAATATTTTAAGGGATTTTCCAGAAGTTCTTCTGTAGTTTCTATTCAAGAACAGCAAAATGAAGATTTTTTGTTTTTCTAGCGCCATTCGTAGGAAAAAAAACCCTTGCATTTTCCCAACCCTTCTATGAAAGCTTCCTCCCACAGTTACCTATCAGATAGCACATTACATGGCTTGTGGCTTATTCAAGGAACCATGGTTAGGGTGTGGTTTAATGTGATGTGTAAAGCCAGCTCTAATTAGTGGTTAAACCATGTAAACCATGGTTTACAAACTACAGCATCTGACTAACTTATTTGAGTTCAAAATCAGTACTCAAACATAACTATTATCATTTCAGTACTTTAGGAATCTAGTTGAACACTAGTTGCCGCAAAAGAGGGCTTGTACCTCTTGGCAGTTATCTACTAATTATCTGGGTCTTTGCAGCCCTAATTTAATATTTCAATTCAGTTATACACTAATTACCATCACATAGCAGATTTATATATAAATATGGAGCAAGTTGTTCCTTTTAATGGTACAACAGAATAAACAAGATTTAACAGTGGCAAGATGAATTCACACAACGCATTAACGCATACTGTGGTTTGGCTTATTACAGAGTGCAAACACTGACTATTACTCAAAGTGTGATTAAGGAAGTTTCTCTTGTGTAACTATGTATCTTACTTTATAACATTTTAATCATGGTTCTGCCTATCAGTCTGCTTTAGATGTTTACTTTGTGATTAACCAACCATCTTCCAGGAAAATTACATAGAAATCCCAGAATGGTCACAATCCAGAGTTATGCCTATAGCAATGTTTGTATGGCTTACATTCCCGAATGGCACATTGAGTTGTTTTAAACCAAATTAAAAAAATACCTTTCCTCCTTCCATGTTTGATAGCTACAACACCAGTTTGCTATTTTTTTTAATTTAAAAAGTGCAGACAGAAGAAAAGGAAGTACTGATTAGCAAGTCATCACAAAAATAAGATAGAAATGGTAGATGAGAACGACACTGAAAGTTGTGTGTGGAATGGTGTGTCCTATCTCCTACCATCTATAATCTTGCCAAAGGATCATAAATACAGCAACACAAGCAAGTCAAGTGGTTTGTCACCATCCTGAGAACATGGAATACCTTGTTTTTATTGGTTTCACAAAAAATTTCCCCTCAAAATAAAGGAGAGGAAAAGCAAGAGGATTGGAAGATAACTGGTTTTTTTGCAAGTGACCTACCGTAGATTGCAATGTCAATAAAACACCTTAATATTTTAAACAATCGATTCTGAGCCCCAATTAAGGAATTACATAAAAAGGGAGGGTTTTCTCTCTCTCTCTCTGACCACTATAAAATCTAAAACAATTTAGTGAAGGCTGCAAGTGCTCTTCCTGTTTACCCAGAAGAAGGTCACAATAGAGATGGCAAAATGCTTCTGTAGACTTATACATAAAGTTTGCAGGGCAAAGTTACTGCCAGTTAAACATTTGTTTAGAATACATTATCTTTTGTGGATCTACTCTAATGAAATTTAATACTTCCATATTTGCAATTCAAATACCAGCTCAGTCCCCACACTTGGTTTCGGGAAGACAAAAGACAGGAAGTACAAAATTCATATGATGACATCTCCCTTAAAACTCCATGCATGTTCAGAATGTGATTGTTAGTTCTGTCAGTGATTGCTGGCTATGACATTTTGCTTTTAGTTCATAGGATTTTATCTCTATACTTTATACAGCTGGCTGATCAAGCTTAATTCTGGGAAATTACTGTGTATTTCTACCAGTTGGGGAACCGTATGGAACTAACTCATGGTGAGTTGCAATGTTTTGCTTCATTACAATATCAACTTGCATCTGCTGAGTTTTATTGCAGCATTTGCTCTCTGAGCCACAAAGGTGACTTCTCTGATCGCTTGGCTAAGTAGAAAGCTCATAATGCAACATAAACATGGGCTTCATATCACACACATCACTGATCTGCCCACTGGCTTTTCATTACCCGTGAATTGTATGAGTAGCAGTCATGCTTGAAGCATACTTTTTAATCACGGGGCAGCCCCATTACTGATCCTTTGTGAAAGAAGAAAATGACCGGATTGCTATTTGCCATTCAACATTATTTGCCAACAATATTATCCAAAAAATTTAAAAGGGTAAAACCACATTTTAATGTATCTGAAAATGGAAGGAGAATTACAACGGGGTTTTAAACACGACACATGAAAACCACAGCATAATCTCTAAAGCGGACATATCATAGTGAAAAAGATCAAAGAACTTCCCATAAAATTTCTGAAACTCACTTTGTCTCACATTTTGTCACAAGGTGACCTTAGATCCCCGCAAATGATAAATGCAGCCTTTGACCGTCAAATGATTCGTTTCCCCTCCTGACTTGTTATAATCATAGTCGGTTATGAACCCAGGCATTCTTTCAAACCGATTGTTACATTTTTGTGACAGTTGCAGTAGAGTCATATGTACTTTCTTAAGCTCTTTGGAGAAGTCGGATACAATGGGAGTAATTTTTTAATAGGCAAATTTACAGAAGGACTTAACACTAAGTAAACATGCGCACGCATAACCTGAAAATGTAGGCAGATGGTGGAACTTCGACCTAGAAATCTAGCCTGACCCATTCTTGTGCCTTAACAGCAACTTCGTACAGGTATATGACAGCTATAAACAACCAGTGGCACTGGAGCCATGAGTGGCTCCCATATTTTATATCTCCCCTTTGGAACATCTCCTGATGATGCCACCAACATCTTGCATCAATTTTACACACACACACATGCACGCACACACACACACACACACACACCCTCTGGAACATCTCCAGATGATGTCACCAACATCTTGCATCAAACAGTCAAAATTCGATGGCATAATTTTTCACTTCTTTCATCCCCAAGTAAATAAAACCATATGACAGAATTAATGTGAATATATAATTAAACACTTGCTCATAAAAGCAAAGGGTTGATCCTGTCTTACTGATGTTATGATTGCTCTTCCTCCTCCTCTTGCTCTGCCCCAATATACAGAAATCAGCAGGCAATGTTTTTCACAGCTGGGTGAGATAAATATCAAACCCCCTTAAGCTACAGTGGGCCAGTGAAAGGCTAACAAACTTCAAACAACAATCCCGTTTCTAAAAGTTCAATGCAATGTGTCAGGTCATACTCTCTCCTGTTTTTTATTTGCTAAGAATGTGCTTAGAGTAGCGTGCAGCATGATCCTTTGTCTTTCATTCCTCTGCTTGGTCATCTCTGCCCAGCCCTAGGCAACCCGTAGCCATAGGTCTGAAATAGCAGGCATGTCTTTGTTCACATAGTCTGTACCCAAGATATCACAACAATGAGAAAACCCTGCAGGAAATATGCCCAGAGCATAAATAACGGTGACTGATAGAAAACAAGCTAATCTTCCTTTTGGGCATACGTGTGTGTGACAACAGTATTGATCTGTGATATTAAAAAAATAAGACCTTAATTAATGATTTTTATCTTGTTAGAGTATTGAAAGGAGTTTCTATGATACATTCCTAGGAGCATTGAGATTTTTCACTGCTATTTCTGAACGAGATGGGAACAAGGCACAAGCATAACAGCTAATTATCAATGAAGTTAGAATACAGTGTCCATGTTTTTCCAAGCAAGTTGTTCTAATTTTTCTAAAGCAAATCATATCTCTTTAGTCCTGATTTGATCTTTTCTGGATCTGTTTGCTACTGAAACATTGTTCTTACTCAACACCATGTTAACAGTCAAGGTGAGATCTAAACTATAGTTAAGACTCTCAGTTATTACATTACACATTAAAATAACTTGGGCTGGAAAAAACTGACTAACTCTGTCCGCCTCTCGCTGTGGCCTTTGAGTCAGTTTTTGACTCCTGGTGACTGCAGATTTCATGGCAAGAGTTCAGAAGTGGCTTGCCATTGCCAACTTCCTAGGGCTGGGAGAGAGTGACTGGTCCAAGGTCGCCCAGCTGGCTTGGTGCCTAAGGCAGGACTAGAACTTACCATCTCCTGGTTTCTCATTTGATGCCTTAAACATTACACCAAACTGATTCTCTGAATAATCCTAGAAGGCAGCAAAAAGATACGTGGTACCCTGGTTCCTTGTTGCCATCCAATGGTCACTTGGATTTTTGTAGCCCAGATCTGGTAGTCCTAAGAATTTATTTCAGAGACTTCTGTTGCGAGCACTACTTGTTTATCATTTCTTTTGTTGTACAAGTGAATTCTTATAGGTAGTCCTTGAGTTACGATGGTAAAAACATCTGGAATTTCCATTGCTAAGTGAGATATAGTCTTAATGTGTGATGTCTCCTGATCACATTGCTTAGCAATGGCAATCTTGGCAGTCCCACTGCTATCATTAATCAAATACCACTGGTTGTTAGGCTATGGATTCCCCCATGAATGAATGGTTTTTAAAGTTGTGTAATGTTTTAAAAATATATATAATTTGTATTGTTCTTATTCCTGTTGTATGCCACCCTGAGTCCTACGGGATTGGGCGGCCTATAAGAACAATAAATTAAATTAAATTAAATTAAATTAAATTAAATTAAATTAAATTAAATTAAATTAAATTAAATTAAATTAAATTAAATTATTAAATTAAATTAAATTAAATTAAATTAAATTAAACTAAACTAAACTAAACTAAACTAAACTAAACTAAACTAAACTAAACTAAACTAAACTAAACTAAACTAAATTAAATTAAATTAAATTAAATTAAATGGCCCATTCAATTCAAGCCACTCCTGGTTTGGTCTCTCCAGCCCTGAACCTCAGTAAGGTAAGGGTCTCCCTCCTCCCACTACCAATCTCTTTCTCATTTCTGCCCTTTTGGGTACCTTGTACCCTGCTGCCTCTGCCAGGCTGCTGCCCTGTGCTCACTCACCTTGCCACCCTGCCAGCCTTGCTACCATGCTCTCTGCTGGCTCTTCATCTTCTTGACTTTGCTGTCTTGTACTCTGCTTGCCCTGCTGCTGGCAGTTCACTTCCAATTTTTCCATCCCTGCTGGTCTTACTGCCCTGGGTCTCCACTCACCCTACTGGCCTTGCCACTCTGCATTCCACTGACCATGCCAGCCTTGTCACTTTGCACTCTGCTGGTGTTGCTGCTATACACTCTGCTGGCTTACCACCCTGCACTCTGCTGGCCCTGCCACTGTTGCTGCTCTGAGTTTCAGTCACCCTGCTGTCCTTGTGTCTTCTGCTCACTGGTCCTGCCACCTTGCTAGCCTTGCCTGCACCCAATGCTCACTGGACCTGCTGGACCTGCCACCCCTAGTTGACATTTGTCTTCCTCCCACTGATGATGAGGCACACCCAGCCTGGTCCTTTGCAGGGCAGCTGTTGATTATGCCAAGCCTTCTTTCTGAGGGGGCATGCACCCTTTTCAGAATCATGTAGGCTGTTCTAACGATGCTTCAGAAATGAGGCTGATAGGTGAGCAGAAAACCGGGCAACAAAACTGCCAGAGTGACAGGGCCAGTGGAATGCAGGGAAGCAGGGTTTTTTTTTTTGAGGTTTTGCCCTTGGCATTGGGGTGGCTGGCCATAGTGTGGGGCTTGAAGGCAGCGCTCATTGGCGGTGACACTGGGAGTGAAGTAGATACCCAGGTTAAATATCTGGGAATACTCCAGTATGTCAGGGAACAAACTAGTCCAGTGACTAAATGTCAGCTTCTCTGAAAAAGAGTATAACTGAAATAGCTTAACTGAATCTTAGTTTAGATAGCCAGCCCTATTTGTATTATTTGAGTCCTGTGTGCAACAAACAGAATGGCTTTGAATGAGCTGTATAGGAAGGAATGGTTGAATATTAATTTATTTTTCCTTTGCTGGATTCTCCAAGTTGGCACTAGGTGAAAATAATCTCTGCCAACCCTGGGATGTGGAAAAGGAGAAGGCAGCAAATGTCAGTGTTTGGGATTGCTGGAACTGGAACACTTATTTCATAAATAACTGCAGCCTTTTATATTTGAGATAATTAGTCCCTGCCTTTGTGTTGAACTCAAACCAGAACGGCGTGTACTGTACTTTAAAAACAAATCAGAACTTTTACCAAGATGAACTCTTATTCTATGGTCTCTTTAAATTATGTAAACTGGTATGGTTTGCCCGATTTATTACCAAGAGTCATCTTGGTGTTGCTAGGCATGGGAGAAATTCAAACATTTATGTAAAGTCTTAAAATACCATTCCACTTCTTTTGGATGGCACTCCCTCTGGTTTTTCAGTCAGCACCAGGCATTTCACTTACTTTCCGGCATGCTGATTACCTTGAGCTTAGTTTGTGAAATGATGGGTCATCTTAAGTACTTTAGCACTGGCAGAAAACATGGGATTAGCATGTCTCATTGGCAGAGGAATCAAGAGCAAGCAGGTTCCCTTTCCATCATACCTTACTACCGAAGCTTGCAAAGCTTGAAATGCAGGTACCCAGAAATTGACTGAAAGAAGTAATGGGTGGGGAATGGGACTTTTGGCACTGGAATCAGCTTAATGATATATACATATACCTAGCAACAGTATTCTTGTTCGTTTGTTCTCCTATCAAGCAGGGTGGGGCTAATGAGGTTATGTTTACTTGCAAAGGGCAGAGTAAACCATGTGGTATGGAAGAATGAAATGGAAATTTTTTTTGCACAGGTAACAAAGAGGAGGCGGTGATGCCTGTCCATGACATCACATAAGCCTGTCAGATCCCTTCCTGGAAATTAATTGTCTCCCTTTCCCTAATTGAGGTGGCTGGGTGTGGTATTCCCCCAAGTGAAAATTCCATTCCAGCAGGCAAATGTGTTTCCACCTCATCTGTCTCTTGAATTTATTTCATTCAATTTAGGGATTGATTGTTTGCAGCTGAGTTGGGGCAGTTCACAACACAATATAATAACCAATACAAACTAAAAAGGTATGGGTACGGGTATAATACTGTGTTCCCCTGAAAATAATATAGGTCTTATATTATTTTTTGCTCCAAAAGACGCGTTATGACTTATTTTCCAGGTAGGTCTTATTTTGGGGGAAATACGGTACTTACCGTAAATGCTTCCGTCTGGCTGACAATCTTAACTGGGGCTTATTTTTGGGGATGGGCTTATATTACGAACATCCTGAAAAATCATGCTAGGGCTTATTTTTCGATTGGGGCTTATTTTTGGGGAAACATGGTATACAGAAAGAAAAACAAGAGACACATTCAACAAGGGGTCCCATTCATTTCAACCCAAGGCCTGGGAGAACCAGATCTTCAGAATCAGAATCAAATCTTCAAGGCTTTACAGAACACTACCAGTGAGGATCATATAGACTTCAGCAAGAATCTCATTCCAAATGGCAGGACTCCCTGAATGGAAACCAACTCACTTTCCATGACCGCTCACACCTGGAATCTGGATAGGATAAGAACTTGTCCCAGTGGAAAGATGAAGAAGCACCACAATATGAAGAGATAATTAAGAAGATACTAGACAGCGCAGAAATGGACAGACTTACATTGAAAATTTAACATAAAGAAGACACAGAATATTATCAAACTTGGAACTTATTTTACCAGTGGTTGGAAAAAAGGGGTGGAGAGTAAGAATGGTATTTCTATTGTTAAGCAAATTAAATACCCAGACAACACAATGTTTATTAAGCACTAAGAAATGTAATTAATAGAAAATTAATAAAATTTATTTTTTTTAAAAAAGAACTTGTCCCAGTGATTAAGCCATTTTAAAGAAATGGCTCCAGTTCTCACCTTTTTACCAGATTGCCCGTAACCATAAAGTTCTGAAACACATGGTGCTGGAATACAAATCCAACCCAAAAGTAAACAAAAGAACAAGGATTTGACTGTAGAGATAGAGGTCATGTAGAGATTGTGTGCAGCAAACTGCCTACCTCAAGCAGACCTCGCATACCTACATGATCTCACCCAGTTCACACCGCCAGGATGATGTAGGACACTATCCCTGGCTGGTACGTGATTTCATCTAGGTTGTACCAAGGATTGGCGAGGAGACTTCACCAATAAAATGCTGTTGCTCTTTGTTATTTTTTGATGCTTGGAAAACGATATAAAAGCAATAAACACAGCGAAGGCAGTCAGACATCTTAGCATCCTGCAACAACTGGTCTCTAACTCCATCATTTGACGTTAATAAAAGCAATAAAGTAAGGATTCAAGTTTTATCTGCAGCTAATTATATAAGGCTGATAACTGCCTAGCATAGCTAGCACTGAGTCACCTGCAAGTCATCTAAGCAAACCAAGTCAAGGAAACTCTGAATTGCAGCATGTATAAAACTGTTCTGATGATGTTACATAGTTCAGTGATGAAATATCTGTAAGAAAACAACCAAGCTCAGAGAGCACCAATGACCCCACAGATATAAAACTCCCTGAAACTTGAAACAATATGTAAAACAAAGAAAGGACCTAACCTTACTAGTTCTAGTTTTCACAGAACCTTTTAAGCTTTGACTCTGAATGAGAATGCATAACTTTTCTTGAATTTCTCATTCTGCCTTTTATTGGAGTGGTGGAGGGTGGTTCCTTTGAGGCTACTTAAAAATCCCCAACCTTGCCTGCTGGCCACTCAAATTTTGCCTGCATTTGCAGTAATGACAGGGTGGTGATGCAGCAAAGGTAACCTTTCACCCTAGAGGAAAAACATACCGCAAAAAGGGTAATTTGTAAATATTGTGTAATGCATCAGTGACTATTAGTTTGCTTCCAAAGAAAACTGGATATGCCTGAATGAAATTCAATGTAAAGTTGGATTTACCCAAACAGGATATTCAGTTTAACTAAGCATAAATTAAATTGAGGCAGTTGGCCAGGGAAACTTTTTCTCCTTTGTATCATTTAGAACTATGATGGCGACCCTATGGCACGCGTGGCACAGGTGGCATGCAGAGCCCTCTCTGCGGGCACGCGAGCTGTCTCCCCAGCTCAGTTTCAGCGTGCATGCACGTGCGCCTTGCGCCAGCCAGCTGATTTTTGGGTCTCTGCCGCACATGTGCGGGGGATAGGGCAAATGTGCGAGATGCATGCGCATGCATGGGGGTGGGGGTCACATGTGCATGCAGGGGACATATGCGCATGTGGGGGGGACAGGGGAGCGCGGGGGGTCACATATGCATGCATTGGGGATAGGGGGAGTACAGGGGGTCATGCGTGCATGCGTGGGGGTGGGGCACATGGGAGGGTCGTGCACACATTGCATTATGGGTGCTGGCATGCATATGCGCTGCCGTGCACACTTTCGGCACGTGACAACAAAAAGGTTAGCCATCACTGATTTAGAATAATGTTGATGAAATATATTTTACATCTTTGAATTGTCTGTTGTAATTTTATTATCATTCTTTTCTCCTTTCCTCAATTTATATGCCAACCATTTCCCTGGCTTATATGCAAATTCAGATTTTGGTTTTTCATAATTCATGTTTACTTCTATTGCCTTTGTAAGCATTTAATTTGTTGTGAAACAGTTTTCTTTTCTGGGGATTTCTTTAATTCTTCTTTCATTTTATCTTGTCCAAAATTGCTTGTGTTATCTGTTCTCTCCTCTTTTTTTGAGCCTGCCATTATATACAGAGTTGGCGAACCTTTTCGGCACCAAGTGCCGAAACAGGAGCACGCGCGTGCCAGAAACTGGAAGAGCATGCACACACCGGGTGGCTGCTCTTTTGGTTTTCGGCGTGCGCATGTGCACCGGCCTCCTGGTGTTCCGGTTTCTGGTGTTCCGGTTTCTGGCATGCACATGCATAGCAAATGGCTGCTCTTCCAGTTTCAGGCACTCCCACGCATGTGAAGACCAGTTGGCCAGCTCGCGTGCCCGGAGAGATGGCTCTGCGTGCCACTTCCGGCATGCACGCCATAGGTTCGCCATCATGGGTATAAAATATTACCTCATAAAAGCTTTTCTTGCATCCGAAACCATTGTTAGGTCTGTACCTTTATTAATATTGTTCTTTTTGAAATCTGCCATTACTATATCTTTCTGCAATAATATTTCACTTAACTTTCCTGTGAAAGAGCTGGTTTTCCTTTTAAATGCTAAAGTCACCATGTTATGGTTTGAAAAGGTTTTTAGCAATATCTTCACTTTATGATTCCTCGGTAATAACCAGATTTTTAGTAATCCAAAATGTATTGTTGCTTGAGAAAGATCTATGTTTTTCAGAACAACAAATATATTGTTTTGCATCACAATTTGGTAATATACTTCGTGAAATCTTAATGTCTCAGATGTTCTATCTTTTTGTGGACAGATTATTCCAAGTCTCCCATTAAACCAGGGGTGAAATCCTCCCGGTTCGCCCTGGCCCGTCTTTCGGCGTATAGCCGATGGAACTGGTGGCGGTCGCGGCACGGAGCTTCTCCCGCCCGCTTTCCCGGTCCGGCTGAACGCCGCCATTCGGGTTATTTTTCCCTCTGTGCATGCGCGCGCATGCACAGAGGGAAAAATAACCCGAATGATTGTGGTCAGCCGGGCCGGGAAAGCGGTGATTGTGTTCAGCCGGGCCGGGAAAGCGGGCAGGAGAAGCTCCGCGCCGCTACCGCCGCCAGTTCCATCGGCTATACGCCGAAGGACTGGCCCGGGCGAACCGGGAGGATTTCACCCCTGCATTAAACCCCAATTTTTCTATGGTAAGTCCATTTATTCACCAGACCTTTATAAAATGTTACTTTAACCTTGTTTGGAACATACATTCCTATTATCAAAGTCTTCATCCCAAACAGAGTAGCTTCAACTCCCAGATACTGTACAGGTAGTCCTTGACTTACGATCATAATAGAGGCCAAAATTTATGTTGCTAAGTGGAACATTTAAGTGAATTTTGCTCTATTTTACGACCTTTTTTGCCACAATTAAGTGAATCACTGCAGTTGTTAAATTAGTAACATGGTTGTTAAGTGAATCTGGCTTCCCTATTGCCTTTGCTTGTCAGAAGGTCACAAAAGGTTACAGTCGAACCGTCATAAACACCAAACTGGCAGGAATAGCCAATACTCCAGAAAATAGGCTCAAGATACAGAAGGATCTTGACAGACTTGAACATTGGGTGCTATCTATCAAAATGAAATTCAATGGTGAAAAAAGTAAGGTTCTACATTTAGGCAAGAAAAACAAAATGCATAGGTACAGTATATGTGATACCTTGCTCAACAGTAGTAACTGTGAGAGGGATCTTGGAGTCCTAGTGGGCAACCATTTAAATATGAGCTAGCAGTGTGCAGCAGCTGTCAAAAAAGCCAACACAGTTCTAGGCTGCATAAACAGAGGGATAGAATCAAGATCACGTGAAGTAATACCACTTTACAATGTCTTGGTAAGGCCACACTTGGAATACTGCATTCAGTTTTGGTCGCTACGATGTAAAAAGGATGTTGAGACTCTAGAAAGAGTGCAGAGAAGAGCAACAAAGATGATTAGGGGCAGGGGCGGGTTCCTAATTTTTTTACTACCACTCTGTGGGTGTGGCTTATTTTGTGGGTGTGGCTTGCCAGCCATATGACCGGATGGGCGTTGCTTGCCAGTCATATATTAGTTATTTCAGAGAGATGTTACTACTATTTTTGCTATTTTATACCTTACATGAAAAGCTTTGCATACAAAGTTCGTAGTTTCTCAGACTGCTGAAGGGAGGGGAACTGAGATAGGTCCTGCCGCCCATTCCCCCTCCCCTCAGCAGCTCGAGAAGCCTCAAACGTGCAAAAATGCCTGGGATCATCACCGCGCGTTCGTGGCTTCTCGGACTGCTGAAGGGAGGGGAATTGAGATAGGTCCTGCCGCCCAGTCCCCCTCCCCTCAGCAGCTCGAGAAGCCTCGAAGTGCGAAAATGCCTAGGATCATCACTGCACGTTCGTGGCTTCTCGGACTGCTGAAGGGAGGGGAATGGAGATAGCTCCTGCCGCCTTTCAACATCTCACGTGCTCCCTCAGCCATCCTCCCCTGCTTGGACTCACTGTTGGGTAGGAAGGCAGCACATGCGCAGTGCCGGAAGCTCAACTTCTGGGCATGTGCAGAAGAAATTTTTGTAAAAAAATTAAAAAATGTTTTTCTTAAAAAATGGTGGCGCCCAGGCACCGGCAACTGACTGCACCGGTACTGTGACATCACCAGCGGGCCACTACCGGTGCTATAGAGTGGACCGCACCGGTAGGAACCCACCACTGATTAGGGGACTGGAGGCGAAAACATATGAAGAACGGTTGCAGGAACTGGGTATGTCTAGTTTAATGAAAAGAAGGACTAGGGGAGACATGATAGCAGTGTTCCAATATCTCAGCGGTTGTTCTAACTGTCAGGAAATTTTTCCTTAGTTCTAAGTTGCTTCTCTCCATTAGTTTTTACCCATTGCTTCTTGTTCTACCCTCAGGTGCTTTGGAGAACAGTTTGACTCCCTCTTCTTTGTGGCAACCCTTGAGATATTGGATATAAGACAGTCTGTGAAACACAGTTTGTGTATTTTTGATAGGAAGGGATTCCATAAAGTAGAATTAGGTCTTAATTATAGGAATCTGAAATCAATTAAAAAACAAATTCTTGTTTTTTCCCGAGGTGTGATACTCTCAATTTCTCATTAAAGTAATCCCTAATTAAGATCCCGCCCACCCTGGGGTGCAGGGGGTGGGGCGAGGCACACAGGTAAAAAATAAGCTAAGATGGGGATGGGGTGGAGCTGCCTTACTTACCAGGCCTTGCACACCCCAACAACTGCCTTGCCTTCCTCTGCGGACGCTTCTTCTGTGGCTGATTGCCGCCACTCGCACGCATTTCCCTGGCCTCCGTTTTGCTTTCAGATGCCTGCCATAAGGCATCTGAAGGTGAAACGGAGGCTGAGGTGATGTGTGCGAGTGGCGGCAAGCAGCCTCAGAAGAAGTGAGCCAGCAGTAGGCTCCTGCTGGGCTGGGCTGTCGGTGCCGCCACCCCAAGGTGAGTCAATAATTAAAACCCTCCAAAAAGAAGGCCTAGCCGGTTTTTTGGGGGGGGGGGTGTTCAAAAGAAAATAAGACCCTGCCTTCTTTTTGGAGAAACACGGTAGTTTAGTAGGCATGATATGTGAGGGGGCAGGTTATCAGACACAGGTGCATTTGAAGTTGGATATTATCTCATGCCTCTGCTTCAAAGCTGAAATTAAGTGGGATTCCTCAGGACTGGATTTGCTTATCCTTTCTATTCAACGCCGACAAGACTTGGTTGCTGGGGGCATAGGATGCAATATCATCAGTATGCTGATAGTTCTCAGTTGTATATCTCTGCCCCAGGCTGGATGAATGACTCAGTGCCTGAAGGTTATGAGGGCTTGGTTGGGAGGAACAGGTTGTGACTTAACTCTAACAAGATGGAGTGGCTTTGGAGTTTTGGATTCTCTGGAAATGGAGGGATGCCTTTGTTAATTTTTATAGGATTGTATTGCCCTGGACAGTGTTTGGGCTACAATTTGGGAATCCTCCTGGATTTGGGCGCTTAGGTACTGAGTTTGACTAGAGTAGCTTTGGACAAATTAGTCTTGTGCATTGATTGTGCCCATTCCTGGACTGGAAAACCCTGCTCATGGTCACCCATGGTCACTTTTTCTTTGGGCTACTGTAATGCACTCTATATAAGACTCCCTGAAGGCCATCTGGAAACCTCAAATGATTGGTATCATTTGAGGTCTCCAGAATATAGAATATAGTGGTATGCACAGTTGGGTTGTCCCATAATTCACCCTTGTTACACTGCAACTGCATGAGCTGCACTGGTTCCCAGTTTCTTTTCAGTGCAATTGAAGCAGGGGTGAAATTCAGCAGGTCCTGACAGGTTCTGGAGAACCGGTAGCGGATATTTTGAGTAGTTCGGAGAGCCGGCAAATACCACCTCTGGCTGGCCCCAGGAGTGGGGTGGGAATGGAGATTTTCCAGTATCCTTCCCCTGCTATGCCCACCAAGCCACGCCCACAGAACCGGTAGGGAAAATTTTTGAATTTCACCCCTGAATTGAAGGTGCTGGTTATTATTATTATTATCATTAGCACAGATAGCCTTCAATTTATGACCATTTGTTTAATGACCATTCAAAGTTATGATTGTGCTGAAAAAAGTGTCTTAAAACTGGTCCTTGCACTTACAACCATTGCAGAATCTTCAAAGTTATGTGATCAAAATTTGGGCACTTTTCAACAGACTTGTATTTTTCGCAGCTGCAATGTCCCATTTGTGATCTTCTCAGGCAGCTTCCAACAAGCAAGGTCAATAGGGGAGCCAGATTGACTTAACAACTGTGGCACAAGTCGTAAAATTGGGTGCAACTTAATGACCCCTTAGCTTAGCAATTCCAGTCCAACTGATATTGTAAGTCACGAACTACCTGTATACTATTTGAAGGATTATCCCTGAAGATATCTACCTGTCCCTTCAGATTGGATAGGGTGAGCTTGCTCTAGGCCCCCTCTATTAAATGTAGTCATTTGTTAAGACCTAGAAAGTGAGTCTTTTATGTATAGAATACCCAGCATGACTTTCTGGAATTGTGGAAACTGAAGCTCATAGATCAGGGTTTCCCAAACTGTGATGTGTACCTCCCTCAAATAGGTGCAGAGTCCTGAGGAGATATGAAGAACTTTTTAGTTGCACATTATTACAATAAACCCATAAACTTTCCAAAAGTTTCATTGTAAGTTTTCTTTGTTCATGTGCATTCATTTTGGTGTTTGGATTTTTAGAGAAGGTATGTATATTAAGATTGTGCTAAAGGGAGGTGTGAGGGTTTTTAGCGGGTTTTTTGAGTGCTTTTGCAGGTTTTTTGAGGGCTGTTTTGTGAGGGGTTAGGAACCCCTGCCATCAATAGAGAAGTCTGTGGAGGAATCTTTAGATTTTCCCACAATATGGTTTCAGTAAATATTTTTCTGTGTTCACTTAATAGACATGTTTTATTCCAAGTTTTACTGATCAGATGCAGGGAAAGTCCACTTTTGACTTGTAAGATCCTGCCACTCTCTATAATGTCATGTTCTATCCTGACTCCAAGCTTCAATCTTCTAGTCCAGGGGTGTCAAACTCACGTCATCATGGCGGTATCACGTGAAGTATTAGGACGTCCCCCCTTCGCTAAACTGAGCATGGGCGTGGCCAACACGTGACGCATCTGACCCGAGGGCTGGGAGTTTGACAGCCCTGTTCTAGTCTAATCCTTGGCCACAAATTTCGTGGGTTCATCAACTAGTTTAGTCAGAAAAGCAGTACTTTTTTAAACCAAAAGTTGGCAAGCAACTCTACATTGAGCTGTAACAGAGATGCATTGTGCTACATCATAATTTGTTTATGGCTTGTTCCTGGTTAATACATTTTATTAGTTTATCAAAATAGAAAATTGAAAACATATGAAGAAAAATAAAGATGATGAAAAGATAAGGAAGGAAAAGGGGAAGAGAAAAAAGTGCAAGACAGAGGGAAAAAGAAAAATAGACATTGACTTCCTTTTGGTGCAGTACAATAAGATAGTAACACAAAATCTCAACTTTTTACTTTTATATAATAAAATATATTACCCATTTCTCCACTAACTCCATCAACTTTTGCAGCCAT